>OX411312.1:1360029-2002889 GCA_948150685.1 Rhaphigaster nebulosa | reverse complement strand
TCGATAAATCGTGAGCGGGAATCGATAAAGATAGTGTTAATGTCCCATAATCGATTGAAACCTAAATTTCGAATTTTTGGCGCTTAAGCCTTTTTCAAAAAACGACATCTAGATATTCTTTGATTCTTGAATGAATTAAATTAATGGGAAAATAATTTTATTCCGGGGCAAAGTTCCCTAAGAATAATTAATTGTTGAGAATATTCTCTAGAAACTTTTTATGTAGATTCTTCTTGCTTGATACCTGCAGATCTTCGCAGTGATATATTCTGAATTCACAGATACCGCTACTTCAAATATCTTGGCTACTCTTTTATTCATGCCACTTAACAAGATATGATGGAGCTTGTTGCGGGAGATGATATGGCCAGTTCTGATCATGTTCTCTCCAATATTTTCCAAATTCACTAGAAACTCCAAGGACCAGGGGCGTAAGCAGAATTTTTTTTTCGGGTGGAGTGATTAATAGAAAAAAACACCTAAATGTCTGCAATCGCCATATTTGAAGATTAATACTGAAAATTAAATAAAAAAATATTGTTTAAAATAACCAAAAATATTACTCAAAATACAACCCTTATATTGATGGGTATGAAGATATTTGTTCGTGCATTTCGAAGGGGGGGGGGGGGAGAGGACGGTATATCTCTTCGATCCGGGTACTTTTTACAGCAGTATGCCAGTTATTTTTAAACAGCAAAAGTATCTGTCATAGAAAAGTAATAGCTATTATTATGCCATGTGTTGTTTTATATTTGGCTTTTATATCTACAATTTTCTCCTATTTGCAATTGCGTTTACTATGAATTTAATAAAGTTTATTCGTTACTTAAAATTTAGCCACATTTATGGCAATCCAAAAGTAAGGGATACTTCACAGGGGCAGAAAATGAAAGAAAGTACACATCATGAAGGTATAATTCCGAAAAGAAGTGCTCCTTAATAAATATAGATGCAATAGTCAAAGTTGCCGACAAGATATTGGAGCGTACATAAATTTAGTTTTTACTTCCTTGTACGAAGTAAAGGGAGTATTGTAATCGCGAAAATTTTCGGTTTTCAGATTTCGACGGAAATATCCATTTCGACCATCACTGAATCCATTTTGACTAGTTTCGTCGTGGCGTCTGTACGTACGTACATTCGTATTTCGCATAACTCAAAAACGGTTAGCCGTAGAAAGTTGAAATTTTGTATTTAGGATTGTTGTAAAATCTAGTTGTGAACCTCCCTTTTTGGTCACTGCTTAATCACCGGAAGCGTTACTTTACTTGAAGGTCATAATTGATTTCCATCAAAAATTATATTAAAATATAATGTAAAGCATCTCAAATTTGGTAAATAGGACTTTTATATTGATGTGAATGTATTTAATATATTTTGATTAAAATTGTAAAAAAGGCCGAAAAGGGTACTTTACTTGAAGGTCATAATAAGCTTACATCAAAAATTATATATAAATTAAATACATAAATCATATGTTTCGGTAATAAAGTTTACAATCGCAATTTGGTTTCCAATCCAATTAAACATTTTTATTACTTGTTTTAAGCGTTAAAATTTAGTGTAAAATACTGGTTTTCCTCCCTATTTGTTTGTGTGTGTGTGTGTGTGTGTCAATAGATGGATGTCGCGACGCCGAGTGTTGTTTCTAAGATATTGCGATCTTCGGAAACTAGTAACCAAATTCAGGATCATTGAGCCACCGATTTATAGTTTAATAGGCGTACAAGGAAGTCATGTGTTGTCCACATCAGATATTTTTTTACAAGTTTCAATATACTCTGTTAACAGATGTTTATACAATAGAAGAATAACAACATTGATACAAATGTAACTGATACTTTTCTATAACAGATACTTTTCCTATGTAATAAGTGGCGTACCTAAAGTAAAATATCTGAAGTGGAAACCCCATGACTTCCTTGTACGCCTATTAACCTATAAATCGGAGGCTCAAAAAGTGATCCTCAATTTGGTTACTATTTTACGAAGATCGCAGTATCTCAAAAACGACACTCGGCGTCGCGACATCCATCTATTGACACACACTCACACAAAAACAAACACAAGCTCTTGTTTCTTGAAGTCTCATTCCGTTATTATATGGAGTATTCTTTCAGTTGTAACAAGTTCCTAAGAGATTTCTTCGTGTTCCTTGACAGCATTAGAACTGTCTATGTCACTAGATGAACAATCCGCTTAACTTATACTTATTCTCCTGCTGCTGACTTGTTCAGACCACAAATGGTGAGGGAAAAAAAGCCTTTGAGAATCAATTTTAACACATAAAACAAGTAATAAAATTATTTCATTAGAATGGAAAAAAAAATCGTGTTTATAACCTATATCACCGAACCATGTGATATGTGTATTAAATGTCAATACACCTTTTGGGTAAGATTATTATGACCTTCAAGTAAAGTACCCCTTTCGGCTTTTGAATTTTAATCGAAATCTATTATAATATTTATATTGATATAAAAGTATAATTTACCAAATTTTAGAAGTTTTGAATTAAAATTTAATATAATGTTTGATGAAAATCAGTAATGTCCTTTAAGTAAGGTACCACTTCCAGTAATCATGCAGTGACCAAAAAGGAAGGTTCACAACTAGATTATGTGATAATCCTAAATACAAAATTTTAACTTTCTACGGCTAACCGTTTTTGAGTTATGCGAGATGCGCACGAACGAACGTACGTACAGACGTCACAACGAAAAAATCAAAAAACCGAAAATTTTTGCGATTTCAATACTTCATTTACTGCGTACAAAGAAGTAAAAAGACCCCACTATTTTTATTTATTTATTTTAGACATGGTGTGGTGTAAAACATAGCAAAATCATATCTGGTCAACAGAAAACCACATTATTATATTTTTAAAACTATTTATAGTTGGTGAAGTCACATCAAATTATAACAAAGGTCTAGTGTACTTAATTTTAATTTTTTAAATGATAGTATTAATTAAAACTTTCAATACAAGAGCAATTGTGAAGATTGTCAGCCTTAATTTTCTTTTAGTTTTCGGGTTAAGCAGACCTCGTGTTACGCTTAAAAATGAAAAACAAATATGGCTGCTCGGTCGAGCTACTGACAATTTTCAACTTTACTTTATCTTGTTTTTTGCAATAGTACTCGATGACGAAGCGGATTTTTTTTTATCTGCATTTACAGTATAAATACAAAAAAAAAAAAAACATAAGTGATTTGTATCAGCCTTCTATCTAAAGGTTAAACCTTGGAACTGGTTTTATTCTTTTCTAGAATAAATAAAAGAAAAGAAAAATAACGAGATCGCGAATGTTGTTGGAGAACCGGACCGGAATTATCTGGATACATTATGCCAAGAGATTGCGCCGGTCCAAGCCCCCCCTCGCCCCCTCCCTCCCCCCCCAGCAATCAACACATCAATTTGTCTTCTGCAGCCCTGCCTTCGTATCCTGGCTTCCTGCCTCATCAGCGCTGTTTACTGCGGTCGTGTCTTCCAATAGCTAATAGTTACTGCCGTGTACAATGGACAATCAAACTCCATGTTGTCCTTTTGCTTTTTGGCAAGTCCTTGAGTGTTGTAGATTATAGAGCGCTCTTTTCGAAGGAGGTGTCATACTCGTATTTAGAAAACAAATTATTGCTATACTAAGTTTTCCTAAGTAAAATTTAATTTAAGCATCTGCTACTTGTAAAAAAATATCTGATGTGGACTGAACATGACTTCCTTATACAATTATTAAACTATAAATCGGTAGATCAAAAAGTGCCCCTGAATTTGGTTGCTAATTTCAGAAGATTGCAATATCTCAAAAACGACACTCGTCGTCGGTCGTCCATCTATTGACATATACATTTCCCAAGAGATTTCTTCGTATTCCTTGACAACACTAGAACTATCTACGCCACTGATAAAGCATTGGAAATCGACAGTTTCGACATTTTAAGCGGAAAAGCCCACTTAACTTATATCTTATTCTCCTGCTGCAGACTTGTTCATAAATATCTGATGTGGACAGAGCATGACTTCCTTGTATGTCTATTAAACTATAAATCGGTGGCTCAAAAAGTGACTCTGTATTTGATTACTAGTTTTCTATGGTTTACCAGTATTTTACACCCAATTTTAACACTTTAAACAAGTAATAAAATTGTTTAATTAGAGTGGAAAAAAATCGCGTTTATAACCTTTATCACCGAACCATATGATCTCTGTATTAAATGTAAATATACCTTTTGATCTAAGTTTATTATGATCTTCAAGTAAAGTACCCCTTTCGACTCTTCAATTTCAACCAAAATCTATTATATTATTTACATTGATATAAAAGACTAATTTACCAAATTTGAGATGTTTTACATTACATTCTAATATAATTTTTGATGAAATTGTAATATGACCTTCAAGTTAAGTACCACTTCCGATTTGCCAATTTTAACCAAATTTATTTGATGAAAATCGATAATGACCTTCAAGTAAAGTACCACTTCCGGTAATTCTGTTGTGACCATAAAGGAAGGTTCGCAACTAGATTTTACAATGATCTTAAATACAAAGTTTATGTACAAAGTCTACGGCTAACCGTTTTTGAGTTATTCGAGATACGTACGAACGAACGTACGTACAGACGTAACGACGAAACATGTGAAAATGGATTCAGGGATGGTCAAAATGGATATTTCCGTTGAGATCCGAAAACCGAAAATTTTTGTGATTACAATACTTCCATTAAAGCGTACAAGGAAGTAAAAACGCTGCAAATTATTATTTCAAAATAGTTATTTCTATATAATATATATATATATATATATATATATATATATATATATATATATATATATATATATATATATATATATATATATATCACTTTAGTCGCCAAAAGCCGCCTAGATAGGTTGATTGGTTGTTTTAAAAAGATTAAGGCGTAAAACCTGTTGGCCATCAACGCCTTTGTTAATGCTTATGTATTTATATTAATAATATTGAAATACATCAGATGGGATGGTTAAATAGAAGTGATAAGAAAAGATTATAAGGATACGTGAACAAAAAATTATAAATTAAGAAAAATAAATAAATAAATAAAAATTAAAAAATAAAAGGGGGAAATATATAAATAAGAATAAAGCATAAATAAGAAAGAGGAAAAGAGAAATAAATAAATAAAAAGATAAATAAATTATATAGTGAAAGAAAAGAAAAAAAGGGGAAAAGTAATATTAGATATTTTTAAAAAATCCTTCTTTGGAGAGAAAGGAGATTACCTTATTCACATATTTTTTCTCATTCCCAAAGAGCACCCTCCCTTTTAGGAGTTAGAAAACCAGAAATGACTGGAAGGGTGGCAAAAAATTTCCGGGAACATTTTCGGCAACGCCTAGTCTGGCCTACATTTGAAAAATATAATTTTTAAAACCCACTGGAATGAAAGTATGTACATTTTGAATGTAAAATTAAGTTTTTCTTAAGACATTGGCTGGTTATTTTACAGCCCTTCGAAATTTTTCAGTTATTTCTGCCCCACCCTGTTGTGCCCCACCCCACCCTGCATTAGCGAAGGATGAGTCTCGGGATGGCGTGGCCTGTCTACTGCAGCATTCTATGCCTTGGAGATCGACCAAACAATATAATATATCTCATGAACATTGCATTCAGTCAGGCCAACTTAACTACTTTCCTCAGAATAAGCCATATTGCCAAGGCATTCCTAATAGGCTGGTGTATATAAAATATCGTTTAGTCTTTTCTAATTTTACTTCCTTATCTACCTAAGGTGGGAGATGTATGCTTCTATTTTCAAAATATTTCAAATATTCCGAAAATCTGGTGCGGTGTGCGCATCACACAACTTTCCCTTACCACCCTATAATAATAATCTGTGAGATTATTTTAAAGAATTCGCATAAACACTACTCGAAATAAACTCAGTAGAAGTCACTATTTCAAGTATTTTCTCACAAAAGTATAATAAATTACTTTTTTAAATAACTATAGTACTACAATTCTGTACACTAAATATTTTTGGTTTGTCAAGCTGAAAATATATTTTAAAAATTTCGGTTTAGTTTCCATGGAATCATTTTGCTTCCATTAAATAATATAAAAGTAGAAAGTATTAAGTTAATTTATACATACATATATTTATATATTTATTATATTATTTTAATATCTTGTAACAGAGCGGTTTGTTTACAACAGATTGTTGACTTGATGGGATGAAGTTCGGTCTCCTTCCGGACGCACTCGGCTTTTTTCCATCTAGGGCTTTATAGTCTGAGATACGCAGTATCTTTGCTAATACAAGTCCGATTTAGATAATTTTGTTTTTGTTTTTTAGGGAATCTAATTACATTTCATATATATTTTAACATAAAATGCTTTATTTTTGAATTATGCGCAATTAATATTAATAGCCAATTTTAAAAATAAATAGTCAACACTTGAACAACTAAAAACGTTAAAATAAAATTTAAAAAAAACCGACTTTAGACCCACGAGATCGTAACACTAGACAGATCTGCATAAATGTGTATATATATATATATATATATATATATATATATATATATATATATATATATATATATATTTATATCCGTCAACATTAATTTCAAATAAATATATTTATGAGATATAAATATTAGCATACGTAGGTAGATGATTTGACACGACAACCGAACGGTAGTAGACAAAAAAACGTGCATGTGACAAAAAGTAACAGGTGAAATTGAGGAACAGGAACAACTTGTCACTGTTACATTTCTTCCCAAGCACCCTTCGCCATCTTTATCAGGTGGAATAGTTCAGATATTTTTGAGACATCTGCTTTATAAATTTGCTTTGCTTAAAGGTTAAGATTTGGTATTTCTTGATCCGGTAGTCAGTGCCTCTCTACAAGATTATGCGTTGGTTAAAAATTAGGATTAGGGATTGATAAATTATTTGCTACTTCTATAAATTTGTTTTATTGAAAAATAGTTTCGAATGTTATACATTCATCCTCAGTTCTTAAAGCACACAAAAAATTCAAAAATAAGGAATTCAAAATATAGTTTGGTATTATTATACATATTAAATTAAATATAATATAAATCAGTAAGAAATCAAATACATGTTGGTACTCACCAAGGTTTAAATGGATATTATCAAACTAAAAAGTTTGTACTTGTTTCTTCTTGAACAATTTTCGCATTTTTTTCGCAGTTCAATGCGAGATGAAACCAGTACAAACTTTTCTGTTTGATATAATCCATTTAAGCCTTGGTGAGTACCAACATGTATTTGATTTCTTGTCTTAATTAAATTCATAATTCATAAATGTTTTATAATACTGATTTATATTTCATCTAATTTAATATGTATAATAATACCAAACTTTATTCTGAATTGCTTATTTTTGTGTGTTTTTAGAACTGAAGATGAATGTATAGCATTCGAAATTAGTTTTTAATAAAACAAATTTATAGAAGTGGCCAATAATTTATCAATCCCTAATTTTATTGATCCTTCTTTACCATCATGCGGATTTAAACTAAAAATTAGGAGCTTCAAAATGTTTTTATCAGTTATTACTTGATTGCTGAGAATGAAATTTGATATTACACAACTATCTCCAGCAGACGATCATCTTACAGTTCCTAACTGATATCATCGGAAGGTAGAAAAGATTGCAGCCAATTAGCAGGTGCTGAAGGTAAACAACGTCTTGCATAAATGTACTAGCATTTTTTTCTTTTCTCAGTAATATAATCTAATTATTACTGTTAACGACGGGTAGCTGCGTCTGCTTGCAACAACTGTTAGTGATATTCATATTGAATAATTTATTAGTAATAGATCTGCAAATAATAAAAAACCATTACGTTTTAGAAAAAATTTGTGGCAAAACAAACTCTTCTAAGATTTTATTATTAAAAATCTTAGCCTACGAGCGTGTTTCCTTATACCTACTGATTAAATATAGAGATGAATGATTCATTTTAATATAAATTTTCGATTCAATCAAATACATTTAAATTTTCAAAAACAATGAATAAGTGCTATTCAAATATTGTATATGAAAATGTGAACATTTTTTATCTTACATTATTTTTTAAACAAAATTCATAAGATGTATATTTTTCTAATTTCTAAAAACCTTAGTCCAAATTTATCTCAAGATTTGACTTGATCCGACATAACAATATCATAAAAAAAATCTTTAGGCGAGTTTTAAGCAAAAATTAAAATAAAATTAAAATTATTTCCTAAAATTAAAAAAAATATATATATAATTTTTGACAGGTTAAGTGAGATCATGTTATGTTGAAAAATCTGTCCCGTATGCAGAATAAATCAATAGTACTCATAATAGATCTGCAAATAACAAAAAAATCATTTCAATTTCGAAGAAGTTTGTGGTAAAACAAATTCGTCCATTTTATTATTAAAAACCTTAGGCTACGAGCGTGCTTCCTTTTACCTACTAATTAAGTATATATAGAGATGAATGATTTATTTTAATATCATTTTTTTTTTAAATAAATTTTCTATTTAAAGAAATACATTTAAATTTTCAATATCAATGAATAAATGGTATTCCAACATTTTATATAAAAATGTTAACCTTTTTTTATTATGCATTATTTTTTTAAAAAAAATTCATGAAACTTTTCTGAATTTCTAAATACTTAGCGTAGTTCAAATTGATCTCAAGATTTGACTTGATCCGACATAACAATATTTGAAAAAAGGTTCAAGGAAAAATATAGATGAAAAAAATGTTTAGACGAGAAATAAAAAAAAAAAAATAAAATATGGAGGAGGTTTTCCAATTTTTTTGTAATTTATTTGTTTTGGTTTTAATAGCACGAAGTAAACAAGATATCATTTTATTCCCCGTATCTTTATCTACAAACTGAAACAATTATTTATAATTAAAAAATAAAACTAAGTATACTGAGAACACGTTACATTTAAAAATGTGTCCCATAAGTCAATCGTTATCATTGCATTAAAAAAATACGAAAAAAAGACTACTAAGTTGTAAACGAAATTTAATTATTTTTAGGTTATATGGCAATACAAATCAGTTCAATATAATATTTCAGACATTAAAAAAGGTTGGTCCGTTCTGTACTACCGAACATACTCTATTACACCGGCTCCACACCAGTGGCAAATTATAGATTAAAAAAAACTGTTTTATTTTTATATAAGTGCCATTCTATTCTGTGTTAATTCAATGTATTCCTTGAATAATTAGGTATAGTATGCAAATTTCATGAAATTCTCAAAGCCTTGCCCCATTACCTCTCTGACCATGCGATAATTTTGAATCGAAGGCGGATGTAATTAATAAATAAGTAATGTTTAATGATAAAATACAAATTATAAAATGTATTTGTGTATATATATATATATATATATATATATATATATATATATATAGGGCGGAGGAGTGATAACCTATCCCGTGTACCTAAATTGCGAATCGCGTTGTGGTCTTCCAGGATATCAAATAGCCACTCGGAGGCTTGGTCCATGAACGGTCTGCTTCGGTGAAAGAAATATGGATCCTCGTGCGGCTGCTGAACCCGAACAGCCATAATCCGCGGGTCTAGATCGATTTGTCACTGCCCTAGAACCCGAGAGAGTCGGTGGGAAGGACAATGCCGAATTGGCAATGGAAACCTTGTTTCGTAGCAACGTGAGGTTGGTTGATTCCCTTCAGGCTGTCTGAGCTTCTGCAAGCGATAAAATGTTTGTAGGAAGACCACTTCGCGCTGCCAAAGATCTGCATGGTCTATAGTGCCAAGAGATAAAAAAAATATAAATGTATATATATATATATATAATATTATTGTAACTGTAAGGATTTGAAGTCCAAATGGGCATGATAATAATTCGTTTAGATGAATGTTGGTATACCCATATTATAATCGACCCATTGCTTCCAATCGACAAGGAACTAAAAAAAATTCTACATCTATGTTAATGTAAAAATACGAGTGAATGTTAGTATGTAAGAAGGTAGGAAATTATTATATTACTTGGATGCAGTTCTTTGATTCAAGGCCTCGCGTCCCTTAGATGCGTAAAACATGCGACAGCGGCAATGAATTAAGTTGAAGTAGACATGAACATTTGTGACATTTACGCAACTGTTCATCGACCTGCCGTTTTACGCATCGGTGAGGCTTTTGTCCCCAAGAAAATCCAAACTGAATTGGTATATCTAAATACCCGCGGCGTTTGCCGTAACTTGTTGCGCATTGTCGCTGTCGCATGCTTTATCCATCGAATGTACGCGAGGCCTAATTAGTTAGTTGACATCCGCATGATGGTATAAAAGGATCAATCTAATTAGGGATTGATAAATTATTTGCCACTTCTATAATTTTGTTTTTATTGAAAACTGGTTTCAAATATTATACATTCATCTTCAGTTCTAAAACACACAATAATTCAAAAATAAGCAATTCAAAATATAGTTTGATATTATTATACATATTAAATTAGATGTAATATAAATCAGTATTATTAAACATTTATTAATGATGAATTTAATTAAGACATGAAATCAAATACATGTTGGTACTCACCAAGGTTTAAATGGATTATATATTTTGGTGGATATTACGATCCTATATCCACCAAAGTCGGAAATGAATTGAAAAAACTAGGATTAAATCCTGCATTTAAAATAGAAAAAAACATATCCTCATATTTCTTTTCTTCTGAAGATAAGATAGATCCTTTCCAAAAAAGCTGAGTATACAAACTAAATTTAATGATTGTGCAGCCAAATATACGGAAAAAACTGGAAGATCGCTAAATCAGAGATGAACATATAATAAGACAGAAAATTCTAACTTTGCAATTCATTTAAATTAAAAAAACAAGGACTTAAGGACTTATCAAAGACTTAAGAGTTAAATTAATACATTACGTTGAAAATAGCCTCAAATTAAATAATTTGAGGCTATTTTCAACGTAATTATGAAGCACTTGAAATAATAAAATCCTTCAAATCCAATCCAGATTTTTGCTTAAATTACTAAATAAATATCTCAAATAGCCCAATCTTAAATTTATTCCCCTCTATAACTGAAAAAACAATTAGTCACCAGAATTACTGGAAAAACTAGACCCTTAAACCGTTTACCTATAAAACATCCTACTTACCTTTCTTTCGGTGTTAGTACAATGCGAGAAGGAACCAGTACAAACTTTTCTGTTTGATATAATCCATTTAAACCTTGATGAGTACCAACATGTATTTGATTTCTTGTCTTAATTAAATTCATAATTCATAAATGTTTTATAATACTGTATGTTTTATAATAAAGTACTGAACCCAAGACCCTTATCGGGTTGTAGAGGTACAGTTTTTTTTTTTTTTTTTTGTATAATACTAATTTATATTACATCTAATTTAATATGTATAATAATACCAAACTATATTTTGAATTGCTTATTTTTGAATTTTATGTGTGTTTTTAGAACTGCAGATGAATGTATATCATTCGAAACTAGTTTTCAATAAAAACTAATGGCAAATAATTTATCAATCCCTAATTAGTTTGTTACTATTGATCTAACTTACGAAGACAGGAGGTAGTTTAAATTTAATAAAATCTATAAAATAACTTTATTTCTATATATTATAATGTACAGTGAAAGTATATAATGATCTGGAGATAATATCTTGACTTGAAATATTTCAAGAGCAGTGCCATCTTTATCCTACCGGTTATCTGATCACTGGCCTCAGGGTCTCGCGATTCATTGATGCTCTTTCCTCTTGTAAATGTTCATCTTTTTTTTTTAAATGCTTGTAAATTTTCATATATAAAGTAAAATAACGACCTTAACGACTAAGTAGTTTATTAGGGATTGATAAATTATTTGCCACTCAGTTTCGAATGTTATAAATTCATCTTCAGTTCTAAAAACACATAAAAATTCAAAAATGAGCAATTCAAAATACAGTTTGGTATTACATATTCTACATATTAAATTAAATGTAATATAAATAAGTATTATAAAACATTTATGAATTATGAATTTAATTAAGACAAGAAATCAGATACAAGTTAGTCAGTACTTACCAAGGTTTAAATGGATTATATCAAACAGAAAAGTTTGTATTGGTTTGTTCTCGCACTGAACTAGCAATGAAAGAAAGATGGTGGGTGTTTATAGGTAAACGGTTCAGGGGTCGGAGTTTTTTCTAGTAATTCCGTTGAGTAATTGTTTTTTCTGTTATTGATGGGAATAAATTTAAGATTGGACTATTGGAGATATTTATTTGATTATTTAAGCAAAAATCAGGATTTGATTTGAAGGATTTTATTGTTTCATATATATTTAATTTGCGACTGTTTTCAACTTGATGTGTTAATTTACCGGCTGAATCTTTGATGAATTTATGCTGTGTTTTTTTTTCATTTAAATGAATTGCAAAGTTGAAATTATCTGTCTTATTATTATTATATGCACGCATATGTTCCTTTAATCTCTGATTTAGTGATCTTCCAGTTTTTTCCGTGTGGCTGCACAATCATTACAATTTAGTTCGTATACTCCGCTTTTTTGGAAAGGGTCTATTTTGTCTTTAGGAGAAGGGAAATATGAGACTAGGGTTTTTTAAATTTTAAATGCAGGGTTTAATCCTAGTTTTTTCAATTAATTTCCTACTTTGGTGGATATAGAGCCGTAATATCTTCGGGGGTTGTTGAATAGATATCATTAATTGTTTATTTTTAAATTTTTGTATGTTTTTATATGTTTTATATCCATCTGAAGATGGATATATAACATTCGAAAATAGTTTTCAATAAAAAGTAAATTATAGAAGTGGAAAATAATTTATCAATCCCTAATTAGATTTATCCTTCTATACCATCATGCGGATGTCGGCTAAGTAGTTTATTTCTGTTGACGCCCCAAAGTTACTCAGAACATAAATTCTCTAACCTAGAGGGCTCCATGTCTTAAAGTGCCCCCACCTTTGGCCCCCAATCAAGATCCCGAACGAGCTAGTTTTAGAAATGTAGACTTTTATTAATTTCCCATATCCACTAAATACAGTATTATTCTCAAGAAGTTTTGTCGAATACAAGAAGGAGAAACAGTATAGTTTTGTTGAGCTGCAGTCGGCGGTGGGAGACTTCTATAATTGAACGAGTCATTAGCTCACGGTTTCCAACTCTCAATTAATAGAAACCGCCAACCTCAATATCCACCAAATTATCTTTTTATCCCCTTTGTCGTGAAAATTCTGTTCTCCAGATTTTTATCTTTTTAATTCCTTCCTTCGCCTCTTCTCTATTTTTTTAACAGTTTCCTCTTTCAAGCTTGTGAAATTAAAGTTTTTCTTCTTATAGTATTTTAATTTTTTTTTTTTTTTTTTTTGGAAAAGCTCTAGCCTCAGCATCTCTTGGAATAATGAATGAGCTCATGAGTTAAGGCATTGAAATACTTGAGATAAAAAGGCTCTTTACCCTTTTGAAATCAAATAGATCTGAATAATACGTGAAACAAAGAACGGTAAAAAAATGTGGTTAAATATAATTTGTTAAGTATAAATAATTGTTTCGGTTAATAATAATTATACGAGTTACTGCAAGGTAAAGGGAAAGTGATAAATAGTAAAGTTCGCAGCAAAAGTAGCAGATGCCTTTCCCTTCGCGCCGCCAATGAGTCATCTTTTCTAGGAAATAGCTCTCACTTGAAGATTCACGCTTCGGGTGATATTGTTGCGCGAAGTCTTATAATTATCACTGTGGTTTATAGTGCTTTATTTTTTCATAAATTTTATGTCCAACGTGTGAAACCTCCAATCAGCCACTATTTCGGGCCAAAAACGACTAATGGTAAGTTCCGAGGATCATCCGGAGGTGACCTGTGACTTTGGTGCCATATTTTAAAACCTCGGTCCATCTTGAGAAAAGTTGCGAATATTTTTTTAGATTTATTCGATTTTTGGATTTTACGTATCTTGAAACGTAAAACCTCAAATTTTGAAGGGAAAGGATTTGAAATTTATTTTTTGTATAAATTTTATGTCCGACGTATGGAACCTCCGATCGGCCTAAAATGGCTAATATTTTTTTAAATTTTATTATTGTAAGCCTTGTTATGCCGATTCCAAAACACCTTACATTTCCCCTCTATCTTTATAAATGGCCGAGTTATGGGCTTATAATATCTCTGATCGACCGCCATTTTGGAACAAACAGACGGATGTTAATGTTTAAGGCGACCATTGATAATCACTTTCTTTGTTATTATATATTTAATTTTTACCTTTATTTTAAAAGATCATTGATTCCATCCTTTTTTTAATCTTTGGGTGGATATATTGAACGAATTTCAGATGGTTATTATTTACTTGTTTATATCTTATTTGCCTTTTTCATTTTTGATTTATAATTTTATAACCTACATTATTGAAATTAGGAGGTTATGGTTTAAGATACATGTGCTTATAGAATTTAATTGTTTTCTATAACTCAGCATGGTTATATTTAGAGTAGGTTATTTTTCTTTTTTTTAAATAATTTTAGTATTCGTAACTATATTTTAATCATGTTTCATTTTATTCCTCTTAGTTTGTTTGCATTCAAGTTTAATAATTTATCAAAATAGGTAAAGGGCCTGTAATTATATATATACACCTCTGAACTAGAAATCATAAATGGAGATCTTGTAAATAAATGCCTTATCATAAATTTCTAATAAATAAAAGTTCTAAAACCAGGTATAAATCATTTACAAACTATAAATTACGTAAAATAATTTGAAGAAACCCCGAAAATGTTATCATAAATTGTTTATGTAGATATACCATATTACATAATAATATAAGTTTGGACTGATTGGATTATAAGGTCACATCCTGCAGTAGTTCAACGGAACTATAAGCGAATTTTGGGCTCTAAAATACAATGACAATAATACATAAATAATACAATGATAATACATAAAAACATTATTATATCGCAGTCGGTAGTTTTGAAGTCAAAAAATGTCTTGCAGAGGGCGCTCGCATCGTTTTTATCTTCTTTTATTTATAATCGCCAATCAGGAAATATTCTAGTTTATTTTGTTATTTATTAATTGAATAACGTATTTTTCATTTTTTTTTTAGTTTATTCACCAATTAGGCTTGCTCTTCAAAATATAACTTTCTCTGGGGGAGCAGTTCGACGACCTTCGGTACAATCATCGATGACTCTCCTTCGGGACGGGACTTACTTTCGAGAATTTCATTCATGCCATCCTTTCAACAGAATTTTTTGCATAAGCAGAACCCATTCAGCCCTTGTTGAACCGAATCTTCATCTTCCAAATCATTATTTTTCCGCATTTTTGGCTTTATAGACTTTTAATTAGGGATTGATAAATTATTTGCCACTTCTATAATTTTGTTTTTATTGAAAACTAGTTTCGGATGTTATACATTCATTCACCTTCAGTTCTAAAAATTCAAAAATAAGCAATTCAAAATACAGTTTGGTATTATTATACATATTAAATTAAATGTAATATAAATTAGTATTATAAAACATTTATGAATTATGAATTTAATTAGGACAAGAAATCAAATATACTCACCAAGGTTTAATTAGATTATATCAAACAGAAAAGTTTGTATTGGTTTGTTCTCGCATTGAACTATTAGGAACGCATTGAACTAGTAGGAATTAGGGATTGATAAATTATTTGCCACTTCTATAAATTTGTTTTATTGAAAACGTATATGTTTCTTTAATCTCTGATTTAGTGATCTTCTAGTTTTTCCCGTGTGGCTGCACAATCATTACAATTTAGTTCGTATACTCCGCTTTTTTGGAAAGGGTCTATTTTGTCTTTAGGAGAAGAGAAATATGAGGATAGGGTTTTTTCTATTTTAAACGCAGGGTTTAATCCTAGTTTTTTTCAATTCATTTCCGACTTTGGTGGATATAGGGACGTGATATGGAATCAAAACATAATGTTTCGGGATGGGCCTATCTTCGGGGATTGTTGAATAGATATCGTTAATTGTCTTTGTTTGTATTTGTTTTTTTTTAAATATGATTGATAGTGGTTTAATTATACCCGTTATTTTTTGCTATGGAATATATTATTTCAATTTCTTAATTATAGTTCTTTTTTATACAATGGTATGTTCAAAAGACGGAAAATCATGCCATTAAAGGCTGCGGGTTTATGTGCTATTGGTCTCCTAGCACCATTGTTTATAACGACATCCGTGTGGATGGGTTTCCGGTAAATTCCAAATTCATGATGTTTGTTTTTTACTGAGATTTCTAAATTTAAAAAGTTTATGATTTTGTTTTTTGTGTGTTTTTAGAACTGAAGATGAATGTATAACATTCGAAACTAGTTTTCAATAAAACAAATTTATAGAAGTGGCAAATAATTTATCAATCCCTAATTAGATTGATCCTTCTATACCATCATGCGGATGTCAACTGAGTAATGGAAATGACTGTAATGTAAGAAAGGTTAGGTATTTTTAGTTAAATGGTACGTTTTAGGGGGAAGGATCAGGGTTTTTCCAGTAATTCCGGTGAGTAATTGTTTTTCAGTTCTAAAAACACAAAAATTCAAATATAAGCAATTCAAAATACAGTTATTATTATACATATTAAATTAAATATAATATATTTAATAATGTGATGCTTCTATACTATCATGCGGATGTCAACTGATTATAGATTATAGACTTTTATATAGTAATTTTATTAAAATTAATATAGTAATTGTTCAGAATTGTGTGTATTTCAACACTAAATTCCGCTTTTTTATAAATTTGACTGATGCATAGATTAAATTTATAATATATATATATATATATATATATATATATATATATATATATATATATATATATATTATTCATAGGAAAATATAATATACGTTAATTATTTGTGTTGTCTAATTTATTTTATATTTTATTGACTATATATATATTTTTTTTTAATTTATAATTTAAGAATTAAGTTTCGAAACTTACTCTATTTATTAGGAATGAAGAGATGGGGATAGCAAAGAATTGCATTGGTTTTTCTGCGATGGGACAAAAAGGAAAGATATTTGATTCCGAAGGATATCTCTTAGCGATCCTACCTCTTATCTTTACTAGCTCCATTTCGGCAGGACAATCAAACGATCCTGGTATTTCTTTTTAGGTTTCTGCCTTCTGTCGTCAAACGAGTCTCGTAAACAATGCCAAGGTTATAGCTCGCTTTAAACACGCCATTTTTATTTCTATTCCATAAATATATAGTTAGTTAGTTATCGATACAGCCTTGGCTTCAGTGATCGGTAGATTATAAAGGTTTGAATGCGTAAAGGAGTATCTAGGTAAAAAATAAATGAAAGGAATGGTGTTGTTATATCTCCTGAAGAAACCTCAATATAACCTTCCCATCGCACTCTTCTCCACCAATGTGAAACGTGATCGCTTGCGTTTGAAGAAACAACAAAAGGATCTCGTCAAAAATAAAGTGTTGTGTAAAATATCTGGTCCCAATAAAAAAATTATTGTAGATTTATGAATGGAGCTCAATGGAAGGAGATACGTGCATATTGATGTTGATGTGGGTTTATTATTATAAATTATAGAAAAATGTTTCATATAATGATTTTAAAATATCTGATGTGGACAACACATGACTTCCTTGTACGCCTATTAAACTATAAATCGGTGGCTCAAAAAGTGATCCTCAATTTGGTTACTAGTTTCCGAAGATTGCAGTATCTCAAAAACAACACTCGGCGTCGGGACATCCATCTATTGACACGCACTCATATAATCTTCTTTCTGAAGATCTCATTCCGTTATTATATGTCTTTCAATAGATAACCAGTTTCCAAGAGATTTATTCGATTCCGTGACAGCAATGTCACTAGATAAAGCATTGGAAATAAGACAGTTTCGAAATTTTAACCGGAAGAACCCACTCATCTTATATCTTATTCTCCTGGTGCAGACTTGTTCATCTCACTAATGGGGAGGAAAACAGTTGTAACTTATGACCTTCAAGTAAAGTACCCTTTTCGGCTCATCAATTTTAACAAAAATCTAGTAAATACTTTGATATTGATATAAATGTTCTATTTACCAAATTTGAAATATGTTACATCATATTTTAATATAATTTTTGATCAAAGTCTAGTATGACCTTCTAGTAAAGTACAACTTCCGGTTTGCCAATGTTAACCAAAATTTATTATGTTATTTATATTAATATGTAAGTCTTATATACCTAATTTGAGAAGTTTTGTATTATATTTTAATGTAATTTTTTATGGAAATCAATTATGAACTTCAAGTAAAATATCACTTTCGGTAATCATGTAGTGACAAAAAAGGGAGGATTACAACTAGATTTTACAACAATCCTAAATACAAAATTTCAACTTTCTACGGCTAACCGTTTTTTAGTTACGCGAGATACGCACGTGAGAGTGAAAGGGTGCAGAGGAAATTGTTGGAGGCTTACTTCAGTGAGAAAAGGAAAAAGTAAAGACCAAGAAGCTGGTGGAAGTGGCGAGAAACAGAAATAAATGGAAAAAATTAACTAAGGAGGCTTTTTTTTATTTTATTTTTTTCTCTTGGTCCATTCCAGAGGTTCATTATTGAAAATAATAAACCAAAAGCTTCTATATAGATTTTTTTTTTTAAATCCTATATATTTATAAATAGCCGATGGGTTTATAATTTCTCTAATCGGCCTCCATTTTGAAACGAAATGACCGATGGTGATGTCGAGTTCCGAGGATCAACCGGCGGTTACCTGTAACTTTGTTGCCAAATCTCAAGAAAACCTGTCCAGTAGTCTCGGCGAAAAGCCGCATGGTTCAGTACAAAAAAAAAAAAAGAAAGAATGGTGGTTTACAACTATTGAACTATGAGATAACATTCTCCATTCCAAGGAGTTTTGTAAACATGGAGGCAGTTAAGGCGAGGAATGCGGAATTTCATCGTTGCCTCCATGTCGTGACCTGAAGGTAACAAAAGGAAGAAGCTGCTCTTAGATCTTCCTCCAAGGATGGCCATCATCCTCTATACTATTTCCGGTTCTTGGGATTCTTCTCTGCTTCGTGTCTTTTCCCTTTTCCTTGCTTTCTATATATGCATCACGGAACTCCATATATTTTGGTATAGATAAGAGGAGCCAATGCTGCTGTGTTCCTGGAAATGAATTTTATTAAATGACAATATAATCACTACCATATATTATTACGGTAGTATAGATCCCTTTTCCGGCTCTCAGGGTCGATGGATTTTGACGAGTGAGGTATCGAAAGAAAGGGAATTTCACGGAGAAGTGACGAATCCTGATTTTGATTCTTAAAATCTTACAAGGACTTAAATAAAAGTGCTGAAAAAACTGGAAGGTTTCAAAGATTTGATGACTGAGAGTCGGCGGATCGAGACTGGATAAGTTGGGTTTTAAAGATTTTGACGCGGGCATCAAGATCATATACGCTCCTGCGGAGCGTATTGGTCCAGCGTTTTAAAGCTTAAAAACCTACCGTTTTTGAGATAACGCACGATATAGGTCCGCACGGTCTCTTGCCATCTTGCGTACGTGCCGTTGTCATGGCAACTTTATATCAATTTGAGTCTGGTTACAAACAATTTTAATGAGTGGAAAATTATATAATGTTTCCCATGTCCAACCCTAAAGGGCACTGTTAAATATGAATACTACACATAGAAAATGTTATAGCTGGATCTAATTAGCTAAATGCTAAATTGAAGAGATGTTTTCCAGTGGTGTAAGCTAATTACTTATTAAGTATGAACTGGAACTTCAACATAGTTATTACAAGCTATGTAGCTTCACCAAATATGTGTGTTAAATAAGATTTCTTGATAATATTACATTGTTTATACGAATAAATTAGAATATATCTATTGCGAGAGTTCTCGCTCGAGTATACTAGTCACTACTATATATTATTACGGTAGTATAGATCCCTTTTCCGGCTCTCAGGAGCGATGGATTTTTATAAATAAGGTATCAAAAGAAAAGGAATTTCACGGAGAAGTGACGAATCCTAATTTCAATTGTTAAATTCTTACTAGGGATTAAATAAAAGTGATGAAAAAACTGGAAGGTTTCAAAACTTTGACGACTGAGAGTCGGCGGATCGAGACGGGATAAGTTGGGTTTTAAAGATTTTGACGCGGGCATCAAGATCATATACGTTCCATTGGATCATATTGGTCCAGCGTTTTAAAGCTTAAAACCTACCGTTTTTGAGATAACGTACGATATAGGTCCGCACGGGTCCTACGCCATCTTGCGTACGTGTCGTTGTCATGGTAACTTTATATCAATTTATGTTTGTTTACAAAAACTTTTAATGAGTGGGAAATTATATATTGTTTCCCATGTCCAACTCTGAAGGGCACTGTTAATTATTAATACTAGACATAGAAAATGGTATAGCTGGATCTAATTGCCTAACTGCTAAATTGAAGAGATATTACAGGGGGGTAAGCTATTTACTTATTAAGTATGAACTGTAACTTCAACATAGTCATTACAAACTATGTAGCTTCACCAAATATGTGTGTTAAATAAACTTTTTTGGTAATATTATATTGTTTATACGAATAAATATGTTTTCCTAATATCGCTTATACTTGGAATTAGGAATTAGAAGATATCTAATGCGAGAGTTCTCGCTCGGGTATACTAGTCACTACTATATATTATTACGGTAGTATAGATCCCTTTTGCGGCTCTCAGGAGCGATGGATTTTGACGAATGAGGTATCAAAAGAAAGGGAATTTCACGGAGATGTGACGAATTGCAATTTTGTTTCTTAAAATCTTACAAGGGCTTAAATAAAAGTGATGAAAAAACTGGAAGGTTTAAAAACTTTGACGACTGAGAGTCGGCGGATCGAGACAGGAGGTTGGGTTTTAAAGATTTTGACGCGGGCATCAAGACCATGTATGATCCTTTGGATCATACTGGTCCAGCGTTTTACATCTTAAAAACCTACCGTTTTCGAGATAATACACGATATAGATCCGCACGGGGCTCATGCCATCTTGCGTACGTGCCGTTGTCATGGCAACTTTATATCAATTTGAGTCTGTTTACAAAAACTTTTAATGAGTGGGAAATTATATATTGTTTCCCATGTCCAACCCTAAAGGGCACTGTTTAATATGAATACTACATATAGAAAATGTTATAGCTGGATCTAATTGGCTAACTGCTAAATTGAAGAGATGTTTTCCAGTGGGGTAAGCTAATTACTTATTAAGTATGAACTGGAACTTCAACATAGTCATTACAAACTATGTAGCTTCACCAAATGTTTATGTTAAATCAACTCTTTTGGTAATATTATATTGTTTACACGAAGAAATATGTTTCCCTAATATCGCTTATACTTCTAATGTATTAGGATTGATATCTAATGCGAGAGTTCTCACTCGGGTTCATATGCGATCTCTAAAGATTACAAAGAATAAATTAATGATTTAGTTATTAGTTGATATATTTTTTTCCGATACCTATTTTATTTACTCAATTTATACAATTAAGTGTTGTGATGAAATATAACTATATTTATTAAGCTTAGTTACTTTTGTTACATTTCTATTTTTAATATCTAGTTTTCTGTTTTATACTTATAAGTACCTATTTGTATACATTCACAATTTTCTATCACTGATTTATTTATAAAAATTCTGTAAATTACTTTTCTTTTTGTTCAAAATTTGTTCTATTTCTTTCTGTTATTTTTCTTTTGTTTTTGTAAATTGTTAACTTTCATAAATGCAAAATAATAAACCAAAATGTTAACTGTACATTTTACATGGACTATTTAGAACTTGTAAATAAACTCCTCTAGCGTTATTATGCAAAATGGAGGGGGAAGAATTGAGGTTTACGAGTCCATAAATGTGATTTTTTTAAAATATAGTCCTGTCGTGGTCGTTCTTCCTAATCTGTAAGGAGCATTAAGTATATATAATATCAATAAGAAATTTATACTACTAATACAACTTTGGAATACATTTTGGTTAGTTAAAAGTCGTTTATGGTCCAGTAACAATGTTTTTTTTCAGTAGCCAATCCATATCGACTTCGTTTTTTGAAAAAGACCATAAGCACACCCTTTAGCAAACTTTACAGGAAACACATGTAACGATTTTTCCACAAATTACAATATTCTTTTTTAAGGCCATAGTGACGACTGAGAGTCGTTAGTATTTGGTGATTACTTCATCAATATTCAATTTTTAGACCATTTCCAATTTTGTTTTCTCGATACATCATGAGCGGAAATCGATTAAAGTGGCGTTTACGTCCCATATTAAGTTGAAACCTAAATTTCGCATTTTTTGCGCTTAAGGTTTTCAAAAAATGATATAATCGAAATGATTTTTTTTTTTTAGTCTATAATGTTATTAATAATTAATAATAAATTAAACAAATAAATAACAATAATTAGTTGTAAACGATTGTGTAATAATATGCATTTTTACTTCCTTGTACGAAGTAAAGGAAGTATTGTATTCGCGAAAATTTTCGGTATTCAGATTTCAACGGAAATATCCATTTTGACCATCCCTGAATCCATTTTGACTATTGTCGTCGTGGCGTCTGTACTTACGTACGTTCGTATTTCGCATAACTCAAAAACGGTTAGCCGTAGAACGTTGATATTTTGTATTTAGGATTGTTGTAAAATCTAGTTGTGAACCTCCTTTTTTGGTCACTGCATGATTACCGGAAGTGGTACTTTACTTGAAGGTCATAATTGATTTCCATAAAAAATTATATTAAAATATTATGCAAAACTTCTCAAATTTAGTATTTATAACTTATATATTGATTTAAATAACATTCTAGATTTTGGTCTAAATTGGAAAACCGGAAGTGGTACTTTACTTGAAGGTCATATTAGACTTTCGTCAAAAAATATATTAAAATATAATGTAAAATATTTCAAATTTGGTAAATAGAACTTTTATATCAATATGAAAGTACTTACTAGATTTTTGTTAAACTTGATGAGCCGAAAAGAGTACTTTACTTGGTCATAATAAACTTACATCAAAAATTATATTAAAATTAAATACAGAGATCATATGGTTCGGTGATAAAGGTTACAAACGCAATTTGGTTTCCAATCCAATTAAACATTTTTATTACTTTTTTTAAGCGTTCAAATTTAGTGTAAAATACTGGTTTTCCTTCCTATTTGTGTGTGTGTGTCTGTCAATGGATGGATGTCGCGACGCCAAGTGTTGTTTTTGAGATACTGCGCTCTTAACCTAGTAACCAAATTCAGGATCACTTTTTGAGCCTCCGATTTATAGTTTAATAGGCGTACAAGGAAGTCATGTGTTGTCAACATCAGATATTTTTTTTAATAATAGAATAACTTAATGAAAATTATAAACCATAGTGTAATAATTTACAGCATTTTTCTTCTTCTTTTTTTTTTTTTTTAAATTGTGGTTATTTTTTAAATATTTAATAAAAAGATGACTAACTAATATGTTGTTTATTTTTGGTGATAATCCAAAAATGTTCATAAAATAAATTCCCTAACCTGGAGGGTTCCCACTTCTTAAAGTGCCATGGGCCACCACTTTGTTAAAGAAGTCCCTGTATATAACACATTATGTTACTTAATTAAATTCAAAATACAGTTTGGTATTATTATACATATTAAATTAGATGTAATATGTATAATAATATCAAACTGTATTTTGAATTTTTGTGTGTTTTTAGAACTTAGGATGAATGCGTAACATTCGAAATTAGTTTTCAATAAAAACAAAATTATAAAAGTGGCAAATAATTTATCAATCCCTAATTAGATTGATCCTTCTATACCATCATGCGGATGTCAACTGAAAATGTATTGTTCTTATTTATCTTTAATGCCGGTAGATTTAATATTATCTATTAAATATAAGTGTATGAGAGAAAAATTGGTTTCACCTTAAAATCATAAAAACTCCAATATTGATTCCTTTGGCTCATACCACTGCACTCTCTAGGTGTTTGATACCTTAGTAAACCTATTTTTCAAATATTCCGGTAGATATAAATACATGGTTTTATCCAAATAGTTCTTAAATTATTTAAAAGTGGCCTAACCTAAATATGGCTTAGGCCACTTTTGTTCTCATAGCCTTAAATAGAGTTCACTTGTAACGTAGGATATAGGAGCAGGGAGATATCCAGGTAGGGTTGGAACATCGAAGGTAAAATATCGATATTCGATATTTTGCAATATCGCAAAACCAAATATCGATATCCACCGATTATCGCTAGAAAAATATCGATATATCGAAAGAAAATGGATAAAAAAGCAAAGAAAAGTGCGTTAAATGAGTATAATGTTAAATTGTGAAGAAGATTATGAAGTAATATAATTTATATTACTTATAAAACATTATTTTTATTTGACATGAATCATTATAAAAAATTATAGAAAAGAATTATATTTAAAAAAAAAAATGTTTTAACATATTTTTATTTTGAAGACTTTTAGCCATATTTTATGGATTTTTAGAAGTTTTTCAATAATAAAACCTAAACACTTCTAAAAAAATTATTTATCTTATTACGCTTTGTGCATTCTCAATACATTCACCTAAAAGCGTGTAATTCATTTGATATACATCTTAGTACAATCATCTTTTATATAATCATCAATTTTAATATAATTTATCAATTCCTAATTATATTGATCCTTCTATACCATCATGAATACGTAAATTGAACACATTATGTTACTAATGTAACTAGATGTAGTATTTTTTTTTTTTTTTTTTTTTTTTTTTTTTTCCCTCTCCGTGACAACTCCTTATACAAAGTATTTATTTAAAAAATTTCCGTGGTAAATTAAACCCCTATTGTTATTATTTAACTTATACTTATTGTTTACTTAACTTTAATTTTATTATTATATTATTTTTTTAACTCGTCACGACGATTTTTTTAACCCGCAACGACTCCTTATACAAAGTATTTATTTATTTTTTATATTTTTTATTTATTTATTTATTTATTTTTTCCTTAGTAAATTTAACCCGTAATATTATTTAACTTATACTTACATTTAACTTAACTTTAATTTTTTCAAATTTAATTTTTTAACATTAATTTTTTTATATATATAGTTTTCTAAATATACTTATATCAATACGTTTTTACAGTTTTCAAATCAATTGTTATGTCTTTTGATCACACCGCATTTAAATTTAGTGTTAGTTTTATTTCAAATCAGTAAGTTGGTAACATTGTTTTAACGGTTTTCCTAATTCCCGGTAATCCATTATTACAATTCAGTTGGCGCTAGACCACACGCCTCGCTGGTATGTAATTATCACGTTTTCTTTACATTTCCTCCTCCTCATTCTTTTCTATCCTTCTTCTTTCTTCACCACATAGGATTTTTATCTATTTTGTTTTTGGGGCTTACATTATTTTATATTTTACTCCTTCATCTCATAATTACAAAAATCAATTACAACAATGTCAACTTCTTTAACATCATAGTCATCTTTTGCATAACTTACAACTATCTCTGTATGCTTTTATATACTGTATGCATTTATGCTTTATGCTTTGCTATGCATGTATGCTTTACACATTACCAAACCTTCATATTATGTGTCTTTTTAATTAATAGATTTCATATATTTCACTATTCCCTGTGTAAATATCGCATTGTTTTTAATTTTTAATTTTTACATTGTTATTTCATTTATTTTATTTGATTTTATTTTTTCAATTGTCTTTTGTATTATGTAATTTAGTGTTATCCTTTTCTTTTTATTCTTTATACTTTTTATCTTACTTGTATTTTCTGTTTTTATCATTTATCATTTTTACTGTTACTGGTACTGCCTCTTTTCTATTTTTTCATTGTTGTTATTTTGTTTTCATTTTTAGCCCTGAAGATGGCCTAAAATTTAGGCCGAAACGTAGGCACAATTATATAAGACCACACTTATTAAGTCTATTTCTTTGACCGCACCCCCGATCAACTTCGCCCTTTAAATAGATGTAGTATAGCTTTGTAGTATTCCTAAGTGGTCTGTTATATATGTAATATATGTTATTTGTATTTTTAATTAATTAGACGGAAATTACTAAAAAATATTAATCTCAATTTTTAATGGCGACAATTAAAACTCGCCAAGTTTAATTTATGCCCATGAGCCGTTTGCCTTGGTTTATTGTCACGTCCATCTCTAAATAACATGGAATAGTTATCGACATGTCACGGTTATGAAATCGATTCCATTCTCAGTAAGATAAAATATTTATCTTGTAAAGTTTTAAGTGGTACTCGACTCATGCAATCTGGGCCAGTGCAAACATCCTCTGCCTTCTGAATCATTGAGAGCACTTGCTCTGGTTGGCTCTACAACCTATCTTATAGTTTATAATACATACTGTAAATACAGGGAAGGGCGAAAATAATATACCTACGACTGCTTTTAATTTCGAAGGTGTTGTACGATGAATCTGGAAATGGATTGGTCGGCAATCATTAATCCTGCAGGAGCATTGGTCAAGGCTCACACTAGCAAAGTGAACTTCTGTTCTAATTAATAATTTATAAATTGTCACTACTGTATTTTTACATTCCCTTACCTATATACGAAATATTATATGAAGTATTGCGATCGTGAAAATTTTCGTATTCGAGTTTTCAACGGAAATACATGTTTTAAGGTCTACTGAGTCCAAATGACCAAGCCTCGCAAAATGGTCTGTGTGTATGTGAACAGCCTAGGTCAAAAACGAAAAGTCGTATGATACTTAAATTACGTATTTAAGGTAGGTATATGGCTGTGATGTTACAGCAACATTTTCGTCAAAATCGACTAACCGGAAGTGCCACTTTATGTAATCGATTTTACACTTGTTTACAATTTTCTCGAAAACGGCTCTAACGATTTTGATGAAACTTGCCTAAATTATTCTTCATAAAGGCCTTTAACTTTTCATTTATTTAGTAAATCACCGAGGAATTTCAGGGAAAAAAGTTATGATGAAAACAATATTTTATTTGTGCATAGCTTAAAAAGTATGCATTTTACGATAAATTATGTGGAGAATCGTATGAAAGATAATTAAATTATCTAAAAAATAATAAAAGAATCATCAAAATCGGACCAGTATTAGCAAAGATACAGTGTATTTTATGAGGAGGACAAGACCCTCGATGGATAACCGAGCGCATCCGAAAGGAGACGGATGCTACCGAACATCCTCCACCAATTCGCCAATCTGTTGTCAACAATACGCTCTGTAATAATGTAATTTATGAATACAAAAGCAGAAATTAACATAATAATTTCTACTTTCATATTATTTAATGGAAAATGTTTCCAGTTTCCATGGAAACTAAACCAGAAACTTTTAAAATATATATATATATTTGCAATTTGACAAAGTTAAAATATATAGGTAGTGTACAGGATTGTTGTACTAAAAATGTTTAAAAATTTTTTTTATTGTACCTAAGTGGGAGAAGATGTGTATGCTGCTGATTTTATGTGAACTCTTTAAAATGTTATTAAAAAGATAATTATTATAGGACGGTAATGGAAAGTTGTGTGATGCGCGCACCGTACTAGATTTTTTTTTCTGTAATTTGTATGTTATCTATTTATTAATATTGATTATTATAAATTAATGAAGATTCTTTCGTTTTTAATTTCTTTCGTTTGTTTAATTTATTATTAAAGTATAATCGAAAAAATTCTTTCTTAAACTGTAAAGATCTTTTTGATTCCTTCTAAAATGCGTAAGCTATCCATGTTAAAACATTTAAAATGTGTAATCCGTCTTACAATAAATTTTAAATTAAATTATGGCCATTTTCAAGTAGAATAGAATTTTATTTGTCCTTGGACAGTTCCCGATACAAATAGAGTCTGGCTTGGCTAAAAAATACAATAAACATTTTTAGTGTTAATAACTTATATACAGATATTAAATACAATTTTAGAAGTGTTACAAGAAAGAAGAGAAATTACAATTAAAATAATATTTTTATACTTATATTTTGATTATAACTAAAATTAAACTGTTTGAAAATATAACTTTTAAAATTAAATAAACATTTGTCGTATTTATGAGATAGGATATTTGTATTATTGAGTGAATAGACAATATTGCTTAGGATGGGCTAGCATTTACATGTTATTATCTACAGTTTTTTATTTTTTTAATCATCCTATGATGTATATGAATAGTTTTAAGTGCATATTTAGTTAACACTTAGTTATTTTCTACTATAAAAAATAACATATAATAAAAAGAAAAAGAAACTGGTAAAAAAATTATTAAATGGTGTCTTATAACTTTAAGGTAAAATATTTTTTTACTTATTTCCCGATATTTTGTTTTGGCAGAATATTCAAAGGATCCTAATAGTTTGAAAAATCAAACAAATATAAATTGCATATTATAAATATTATAGGAAGTAAATTTTTACCTTAGGAAGTATCTATAATTTATTGTTTTTACCTTGAGAATTTATAATTATAATTAAGCTCATTAAAATTTATAACTTAAAGAATCTCACGACTGGCTTTCACAGTATAGTATAGTTTTCTTAGGAAAAATCATTAGTTATATTTTGATTTTACACACATGCATCACAACCAAACTTTTTATTTATTTTTTTCATTTAACTAAACTCACTGACATTCAAATATTTTCGTTAAATCAATAACTTCAAATGATCCTCTTTAAGCAAGGAATTTTAAAGTATAAATTAAAAATTTATTATATTCTCGATAAAAAATCTATAAGAATAAGTTTCAAATAAGTATATACAAATATTTACTACAAAATATAAAAATATTTATTAAAAACCAAAACAGTTTCAACTTACATCATATTCATGGCAGAGCTTCTCTGCTTGTTGTTTAACAATTGTTTAAAATTGTTTCATTTTCCAATATGGGTGTTTGGTAGGAATAAAATGTTCCTAATTTCATGAAAAATAAATAGTTCATATTACAAAAAAAAAATTGTGTCACCGAAAATTATTTTTATTCAAAATATTTTTATTATGCATGAAAATTATCGTTTTAGAATTTTAATTTATTATTCAAATTGGCCGATAATTTGTAGGTGCAATCATCGAAATGTTCGTAACTTTCGTAATTACACATTTTTATTTTTTTATTATTAATATTTTTCTTTTCTACAGTTGCTATTATTTATTTAATAATTTGTTTTTATTAGATAATTTATTTAATGTATAAACTAATCATAAACTAACTGTAATACTTGTTATTTGCTAAACATCTAATATGCCAGATGGTATTGAACACTTTAATCAATAAATGGTTTCTTATCACAGGCATAAAGAAGAAAACATTTTTTTTTTTTTTTTACAATCTAATTCTATTTAATTAAATAAAATTTTGTTTTCAATTAAGAATTTTTAATGAGCATTTACATAAAATCAGTTGTATTCATTTTTTGGCTCTCAAACTGTTTTGTCTGGGATCACACTGAAATTATTAATCAAAATCCACGTCACCTCTATTATTATTATTTGATGAATGAAACAATAAACGATACTAGTAAATAAAATAGAAACATAAAAAACATACAATTTTTTAGATAACCCCAATATTTTTAGGGATTGATAAATTATTTGCCACTTCTATAGTTTTGTTTTATTGAAAACTAGTTTCGAAAGCTATACATTCATCTTCAAAACACAAAACTAAGCAATTCAAAATACAGTTTGGTATTATCATACATATTAAATTAGATGTAATATAAATTAGTATTATAAAACATTTATGAATTATGAATTTAATTAAGACAAGAAATCAAATACATGTTGGTACTCACCAATATTTAAATGGATTATAACAAACAGAAAAGTTTGTACTGGTTTCTTCTGTAACTGAACTAACAATGAAAGAAGGTGGGATGTTTAATGGTAAACGGTTTCAGGGTCGGGGTTTTTCCAGTAAAGCCGATGAGTACCAACATGTATTTGATTTCTTGTCTTAATTAAATTCATAATTCATAAATGTTTTATAATACTGATTTATATTACATCTAATTTAATATGCATAATAATACCAAACTATATTTTGAATTGATTATTTTTGATTTTTTTGGGTGTTTTTAGAATTGAGGATGAATGTATTATTCATTCGAAACTAGTTTTCGATAAAACAAAATTGTAGAAGTGGCAAGTAATTTATCAATCCCTAATTAGATTGATCCTTCTATACCATCATGCGGATGTCAACCCAATATTTTTATATATACTTGTTTCAATTATTTATTTAATTTAATTTTTTTAAATTTAATTTAATTATTTAAAAATTTCGCGGCACCCTTCCAGCTGACTTTCGTTACCCTAAGGAGACGCGTCACTCAATTGGAGAACTATTGATATGAAAGAATGTAAAATAGCGGTTATATTTAAAGTTTTTTCATTGGTAATGATTAAATATGGTTTTCGTCCGAAATATCCGTTAGAAATGTTCGATTCGGAAAAGTTTAGATTTCCAGGAATTAAATGTACCTGATGAATGAGATTCGCTGACAGGTGCGTTCTCATAGACTGTTATTAAATGGTCATCAGGTGGAAACCGAGGCGGTAGAACAGCTCAGGTGTACGAAGGTGATTAACGTCAGCTTATCACCTGGTCAATCAATTATAATCTACCAGAGAAATTGATAACCTTATCTTCACCTTCTTTATAATTGATAGCCTGATTAACAAATAAATCACTATCAGTCGTTGAAGCTAAAATGTTTTGTAATGACTAAAAATATAAAGTTCTTTGAGAATAGACTATAGTTGAAATATCTGTACCTTAATAGTTATTTTCCCAAAGTTTTTTCATATAAAGATCCTAAAATACTGAAAATTATTTCTCTATGGTTTATTCTTATCAAATTATTGCTATTGTTTATTATTTTAAAATAGTCATATATAGAAAAAAATATATATAAATTTGGATTATTTTTTTTTTAAATCTGCTATAATGATTTCAAAAAGCTTTATATTTTTCCTATATATTCATAAATAGCCGACGGATGGACGGAATTTGTTTTTATTTCATTTTAGGATTTTAAGTATCTAGAAACGCAAAACCTCAAATTTCGAGGGGAGGGAGGAGGTTTAATTTTTATTTTTTCTTTGTCGGTTACAAAGGTTTATTATTGAAAATAATATACCTAAATGCTGATTTTTTTTAAAATCTGTCCGAATAATAAGGTTTCTTGATATGCTTTTTTTTTTTTTGTAAGAATAATATTTATTGTCATTTAATTAAATAAATCCATCAAGTAACTAGTAGCTATAATTCCTAATTATTATTAATATTGTTCTTTAATGTTTTGTTTTTTATTTTTGCAGGTGAGTATTCCACTACATAAATTTCTAGAGAACGATGAAATTCATTCAGTGAGTAGAATATTTTGGCTACAATACACATTTCCATATTTTTGTAGGATATTTAAAAACATATATAAAATGAAAATAAAAAGTAAATGGATAACAAATTATTATCATATAATTTTGGGAAGAATACATTCTGTAAGCCTTTAGGCATCTTCGTGGATAAAACATTCTAATAGATCATATTCTTCAATGAAAGCCCAGTGCAATTAATTTATCAGTAATTTAAGTAATTGCTTACTGCTTTTATTCATTAATATGAGATAGGAATATGGTTCTTTATGATCTGTAGGGAAACTTGATATTATATAAAATAAAATATGCATGCGGTTTTCAAGATATCCTCATTTCTTTTTTAATGTTTTTCACATCCTTACTTTCTTTACCACAAAACAAAATATTTGCTCTAAGCATTCGGGAAGTTGCGTTCTTTTCGTTGAGTCGTTGAACGATTGGCGCGGTGCAATGTGTTGCGGTCGCTGGCTGCACCTTACAACTTCTCGTACTTTCTTCTCTGCCTTTCTCCGGTCTAATTGGTTTGAAAGTACAAAGCAGGTAAAAGTACTTGGCTGTTTACCTCAGATATACATGTATCGTAATCAATATAAAGTATCGATTTCAACTATCGAATACTAATCGAACTAATATATCGTAAATGTTGTGACAGATACGCTTTTTAGCAATTGCACAGGACTCATTGGTAGTGTGTTCATCTCCAATGTTGCCAGATTTGTTTTTTTTCTCCCTGAATTTATGGTTATTTTTACTCTCTGGGTTATTTTCTTAGTTCTTAGTTATTTTTTTTTTTAGCGGGAAAAAGTTTTTTTTGCCTTTTTAGGGCTATTTTTTTTTATCTGCTAAATGTCTACCATTTTTAGCTGATTAGAAACTATAAATCAGAATGATTAGAAAAGAATTTGAATATTAGAAATTTACTAGTAATTATTGTATGAAGTTAAACAAATTTATTAACTTTCCCATTTCACACAAGTTTATAAAAATACATGGAATTGACGGATTTTGTAAATTAATTTTCTTTTATTTTGATAACTTTATTTATTTATTTTTTTATTACATAATTAATTTAGTCCTTACCGTTTTAACTTTTCATTTGTTTCCTCAATTTAATTTAACTATTATTTAATTGTATTTCTAGCTCACATTATACTTCCTAATATCAAATATATTATTATTAGCTTAATACTATAAAAAACCTGTAGTGGAATAATTTTAACCAAAACTTTTGAGCTATGTTTTGTAGATTATATTCAATTTTAGTTTGTTCTTAATTATTTCTTTGACTTACAATTAGTCTTTAAACTAGTTTAATATTAAACTAATTTTTATTAAATATATGTTTACTATACTGATATTAACATATTCCATAAATAATTTGATGACAATTTTGAACTGATAATTTTGAATCCTTTTTATCATTGCTATAATTAAACGTTCATCTGTGATGTATCTTGTTTTGTGTTGTTTATAGTTTGCTTGTAATCAGTAATTTGACCTGATCTTTCAGCTAGTATTACTGATTTAAGTAATGTTACTTGTATTGATTTAAAATAATATAGTTTTTCTTTTTAATAAAATAAAATAAACCTTAAATTCTTTCCAAATTATTTATTCTTATCTTATACTAGCGGTTAATTTTGGTTACACGAATAGAAAAATAAGAATTAAACATTTAGGATTAAAGTTGGTGGATTTAGGGGGAAATTTAGATAAGTTTCGGGTTAAAGTTAGTAAATTTAGAGAGTTTTAGGGGGGAAATACAGGACTGACCTGGCAACAATGTTTTCAGTGAATAGAATTCGACAGGTGCGATCTACCTGAGGTTATACTTCTAATAATGTTGAATAATCATATGTTGTATTTACCTACTCTCAATTTTTACATTATTTACGCTCATATTGTTAGCCACAGTGACCCTGTAATAACACCATCTAAGGTTATTACCTCTTTGGACTGATTATCACCATGGTTACATTAAGGTTAACCTTCTCTATTGTTACTGTCTGTGATGTCTGTTTCAATTGCTTGATCAATTATCTATATTTATTTATATTAATTTAACTAACATTTTTAGCATTTGTACTAGTACTTAGTTGTTGTGTAAAATAGTAAAACGGCCTATGTATTTTAGCTGTAGTGAAATGGTTACACATCAGAGTTGTAAGCTGTATTTACATTCTCTATATAGTTATTTTCTTTTAGTCAATCTAAGAGTTTTTAATTTATGTATATAATTTGCATTGTGTTTTTTCCTAAGATTTTAAATAAATTGATTATTTTCTTATGTAATAAGGTTATATAATGAACCTAATCCTAACAACCCTTACAACACCTTTGAACTTTTCTTGTTATCTGATTTAATGGTGTTGTTATCTGGTATGTTGTTTTGTAGGATTCTGTCAGTTTCATTCAATAAACAAAGATTACAGAAAAAAATAATATTATTTTTTTAATCAAGAATTATATACACAAAAAAAATATAAACTAAAAAATAACGTGCACTACCAAAAAAAAAGCTACAATCATTATTTGCAAGACTAATATTTACAAAGGGGCATGCCAGATATAATAAAGAAAAAACAAAATAAAATAATCTACTCGCATATGCAGCCTAGGGGTGAGTTTTTTACTACACATTCATATAGTGGTTACTACTAATTTCTGAACTCATTAAATAAATAGTAACACTATGTTAGTATCATAAAAGCAATTTGCTTGCGGCCAAAACTTCCCAGGAGACCTAAACCTGACACGGCCCCCAAAGAGGTAGGCTATGAAAGTAAGTAGGGCCTCCTAAGTTGGAGGACGGTTGTCATGAGAACATAACGACCTTAACAGCTTATCCGCATCGCTGTTGTCACAGAAACTGAATATTTACAAAGAAAGGTTACTATAAAATAAATATTGGTTTATTGCTTTATTGCTTTATTGACTCTTCAACATTTCTGTCAGTACAGTTCTAAAGCATTGATGGAAATTAAGAAGTTTACTCTTTACGTCGGATTTAACGGTTATCTATTCTGTCTCCGCTTACAACGACCCAACTTGTTCAAAAACATTGATTATGATGGATACGGAGTGCAGATTTTACCCTACATATTAATGAAACATTATTTAAGATATCTATATTCTTCCCATTTCCAAAGTTTTATTAGCCCAATTGAGCGCTTATTTCATAATCTTAAATCATTCGCGTACAGATAAAAAAACTAGATTACTTTTACAAAGGAAAAAAATCTAGTGCGGTGCGCGCATCACACAACTTTCCCTTACCGTCCTATTATCATTATCTTTTTAATTTAATTTTAAAGAGTTTATATAAGCAATACTTGTAATAAACTCAGCAGCATTCACTTGTTCACATCTTCTCACACCTAAGTACAGTAAAAAAAAAAATTAAGACAATTTTAGTACAATTATACTAATAAAAAATTAGTATAATTTTTGTACACTACCCTATACATTTTAAGTTTGTCAAGTTGAAAATATATTTTAAAAGTTTCAGTTTAGATTCCATGGAAACATTTTGTTTCCATTAAATAATATAAAAGTAGGAATTATTAAGTTAATTTCTTCTTAAATTTCTTCCTTCTTAAATTACTCTCCTTTCGGATGCACTCGGTTATCCATCTAGTCTTGTACTCCTCATAAGATACGCTGTATCTTTGCTAATACTTCTCCGATTTTGATGATTCTTTTTGCAGAAATTTTTTGAAATTGCATGCTTTTTAATTTAAGCGCAAATAAAATATTCTTTTCATCATAACTTTTTTCTCTACAATTTTTCGTTGGTATACTACATTCATGAAAAGGTAAATTAAGGAGGAGACATTACGCAAGATTCATCAAAATCGTTGGAGCCGTTTACGAGAAAATTGTAAAATCCATGATATAATAGCTACTTCCGGTTAATCCAATGCGCTGTATCTTTGCTAATACTGGTCCGATTTTGATGTTTTTTTTATTGTTAATATAAAAAAGATAATTAAATTACCTTTTATACAATTCTATGCACAATTTACCATAAAATGTCAACTTTTTAAGTTATGCGCAAATAAAATATTCTTTTCATCATAACCTTTTTCCCTGCATTTCCTCGGTCATGTACTGCATAAATGAAAAGTTGAAGCCTTTTTTTGAAGAATAGTTTAGGCAAGTTTTATCAAAATCGTTAGAGCCATTTTCGAGAAAATTGTAAAAAAGTGTAAAATCGATAATATAAAGTGGCACTTTAGGATAGTCGATTTTGACGAAAAAGTTGCTGTAGCATCACCTGCATGTGCCTACCTTAAATAGGTAATTGCAGTATCGTACAACTTTTCGTTTTTGAGCTAGGCTGATCAGTGTTAACCAAGACTCACAGACCATTTTGCGAGACTTGGTTATTCGGACTCAGAGGACTTTAAAACGTGTATTACCGTTGAAAACTCGAATTCGAAATTTGTTACGATCGCAATATTTCTCCTTACTATATACTTCGAAGATAGGTAAGGTAAAGTAAAAATTGTTTTATAGAAACCTGGAATGGAATTTTCCAGCCAATCATATCTATGTACTGGAGGCTTCATATTTGAATAGGTTCCTCTGCCTTCCAATAAATTTGTTTTGCTTTCCAATATTGATTAATTACAGTTTCAATGGTTCAAATTGCATTTTGAATCTCACTGATTTACAGCTTCCAAAAAGAAATCTGTCCTGGAATAAACGACGCTTATACAATTGTAGGGAAAAAGAAATGAAGTATTGTGTTTTATTGTGAAATGTCGGTTATTTAACTAATTTGTTCGAGCTTATTTTCTCCTCATCATGAAGCTTCAAATAAATCCTTTGTAGATGCTAAGAACAGCTCTCGAGTTACAAGCGGTGCGGTTACCTTTCACCCATTGCTAGGCAGTTATCCTGTTCCTGCTCCTGTTCCTTTCACCCATCGCTAGGCAGTTATCCCTGTTCCTGTATGGAGCTGCCTCCGAGGCACTCATGCAGCGATGCGATTTCTCCAATGCTCTGACTTTCTCTCAGGGTGCAGTATGAATATGGGAATGGGGGATACTGGATAATTATGATGAAAGTGAGTCCCGTATCCTGCTCATTTTCAACAGTGATGAGGGAGTAATTATTTAGAATGCCTGGTTCTGACCTGCAATATACCAAAACTCGATTTTAACAATCGATACCACGATATTATAATCTATGTGTAATAATATAAATTGTGCATCGCGACAGATGGTCTTGGCTCCATTGTCTATGTGTTGTTATCTATATAAATAAAAACGAATGTCTGTCTGTCTGTTTGTCCTTTATGCAATACTACACCATTCATCCGAACGCCATGAAGCTTTGGGAAGTTGTTCAGTATTCAGAACACTCCATATATATATATGTATATATATATATATATATATATATATATATATATATATATATATATATATATATATATATATATATATATATATATATATATATCTTTGTTTTCATCCTTTTGCCGATTACGACATTGCAGAGTTGGTAATACAAGTTTGTTTCTTTCCTTGTGCGCTGGATTATTTCGGAATCCAACCTACTTTAATACTAATTTTGATTGCTAGGTATTGGTATACTTCGACCTGTTTAAATTTAAGCCCCAAAACGTCACAGTTCCTTGTTCCTTAGGGCCACTTTTAGACACAACCATATACTCAGTTTTATTCGGGTTGATTGTCATCCATTTTCGGGTCAGAGCTTCCTTCCACGCTTGTAGCGCTTCTTCCAAGGCTCCTTGGTGCATTCTACAATTATGAGAATATAATCGGCAAATACTAGATTCTGAATGTGTATGAGATACATTTTCCAACTTTCAATTATCTTGTATAAGTATCTTATGATTATATCTAAAATTTCTGTATAGTAGTGCGAATTTATTCTTACATCTCTAATACCTATTGTTCTTGAGTGTGGCAGCTTGCTTCATTTTTCAATATAAACATTCATATATTTACAAAAATTTCTCTGAAAATTCAAATTACAAGTTTCTTTTCTTAGTCGTATTTTCCTCGAATAAAATAGACTATTGCACTGGGTCGAAGGTCGGCGGTGAGCGGCGGGACTGCGTTTTCTATCCGTTTCATAACCCCTAGAGCACCATTATGGATGTTTTGGAGATTTCTGATATAATATATTTTTTTTCTCTGCTACATTTGAACACCTCCAGCGGCCCCCTTTGGGTCGAATTAGCTGAAATACAGTATATAGGGCTTTCTTCCAGGGAGAACGATACCATTAAAGAATGGGTAAATCCCAGAAATTTCGGCGTTTTTAAAGTTTTGGGCATCTCTACAACTCCACCAAATTAGTTTGAATTGAGTTGGTGTTATGGAAGTATCTTTGGGGTTCTCAATTGGGCCCCTCCTCCTCTCCTCACGGGTTTTTCTCTAAAACCCATCCAAATTTTTAAAGTTTCGCCGAAATCCGACCAGTATTAGCAAAGATTTCGTGCTATTTCAACTCCAGTGGCCCTCTTTCGGTGAAATGAGCTGAAATTCGGTATGGAAGGTTTTCTATATCGAAGGTCAGCAGAACAATATAATAAAAGTATGGGTAAATTTCGGTATGTTAGAGAACTGTCTTTTGTGGGTCTCAATTTTTTTCTCACTCCCCCGTTTTTTTAATGTTTTGTATTTTAGTGAACATAAGGCTTTAGTGACGGAGCTCTGCTCACGGATTTTTTTTTTGTTTTAAACACTCGAATCTAAAACTTTCTCTGCGAAGTTTGATCCATTGACTAAATGGAACATTTAACAAACAATGACTTGCTTTCGTTTTCATCTCATTATAATATAATCCCTATCCAAGTTCTCACACGTCCAGATGTGATGAAGGATCTTTAAAAAAAACTCGGTGAATCCTCGTCCGCAGGTTAATTATAATTTGCAAACGATCCGCGTCAATTATTTAATTTCTATGTTTTTACTCCATAGATTGGAAGAACATATGGAAGGAGGGAATCGAGTGCTTCCTTGCCGGCCGCCCATGTTAATATTTTTTGTTCTTTGATTTTGTTCTCATTATACGTTGTATTTAGTAAACATGTTTCTCATCTTTGTATCAGTTGCTCTATGGCAACAATATATTATTTATTTATAGCGTCCTTGGGATGGGATGCCATGAGAGGAGATTGAATTCCCAAACTGTTATCCGATCCGTGTGGCAATCTGGTTCTTTTCTTCAAGCTACGTGCTCACTGTAACAAGAGCATTGTGTTCAATCTGTTCAATTTCACAGATAGATCTGGCTACTCGTAGATTGAGCCCCCTTCAATAGCGATCCATTACCTGAGGCTCTTGCGAAGGCCTGCCGGTTACCAACAAGCAAGCTGCCACTTCCAAATAGAATTATATACACCATTATATATCTAGATTGTCCTTTTACTTCCTTGTACGAAGTAAAGGAACTGCTGTAATCGCGAAAATTTTCGGTTTTAAGATTTCAAAGGAAATATCCATTTTGACCATCCCTGAATGCATTTTGACTAGTTTCGTCGTGACGTCTGTACGTACGTTCGTACGAACGTATCTCGCATAACTGAAAAACGGTTAGCCGTATAAAGTTGAAATTTTGTATTTAAGATTATTGTAAAATCTAGTTGTGAACCTTCCTTTTTGGTCACTGTATGATCACCGGAAGTGGTACTTTACTTAAAGGTCATAATTGATTTTCATCAAAAATCACATTAAAATAAAACGCAGAATTTCTCAAATTTGATATACAAGACCTATATATTAATAGAAATATCATAATACATTTTAGTTAACATTGACAAACCGGAAGTGGTACATTACTTGAAGGTCATATTAGACTTTCATCAAAAATTATATTAAAATATAATGTAAAAAATCTCAAATTTGGTAAATAGGACTTTTATATCGATATGAATGTATTTACTAGATTTTAGTTAAAATTGGTGAGCCGAAAAGGGTACTTTATTTGAAGGTCATAATAAACTTACTATACAAATTACATTAAAATTAAATACAGAGATCATATGATTCGGTAATAAAGCTTACAAACATGTTTTTTCAGTCCAATTAAACATTTGTATAACTTGTTTTAAATGTTAAAATTTAATGAAAAATACTGGTTATCTCCCCTCCCCTCCATTTATGAGATGAACAAGTCTGCAGCAGGAGAATAAGATATTAAGTGTTGTTTCCGCTGAAAATGTCGAAACTGTCAATTTCCAATGCTTTATCTATACTCCAATATTGACAGTTTTAATGTGGTCACGGAACACGAAGAAATCTGTTGGAAACTAGTTACTTACTGAAAGAAAACGACAAATAATAATGGAATGAGATCTCCAGAACCAAGAGCTTGTGTGTGTGTGTGTGTGTGTGTGAGTATCAATAGATGGATATCGCGACGCCGAGTGTCGTTTTGAGATACTGCAATCTTCGGAAACTAGTAACCAAATTCAGGAACACTTTTTGAGCCACCGATTTATAGTTTAATAGGCGTACAAGGAAGTCATGTTATGTCCACATTAGATATTTTATTTTATGTATGCATCGACATTAGTGGTTTTTACATTAACCTACTGTATAATTGTTGAGAAGTTTATTTGTTATTTATTTTTATGAAAAATTGTTTGATCTTGAACATTTAATTGCTCAGAAAGTATTTATTTTTCTTCTGAGAGCAGAAACTACAAAAACTGAAATCAAATCTAAATTATTAAATTGTAATTGAAATGGTATTCCAAAACATATCCTCGTATCTCTCAAGAGCAATAAATAACGAAACACTCATTTGTTGTAACAATAAATAACTAAATAATAGCAAAATCAGTTTATGTCAGAACTGAAAAAGATAAAAAACATTAAAAATGGGGGTTAGATATCACGCAAATAATCTGCATAGTCACCAACACAAAAATAGGACGTAAAATACTAGTCCAAAGTAGAGACACCTTTGTGATTTTACTACTCCGGTTGAGTCGGTGTGAAGAAAGGCAGTTTCCAAACAACTAGAAAGCATTAAAAGGGCTAATTTTGTACAGTGTAATTTTTATTTGGGAAATTAATTGTAATTTATTATGTTTATTGATAAACTGAAAACAATTAACGGTAAATAACTTTACCATCGGGTCGCATTATCACTGGCTGATGTCGAAGTTATCCGAAAGTCTCCGGTCTACCGCTCTCTAACGGGACTTGTACTAACTGCTTTGTATTCAATTTTTCTATTCGTATTCATTGGAATTATAAAAATTGTTACTGCTATAAATAAATAAAACGCTAACAGATCCTTTTCAGTTGAGGTCGGGCCTTACCACAATTATAATTGCTTTAATTAGATCACAGCTATCGACTTCCGCTCGCTCAAGAGGAATACAAACTCCCCAAAAGATCCTTTTCAGTTGATGTCGGATGTCCCTTACCGTAATTTAAAATATTACTGCTTTAGGTACAACTTCCCAAAACCACCGGAAGTCGGTAGCACTAATATCTAATCTAGCACTAATATCAGCAATATCAAATTAAAGCAGTAATTTCAGTTGGTACCTTATTATGCGCCACTCAGCCCTGATGATGGTCTAAAACTTAGGCCAAAATGTCGGTTCGCATTATAATAACTGTTTTCTTATTTGTGTGTTCATTTATTGACAGCACCCCCTACCAAGATTCTCCTTCATAAAGCAGCAATAATTTTAATAATTCCGAAGAATACGAATGTTACAATTGAATACGAAGCAGATAATCAGCACAATGTGGCGCTAGTGAGTGCTAGTCTGGTGACCTACGGGTAACTTCGGCAGCAGTCAGTAATAATGCGCCCCGATGGTAAAGTTGTGCCCAAATAACTAATGCATTAACTGGAAATTAAATCAAATTTTGTTCGGTAAAAAAGTTGTAAAAAGTCCTTACACATAAGCGCTTAGCTGGTTGGTTCACACATTTTGTGTATACACATTGCCCTTATAGCAGATTATACTCCCTCCATTGCGAAATCCAGCCCCCTCTCCACCCCCAAGTTCAATCTAGAGGAATCACTACATCAGTTTTGCGGATAGCCTCTATCAGAATGAAAGCGTTCCGTTTCTGTTGATTTATGAAATCTTAAATCAATATTTTCTATTTCTTTTTACTCCTATAAATTAATTGTATTTTTCTTTTATAAAGCCTGGGGGATCATGTTCACTAAGGGAATAACCGTCACTGAGAGAGCATTTTAATACAAAAGAAGGTTTCTGCTTAGGTTAGGTTTGGGTTAAGGTTTCCACAACCGGCTATAGTTTCCATAACTGCAATTGTCCTCTTGGTCCGGACTTGATATCAATATCGAACTAAAAATTTGTTCATTTATCGAACTAAAAATTTATTGTATTTAGGCTTCATAATACCTAGTTCTACAAAAATAGGCTATAGCTAAAATAATAATATGTTATACGGTAACTTAACGACTCAAAAATAAGACTGGCAATATATCTAAATATTGGAGCATAATCGCCCGCTCCATTATTTTTATTTGCAGTGACATTATTTTGATGACTTTGTAACTCAATTCGATGTTGAATAATCGATAGTGGCGATCAACTTTCATTTACCTTTTGCAATAACGTAATATGTCATTATTTTAATTCTACCGTTACCTAAAGAAATAGTTAAATTACTTCTTACGTGCACCTTTCTTAATCGTAGAATGTTGTCCAAATACCTGCCTACAATTCAGAAATTGTAATTTGTAAATACTGTTCCGTAATTTATTTTATTGGTTGTTTACATCGTTTTTACTTCCTTGTACGAAGTAAAGGAAGTATTGTAATCGCGAAAATTTTCGGTTTTCAGATTTCGAGGAAAATATCCATTTTGACAATCCCTGAATCCATTTTGACTAGTTTTGTCGTGGCGTCTGTACATACGTACGTCCGTACGTTCGTATCTCGCAAAACTCAAAAACGGTTAGCCTTAGAAAGTTGAAATTTTGTATTTAGGATTGTCGTAAAATTTAGTTGTGAACCTCCCTTTTTGGTCATTCCTTGATCACCGGAAGTGGTACTTTACTTGAAGGTCATAATTGGTTTCCATCAAAAATTACATTAAAATACTATCCAAAACTTCTCAAATTTAGTATTTATAATTTATATATTTATTTAAATAACATACTTAATTTTCGTCTAAATTGGAAAACCGGAAGCGGTACTTTACTTGAAGGTCTTATTAGACTTTCATCAAAAATTATATTAAAATATAATGTAAAACATCTCAAATTTGGTAAATAGGACTTTTGTATCCGTATGAATGTATTTAGTATACACATTTAAACATTTTTATTACTTGTTTTAAGTGTTAAAATTGAGTGTAAAATACTGGTTTTCCTCCCCATTTGTGTGAGTGTGTGTTTGTCAATAGATGGATGTCGCGACGCCGAGATACTGCAATCTTCGGAAACTAGTAACCAAATTCAGGATCACTTTTTGAGCCACCGATTTATAATTTAATAGGCGTACAAGGAAGTCATGTGTTGTCCACTATTTTATCATAACAGTCAAACATTAATAATTAACGTTTTTTTTGTTGTTTTTTTTCGCTTAAAGATAACATTCACGATTAGCCATGTAACGTATTGCGGGTTTAGCCCCTTTTTTGTAAAACTTGGTATCTTAATATTTTTGTATTGAATAATCAATAGTTGGCCGTAAAACGTTTTGAAGGAATTAAATGGTTCGGAAGGTGGTTAAAAAAAATTGATCACAAATAGTAAAAAACTATTTATTAGGAACCGACGTTTCGACTCACTTTGTAGGTTTTCTTCAGGGCTTGAAGCTCAAAGGGAGGCGTGGATTGACTCCTCCACCTCTCTTTGAGCTTAACTCACTTTATTATCTTTTCTACCTGGTATATATAGATACAGAGTTTTATATATATATAGTTTATAGTTTTATTATATAGTTTTTATTTATCAGAGTTTTTATTATATAGTTTTATATATATATATATATATATATATATATATATATATATATATATATATATATATATATACGATGCCGGGCGGTTGGTCTACAATACACGTCCTAATAAGGAAGCACAGATATATATATATATATATATATACACGCAAATCGTTTGTATGGGAGATGTGTGAGCTTACAGGTGATTATATCTGTGCTTCCTTATTAGGACGTGTATTGTAGACAAACCGCCCGGCATCGTGTAGTTAGTACATCAACGTAGCGACATAAAAGAAATGAAAAACCAATATAGGAAGGAGAAAGGGTTCGCAACCGTTGCGATAGCCAAGATAAGTTGAGACAATGGATCGGTGACCTTGTCCAGCGGCTAGTTATCCTGTACTCTTCTAGTTCATTGTGCACTCTCTACTGAATGCTATGTCTATGTCTATAGTATATCTCGAGGGACCACCCGCAAGATAACAATTAGGATTGCCTTTACGGGTAGAAACCCTTATGTGGGTGGAAATAATTATTTGGCTAGAAAGCAGTGGAATAAATGGCTCGGCTATAAGCAAAAACAGGAAAACTTTCGATTAGTGAACTCAACAATTGCCTTCAATGCTTATTTCTATCTTTTAACATGTCAACTTTCCAAAAAGGACTCTTCACGCTTCTAATTAGGGATTGCTAAATTATTTGTAACTTCTACAATTTTGTTTTTATTGAAAATCAGTTTCGAGTATTATATATTCATCTTCAGTTCTAAAAACACACAAAAATTCAAAAATAAGCAATTCAAAATACAGTTTGGTATTATTGTTATACATATTAAATTAAATGTAATATAATATTAGTATTATAAAACAATTATGAATTTAATTAAGAAAAGAAATCGAATACATGTTGGTACTCACCAAGGTTTAGGTAGATTATATCAAACAGAAAGATTTGTATTGGTTGTTTTCGCACTGAAGTAACAATGAAAGAAAGGTGGGGTGTTTATAGGTAAACGGTTTAAGGGTCGGGTTTTTCCAGTAACGCCGGTGAGTAATTGTTTTTTCTGTTAAAGATGGGAATAAATTTAAGATTGGACTATTGGAGATATTTATTTGGTCATTTTAGCAAAAATCTTCACGCTTCAATATTAAATAACTCTATGTATAATTCAATTTTCTTGAAGAATGATTAATTTAATTAATTGTAACCGGCTGTACTTTACTTCACCATTTCATTTTCAGTATTTCACTGAGTTTCAGCTGGAAAAGATATTTTCATGTACATTTAGAAGGACTCAATATATATTAAAATTTCAAAACATTTACATAATATTTAAATGTATTACTATATCAATCAGTTTCAGATATTGTTTCATTCATAAATTACGTATTGTTTGATTTATAATTTTTATTTTGAATATATTCATGTTTTGAAAAAAAAAATATTAATTATATTTTATCTTTAAATTCAATCGGCTGTTTTATCAGTATATAATTGTTCATCAATTAAAAAATCAAGTTAAAAGTATACAAGCATTCTGCTATATAATTCTCATAACAAAACAAGAATATATTCAAAAGAACAAATTATTCCTTTTGAGGTACATGTTTTTTATTTTTACTGTATAATCATTCTTAATTTGAGAGATTGGCTTTATTATTAATGTTTAATCTGGAATGCTCCATTATCACTACTATATATTATTACGGTAGTATAGATCCCTTTTCCGGCTCTCAGGAGCGATGGATTTTGACGTGTGAGGTATCAAAAGAAAGGGAATTTCACGGAGAAGTGACGAATCCTGATTTTGTTTCTTAAAATCTTACAAGGGCTTAAATAAAAGTGATGAAAAAACTGGAAGGTTTCAAAACTTTGATGACTGAGAGTCGACGGATCGAGATGGGATTAGTTGGGTATTAAAGATTTTGACGCGGGCATCAATATCACATACGCTCCATTGGAGCGTATTGGTCCAGTGTTTTAAAGCATAAAAACCTACCGTTTTTGAGATAACGCACGATATAGGTCCGCACGGGTCCTATGCCATCTTGCGTACGTGCCGTTGTCATGGCAACTTTATATCAATTCGAGTCTTTTAACAAAAACTTTTAATGAGTGGGAAATTATATCTTGTTTCCCATGTCCAATCCTAAAGGGCACTGCTATGTTTGAATACTACACATAGAAAATGTTATAGCTGAATCTAATTGCCTAACTGCTAAATTGAAGAGATATTTTCCAGTGGGGTAAGCTAATTACTTATTAAGTATGAGTTGTAACTTCAACATAGTCACTACAAACTATGTAGCTTCCCCAAATGTGTGTGTTAAATAATTTTTTTTAGTAATATTATATTGTTTATAAGAATAAATATGTTTTCCTAATATCGCTTTTATTTCTAATGTATTAGGATCTAATGCGAGAGTTCTCGCTCGGGCATACTAGTCACTACTATATATTATTACGGTAGTATAGATCCCTTTTCCGGCTCTCAGGAGCGATGGATTTTGACGTGTGAGGTATCAAAAGAAAGGGAATTTCACGGAGAAGTGACGAATCCTGATTTTGTTTCTTAAAATCTTACAGGGGCTTAAATAAAAGTGATGAAAAAACTGGAAGATTTCAAAACTTTGACGACTGAGAGTCGACGGATCGAGACGGGATAAGTTGGGTTTTAAAGATTTTGACGCGGGCATCAAGATCACGTATGATCCTTTGGATCATACTGGTCTAGGCATTTTAAAGCTTAAAACCTACCTTTTTCGAGATAATGCACGATATAGGCCCGCACGGGCCCTATGCCATCTTGCGTACGTGCCGTTGTCATGGCAACTTTATATCAATATGAGTCTGTTTACAAAAACTATTAATGAGATGGAAATTATATAATGTTTCCCATGTCCAACCCTAAAGGGCACTACTTTGTATGAATACTACATATAGAAAATGTTATAGCAGAATCTAATTGTCTAACTGCTAAATTGAAGAGATGTTTTCCAGTGGGGTAAGTTAATTACTTATTAAGTATGAGCTGTAACTTCAACATAGTCATTACAAACTATGTAGCTTCACCAAATATGTGTGTTAAATAAACTTTTTTGGTAATATTATATTGTTTACAAGAATAAATATGTTTCCCTAATATCACTTATATTTCTAATGTATTAGGGATTATGCGAGAGTTCTCGCTCGGGTATACTAGTCACTACTATATATTATTACGGTAGTATAGATCCCTTTTCCGGCTCTCAGGAGCGATGGATTTTGACGAATGAGGTATCAAAAGAAAAGGAATTTCACGGAGAAGTGACGAATCTTGATTTTGTTTCTTAAATTCTTACTAGAGCTTAAATAAAAGTGATGAAAAAATTGGGAGGTTTCAAAGATTTGACGACTAAGAGGCGACGGATCGAGACGGGATAAGTTGGTTTTTAAAGATTTTGACGCGGGCATCAAGATCATTTACGCTCCCATGGAGCGCAGTGGTCCAGCGTTTTAAAGCTTAAAAACCTACCGTTTTTGAGATAAGGCACGATATAGGTCCGCGCGGGCCCTATGCCATCTTGCGTACGTGCCGTTGTCATGGCAACTTTATATCAATTTGAGTCTGTTTACAAACACTTTTAATGAGTGGGAAATTATATAATGTTTCCCATGTCCAACTCTAAAGGGCATGTATGAATACTACACATTGCTAATTACTTATTAAATATGAACTGTAACTTCAACATAGTCATTACAAACTATGTAGCTTCACCAAATATGTGTGTTAAATAAACTTTTTTGGTAATATTATATTGTTTACAAGAATAAATATGTTTCCCTAATATCGCTTATACTTGGAATTGGGGATTAGAAGATATCTAATGCGAGAGTTCTCGCTCGGGTATACTAGTTATTATATATTATATTAATATGTGACCGTATGGTAAATCAAGATGGTCCGACTGGCGGTCATTGTGGGAACTATTTTATTTCTATTTCTTGAGGGCAGTATTGGCAGATTCGTTTCTTTTTTTTTTCGTGGGGTATTTTTTACTTGTTTAATCATTTATTCTTATATTATACTAGGAAGTAATTTTGGTTACACTAATTGAAAAATAAGTATTTAGGATTAAAGTTGGTGGTTTTAGAGGAAAATTTAGGGTTAAATTTAGAGAGTTTTAGGGGCAAAATACAGGGCTGTCCTGGCAACACTGCTTGACGGTTACCCAGGCCCTTCTTAAACTGTTTTATATAACTTATTAATTATATACCTTATTATTATAACTCACCTTAGTGATGATGGGCCAGCAAGAAATCAATAACACAATGTTGTTTATTCAAACCGCCTCAGATAGTTTTCTCAAACTCATATAGTAATCCCTTCATGAATGGGACATATAGTATTCGAATTATAGCAACTTTCTCAACAATATGAGCCTGATTCACAATGTTCGCTATTTCATTAGCGTCAACATGGTTTTAATTAAGTTCACAAATATTAAATATGTGTACGTAACTGGAATAGCTTCCATGTTTTAGTAGGTAAAAGACCGAAGTCGTACAGATTTATTTTATTTTATTTTTTTTTTTACAATTAGAAGCAATATTACAAACCTATTTCAAACTATTTGAATCTGTAAGAGCTGACATAAAAGAAGTTCTTGTAACAAAAACTATTTCTGTCAGAGCAGAACACATAATAGGCTACCACTAAATAAGATATATTATTGCAAAGAGGTTCATTTTGTTTAGGCTTAAAATGAATTCCATTAAAAAAACAAAACAATTTCCCCTCAAAGACCTATGTTTTATAGTAATTCTGTAAATGTATCGCATTTACAAGAATGAGACTATTTTTGTAAATAAATATTTTCTATTTCTTGTTTATTTCATGTTTTTTACGTCCCTTTGTTGGTTATTAATGTTCTTTTGTAAGTTAAATTGATAATAATTGACTGGTTTTTAACCTTAAAAAGTATTAATTCGCTAACATTATTTTTATTTTTTTTCACCTGGTATATACTTCATCCTGTGCGATGGAACTGAAAACAGAATTTAAGCAAAAACTACTGATTTTAAGCTTTAAAAAAAGTTAGAAGAAAAAAAAGAAAAATCTTATTCGGTACTCTGTTTTGGATTAACGGAGCTCGTAAGAGAGTGTATGAACCTTATAAAAATATTGACCGCTAAGTAGACATTTTCAAATGAGAGGGCAAAACATTTTTTTTATCTACCAGATACAAACACAACCCTTCCGCTACCTCCAGTAGGCTCGGAAGCAGAATAATTTTATTTTATTTTTGTAACTTGAGGTTCAATGTATTCAAATTATAGAAATATTGGTATTAGCTAAACCATTTAAAAAATATGTATATATTTTCTTCTCATTGAACATAAATTATTACATTAGCCAAGACAGTCGGAATTTTGAATTATTTGTGTATGTGTGTGTATATATATAAATATAAAAGAGCAAAAACTCAACAAGAGACATAAATTAATTACTATAAATAATCGGAAGATTCCGAAACACCAAGTCTCTAAAATACCGGCATCCAACTTACTTGTCAACGTTCCGCCAATTGAGGCATCACCAGGACATACACCAAAAATCACATCTATGAAGATCAAATAAAGCACATCTCACATCAACCGTTCAGAAAGACGCATCAAACAGAGACATCACATCACTCCAAGACATCCAATCACATACTGAAGGCAAAGGGTGGTAACATAACAACAGCTGAGAAGGTTATATTTAAACAGCTGATCAACAGAAAACAGCAAATAGACACAGAAAAAAACTAAAATATGCCTGAACAAAAATATATAGAGAAAAAAATCATAAAAATTAAAGACAAAGTAAAAGTAGAAGAAGAAATTTTTTTTTATATAATCAATCAAAATAATAAATAAAAAATATAAATCAAATAAATTATTAAAATAAAAAAAATGCATAGATGATTATAAACGTTATAATAAAAAACTACTGATTAACAAACAAATAAAACATAAAAGGCAATCTAGTAGGATTTATTGGATTTTTCTAAAATCCTTAACATTTCGGAATAAAATTTATTCAAATTTCTACTGTCGTTCCGGTAATTAACAGCAATCTCCAAATTCTGTGAAATGTGGACAGCCTCAAATATCTTTCTCTTCGAGTTATTCATTTCCTTATGGATCATTCTAACCTTATCAAAATCAAGAACATGTTTAAAAATTTTTGGATGCTGTGCTAAAGCAGTGTTAGGAGCCTCTTTCCTGTTAATATTCTAGCAATCGTACTGATGTTGATACATTCTTCTGTACAAAGCTTGGGACGTTTCACCAATGTACCTTAGGACACTGCAAAGGTCTAATTTCATATACCACATCAGACTGTTGCTGGGTTAATATTCTATCCTTCAAGGGAGTGTAAAACTTACTAATTCTATTTGCCAGTGTGATTTCATAAACACCAAAATCTTTAAAAATATTTACTATCTGCTCTGGAAGGAAGATCTTTAATATAATTAAGTATAAGAAATGAACATACCATTCCTGCAATCGTTATCACTATTATCTATCGATTATATACTGCTGGAAAATCGATTCCTGTGCTGGTGAATTTTGCTACAATTTTAAATCCAACACCTATTAATTAAGAATGCGGGGTACAGATTAATTTCAAACATTTTAAAAATGTTTTTTTTTTTTTTTTTGACACAATTTAAATATTTCATATCAGTGAGTTTGATAGCTTTAAAAATACAGTTGTTAATATTGTTGATCATAACATGTTTAGGGTTGTTCGATGCAAAATTCAAGAAGCGTTGTCTACTATTTTCATTTCTAGTCTACATAGTTCTCAATATTCCAATATCATTATTAAAATGTATATGTCCAAAAATCTAACCATTCATTCGGATTCAAGCTCATAAGTAAATTAAAACATCCAATCACTTACTGAAGGTAAAGGGAGCTAACATAGCAACAGCTGAAAAGGTCATATTCAAACAACTGATTAACATAAAACATAATTATATATATATATATATATATATATATATATATATATATATATATATATACAAATAAATCATAAAAATTAAAGATCAAATTAATAAATAAAAAAATATAAAGATTATAATAATTTTTTATCTCTCTTCTTTATTTTACTTTGTCTTTAATTTGAATGATTTATTTGTATATATATTTTTGTTCAGAACTTTTTTAGTTGTTTTCTATGTGTATTTGTTGTTTTCTGTTGATCAGCTGTTCGACTATAACCTTCTCAGCTGTTGCTATGTTACCTCCTTTGCCGTCAGTTTGCACCGAGCGCCAGTTGGCATGGCTACGCCACTGCCTGTAGGATCGTATATTATTCAATCATCTCCAATAATAATTTTAATCAATCTTAACTCCTGTTTTGCAAAACTCTGATTCGTACCTATACCTGGTTCAAGCTACAATTTAATTAGATTTCATTTAATTTTTTGAACCAAGAGAAAGTTCAAATTAAAATTCTTTAAAAAAAAAAAAAAGGCAATCCTGCTCATTTGAAATCATTAGATCAGTTCAAATTACTACTCAGGCTTGTATTAATTTCTCAATCTGAATGAGTCTACTTTCATCTGACTGGCTTCCAATCGAAACTGAATCCATTTCATCGAATCGACTAAATTAGTTATAACACCTCGCAGATTTTTTTATCGAGAGAATCTCATGATTTCGATTTGATTTAGGATTGGAACTCTATTAATGATTAATTAATTGCTAACTGGACTTGGGATGTCGAGGATGTGGAGTATTAAAACGACTATAAATGTATTTCTCGTCCATTTGACGTTGTTGGGTTCAACGCACTTAGACTAACCGACTCGGCTTTGTTACAGTTACGCTGATAGAAATGCATTCCTGTCTGTCATAATCGAAACCGTGATTGCATACAAAGGAGCTCAAAGGAACAGGAGCGGATCCAGAAATCGTCTTGGGAGGAGCCGCAAACAAAAAATTTGCGGTGCGCGCGCATCACACAACTTTCCCTTACCGTCATATAATAATTATCTTTTTATTATTTATTACGCATCGGACTAACCGGAAGTGGTAATTATATCATGGATTTTACAAATTTCTCGTAAACGGTGCAGACAATTTTGATGAAACTTGCCCAATATCTTCTCCTTCAAACTCTTCAGCTTTTCATGTATGTAGTATAACAACGAGAAAATGCAGGGGAAAAAGTTATGATGAAAATAATTTTTTATTTGCGGATAACCTAAAAAGTATGCATTTTATAGTAAATTATGTACAGAATAGTATGAAAGATAATTAAATTATCTAAAAAACAAAAAAAGAATCATCAAAATCGGACCAATAATAGCAAAGATACAGTACATCGGACTGACCGGAAGTTCCACTTTAAATAATCGATTTTACACTTTTTTTTTACAATTTTCTCGAAAACGGCTCAAACGATTTTGATGAAACTTGCCTAATGTCTTCTCCTTACAGCCCTTTAACTTTTCATTTATGTAGTACATCGCCGAGGAAATAGAGAGAAAAAAGTTATGACGAAAAGAATATTTTATTTACGCATAACTTAAAAAGTATGCATTTTATGGTAAATTGTGTATAGAATTGTATGAAAGGTAATTAAATTATCTTAATAACAAAAAAATGTGGTGCGGTGCGCGCATTACACAACTTTCCATAACTGTCCTATAATAATTATCTTTTTAATATCATTTTAAGAAGTTCACATAAACAATACTTAAAATAAATTCAGCAGCATTCACATCTTCTCCCACTTCAGTACAATAAAACAGTTTTTTAAGCAATTGTAGTACAACAATCCTGTACACTACCTCTATATCTTAACTTTGTCAAGTTGCAAATATATGTTAAGTTTCTGGTTTAGTTTCCATGGAAACATTACATTTATAGTAGAAATTATTAAGTTAATTTCCGCTTTTGTATTCTTAAATTACTTTATTACAGAGTATATTATTTATAACAGATTGGTGGGAGAAGGTTCGGTCGCATCCGTCTCTTTTCGGATGCGCTCGGTTATCCATCTAGTGCCTTGGGCTTCTCATAAGATAAGCTGTATCTTTGCTAATAATGGTCCGATTTTGATAATTCTTTTTTTGTTTTTGATTTACTATAAATTGCATGCTTTTTAAGTTAAGCGCAAACAAAATGTTCTTTTTATCATAACTTTTTTCCTGCATTTTTTCGTTGGTATACTACATTCATGAAAAGTTAAAGCCCTTTATGGAGAAGACATTAGGCAAGTTTCTTTAAAATCGTTCAAGTCGTTTACGAGAAAATTGTAAAATTCATGATATAATAGCTATTATAGTATTCCGTTTAGTCCGATGCGCTGTATCTTTGCTAATACTGGTCCGAATTTGATAATTCTTTTTTTTTTTTTAAATAATTTAATTACCTTTCATACAATTCTATACATAATTTACCATAAAATGCTTACTTTTTAAGCTATGCGCAAATAAAATATTCTTTTCATCATAACTTTTTTCCCTACATTTCCTCGGTGATGTACTACATAAATGAAAAGTTAAAGGGCTTTATGAAGAATAATTTAGGCAACTTTCATCAAAATCGTTAGAATCGTTTTCAAGAAAATTGTAAAAAAGTGTAAAATCGATTATATAAAGTGGCACCTCCGGTTGGTCGATTTTGACGAAAAGGTTGCTGTAACATCACATGCATGTGCCTACCTTAAATACGTAATTTCAGTATCGTACGACTTTTCGTTTTTTAGCTAGGCTGTTCACATACACACAAACCATTTTGCGAGACTTAGTTATTTGGACTAAGTGGACCTTAAAACGTGTATTTCCGTCGAAAACTCGAATTCGAAAATTTTCACGATCACAATACTTCCCCTTACTATATACCTCGTATATAGCTAAGGGAAAGTAAACAAAACTTTTAAGGCTCTATATTTGATTTAGCTAAATGTTTTGCAGCTAAGGGCAATGAAGACAAGAATCCTAATGTTTTACGCAGAATACAAAATACACTCAGCGATGTCTGTCAAGAAAGAGATGCTAAAAAAAATTGTACACTACCTTCAAATGTATCCAAGATACACAAGAATGATCAAAGAGAAGATATTAGCGAAAAAATGAACAAGATTTAGGAAAAAATGAGGATTAGATAAAAATAAAAAACATTACAGATTATTTACGTTAAATCGATTTTTAATTAATCGATTAATGTTATTTTTAATGTCACAAGGAGTTTATGATATGAGTCGTTTATTTCCAAAATAAACCCTTATCATCCTTGATTAACTGTACTTTCTACTACAATTGTGATATCAAAACCAATTTTTTTTTTTTTTAAATATATTATAAAAATCTTTATACTTGCACACATTTCCAAAAATTGTTTACTATATTAATATTAATTAACTAAGCAACATTTAAATTTTAAATAGGCCGTGATTTCCAAAAAAAAAAAGCGTTTAGGTTTCATCTTGGAAATAAACGACTCATATAATATATGTTATTATTTAGTATGTTTATTAGAATCAGCTCGTTGTCTCTGAGTGTTTTATTTATAATTCGCTAAAAATGATCCTCACTTGTTCAAATTTCCAGTGACGTCATCGCTTCTCAAGTCAGAATATTTTGCGTTTTTGTTTGTCTAAAAACAATGCGGAATCGATATCTTTTAACTAATTGGGCTATAATGAAAATCCCATTAAATTTTGTTTTAAACTAATTTGCAAGAATTCATTTTTTAATACATTAAAGTCTAATTAAAAAGGCTAAACATTTGAGATTAAATATTAAAATTAATGCGTAATTCTTGAGCAATTCGTTTTAATGATGAAAAAATTTAAAATTGTGCTCATGGATTATTCCATAACAAGTTGCAATTAAATGTAGTTTATAACACAGAAATGGGCATCATTCCAATAAAAAAAAAATGTGAAGAGAAATAAGAAAAGAAAGGTTTTCCTTTCAACTTTATTATTATTATTAATTAATGGAACTGTCTATTTTCTTCAAACAAGATAAAAAGTATTCAATATTCATTTTCATACCTGATAATGTCAGACAGGTAATTTTCACACCTGATCATGTCAGACAGGTAATCTTAAAACCGTTTTGTTCTAAGCCTGTTTAAGTTCAGTCTACATAATATTCAGCATATAATACTGAAAGATAATGTAATATAATCTACTTAAACCTTGGTGAATACTAACATGTATTTGATTTCTTGTCTTAATTAATAACTCATAAATGTTTTATAATACTAATTTATATTATATTTAATTTAGTATGTTATAATAAGTTCAATCTACATAATATTCAGCATATAATACTGAAATATAATGTAATATAATCTGCTTAAACCTTGGTGAATACCAACATCTATTTGATTTCTTGTCTTAATTAAATTCATAATTCATAAATGTTTTATAATACTGATTTATATTACATCTAATTTAATATATATAATAATAATACCAAACTGTATTTTGAATTGCTTATTTTTGAATTTTTGTGTGATTTTAGAATTGAAGATGAATATATAACATTCAAAGCTAGTTTTCAATAATAACAAATTTATAGAAGTGGCAAATAATTTATCAATCCCTAATACAGAAACAATTATAAAATTCGCTTATATCGGTTTTGGGATAAAATATTAAAATCTTCTCTCTTTTTTCATTATTCGTTTCATAAAAAAATGAATGCGTAATTATTGAGCTATTAGCTTTAAAAATTAAACATTTTAAAATTACCCTCATGGATTATTGCGTAACAGAACTGCAATTAACTGTAGTTTATAACACAGAAATGGGCAACATTCCAATAAAAAAAAACTGTAAATAGAAAAAAGAAAAGAGACGTAACAGTTTTGCTTTCAACTTTATTATTATTTATTTATTAATTAAATGGAACTGTATTTTCTTTAAGATTTAAGTTTTGTTCTACTCCTGTTTAAGTTCGATCTGCATAATGTTTAGCCTATAATACAGAAACAATTATCGAATTCGATTATATAGGTATAGATTTTATGGTAAAATGCATTACACAGGCCAACAAAAAAATTTTTTTTGAAAACTTTTTTAACTTTAATAGTTGTTCTTTATAGATTTTTATGTGCTGAATCTAAATCTGGCCTTAGTTTTTTTTTTGTATCACCCATAGTTTTCCGTAGGTGTCAGGCTCATCAAACATCCTAACTTTTTAAACTTCTGTAACATGTTAGCTACAATAGAAACATACTCTGGGTCTTTTTCATTTCCCAAGAACTTTATAACGACTTGCTTGAATGATACCCATGCTTCTTTCTCATTTAAGATCATTGTGGATTCAAAGTTGACATCAAACATCATTTTTCTAATGTCAGGTCCGACAAAGACGCCTTCTTCTAGTTTAGCTTCTAAAAGGCGTGGCAACTTTTGGCAGAGATTCTTGAAACATGGTCCATCTTTAGGCAAAGCCTTTACAAATGGTTTCATGAGGCCTAAGACTGAAAGCTGTTCAATTCTTTAAAAATCGCTTAATTTAATAAATTTAACTATAAAATGTGAAGAAATTGTGGGTGAGCTTTTCTAATATAATATTTGTATTCAGCACCCTAAAAACTATAGGAATAAGGTATTTTCAGTACAAAAGTTTTTTCATCGTTGGCCTGTGATATTGTCTCTAGTAAGTAGACCGGTAAATTATTTTTAAAGCATTTAATTTCAGCTTAAACAATCTGTTAACTACATTTTAGATTGAATGAAGAGTTATACACTCATTTATGTAGTCATTCATTGTTATAATAACAGAAATGGAGGCTATTTTTTATAATTCAACTTTTTTTAAGACGTACGCTTACTTTATTTTCAGGGGATCTCAATTTTTTTTTTGGGGGGGGAGAAGGGATTTAATAACAAAGCAAGTAATTATTGTGTCTATAATCGCCAAATTGGGTGTAAGTTTTAAGGATGGAAATGAAAATTGGATCAAAAATTATTACTCAAAATAATAATTTTTCTAAAATTTTGGGTGAGGGGATATATCACCCAGATTTCTCATCCCTGCCTTCGCCACTTGGCTAGCATGTTTATTATTCGATAAATGAAAGATTTTTATATCTTTTTTACATTTTATCACAGTTTTCGTTATTAATTTTTTGCCATATTAAGCATGATGTATCATTACCTACAATGTGTTTTGTTGTTACTTCCTTGTACGCAGTAAAGGAAGTATTGTAATCGTGAAAATTTTAGGTTTTCAGATTTCAACGGAAATATCCATTTTGACTAGTTTCGTCCTGAGGTCTGTACGTATGTTCATACGTGCGTATCTCGCATAACTCAAAAACGGTTAGTCGTAGAAAGTTAAAATTCTTATTTATAATCATTATATAATCTAGTTTCGAAGCTCCCTTTTTGATCACTGCATGATTACCGGAAGTAGTAATTTACTTAAAGTTCATTACTGATTTTCATCATAAATTCTATTGAAATATAATTAAAAACTTCTCAAATTTGGTATTTAAGACTTGCATACTAATATAAATAACATAATAAATTTTGGTCTAAATTGGAAAACCGGAAGCGGTACTTTATTTGAAGATCACATTAGACTTTCATCATAAAGTATATTAGAATATAATGTAAAACATCTTAAATTTGGTAAATTAGACTCTTATATCAATATAAGTAATATAATAGATTTTGGTTGAAATTGAAGATCCGAAAGGGGTACTTTGCATGAAGGTCATAATAAACTTACATCAAAAGGTACATTTACTTTTAATACAGAGATCATATGGTTTGTTGATAAAGGTTCTAAACGCAATTTTTTTTCCATTGTAATTAAACAATTTTATTACTTGTTTTAAACGTTGAAATTGAGTGTAAAATCATTTTTTCCTGTACATTTGTGAACTGAACAAATCTGCAGCAGGATAATAAGCGAGTTCTTCCGCTTAAAATGTTGAAACCGTCGATTTCCAATGCTTTATCTAGAGATATTGACTGTTCTAAAGTTGTCACGGAACACGAAGGAATCTCTTGGGAACTTGTTACCAATTGAAAGAAAACGACGTATAACAACGGAATAAAACCTCAAAAAACAAGAGCTTGTTTCGTGTGCGTGTTTGTTTGAATGTGTCTGTTGTGTCAATAGATGGATGTCGCGGACGCCGAGTATCGTTTTTGAGATACTGCGATCTTCGAAACTAGTAACCAAATTCGGGGTCACTTTTTGAGCCACCGATTTATAGATTAATAGGCGTCAGGGGGTGTCCACATGAGATATTTATATGTTTTATGATCGATGAAGGAGTTGAAATTAAATAAATTATCTGCCAATCTCAAATAAATAGAGTTGAAATTAAATAAATTATCTGCCAATCTCAAATAAATAATTGATGATAATTTTGAATAATGCTCATGATATAATTGAGATTGACGTAAGATGAACCCGATTTGTGGTTGGTGCTTACTGCGCCATCCTTTGAACTTGGAGCCACTCTTTATTATGAGTAGATAAACATCCTCCTCTCATTATACAATTTTACTGTCATTCTTTTTAGCCGACACTAAATGATACGAACTTGAAATTTAGTTCATGGTCTATTTTTCTTCCTTTTTTTTTTTTCATCCTGAAATCCACATATCACACATGTGACCTTTAGCCATCTTCAAAGTCTTCTGTTCTCTACTACATTATAAATAAGTGTGTCTCGAGTCACTGTTAAAGCTTAGATTGTTCCTGCTAATATTTAACACGCTTTTATGAGTATTGGTTTGTTTTATCCTCGCAAGGCTGTTATCAAAGAAATCGATTATCTACTTATTCGATGTTTCCTCGATTTCAACAGGCAACATGTTTGTTTGAATAGGTCGTTCGTTATTGTTTGGTGGCTTTGAACAGTGAGCTAAACAGTTAATTTTGTCTTCTTTCTTATAATTTCTTAGAAAGTTCCTGTAATTATTTTATTAAAGGGCAAAATATAACTTCCAGTTGTAAATTACTTCTTTATTCTTTTAATGTTTCGGGGAATATTTCCTCATCGTCAGAACTTTCACCACTTTACTGTTTATTCCTTTCCCATTGTCCATAATTAAAATTTTTTTTACATATATTTTTTATACATATTGCTGGGAGTCTAAGAGCTACCGACTTAGACTCCGTTGTTAAATATTCCCCGAAACGTTAATGGAATAAAGAAGTAATTTACGACTGGAAGTTATATTTTGCACTTTAAAAAAAAAAAAAAAGTTAATTTTGCATTAAAAAAATTCAAATGCTGAAAGTTTTAATATTAAAATGAGAATTTTTTTATATCCACATTATAACTTTCTCTCATTATGTGATTATTCCTGTCAGTGCAAAAGTTTTGCAATATTTAAAATGAAAAATTTGGGTACTTACGTGTCATCCCGCCGACCATATGATCGATCGATTGTTGTGGGTTATAACCTCATTCCTATTCATTAGGATTATTAAAATTATTACTGCTTTAATTAGGTGGCTATTGTTGAGTTGAGGTCGGGGCATCAGCTTAACTTGAATTTATGTATTTTACAAAATAATTTAGTACAAATTTATCAAAATCTAGCCAATTTATTGGTCGAGAGGTTAATACCTAAGTACAACAATACACAAAACAGAACTTATCAGAGAAGTTATAGTGTAGGTTATAACCCACAGCTATAGAGCATATGGTCAATGGGATAATAGTTCAGAGTACCAAATTTGGTTTGATTGTATGCCGAAGTAAATTACAGCGATTAATCGATTTTAAAAGATTTACAGAAATTGTTGTAGACGATTGTAAGTCTTTTTGTTGTTATATTTATTTTCTACATGCTATTGCATGCTTCTTAATTCAAAAATTGGCTGCGAAAACAACAGTTGTTTTTGCGCAGGGAGTTCCTGTCAATTGGAATACTGAAACCTTTGAAGAAATTGTTCTACTTAAAAGGAACTACAGAGATTATATTCGAACAAATGCAAACTGCATTAGTGAACGAAAAATGAAAAAAAAAAGTTGCATAGGATTGTGATAAATACTTTTAAAAAAAAACGATAGTAAATTGATTCTTGTAAGACAATATATTATACTCCCCAAATCGATTATGGCTTACTAATACTTAATAAAAGTTCGTCGCCACACAAGATGATTAAGATGATACGAGCTAATTTATAATTTTATTGAATATTTTTTTATTTTCGATTTCTCTATTTTTTCTAAACTTTATCTTTTGTAAGTTAATATATTAGATACATTCTTTTTTTTTCATTTAAATATAATTTTATTTTATATTTTTTATCTTCAATTTCTTAATTTTTTATAGATTTCATCCTTTTATAGTTATGGTGTCATATTATTTTTTCCTTTTAAATATATACAATATAACAATAATTTAATTATATATCAATATTAATATAGTAATTAAATAATGCCTTAATAATATTATATACTTAAGTCCACTTAAATTATCATCTTCTGACAACGATTGAAACGATTAAATATGCGGTAATTTGCAATATTATTGGGGAGAAGAGGAGGGTTTCTATAAATTTAATCTTTTGCTAATTTTAATTTTTTTCTGTTCAAATATTACTTTTTGTTTAGCTGTATTTCATTACAGGAATTTTCATTCTTAAGTAAAAAAATTAACAAAAATCGTGATTTGAATTTTTTTGTAATGCGATTTTGCTCACTTTGGGACATTGTTTGTAAAGGTTATGTTAACTTTTGACGATAGATGTTCATTATAAAATATAAAGAGGATCCTATCTTGTAAAGGCTTCGATCGAAATTCGTTTACCGTCGACAGGTGGATATAGATTTCACCTTGGCAATGTTAGCATAAGCTTTATAAAGCTTTCTGGAACTAAAGAGTTGAGAACGGGTTTGGCAGCAAACTCTTAGCAAAAGTTGACTATTGACACAATTTAGAGCTTACAACAGATTGGATAGCCTATTATATTACATTTGCTAGCGGCAAAATGGCCATTATGGGCTCTCGCAACTGAGCGTTGGAAAGGACCTCTTTTAACAACAAAGGCAGTTAGCCATACTCACCGTTCGATAGTTAGGCTTATGTAACTGTTGTAACGTTGCGATACTGAACGACCGATTGTTCGCTTTGCTAAATGTCATCATTCCTCCTTTTTTTTTTTTCTTTTTTTATCTCTCTCTTTATTCTTCATAGAATGATATTACTATGCAGGAGGAGAGATCGGGGTTCATATTCCGAAATGTACGAAAAAATATTATTTTCATAATCACCAACATGAGTAATATCATAGTCGAACAAAAAAAATTTTTTTGAAAACTTTTTTAACTTTAATAGTATATCTTTATAGATTTTTATGTCCTGAATCTAAATCTGGCCTTAGTTTTTTTTTGTATCATCCATAGTTTTCCGTAGGTTTCAGGCTCATCAAACATCCTAACTTTTTAAACTTCTGTAACATGTTAGCTACAATAGAAACATACTCTGGGTCTTTTTCATTTCCCAAGAACTTTGTAACGACTCGCTTGAATGATACCCATGCTTCTTTCTCATTTAAGGTCATTGTGGATTCAAAGTTAACATCAAACATCATTTTTCTAATGTCAGGTCTGACAAAGACGCCTTCCTTTAGTTTAGCTTCTGAAAGGCGTGGAAACTTTTGGCAGAGATACTTGAAACATGGTCCATCTTTAGGCAAAGCCTTTACAAATTGTTTCATGAGGCCTAAGACTGAAAGCTGTTCAATTATTTAAAAATCGCTTAATTTATTAAATTGAACTATAAAATGTGAAGAAATTGTGGGTGATACAGCTTTTATAATATCATATTTGGATTCAGTGGCCTAAAAACTATAAGAATAAGGTATTTTCAGTACAAAAGTTTTTTCATCGTTGGCCTGTGAAGCTGTTCAATTCTTTAAAAATCGCTTAATTGTGCGTGATACAGCTTTTTTAATATCGTATTTGGGTTCAGCACCCTAAAAACTATAGGAATAAGGTATTTTCAGTACAAAAGTTTTTTCATCGTTGGCCTGTGTATTTTTGGTAATTTTTAACGATAATTTTTTGGTTCAATTTTCATGTTTGCCTCATAACTTACGCCCAATATGACTATTATAGACATTTAAGTGATTATTTGCCTTCTTTTAATTCAATCCGCCATCCGAAAAACAATTCTGCGTACGCACCTGCTACCATGTGCCATATTACCATATGCTTCTTAGAATGTAGTAACATTATTATTATATTAATGTAGCTAATATTATTATTAGCTGTAATAATAAAGTAATTCGGATAAAGCTTATAAGTATTTACTCAATAAGTAGTTAGTACTCGCTATAAAATTCTGCAAAGGATTCTAACAGGTTCATTCAATAAACAAAACATCTTAACCAAAAAAAAATAATATGCAACTTTATTGAGCAAGATATTATTAACAAAATTTAAAGGAAACTACAAACATAACGTGCACTACCTAAAAAGAAAAGCTACTATAATTATTGACAAGAATAATATATAGTAGTAACAAGGGACAGGCCAGGCATAATAAACTAAAGAAAAAATAAACTACTCTCATATGCAACATACTGGTGAGCTCTCTAACTAAACAGGCCTTCATGCAGTGACTACTACTAATTACTTAAATCATTAAATATTAACACTATTTTAATAGAAAGGCAATGTTGTTGCGGTGAAAACCTCCCAGCCTGTTAACAGCTCCAAAGAGGTAGGCTATGAAAGTAGGTAGACCTTGATAAGTTGCAGGACGGTTGTCATGAGAAGGTAACGACCATTACAACTTATATTAATAAATATAAGCATAAAATTATATTAATAAAGGTACAACTTTACACTAGGGGCGCGTTATCACTTGTTCATTCCGAGGTCACCCGAAGGTTACCGGACTAGCACACTCTAGAGTCATTTGTTGTAACTAACTGCTTCGCATTCAATTGTAATATTCGTATTCATTGGAGTTATTAAAATTACTACTACTTTAATTATATATTATTTAAAATTATTACGTTCGCCTAAGAAATAAACAAAACAGCAACGGATACTGTTCAGTTGAGGTCGGGACCTTACCGAAATTTCAATTATTATTGCTTTAATTAGATTTCAGGTGTCGATTTCCACTGGCTATGCTCGCTCGAGAGATGAACAAACCCCAAAATTTACTTTGAAGTTAAAGTCGGGTCCTTACCGAAATTTAAAATATCACTCCTTTAAATTATTACAAAAATTTGCCCAGATCACCGGAAGTCGACAGCACTAAATATGTAATTGATGCAGTAATAATTTCAATGATTACAAATGTTGCAATAGAATACAAAGCAGTTGGTTAGCACAAATGGCGCTAGAGTGTGCTAGTCCGGCGACCTTCGGGTGATCTCGGAAGGAACAAGTGATAACGCGCCCCTAGTGTAAAGTAGTACCTTAATAAATATAAGTTAACATTTATATTCTAATCACTATTGTTTTTAACAACATAAAACAATTAGCAATGATTAATTAATAACCATCTAGCTTTGGTCATTTACCGTACTTATTCATACCACTATATCATAGTATAATAACATAAAACATAACCTCCTTTAATTTTTACGAAATGCTGTTTTCACAATAATTATTTAAAAATTTAATTTAATAAGAGAAACGGCTGAACTTCGTAATTTATGAGGAAAACGCTGCAAATTATCACACAATGGTTTATTTCCGAATAGTTATATTTCAAAAAGATCTGGTGTGTCCGTTCACACGGCTTTCCTTTTAGCAAGGAGGCTAAGATGGCCAGGATATGTAGACACTACAGATAGAAAATGAAAAGATATAGAGGAAAATGTTGGAAGCGCACTTCAGTGGAAAAAGGAAAAATAAAGACTGGTGGAAGTGGGAGATGGATCCAAGGAAGGATGAAATGGAGATTGGAAGATCGAGGTTCAGAACAGGAAGAAATGAAAAGGATAACTCCTAAGAAAATCCGGTTTGAAGGATTTTTTTTTTTATTCGATATTTGGATTCTACGTATTTTGAAACGTAAAACTTCAAATTTTGAGTGGGGAGGGATTAATTTTTGTTTCTTCTTAGTCGATTACAAAGGTTCAATATTAAATATAATAAACCAAAAAAAAAAGAATAAATATCTTGTAATAAATGATATGATTTATTTTTTATAGCTGATAAGAGAACACCTTTTGGACTAGAAAAGAAATTTTAATTAAATCCTTGCAAACGATAGGTATGTATAAAAGACAATGGAGTGGTATTTGTATAAAAAAATAACAAAACTATACATGCAAGAAATAAAACAAAAATAAAATTTATTTCATACATATATGTATATATAATTTCGATGTATATTGACCTACATCCACAGCTTATTTATGCCTGATTTTCTTAGATGTTTAAAAAAAAGTTCTATGCGTAATCAACTTATCTATTATTTATTTGTGCATAGTAACATATATATATATATATATATATATATATATATATATATATATATATATATATATATATATATTATAAAAAATGTCTTTATAAACGTAACTGCATATAAATAATCGGATTGAAAAACGAAAAAAAAATGGTCCCTCATCCAGTTCCTTTTCAACCTTATAGCATATTGTTGTTGATTATTTTTTATAAATTTCGTATGTATTAAATTGGTGTATTCTAGCCAGTGGTTTATGTATGTATGTAATGTCATCTTACTGTAATAATACCGACACCCTATGTCATCTTATTGTAGTAATACCGGTACCCTATGTCATCTTACTGTAATAATACCGACACCCTATTTCCAAAAATGGCTTTGGTTCTCTTCAATTATTTATTGATGCAAAACTGGAGTTAAACTTGTAGAATGGCGTTAATATTATAAAATTAATTAATAGAATGGATGGTTATAAGATACACCTGTGGTTGGGCAATTCAATTTACTCATGTGGGCCTGCGGGACCATTATAACTTTGAAGTAGAGCAATGTTAAAGTCATAGAAATGTAGAATAATTTGAGAGTTCGTTTGTTGTAATGAAGATTTTCTTTATCAGCTATTTATTTGCTCAAGGCTTTCAGTAATACTTTATACTTGCGATATTTCTAATGGATTTAACAGGATTCCGTTTGGCTCAAGTGTTCGTTATGTAATGTCCAAGATAGACGGAAATCATCGTTGGTCCAAGTTTTTGCCGAACAAGCATAAGAAAATAAGCGCTGACTCTTCTTAAAGGAATGAAAGTTTGGAAAAACAAATTTAATATTGCAAAGCTTTAAATGTAAACGATCAAGTGATGGATTTTTAAGTGCAGAAGACTCACTCTTCGATATGTAAGATATAAGTAAGATGGGGTAAGTGCGTTTTCGGGTTTAGTGCGTAATTATCTCGTTAAATCCAAACCCTCAACTGGTAAGAGCTGCCTTTCACGGAACATGAAGCCTGAACGCTGATGTATCAGAAATCAGCCACCAGAGTTCGCTAAGGTGAAGTATAACGATTTGTAAAGATATTAGTTCCAACCTCTTGATGAAGTTGTATTTCAACTTTTGATGTACAGATTTTATCTAGCAGCAGGACACAGTTAACAAGTGTGCGTGATGTATGTTTTCCAGATACCTTGTACGCTCTTACCCCTTAAGGCAGGGACAAATACGTCCTAAATACTATTCAATTAAATATCAATCTCATCAAAATGGATATGGTTGAAAGGTACGCTCGGATTTAATATTTAAACATAATCGTCTAAAGAATATTTAAAACAAAATATCTGATGTGGACAACACATGACTTCCTTGTACGCCTATTAAACTATAAATCTCTGGCTCAAAAAGTGATCCTCAATTTGGTTAATACTTTCCGAAGATTACAGTATCTCAAAAACGACACTCGGCGTCGCGACATCCATCTATTGACACACACACCCAAATGGGAAGGAAAGCAGTATTATACAATAAATTTTAACACTTAAGGTCATAATTGATTTCCATCAAAAATTATATTAAAATACTTTGCAAAACTTCTCAAATTTGGTATTTATAACTTATATATTGCAGTATTATATATAGCAGTATAATACACTCAATTTTAACACTTAAAACACGTAATAAAAATGTTTAATTGGATTGGAAACCAAATTGCGTTTGTAACCTTTATTACCGAAAAATATGATTTATGTATTTAATTTAAATATAATTTTTGATGTAAGCTTACTATGACCTTCAAGTAAATTACCCTTTTCGGCTCACTAATTTTAACCAAAATATAGTAAATACATTCATATCGATATAAAAGTCCTATTTACCAAATTTGAGATGTTTTACATTATATTTTAATATAATTTTTGATGAAAGTCTAATATGACCTTCAAGTAAAGTACCGCTTCCGGTTTTCCAATTTAGACCAAAATCTAGTATGTTATTTAAATCAATATATAAGTTATAAATACCAAATTTGAAAAGTTTTGCAAAGTATTTTAATATGATTTTTGATGGAAATCAATTCTGACCTTCAAGTAAAGTACCACTTCCGGTGATTAAGCAGTGACCAAAAAGGGAGGTTCACAACTAGATTTTACAACATTCCTAAAGACAAAATTTCAACTTTCTACGGCTAACCGTTTTTGAGTTATGCGAAATACGAACGTAGATACGTACAGACGTCACGACGAAACTAGTCAAAATGGATTCAGGGATGGTCAAAATGGATATTTCCGTTGAAATCTGAAAACCGAAAATTTTCGCGATTACAATATTTCCTTTACTTCCTACAAGGAAGTAAAAAGTCGAATTTATAAAATTTAGTGCGCACATGCCCCACACTACCCTACTTACCAGTCATCAACAAAGTGTCTCACTACAACTTTGTAGGCACTCATATAATGAGTGGAACCCCAAAACGTCTGTGATCAATAAGTTATCGTAAACAGGGAACTTACGATCCCGATATGATATGTGTGGATTTGAGATTCTAAAGCCATGCTTCTACTTAGCCATTCCTGAGGAAAATAATCAATCCGAGTTGTTTGTACAATAAGAAGAGGAGGTGATTAGGTTACAGTGCAAGGACGCATCAGCTGAGCAAATTGGCGTGTACCTATCGGATCAGCTGATGTTATGGCTACTGTTAATTTGTTGATTACTGTTGAATAGCAGTAGCCGTTGTAATGGAAGGGTAATTACTTCGGAACAGGGCTATTCCTAATGAGCATCTGTAATTAGTTGTAATCAAACTCACCTCTTCATAGCCAATGATACTGTTAATAACCATGGCCGCTTCCCGCCTAGTGCGGTAAGTGAGCACATCTATCAATTATAAAGTCTTTAATCTATTCTATCATCCAAACCATTTATTTCAAGTATTTTGGAATATAATTATTTTAAGAATTATGCGAACGCTGGGAGTCAGCAAGGATATGGTATTCATGGGTCCATGGGCTATCCTCGGTGCTCTCCAGAACTATTTAAAAGAGTTGACATCCGCATGATGGTATAGAAGGATAAATTATTTATTTATTATATTATTAATTAATTATTTATATTATATATATATATATATATATATATATATATACTCACCAAGGTTTAAGTAGATTATATCAAACGAAAAGTTTGTATTGGTTTGTTCTCTAACTGATCTAGCAACTAATGAGAGGTGGGGTGTTTATAGGTAAACAGTTTAAGTGTCGGGGTTTTTCAAGTAATTCCGGTGAGTAAACCTTGGTGAGTACCAATGTGTATTTGATTTCTTGTCTTAATTAAATTCATAATTCATAAATGTTTTATAATATTAATTTACTAGTATACCCGAGCGAAAACTCTCGCATTAGATATCTTCTAATTCCTAATTCCAAGTATAAGCGATATTAAGGAAAAATATTTATTCGTGTAAATAATATAATATTACCTTAAAAGTTTATTTAACATATACATTTGGTGAAACTACGTAGTTTGTAATCACTATGTTGAAATTACAGTTCATACTTAATAAGTAATTAGCTAACCCTATTGGAAAACACCTGTTCAATTTAGCCGTTAGGCAATTAAATTCAGCTATACTATTTTCTATATGTAGTATTCATTCATAGCAGTGCCCTTTAGGGTTGGACATGGGAAACAATGTATAATTTCCCACTCATTAAAAGATTTTGTAAACAGACTCAAATTGCTATAAAGTTGCCATGACAACGGCACGTACGCAAGATGGCATGAGGCCCGTGCGGACTTATATCGTGCCAAAGGAGCGTTTATGATCTTGATGCCCGCGTCAAAATCTTTAAAATCCAACTTATCCCGTCTCGATCCGCCGACTCTCAGTCGTCAAAGTTTTGAAACCTCCCAGTTTTTTCATCACTTTTATTTAAGCCCTAGTAAGAATTTAAGAAACAAAATTGGAATTCGTCACATCTCCATGAAATTCCCTTTCTTTTGATACCTCACCCGTCAAAATCCATCGCTCCTGAGAGCCGGAAAAGGGATCTACACTACCGTAATAATATATAGTAGTGACTAGTATACCCGAGCGAGAACTCCCGCATTAGATCCTAATCCATTAAAAGTATAAGCTATATTAGAGAAACATATTTATTCTTGTAAACAATATAATATTATAAAAAAAGTTTATTTAACACACACATTTGGTGAAGCTACATGATTTGTAATGACTATGTTGAAGTTACAGTTCACACTTAATAAGTAATTAAGTTACCCCACTGGAAAACATCTCTTCAATTTAGCAGTTAGGCAATTAGATTCAGCTATACCATTTTATAAGTGTAGTATTAATATTTAACAGTGCCCTTTAGGGTTGGACATGGGAAACAATATTTAATTTCTCACTCATTAAAAGTTTTTGTAAACAGACCCAAATTGATATAAAGTTGCCATGACAACGGCACGTACACAAGATGGCATGAGGCCCGTGCGGACCTATACCTTGGGTTATCTCAAAAACGGTAGGTTTTAAGGATTTAAAACGCTGGACCAGTATGATCCAAAGGATCATAACTGCTTTTGATGCCCGCGTCAAAATCTTTAAAACGCAACTCATCCCGTCTCGATCCGCCGACTCTCAGTCGTCAAAGTTTTGAAACCTCCCAGTTTTTTCATCACTTTTATTTAAGCCCTAGTAAGAATTTAAGAAACAAAATTGGAATTCGTCACATCTTCATGAAATTCCCTTTCTTTTGATACCTCATTCATCAAAATCCATCGCTCCTGAGAGCCGGAAAAGGGATCTATACTACCGTAATAATATATAGTAGTGATATTGCATTTAATTTAATATGTATAATAATACCAAACTATATTTTGAATTGCTTATTTTTGAATTTTTGTGTGTTTTTAGAACTGAAGATGAATGTATAACATTCGAAACTAGTTTTTAGTAAAAACAAAATTATAGAAGTTGCAAATAATTTATCAATCCCCGATTAATTTTAAGAGATTTTAAACATAGGTAATCGATGATTCCGGAAAAGATAATGCTTGCTGTTTTCAACGAATCACGAAGTCATCACTTCCTGTGAATCTGAGATCTATTTCATTTAGTGAGTCATGTAGCTCTTCCGGTGCTTCGACCACCATCCATGCTCATCTCATCGCTGATTAGAAGGGCTTTTGCCCAACTCATCATATACCATCTATTAAAAGATACATAACGTAATTTAAAAAAAAAAAAAAAAAAATGAGTAGTTATTTAGAATACTATTAGATAGATAGATAGAAAGTTTTATTTACATATGTACACTTTAACAATATTTTCAAATATTTTAACATGATTTCGGATAACTTATCCTTAAAATCATCAAATTTAATTTTTGAGATTAATAATGTTTGAGAATAAGTCGCATCTCATAAGTGAATTTATATATTGGAACAACAGTAGGAAAAATTAATCAAAAACCTACACACACAAAACAATATTAATAATAATTATGAATTAATAATAAAAATAAATTAATAAAATAGGAAACTGATGACAATAAATAATATATACGATATATATAATAAATCTAAACATTTAAAGCTATAATTAAGTTAATGAAAACATAATAAAAATACGCGAATGAAAATTATTGTTAGTTTAACAATAAATGTTTTGTCCTTTTATGAGAGTATCGTTTGAGTGTGCATTTGTTATAATTAATGGTCTCTTTTATCAGTGGGTTTTCACTGGTTGTTTTTTTAGCAAAATATGTAGCAGTTTGTGATAAAACAAATCCTTGAATTAAGGGTAGTTGCAAATCTCGTAACATTGTGGCTATTTTCGTGTAACGAGGGTAGTTGTTGATTATTCTCGTGCATAAGTTTTGGACTCTTTCGAGTTTTTTGTAATAGGTTATACAAGTTGAATGCCACACGGGTGATACCTAAGTGATTTGAGAACGAATGACTGATTTATATAAGATAAGTTTGTTTTTTGAGCTCATTTTGGATTTTTTATTGAAATAAGGGAACATTTTACAGATTACGTTTTTTTCTGAATCAGATATTCTATATACTTTCGGACACTTTAATGAAAACAATATCATCGTCTCAGGTCAGTTTTGTAAAATCTTTGAATAATCTCGAAAATATTGTTGTACTCTCGAAAATGTACCGTTCGATCCAATTAGATAGAATAGGTTATTTTCGAACTATAAAATATTATTTTTTTAAAAATGGTCCATAATTATTTTTCGAAATGTTATTCAAGTATGTCTAGTTATTGCACATTTTTACATAATTTATTGGTATTTTAAATCATTTTTTTATATTAGAATATATTTAAAAACACATATTAAAATAAAGAATAATTAGGTTGAATAAGTAATCGAGGATACATTTTTTTTTCTTTAAAATAAGGAGAATTAACTATCCTGTCGATATTTCGCCAATTCGGGCATCATAAAGACAGAAGAAAAATAAAAAAAACCCGGTCATATATAGGAAGACAAAATACAACACATCCACAGTCTAAAAAGACATATCAACTAGAGACAGTACCTCAATCTAAGACATCTAAACACATACTGAAGGAAAAGATAGATTTAAATGACAGCTTTAATTAAAAACAGCTGATCATAAAAAACCAGAAAATTCACTTACTAAACAACCAAAAAATCTACAAAATCCATAACAAATCATTCAAATAATTGAAAGTGAAAATGCAGAGAGGAGAAAGATCCATATCAAGAAAACAGTGGACATGCGGCTAGTCGGCCAAGTATATTAATATATAATAACAAAAACTCAAAGAGAGACATAAAATAATTGTTTGGGTAAAGATAGATATAATTTGATAGGTTAGTTGTTTTAGAGTTTGTCCGTTATTTTAGAGTCTAGGTTTCCTGCGTGTAATCTTCCATTGATATGCTAACAACATATTATGTCTCTTTTTGCTCTTTTATATTAAGATAGTGAAGATTATTAAAGGCTAAGTTATTGTTTTCTACATTTTTCGAAAACATAATCTTTGAAGAATCAAATACATCCCTACTTATTACATTACAGTTATATTTAAATCTTAAAATGCCTATTTAAGCCATTCCACTCTGGCTGGAATAGGTTGGTATCAAGTAGGGTAACCCGTCCTGTCTGCCCTAGTTGGAGTGCTTAAAGACGTTAAACCCAAATTAAAAAAAAAAAAAAGCTTGTTTTTTGCAGAAAAATATTTTATTATATCGTGAAGTTATAATTATTATATATTTTCTGCCATTTCTACATTTTACTTCCCTACAGGCAGTAAAGGAAGTATTGTAACCGCGAAAATTTTCGGTTTTCAGATTTCAACGGAAATATCCTTTTTGGCCATCCCTGAATCAATTTTGACTAGTTTCGTCGTGACTTCTGTGCGTACGTTCGTATCTCGCATATATCAAAAACGGTTAGCCTTAGAAAGTTAAAATTTTGTATTTAGAATTATTGTAAAATCTAGTTGTGAACCTCCCATTTTGGTCACTGCTTGATCACCGTAAGTGGTACTTTACTTGAAGGTCATAATTGATTTTTATCAAAAATTATATTAAAATACTACACAAAACTTCTCAAATTTAGTATTTATAACTTATATATTGATTTAAATACCATACTAGATTTTGGTCTAAATTGGAAAACTGGAAGCGGTACTTTACTTGAAGGTCATATTAGAATTACATCAAAATCATATTAAAATATAATGTAAGACATCTCAAATTCGGTAAATAGGACTTTTATATCGATATGAAGGTATTTACTATATTTTGGTTAAAATTGGTAAGCCGAAAAGGGTACTTACTTTACTTGAAGGTCATAATAAGCTTACATCAAAAATTATATTTAAATTAAATACAGAGATCATATGTTTCGGTGATAAAGGTTATAAACGCTATTTAAACAATTTCATTACTTATTTTAAGTGTTAAAATTGAGTATAAAATACTTGTTTTCCTTTCCATTTGTGCGATGAACAAGTCTGCAGCAGGAGAATAAGATATACTCGTAAGTTAAGTGGATTCTTCCGCTTAAAATGTTGAAACTGTCGATTTTCAATGCTTTATCTAGTGACATAGACAGAAAACGACATATAATAACGGAATATCACCTTCAGAAACAAGAGCTTGTGTGTGTGTGTGTCAATAGATGGATGTCGCGACGCCGAGTGCCGTTTTTGGGATACTGCAATCTTCGGAAACTAGTAACCAAATTGAGGATCACTTTTTGAGCCAGCGATTTATAGTTTAATAGGCGTGCAAGGAGGTATCGTTCACTAATATCGATATCAATTTAAATTGGTAGGAAATGTTTATACAATATAATCGATAGTACCGAAATTTAGAATAAGTTAAGTTTAAACTTCTGTAACTTCGATTTAGAAATATGTTAATAGAGATATTGAGATGGCATTGCTGCGCGTCACCTGTCTTCCACTTTGCATCATATGACTGTTCCTTAAAGATGGAATATTTTAAGCCAAATATAGTTTATATCGAAAGCTAAATATTCTGTATTTTAATAAACATTTGTACTGTATAGCGTGCCGTAGAAAACATTCCGGAAACACTAGGTACCATTACCTTCCATTAAGGAAATCCGTTGCAAATTATACCATTAGTATTAATATCGAGTTAAATAAATGCATAATGAAATCTGCTGCTATTTCGTTTTAGAGCTAAATTGTAAACCGAATTTGGTATCACTGTAAAAACTAAAAGGAATGTTGTAAAACTCTTAAAGTTCAATTCTGATTCTCGAAAAACTATATCTTCTATTTTTGGTAATCAAGTTGTAAAAATTAAGAAAACATAGAAACATTGAAAGCAACTCTCTTGTTGGTCCATGTTCTAATCTCCAACGAATTTCCAGTTTATTTCTATAAATTATAACTGAGTGTATTTTCATTTTAATTTATTTAGATTTCTAAGAGAAATATGTATATCACGATATATCGCAATTACAATGTCGATGAACAAATATCGAATATCGAAAGTATAATATGAATATTCCACGCCACCTCGTTGAACAAATGGCTATAAATTCTTTATCAAGTTTATTTTTTCATTCTTGCGATTTGCATAACCCTTGTAACAGTTGTCACGTTAACACATTTGTTGGCTTATCAAATTATTTACTCTAACATCTCATATATGTGTTGTATAAAAAATTATGTTAAATTCCGCATTCATATCGGCTTTTTGAACATAATCGTTCACTACCGCGCCCTTCCAATATCACAGTTCCTGTTCACTGTCTCTTGCATAACTATATGTTTCTATTAAAACATATTTATTCCGCTAAGCGGATACTGTGGGAAAAGCCAGGTAATTAAGAATAAACAAAAAAAAAATAAGATATATGTTGCAATTTATCGGGTGGTATTTCCACTCTATTACCTGAGACAAATAAAAAAAAATGATGGTTGCACGGTTTGAGCTGATTCATCTAATCCAGTTTATTATTCAACACGGGGTGCAATTGAAAATAATTTCTGTGATGAACGTACAAATTGTCTTCGTTATATGCAGTTGTAATCAAGAGGAGAATATCTGATTAGGCAAGCAGTGGGGTGTGTTAATATAGGAAGGGCATTCCTATTGGTCGATATTATATCGATATAAGCAAGAGATATCGATTTGTTCGTTGGATCCTGATGGACTCGTTACCAACAAAGCTATCTCGCCTCCTTTAGCCTATTGTTCATTCTCCTCCCTGATATTTCTTCATCAAGTCTTTAGAGTTTGTCATCGTATTTAAAATATATCTGTTTTATTTGAAATTGAGGACCATCTTCTATATTTAAAAGAGGATTTTGTGGTAATATGGAACCCTGCTGCCTTCATGGAACTCCATAATATCTTGGTAGCAAGGGATAAAGAGATAATAGTTGCTTCAGTTGTCACTAGGTTCACGTTGAAAAGTTCAATTTTTTTTAATCGATTTTTCAACTGTTATTTTTGTTCTGTTACCAAAACAATGGTAGGTATACGTACTCTACATTGATTAAAAGGGATGGTGCGTGTGAAGTTGGCATATTAGTTTCTGGCTTCCTTTCAAATATTTCTAGAATTCCAGGCAGTTTAAACAAATTGTTCCGCTCATTGAAGCAAACAAAAAACGCTTCCGAAAAAGTACGAAGTCAGCTTCACGCAGCATCTCATTTTGGAGGCTAAAAACTTCTTTTCTATTATCATTGGATCTTAAGTTAATAAGGATAATTTATAAGACTGTTAGCGATACCAAAAGAACTCAAGAAAAAAATTGATTTCCGACGAAAATTTTTGTTCCGAAATTTTCGGAATGCTATCAGAACTCTCAGGAAAACAACGTCTTACCGTAAAAAATGTTCACCTTTTCGGACTTTAATATTTTCAGTCAGAATTTTCGGCTAATATTTTTGTCGGAAATCAATTTTTTTGTTGAGAGTTCTGCTGGCATCCCTAAGAGTTCTAAACATTATCCTTTTTAATTTAAGCTCTTATGTAGATAGCAAAGAAGTTACAAGCCATCAAAGGTTGCAAAATGTATTTTTATAAATTTGGGACGGTAGAACTTTTTTGTTTCGCTTCGTAGGCAAAAATGTGTTTAAGATTATCGATAGAACTCCTCTGGATGCTATCAGAACTCTCGAGAAAACAACCTCTTATCCTGAAATCTTTTTACCCCTTCGGACTTGTAATATTCGCCACGATTTTCGGCAAAAAGTTTGGTCGGAAATCAATTTTTCTTGTTTAGAGTTCTTTTGGCATCCCTAACAGTTCTATAAATTATCCTTATCAACTTAAGCTCTCATGTTGATAGCAAAGAAGTTATAAGCCTCCAAAGTGAGGTGCTGCGTGAAGCTGGGTCTCACTTTTTCGGAAGCCTTTTTTTTGCTTTAATGAGCGGAACCATTTGAAAGGAAGCTAGAATTCTCTAAAGTTTGTGAGCTTCCATCAAATGGTATGCCAACTTCATAGGAACAAATGCATTAAACCGATTTTCATTCGTGAATATGTTTTTAAGTCTCCCAATTTTTTGGGGGCATATCAAATCCAAGGTGTCGATGTTCGTGATATAGAATCCCATTGGTCCAAATTATATATAATATGGAACCGGGTTCCACTGCTCCTTCTTCCAAAAAAGCTTCAAGAATCAGAGAAGTAAATATAATGCTGGAAGAGAAACAACAAATGATGATATGGAGGTGCTCTATCGACGCCTTGGGTATCACTGTTGGAAGATAAGGAAAGGGCAGTATAGGTAATAAAGCAGAGGTCTTATAATAAAATTAATTTTTGACTTAAAACCATTGTTCTATCTTGATTTTCCTTGCAAAAAAAGTTAAATAAATTTAAAGTGAACACTAAGGGGTTCCATATTACCCGCAACTCGAGTCAGAGGCACCAATTTGACTTTTTGGATAAAATTGAATTTTGCTTATTTGGTAGTTGAAGGAGAGCAAATTTGAAATTTATAGTGTATGACTAATCACTACTATATATTATTACGGTAGTATAGATCCATTTTCCGGCTCTCAGGAGCGATGGATTTTGACGGGTGAGGTATCAAAAGAAATAGAATTTCACGGAGAAGTGACGAATCCTGATTTTGTTTCTTAAAATCTTACAGGGGCTTAAATAAAAGTGATGAAAAAACTGGAAGGTTTCACAAATTTGACGACTGAGAGTCAACGGATCGAGACGGGATAAGTTGGGTTTTAAAGATTTTGACGCGGGCATCAAAATCATGTATGATCCTTTGGATCATACTGGTCCAGCATTTTAAAGCCTTAAAACCTACCGTTTTCGAGATAATGCACGATATAGGTCCGCACGGGCCCTATGCCATCTTGCGTACGTGCCGTTGTCATGGCAACTTTACATCAATTTGAGTCTTTTTACAAATACTTTTAATGAGTGAGAAATTATATATTGTTTCCCATGTCCAACCCTAAAGGGCACTGCTAAATATGAATACTACACATAGAAAATGTTATAGCTGGATCTAATTGCTTAACTGCTAAATTGAAGAGATGCTTTCCATTGGGGTATGCTAATTACTTATTAAGTATAAACTGTAACTTCAACATAGTCATTACAAACTATGTAGCTTCACCAAATCTGTATGTTAAATAAACTTTTTTGGTAATATTATATTGTTTACACGAATAAATATGTTGTCCTACTTCTAATGTATTAGGGATTAGAAGAAGGATTGATATCTAATGCGAGAGTTCTCGCTCGGGTATACTAGTCACTACTATATATTATTACGATAGTATAGATCCCTTTTCCGGCTCTCAGGAGCGATGGATTTAGATGAGTGAGGTATCAAAAGACAAGAAATTTCACGGAGAAGTGACGAATTCCAATTTTGTTTCTTAAAATCTTACAAGGGCTTAAATAAAAGTGATGAAAAAACTGGAAGGTTTCAAAACTTTGACGACTGAAAGTCGGCGGATCGAGACGGGATAAGTTGGGTTTTAAAGATTTTGACGCGGGCATCAAAACCATATACGCTCCTATGGAGCGTATTGGTCCAGCGTTTTAAAGCTTAAAAATCTACCGTTTTTCAGATAACGCACGATATAGGTCCGCACGGGCCCTATGCCATCTTGCCTACGTGTCGTTGTCATGGCAACTTTATATCAATTTGAGTCTGTTTACAAACACTTTTAATGAGTGGAAAATTATATACTGTTTCCCATGTCTAACCCTAAAGGGCACTGCTATGTTTGAATACTACACATAGAAAATGTTATAGCTGAATCTAATTGCCTAACTGCTAAATTGAAGATATGTTTTCCAGTGGAGTAAGCTAATTACGTATTAAGTATGAACTGTAACTCCAACATAGTCAGTACAAACTATGTAGATACACCAAATCTGAATGTTAAATAAACCTTTTTTGGTACTATTATATTGTTTACACGAATAAATATCTTTCCCTAATATCGCTTATACTTCTAATGTATTACGGATTATGCGAGAGTTCTCGCTTGGGTATACTAGTAGTATATAATTACCATAGAGGACAATACATCTTTTTTGAAATTACTAGTTTACTACTTTTTGAAATTACTTTTTTTTAATACTGCTAGCTCTGGTGAGGAAAAAACAAACTGGGGTTCCGTATTAGCACCTCTTTCTGTTTTATATAAATCGATAAGGTTATGGAACATTATTTATTTTTTTTTAAATGTTGCATTTAAATATAACAATTAATGATACGGAGCAGATGTTGTTCATTTCAAATCCTCTTTCCGTTTCCGCTCTCAACCATCAGATTGAAGTTAACGTATCCAGCCAGCAGCCGCGTGTCTTGACATAAGGTAATTCTTGAATTACCTTATTTATAAAAGTATAACAGAGGCTACATCTTACTTCTATCTATTTGCATCTGCCTTATCTCTAACATATATACACACAGCTGCGGACTATCTACCAGACTGTATCTAGTGAACTGCTTCTTGTACACTTCTGCTTAGATACTCTTAACACAAAGGTCCTTTTGATTTATAAGATAAGTAGAGAGGATATCGATTTCTTCAGGCATCAAAAAGGTGAACGAGGTGTAGAAGCCAATGGAGGTCGGGTAGTGACAAATGGTAGAGCAGTAAACTAATAAATACAACCCTGAGATGTGATCTATGAATGTGAACCTAAACTATAAGAACAAGTTGAACGTGATCCAGATAAAACTTCTGATAAAGCCCTCAGAAGTTACCTTACGGTTCTAGAAGTTAAGTTGCCGACCACGGATGTGCTATTAACAAAGACTTCACTGGTTGGGGAAAGTTCACTAGGTATCCCATATGTTTTTGATTGTCCTTTGTTAAAAATTATTTAAAAAACACTGAAAATTATTACACAATGGTTTATTATTTCCAAAAAGTAATATTTCAAAAATATCTGTTCTGTCTATTCACAGGACTTTCTGTATTGCTTTGGTTTACAGCTTACATGATTAGATTATCTTTCAAATAAGCATTTGAACTGTTTAGGGAAAGGAATATGTGCAGAATACTTTATAAAAGATATCTACCAAGTTCAGCAAAGAAATTAAGCAGTAGGCACCAAAGGAACAGAAATTTGAAGCTTGTCCCAAGATGATCGCCGTGAGAGTGCCGAACTGAGAGTGTTAAGAAGACACAGTGTCAATGCAAGTAGCCTGATATGCTTAGGATATGTAATCAGAGGGTAAAATGGTACAAAGGAAATATTGGATATGCACTTCAGTAAGAAAAAAAAAAGGAAAGACTTAGGAAGCTAAAGGAACTGCAGAAATAATCCAAGGGAGGATAAAGCAGAGAGATACGAGGAAGTCAGAAGCCCAATAGATAAGTCAGGAGGCCTAGGGTCACAATGACCAGCCGCGCCGGAGAATTAGTCTACGAAGTTCATTACGCTCATTACGCTATGTCTCAGCTAATACTGCTCCGATTTAAATGATTTTTTTTTTTTTTTTTTTTTTTTTGCTTTTGTAGAGAATTTCATCACCTTTCGATTGATCAAAACAAAAATCAAAAAAAAACTTGGCGGACGGATTTTTTTTTTTATTCACTATTTGGTTTCTACATACCTTGAAACGTAAAACATTTAAATTTTGAAGAAGGTTACAAAAAAGATTTCTGGATCGATCACAAAGGTCTATTATTGAAAATAATAAATCAAAAGCATTTATATAGATTTTTTTTTTTTTTTAACACCTTATCCTGATTCCTGATAACACCTTAAATTTCTCCTCTATCTTTATAAATGGCCTTAAATTTTAATGGGGATTACAAAAAAATAATGTCTTGGTCGATTACAAAAGTCTATTATTGAAAATAATTAACCAATATAAATTTATAAAGGTTTCAATTATGTGTAAATACATATATTGTGTAAGCCGACGTTTCGGCTCAACATTTGAGAAGCTCCAGAAACTGGAGTGTCCTCGTTGGGGCACTTGGGCATCAGGAACTCTTTCAAAGAAATCGACGACCCATACTACAAAATTAGCAAACTCCTCTATTGGGCTGTTAAAATACTAATAACATAAAATCTTGGGTGTTATTTAAAAAAAGAAATTACAAATATATATATATATATATATATATATATATATATATATATATATATATATATATATATAGGTAGATAGATAAAAAGCTTTATTAAAAATAAATTTACATTCAAACAAACAAATTCTCTAACAAGCCTTTGTTGAAATGGCATAATACCGTCTGTCAAGAGTTGCCAATATATATACAATTGTTATACAATAAGAAACAGCTCTCATACATCCTTTTGTTAATAATTTCTTAATTAAATACATTACATATCAATTTAATAACAAAGAACATCCAATTTATAATTAATTTATTTTTAATCAATTTATTAATAATTTATCTTTAATAGACTTGGTTTTTTATTTATATATAGGAGAAGAATATTGTGTTGTACTGCCGAATCAATAACATTCTGTAGCCATAAGCTGATATGTGCTACTGGTACAAACTGTTCCAATCCTTACCATTTAATAAGTCTATTAGTTCATGACTACTTAGTAATTTTTTCTTAAAATACTTGGCCCTATATTCTTGTAAAATCGGACAAACAGCCACGTAGTGGTATAAATCCTCAATTGCATTTAAATTACAAAGAGTACACAATCTTTGTTGTTCACAATAATATATATATATATATATATATATATATATATATATATATATATATATATATATATATATATATATATATAAACTTTCTGAACAGATTCTTTACTAATTACAAACCTGAACATAGACTTTCGTGACTGTGTATATACACCTGCCTTGCAGAATTAAGAGCTTAATTAATCTTAATTAAGAGCTTCAAAGATAAATTTCATTTCACCTCCTCTACGCTTGCCATATTTTCTTTCAATAGACTTTTGAATAATGTATTATAAATAAAAAATAATATAATAAATACAATGAGAGAAATGTAATATATTAATTTGTTTATTCTAGGTGTAACCGTGCTCTGTGCCAGTAACTTCGGATATGAAGATACGCCTGACATCTTAAGTAAGTATTCACCATTTATTTATTGTATTTTTCTTCTGAAAATTGTTAATAAGTAACATGAAATTTTCCCTTTTATGAGCTTTCTACCAATCTTACAGATTTCATTTACTGGTTTATATCAATATTTACGTGAATACTAAACGAAACTATTAGCTCTCTGAACTTGGTCAAAGAATCGATTCTATATCTATGAGGTAGCTGAGACCTTACTACTATTTGAATTATTAGTTAGCCATTATCGATTGATAAAGCATTTCCACCTTCCTTTACTGTTTACCTTTTTAACTATTAATAATTCGCTACCTTGGTTTGATTTGAGAAGGTTGTAACTGACATTTTTGGCTATAATGAGATCGTTGGTGCTTTGTCTAATTCACGAGAGAAACTAGCTCTATCTGTTGAGAAATAGCCGCTTTACGGTAAAGTTCTTACGGAATTTGTTAACTTCATATAGTTTGACAAGATAATATCTCGCTGTTGATCTATCTAGGTGATTCACAGATTGCAGTCAAATTTTATGATTGAATTTTAATAATTTTGACTGGATTTAAACAAAACAATTTTAAGTACCTACACCTATTGGTACTAATGTAGGAGACATTAAATATTCAATTTATAATTATTTTTATTTAAACCAACATCTATGAATGGATTCGATGAATCGATTCTGATAAAAATCTTTGAGGAGGTTTCAACTTGTTCGTAAAATAAGAGGTGTTTAAAACGGAGTCAGATTGTAAATCTTAATGAATGGCTTTTCATCACAAATCATCCCGTTTTTAATAAAATAATCCTACAGTTAGTGATCATAACATTTATAATTATGAATGAATATTTTATTTGCTTTCGGGATATGCCCCATTTAAATAGAGTTGGCTACAATAACTATAATTTTGTAAAAATACTTAAGTGCTAAGGTCAAAAATATTATTTCACTACGTTGCTATGTCAACCTCATCTCCAAATACGTGCAGACATAAGTATATTGAAATACAATATAACATATAGCAATATAAAAATAACATAAACAATGCATAAATAAATATTTTTAAACAGCTTAAATACACAAACAAATAATATATGATACATGTAACGTTTACAATTAAAAACGCGATGATTTGTGATAAAAAGCTATTAATTAAGATTTACAATCTGATTCCGTTTTAAACAAGTTTTATTTTACGTAGACACTGAAACCTCCTCAAAGGTTTTTATCAGAATCGATACATCAAATCCATTGAGAACATTGATGTTGGTTTAAATAAAAATAATTATAAATTGAATATTTAATGTCTCCTACACAAAGTTTTTAATCTTAACAAGTGGGAAAGATCAAAAGTTTTTTTATTTATTTTTTTTGGAGGGGGAATTCAAAATTTTAAATGTTCAGAAATGCGGTCATGACAACCAGCTTGAATTTGATATTTTTTTTAAATCAACAGTATTGCTCTGCTGTGCTGCGAAATTTGGGGTGAAAGCTGAAGTGTTCTTGTAGTGAAACCAGATATCCATAAAAAAGTTATAGAATTTAAAAAAAAAAATAATAATTTTAATTTTCAATACTTCAGTTAAACAAATTGAGTTGGTATTTCAGTTTAAAATATCTGATGTGGGCAACACATGACTTCCTTGTACGCCTATTAAATTATAAATCCGTGACTCAAAAAGTGATACTGAATTTGGTTACTAGTTTCCGAAGATTGCTGCAAAAACGACACTCGGCGTCCCGTCATCCATCTATTGACAAACACACACTGTTGTCACTGGAGGTATAATTCCGTTATTATACGTCGTTTTCCTTCAGTAGGCAACTAGTTTCCAAGATATTTCTTCATGTTCCATGACAACAATAAAACTGTCAATATCACTGGATAAAGCATTAGAAATGGACAGTTTCGACATATTAAGCGGAAAAACCCACTTAACTAATATCTTATTCGCATGATGAAGACTTGTTGATCTCACAAATGAGAAAGAAAACTAGTATTTAAGACTCAATTTTAAAACTTAAAATAAGTAATAAAACGCTGCAAATTATTGCACAATGGTTTATTATTTCCACTTAGTAATATTTCAAAAATATCTTTTCTGTCCAAGTAAAAAAAAATAAGCAGTAGGCACCAAAAGGAAAGAAATTTGAAGCTTTTGATGATCGACGTGAGAGTGCTGAACTGGGAATGTTAATTTAAAAACTCTGTCAATGCAAGTAGGCTGTGATGTAAAATGATACAGAGGAAATATTTGATGTGCACTTCAGAAGGAAACAAAAAAAAAGGAAAGACTAAGGAAGCTAAAGGAAGTAAAGAAATAATCCAAGAAAGAATAAAACAGAGAGATACGAGGAAGTCAGAATCCCAATAGATAAGTCAGGAAGCAGGATGACTAGCCGCCAGGAGAATCAGTCTCAGAAGTTCCTAACGCAATATCTCAGCTAAAAATGGTCCGATTTAAATGATTTTTATTTCGTTTTGTAGGGAGTTTCATTAGCTTTCATTTAAATACAATAAACAATAAAACACCAAAATTTTGCGGACGGATTTTTTTTTTATTCGATATTTGGATTCTACGTATCTTGAAACGTAAAACATACTCAAATTTTGAGGGGGGAGGGGGTTACAAAAATATTCTATTGAAAGTCTAATGTCTGACCTTCAAGTAAAGTACCACTTCCGGTTTTCCGATTTAGACTAAAATGTAGTATGTTATTTAAATCAATATATAAGTTATAAATACTAAATTTGAGAAGTTTTGCATAGTATTTTAATATCATTTTTGATGGAAATCAATTATGACCTTCAAGTAAAGTACCACTTCCGGTGATCAAGCAGTGATCAAAAAGGGAGGTTCACAACTAGATTTTACAACAATCCTAAATACAAAATTTCAACTTTCTATGGCAAACCGTTTTTGAGTTATGCGAAATACGAACGTACGTACGTACGTACAGACGCCACGACGAAACTAGTCAAAATGGATTCAGGGATGGTCAAAATAGATATTTCCGTCGAAATCTGAAAACCGAAAATTTTCGCGATTACAATACTTCCTTTACTTCGTACAAGGAAGTAAAAAGGAGATTTTTTTTAAATCATGTCTCTTCATTTGTCAAACGAAGGTAGCAAATTCTGACTCCCACATTTGGGTGTTTTGTCCCACATTGGACAAAATTTTATGTTTATTAATTGTTTACTAAGTGGATGTGCTATGTATAATTTATAATAAAAAAATAAAATTTATTTTTTGCGCTTGCCCCATATACCATTGTAAAACATCTAATCACTTTAAACAATTCTCATGAAAATATTGAAAACAAAAACGTATTGTTTTCTCATGTTGTATAATTTTCAACTATGTTTTCTTCAAAAAGTTATTTTTGGCGAAACTGATATTAAATAAGAAGAATCGAGCCAAAAAAAAAATTTATTGGAAAACATCTACTTCCTTCATTAAAATTTACGAACCCAAACAAACACGCATTGGAAAAATGTAGACTTATCAATCTAAATTTCTGAGCTTTATAACACATTTACTTATCTACCTACAAACTAAAACTTATAAGCCTGAATTTTCATGACAAATTAATTGAACAAACTGTTCCAAGTTGAGCCTACATATATGAAAATAGGCGATATTCCAAGTGATAGTTAAATAATTGGATGAAGAATCATCTTTTTTTTTTTACCTTTTAAGGCAATATTATGTGAGTTTATTACAGCACTGGGATTGGATCCCTTACCTGATGATGCTACTTAATGTGCTACAGCATTTTCACTGCTGCTGCTAGGCATATATTAAAGATGGGACTCTAATTCTAAAGAAAAAGCTATGTCTCGCAGGGTCTGTCCAATGCCAGGAGACACCCGATAAAAATAAAAAATTGTTAAAATAACTAATAAAATGTTTATCATGTGTTAAGAAATGTCTTCATTTTCATAAGTAATGTTATTATGTGATAAAAATAAAATTATCATTTTCGCATATACCTATATACGAAGTATATAGTAAGGAGAAGTATTGCGATTGTGAAAATTTTCGAATTCGAGTTTTCGACGGAAATACACGTTTTAAGGTCCCCTGAGTTCAAATGATAAAGTCTCGCAAAACAGCCTAGCTCAAAAACGAAAAGTTGTACGATACTGAAATTACATATTTAAGGTTAGTACATGCATGTGATGTTACAGTAACATTTTCGTCAAAATAGACTAACCGAAAGTGCCACTTTATATAATCGATTATACACTTTTTTACAATTTTCTCGAAAACGGCTCTAACGATTTTGATAAAATTTGCCTAATGTCTTCTCCTTAGAGCCCTTTAACTTTTCATGTATGTAGTATATGAACGAGAAAATGGAGGGAAAAAAATTATGATGATAAGAATATTTTATTTGTGCATAACTTAAAAAGCATGCATTTTATAGTAATTTATGTATAGAATTGTATGAGAGATAATTAAATTATCTAAAAAGCAAAAATATAATCATCAAAATCGGTCCAGTATTAGCAAAGATACAGCGCATTCGATTAACAGGAAGTGGCAATTATATCTTGGATCTTACAATTTTCTCGTAAACGGCTCAAACGATTTTGATGAAACTTGCCTAATGTCTTCTTCTTAGAGCCCTTTAACTTTTCATTTATGTAGTACATCACCGAGGAAATGCAGCGAAAAAAGTTATGATGAAAAGAATATTTTATTTGCGCATAGCTTAAAAAGTATGCATTTTATGGTAAATTATGTATAGAATTTTATGAAAGGTAATTAAATTATCTAAATAACCGAGCGCATCTGAAAGGAGAAGGATGCGACCGAACCTTCTCCCACCAATCTGTTATAAACAATATACTCTGTAATAAAGTAATTAAGGATACAGAAGCGGAAATTAACTTAATAATTTCTACTTTCATAGAAATTAATATTATTGATATTGTTAATATTATTTAATGAAAAGAAAATATTTCCATGAAAGCTAAACCGAAACTTTTAAAATATATTTGCAACTTGATTAACTTAAAATATATAGATAGTGTACAGAATTGTTGTACTAAAATTGTTTAAAAAACTGTTTTATTGTACTTAAGTGGGAGAAGAATTGAATGCTGCTGAGTTTATTTCAAGTATTGTTTATGTGAACTCTTTAGAATTATATTAAAAAGATAATTATTATAGGGCGGTAAGGGAAAGTTGTGTGATGCGCGCACCGCACCAGATTTTTATAGATCAGAGACACAAAACAACACATGTTAACAATGGTAATGAGAATACATATTTGTAAACTCCTTCACTGTTACATTGTTTACATTATACAGTGTTGACTATATCATGATTTAACAGGTTTATTATTTTTTTTTTAAACATAAATCCTTACAACATATAATTCTTTTATTATCGAGTTGTGGGATCGACGAAGTTCAATTTGTGATTAACTGTTAAATGGGCACTGCCTTCATTCTCCAGGTTTTTATATGATTTCCACGAGTCGGATACGATTATTGAACCCGGTATAATGTGTTTAATAACACAGACCAACAAAAAAAAAAATTTTGAAAACTTTTTTAACTTTAATAGTTGATCTTTATAGATTTTTATGTGCTGAATCTAAATCTGGTCTCAGTTTTTTTTGCATCACCCATAGTTTTCCAGCAATATGCTTTGTATTATATAGTATAAACCCCTATACGGTATACGGGGTTACATGTTACATCATAAGTATGGTTTGTATTTACAGTGGCTACTTAAAACAGTGATATAATGCGCTAATACAGGTTTCACTTGTCAACTGCAATTGGTCTATACTTTCTTTCTCTTTTTTCTTTGAACCTTCTTGTGTAGCTTTTTCTACGATGAGTCGCTTGTTGAACTATGAAAAAAACTTTTGTACTGAAAATACCTTATTTCTATAGTTTTTAGGGTGCTCAATCCAAATATGATATTAAAAAAAGCTGTATCACCCACAATTTCAGCACATTTTATAGTAAAATTTATTAAATCAAGCGATTTTTAAAGAATTGAACAGCTTTAATAGTTACAATTATGGGTGATACAGCTTTTTTAATAACATGTTTGAATTCAGCACCCTTAAAAGTTATAGGAATAAGGCATTTTCAGTACACAAGTTTTTTCATCGTTGGCCTGTATAATCAATGGCAATAATGTTCTTGCAGACCTATCAGGAACTTTAACTATGAAACACTCTTTTGTTTCTCTACATATTCCTCCAAATATCCACTGCCGAGGCAAAATCTGTCCTGTTGTTTTTTCTTCTAGTATATAGAATTTCGTCAATTTCTACATACATCCCTGGGCCTCTAATGGTTGATGAACTTCTCTCTAATTTAAAAACACACACTTCTCTCATATAATTGGAATAATCAATTACTGTAGAGTGAGTCATGTTGAGCTGTTGGTCACAGAACTTTATGGAAGTCAATTCCGCTGACCAGCAATATTTGAAATGCACTATAGTCTCCAAAGGTAAAGTACTTTTCCTTAACCACGCATTCACTGGAACACCCAGGCTCTTGTTGCATCCTTTAGCATGGCATTTCCATCTAATTTCTGTTTATATTATGCCCGTTTGCACAACACATTTTCTTAGGAATGACATTCCGCTCCTGAAAGAATAGGAGAGCTGATTTTTCATCAGTGAACGTGCGAAAAATATTCTTCAAATTGTAATTTATTTTGAAATTTAACAAAAACAAAGTCACCTTCAACTAAACAAAGAATACAATAAGTGATAACAATACACTTAGGAAAGGTTACGATAACAGTATGAGATTAGTTAAGAAAAGTGACACCTCAGCGCTGGTGTCAACGGACGGTAAAACAGACAAATACCATAATATTCCTCTTCTGACACCATGTTAAACTTTTTATAGATCAGGGACACAAAACAACACATGTTAACAATGGTGATGAGAATATATATTTGTAAACTCCTTCACTGTTACATTGTTTACATTATACAGTGCTGACTATATCATGATTTAACATTTTTATTTATTTTTATTTTTTTTTAACATAAATCCTTACAACATATAAGTCTTTTAGGTAAACCTTTGGAATCGTTACTAACGACCTTGAAGAGGTCTTGATTCTCAGACCAGACTATACTTTCCACCCACTGCGCATGCCCAATTAAATACTCAAACCGATGGATGCTTTTCACTTGGAATAGTCATATAGGGTTAGGTCAGACTTCCCGCCTTTTACCGAATAGATCTCTTGTCCCCACCGCCTTCTTTCCTACACCATAAATATCATGGCCAATCTCTTTAACGTTCTATTAGCTTCCGATCTGGGAAGTTTAGTCCAAGTGGTGAAAAGAATTTACCAATTATGTGTAAAACTAAGGATCAATAGATTTTCGTCCATGAAGTTTTAGAAAATTGCATTTTCTAATGAAAAGGCGGCGTTGAGCTTCAACGAATTCGGATACGCCACTTGTTATCACCAATCGTTTATGATTACTACACCTCTGCCTTACCATTCTTCCGCTCCCTGGCGTATGATGGTTCGCAGTTCCTGACTTGGTCCTTGGATCGAAATTGTTAATAGTATAACCCGAATGAGTTGGTCATGGATCAAATTAACCTTTTTCCTCTGTAGAGAGTCTTCTTAACATTGCAATATCCCTTCGTAAAAATGCTGGAAGTCTTACCTAACTCTACACCAGCGTTCCAACTGAGAAGGATCCGTCGGTTTGAGGATTTAATTGCGCATGCGCAGTGGGTGAAAGTATAGTCTGGTCTGAAAATTTAGACCTCTAAATTTGTAGTAGCGATTCCAAAGGTTTACCGTCTTTTTTATTACACGAATTTCTTATAAGATAATATCTCACTTCTGACACCATGTTAAACTTGACTATATCATGGCTTTAACAAGAGGAAAAATGGCGTACCGACCTCGTATCGATAGCACAAAGAGGTTCGACAAAACCTCTTAGGCCAAGGGGCATCCCAACTTAAAATCAGGCCTTACGGCGATGTCGTTTGCTTAACGTGAATGCCACAACGTTTGGATTTTTTTTTCTTTTAGAGTATATCGTAGTCAAGGAAGTACAAAGCTTTTTTTTTCGGAGGAGTATTTTAATTTTTTTTTTTTTCGTGATGAGGTATTTACTAAGAAGAAGTTACATAACCACTTAAATGGCTATAATCGCCAAATTTGGCGTAAGTTTTAAGGATAAGCATGAAAATTGTATCAAAAACTAATGTTAAAATTACCAAAAATATTACTGACAATATAAATCTTATGTTGATCGGTATGAAAATTATATTTTTCAGCCCCTGCGTCGTATTCATTCTTGAACAAAAAGAAGCCCTTCGCATCTCCAAGTTTTGTTTGTGATAAAAACATGTTTTCATTGCTAGGATCAGGAATGAAACCAAATAAACGAACAATTATTTTCTTATAATCATAATTATGTCATTAATAAAATTGATTCCTCTCGAAGTGTTCTTCCAAACCGTATACGATTTTTATATTTTGATTAGTTTTATACTAGTTTGACAATTTTATAACAGTATTTTAGGTAATATATTTCATCCCATAATAACATTAACTCATTTTATTAATCGAATTAAGCTGAAAACAGTCAAAAATGAGGAACAAATAATTTTTACTTCATCTAAAAATAAAATTTCGCTTGAAAATTACCCTCCCTATAATTCTGTCGCCCGAGGCAACTCTCCCATTTGTAACCCCCCTCCATCCCTTCCCTAGTTACGGCCCTTTGTCTTGGCATTGTATTCAGTTTTCGTAATTTTTAGCTTGGACCTGAGCCTACCAACAATTAGTTATAGTTACGAAAAAGCTTTGAGTCTCTGAAATAGCAGTCAATAACTAACCAGTCAGCGTTTCGCCAATTTATGCATCAGCAGGATAGAAAGGCATGAGAGCACGTTATAATGCTGACAAGATATGGCACATCTCACTTTAGCAGCCTAACACTACAGGACTGTTTAACAAATATTCAGTGTATGTTTCTTCCAATATCCTATGCCTAAGTTAGCAAAACAATTAATAACATTAAAGAGAAACCCGTTGAGATAACTGAATCGTTTTTGGTGTGTTGCGGGTCAGAAATATGTATTATTACTGTCCCCGCACGGCGTTACGCGTGAAAAGAATTGAAAGTTAATTACCCTCTCAAATTTCAAGTTTTTTTATGTTTAACTTTTAAAAGATAATGTGAATAACAGAAGACAGAACTATTGTTCTTATCATTCCTAATCATCATACTGTAGTTTGTACAAAACTTTTACAAACCTAAAAAAAAAAAAAAAAAAAAAAAAAAAAAAAAAAAAAAAAAAAAAAAAAAAAAAAAAGAGCATTTTAGTTTAACTTGGACTTTTATTTTATTTTTAACACATTAATTATATATTGCACATTTCATCGTACTTATTGCTATATTAAATGAATGGGAAAGTATTATAGCGAACATAGGCTCACCGAGGAAACACACCATTCAATTCAATACCATGGCTTTGCCGTTAATAAAAATATTTTTTTTTTTTTGTGAAGTTAGTATTATTATAAATGTGATTGTATTACTTATACAACCATCGGTTATCAGGAAAAATGGATATATCTTTGATATTTTTTAAATTGAAATTTTAATTCTGAAAACATTTTCTAAAGGTATTTATACTCATTTTTTATGTCTTTTCTATGCTTCAATTATTAGAACTCTTAGGAGAGAGAGGGAGGCTACCAGAACTTTCAAGGAAACAACCGGTTACCAACAAAAATTTTGACTGTAAATATTTCAAGGCCAAAGGGGTGAAAAATATTCTCGGTATTCGACTGCATTGTTTAGAACTCGTCTCATTTCATTCAGGTGTTTTCTAGGAGCATAATCAAAATGATATTTAATTTGTCAAAACGGCAATAAAGCTTCACGTTTTTGCACTTTTTATTTTTGCTTAATTTTTTATTTCATTAATAAATGACGCTTTCACACAATAATTTCACTCTTGTAAAAATGTTTTTGTAGTGAACTTACTTCCACGTATATGAAGTTGCCATGACGACGATAACAAAATTACCTGTTTTTTTTTTAAATAATTTTTACCCATTTTTCTACTTAAAGAGAGCATTTCGAAAAATTTATTGCATATACGCTTTCCTGAAAAACAATTAGGCCTTAAGTTAGGCCTCATGAAACAATTTGTAAAGGCTTTGCCTAAAAATGGACCATGTTTCAAGTATCTCTGCCAAAGGTTTCCACGTCTTTGAGAAGCTCAACTAAAAGAAGGCGTCTTTGTCGGACCTGAGATTAGAAAAATGATGTTTGATGTTAACTATGAATCCACAATGACCTTAAATGAGAAAGAAGCAAGTCGTTACAAAGTTCTTGGGAAATGAAAAAGACCCAGAGCATGTTTCTATTGTAGCTAACATGTTACAGAAGTTTAAAAAGTTAGGATGTTTGATGAGCCTGAAACCTACGGAAAACTATGGGTGATACGAAAAAACTAAGGCCAGATTTAGATTCAGCACATAAAAATCTATAAAGATCAAATATTAAAGTTAAAAAAGTTTTCAAAAAAAAATTTTTTTTGTTGGCCTGTGTAATAATACATTTATTAACAGTATGAGGTTACTTGATTGTTAGCCACTGGTTATAAATAATAATCAAATTACCATAAATAAATATAGCAAAAATAAACAAACGCAACAATATGAATTTAGCTAAAATACAATTCAAACATAAAATAAATACAAAGAAAGTGGCCTAATAGCCAAAGCAGTTTAAAACGCGTGAGTGCTTCCATCTATCGGTGTCCAACGCAATCACTCCGCTTGGTAAAATAAATACAATTTAGCCTGAATTGTTTTTAGCTATGACTCCTATTATAGCTTTTGTTCCTGGTTTTTCCTTGGATAGGATGTCGTATGACTGAACTAGCATTATTAACTTGTTTTGTTGTTGCAGGTCCGGACAGGTGGGCCAATGAATACAAGGATTGCGCAGGAAAGTACCAGTCGCCGATAGACATCGAAGAGAAATACGTAACAAGGGTCCGCCTTCCACCGCTCCACTTCTCTGGCACATCCGACCTTCCCTACACCAGCACCCTCACCAACAACGGCCATACAGGTAAGCACAAATCTAGTTTATACGATTTATTAATATTTAAATCGGTAAATAAATTTAAAAAAAATGTTTTTTGTCGTATCAGCGGTCGTGTGTTGATGTGAATACGTTGACGTTCATAGGAAAAATTTTCTTTTGAGCGCATGTCGAAGTCATCCTGTCTGTCGCAAGTGGAAAATGATTATGGTGATGAGTGGTGCGGCATTGCTAATGACATGTTTGTGCTAACAGAAAATGAAATAACGCCGTTAGTTGCACACTGGTGTGTTTAAAAATATCTGATGTGGAGAGCAAAAACTTTGACAACAAAAAAAATCTCGGTGGCTCAAAAACTAATCCTGAATTTGGTAACTAGTTTCCTAAGATTGCAGAATCTCAAAAACGTCATCCGGTGTCGCATTCAGACATCTATTGACACACTCACACACACCAGACCAGGACCCCATTTTCAAATTTGTGTTCTCCATCTTTCCATATTTTCTTAGCTGGGATCTTTGCTTTCAAGTTCTTTTCAAAGTCAATTTTTCTTGGCAAATAATCACTTAGTAAGCTGATTCAACTCTCTTCCCCTAAACTCATTAAGGATTTTTAATGCCCTGGTTTTGGATAGTTTCCTGGTTTATAATTCCAGGTTTGCTGTAGTCTGAGTGCACTTGTTAGAGCCTCTTTATGAATCTAAATGTGCGACAGAGTTATATTAAACATTATCTCCATGGTTGCTGTGGGGCATATTCTGATTGCCCATGCAATCCTTTGAACTCTCTCAAGTCTCATTTGTTCGTTACTTTCTGTTGTTTTTGGCCATCATGTGAACGATGCATTTAGTGTCATAGGTCGATTGACCATGATCAATAATCCTTTTGGTTCTAATCCCTCATTAGCAAGAAATGATGAAGTCAGTTACAGAGCCCCGATTTGCCAATAAAATTATTTTGCTATTTTAGGCTACGGCAAAACTGTTCTAAATTATTTTTTACTCTGGAAATTGCATAAAAATACATTATTAAATATTAGTATAATTGATAATAATACTATGTATCTTTATAAAATATTGAATTTAGTAATTTTTATTTTATAGTAATGCTAGAAGTAAACGGAACTGAACCCATAATGGTATCAGGCGGACCTCTCAAAGAGACATATACCTTTCAGCAGCTTCACTTTCATTGGGGCGCTGATGATTCTTCTGGCAGTGAAGATACAATTAACAATCACAGGTAACTGTTGTTGATAGATTTTGATAATCCACTGTTTATTAAATTGGTTTGTTATAAAATTGATCAAATGAAAGCATTTTTTATATTTAGTCATTACATAAATTATAAAATATGTATTAAATATAGCAAGGTTGGGACTCTTAACATTATATACTTTCATCTTAATCAAAACAAATTAATCATTTTTCCTCCCAAAACATAATGTATCTCAATATGTTCTGTTAATAATAGCTAGAGGCCATGATGACCATGTTGATGCATCATTTTAGTAACCTTGAGTTCGAATTCGGCCTGAAACGAGCCTAAAATTTATTTTGTGTCAGGCCCACAGAATGAATCTCCATTTTTCCACTATGGGTAGAATAAGTTGGTAACCTGTAGGAATAACCCGTCCTGTTTCCCTTAGTAGGAGTAGGAAAAGATGTTAAACGTCAAAAACAAAAAAAAAAAAGTTACTAATAGCATGCTACTTGCAATTGTAGTTCATAGAATTTAGAATAGCCTAATAAAATGACACTTTTCAAATTTCATTTTTATTCATAACACCTTTTGAGAATTTTTTTAGTATTTGATTTTTAAATTTAACATTTTAATTTTCAGTTTTCCGATGGAGCTACATATGGTATTTTTTAAAAGTGCATACAACACTTTTGAAAAGGCCTTGAACCACAAAGATGGCTTAACAGTGGTGTCACTATTTTTTGAGGTAGAAAAGTTATAAATTATTTCTTATTTCTTCTTGTTTGTTTATTATTTCTAATATGTGCCGTTTTATTTTATAGATTAGTAATCGAGACAACAAGGCCTATTCTGAGCTGGTGGATTCACTCAAGTCTATAATCCATCCTAATCAACAGGTCGAATTGCCATATTTGCTTCCCCTTGATTTTTTCCTTCCAAAAAACAAACAGAATTACTTTACTTACAACGGATCTTTAACGACACCCCCATGTCTGGAAGTAGTCACTTGGATTCAGTTTAAACATCCCGTTTTACTCTCTCATAATCAGGTATATATTATTATTTCATAAAGATGAAAATTATATTGAATTATATAAAAGGTTAATAAACTTTTGTTTGTTTTTTTTTTCTGTAAAACTGATTACATAATAGTTGCAATAATTCTCAATGAACCAAGAGGTTCAGTGTTGATACCAGTGACAATTGTTGATACCAGTGACAATTGGTGCCAAATCTTTTTTACAGGCCTAAATCTTATATTCAATACTTTATTTTTGAATGTTGTTCTCTTAAACAATAATTATATTGTTCATAATGATTCTAATCACAAAATGTAACTCTATAGCAGCTGAATTAGTTTTAATTAGTTTGATTGAATAATTATTATTATGAAGGATAAGATGGTCCGGCTGGTGGTAAAAAAATTGATTTGAAACATTTTCAACTATTTATTATAAACCAATATTTCGACCCACATTGCAGTTCTTCATCAGGGCTAAATGAACAAGATAAAAAAAAAAAGATATACGAGATATAAATATTAGCAAAATAAATAAAAAGACATATATGAAAAAGAAAAAAACAGTGATGTGTTTGTAAAATGTAATAAGATTGCACAGGCTGTATTCTAAAGATGTAAAGAATAACAAATAACTAGAAATAAAATAAAATTAATAACAATAATAAATACTTTTGAGGAGCTTAGTCGGTAGGTCACTGTGCTACTAACCTCTAGGACGTGGGTTCGAGACCGGCTGTGGCAGATATTATTTATTCTGTTTTCAGCCGTGGATCGGCCCTGTGGGATCGGGAAATCCTCCTGGGGCTGATCCAGCCTCTATGAAGTAAGTACCCTTAATTGGGGGGAAAAACCTTGCGGTTGAGCGTAATCTCGGCCGAATCAGTTCCTTGCACAACTGTTTAAATGCACAACAAATGTAAATGTTTGACTTTATTTATTACTGTTGTTAATTTTATATTATTTTTAGTTATTTATCATTACTCTGTCAGTACAGTTTTATAACATTTTACAAACTCATCACTGTTTTCATTTTTTTCTCATTATATCTTTTTATTTACTTGGTTACTATTTGTATCTTATCTATCTTTTTTTATCTTATTCATTCAGCCCTGATGAAGGCCTGCAATGTGGGTCGAAACGTTGGTTAATAATAAATTGGTAATACTATTTGAGATCCAATTTTCGATTCACCCTCCCGGATCATTTATCCTTCATAAATTAATTTTCAATTAATATTTCAATGTAAAGATCGTTCAGTTACAATAATTGAAGAGACCAGGTATTAGGTAACATTAGTAGTGCATGATGTTAAAGTTGTCATGTTTACCATCTTGGAGACTGCTCGTCAAACCACACAATATATTCAGTAATATTTCAAAATAACGCCAATAAAACATGAATGGTCGTAATCTAATTTTATCAATTGATCAAAACACACTCCTCAGCCCTGATTCACTTCTTTCAACGAGCAAGTGTTTTAATTCTCTCTTCACAAAAGCTATCAAAGGAAAAGGAAATACATTCTTGTGGGCATTTAGTATTTCATCACCATTTTTAAACACCCCAATAGGCCACTTAAAGTAATCACGTTTTGATTCGCTGATTAGTCTGATGGATATTGAAGATTTATTTCAATTTCTAAGCCTCGGAAGTTTTGCATGGTCATTAAGATATCATTAAATATATAAAAGAACATGACTTGAGAAGATGCTGTTATTTTTTAATTAATTTCAAATTCTCATTTCAGTATCGAATTTTACAAGTTGAGGAAGGTTGTATAATATTTTAATAGTTAAAATTATTAACTGTAATTTTCTAGGTCATTATGAATAATAATTGACTGAAATACACTTTATTTGATTAAAATTTTCTGACAGACAAGATAAAAATAATGATCTCAATTAGCCGAATAAGAACTTTTATCATGAGACCGATTATAAATAGATAGATCAGTTGACATCAGAAGGATCAATCTGATTGGTCAGTTGACATCCGCATGATGGTATAGAAGGATCAATCTGATTGGTCAGTTGACATCCGCATGATGGTATAGAAGGATCAATCTGATTGGTCAGTTGACATCCGCATGATGGTATAGAAGGATCAATCTGATAGATCAGTTGACATCCGCATGATGGGTATAGAAGGATCAATCTGATTGGTCAGTTGACATCCGCATGATGGGTATAGAAGGATCAATCTGATTGGTCAGTTGACATCCGCATGATGGGTATAGAAGGATCAATCTGATTGGTCGTTGACATCCGCATGATGGGTATAGAAGGATCAATCTGATTGGTCAGTTGACATCCGCATGATGGTATAGAAGGATCAATCTGATTGGTCAGTTGACATCCGCATGATGGTATAGAAGGATCAATCTGATTAGGGATTGATAAATTATTTACCACTTCTATAAATTTGTTTTATTGGAAAGTAGTTCCGAATGTTTATACATTCATCTTCAGTTCAAGTTTTAAATGGATTATATCAAACAGAAAAGTTTGTCCTGGTTTCTTCTCGCATTGAACTAACAATCCATATAAACCATTACAATGATATAATCCTTTTAAACATTGAACTGAAGATGAATGTATAACATTCGAAACTAGTTTCCAATAAAGCAAATTTATAGAAGTGGCAAATTATCAATCCCTAATTATATAGATAGATGTTAATGTTTTGCTGTGTTTTCTCATTATGTTTTTTTTGTATTTTAATACTAATGTTTTGATTCTATTTTCAAGCTGGATTCATTCAGAAAATTGCAGTCCGACACCGGTTACCTGACACACAACGCTCGACCTCTTCAACCACTCCATGGTCGACAAGTTCTGTATAACACCGCCGACCTCAAATCAGCTGCTTCTCAACATTATCCTCAGATAGTCTTGGCATTGTTATCAGTTGTTTTACTTCTTAAATGTTCTAGTTAGTCGTCTTAGTCGCAATTAGGTTAATTTGTGTACAAAATTAAACCATGAGCTGTTATATGTTTCGTTGAAAATCACCTATTTGTTTTTAAATGATTTATTTTGCCTTGTAAATAATTGTAAATTTTTAAAAGTTGATTTGGAGATTCAGAACATGTGGTTTCATAATTTTTTTGTGAAAGTTTGATGACAATAATAAATCATTTTATTTAATAATTGAGAGAGGAATGCAACATTAATTTTATATGGTGTTTTTTCTTTAAATCATAAATTGACAGTTATAGGCAATTAGTTTTACCCAAAATTAAAAAAAAAAAATAAGTAATTAAGAGCTGATAACGATTTTGATTACTGTTACTGTTGGCCTCTTGAACTGCTTCAAATCTTAGATAACTCTAGATCCACGGACAAAAATATATACTTTTTTTTTAATAATATTACTATAAAAAATGGGTGCATTAAAATTATAGGAGTGAGTTCATATTTATAAATATATTTAGAAAAAATATATTTAAGTTGATTTATTTAATTGATAAGAAATTATATATCCAATTAACACGAATCATAAGTCTAGTGTTTAAAACTAGGTTTGGCATCATTATTTTCAGCTCTGTTATATTTTAGTATGTGCCCTTTCTTAAAATGCTTTCAATAATACTTGGAAATCAAAAGGTAGAATTTTACAGATGAATGTTATGGCTTTTTATTACAAAAGTTCTGCCTTGAGATGTTTTTGATATAGATATGGAAGTTATAAAGAGTTTTAACGTAGCCTCTTACCCATCTGGCTTGACAAACCTCCCATCCTCAAAAGATATATTAGTAAAAAATATTAATATTATATACTATAGAAGAAAATTGTGGCTACCATGATGAAAATGTAAATTAAATTAATTAGTTTATGGATTTTTTTTCAATTCATATCATTTGAATGACATTGATTTTCAAACTATAATAAAAAGTGATGATTTTCTTATTTATTTAAAAAAAAAAAAAAAAATGTTTGTTGTATACATTGTGAAAAATCTATATCATAAATATGTTGTCCATATTTTTAATGTTTTAAAATAAAAGAGTTGTTATATTTTTAAACTATGAATTGACACATATTTTTATTTGATGAAATTAATTGTAACAGTGGTGATCATAAAAATTAAATAAAATTAATTAAGGAAAAAGTTGGTTGGGGTTACGTTCAAAGAAGAAAATCTACAGTACATCTATGGTCAACAATATTTCCACCGTTACTAATAAATTTAAATATGTGTGTAAATAAAATGTTTGTGTAACTTTGTATGTTTGTGATAGTATTTGATATTTTAGAATTTGCTGTTATTGCTCGCTATTTTCATAATGTAAATAAAGTTATTTTTAAAAATCCAGTTTATTTTTTTTAATAATTACTTCTTAAATGTTTGTTTTGGCATTATACTCCATCCATTTTAACAGTATGTTTTAATGAATCATTAAATATATTTATTTTAACTTGCCAAGATTTTGTAATTTTCTTTTTATTCATTTGATGTTTAACCATTGATAATACGAATCCACCACCAAAGGACATATTCTTATATGCCTATTCATCTTTACTACTGCTTGAGTAAAGAATGTTTGATTTGGTCTTGAATATTTGTAATGGGTGTGAATTATTAATAGCGTACAATTATAACATTAAAAATTAAATTTTTTTCATCAAATAATTATATTGTAAAGACTGAAATCTTGAAATTTTTTGCAAGCCAAATTTTTTTACCTGAATATCACCTGTCTGTAAAAATAATTGCTATAAATGAGATCTGTACGATGTCCAAAGAGAACAGAGGAATGAAAATAAGTAAAATAATAAAATTACAAAGAACAACTCAACTCGTGATGCTTTAATCCTATACTGTCTCTGAATTTTATAAATAGATGGAATCAAGTAATGACTACGTAGCGTAACAAAACTCGCCATTCTTAATTAAAATTGTAAATAGATGAAAGTTCTTTAACAAATCGCAATGTTATTAGGAAAATTTTTTGTTTAAGAAAATTCAGCTGATATCTGCTGCCTCTTCTGATTGGGATTTTTATTTTAGAAAGAAATATAGCTTCTAAGACCTACAGAATCTTTTTAGCGACTTTAAAAAATACAGAGCAAATAATTAACTAAACAGCAAAACCAAAAACCTTTATTATTGTTAAATAAATGAATTAAATGTTTAAAAGTTATTTGTATTTTAAATTATTTATCTATTATTAATTTGGAACAGGATGTTCTTTCAAAAGAAAGTTTTTTCAATTTAATTTCTATCGGTTTCTATTATTTTGTTATATCACTCTGTCAAGGAGTAACAAATAACTCTTATAAATCAATTTTAATTTATAAAATTGTTTTTTTCTTACATTACTATTTTTATTACTACAAAATTACTATTTTTGAACCTTACTTATGATTTGCGGAGCATTTCAATTTATTGTTAGACAACAGGATACTTATTTCTAAAGAATTAATTTATTTAAACACCTCTATCAATTTGAATAGATTTTAATTCTGATAACTGCTGTATCCAAAAACAATGTCCTTCAATCTTCTCTGTATTTTGATCTGGATTCGATTTTCTTTCAATTAATGATTTAATTTGTAGATGCCTCAAAAAAAAAAAAAATTTCAGCTTATTTTTCCTCTTTGATTTAAAAAATATTAAAATTATTTTTGAATACCTATAATTAAAATAAAGTGGAAAAAGTAAAAACTATACAGTTAACTTGCAATTCTTTATTTATAGCTGCATTAATCTATTTCATTTTAAATTATAAACCATCCAAGAAAACAATCAAATAATTTTTAGGAGGAAAACTGAACTGATATTAATAATCATCTGTCAGTATTGACTTGTTTAATATCCTGCTTTAATTGCAATAATTAAGTAATTACATGAAATAATAATAGTACCTGAAATTTTTAGTGTAAGGGCAATAGTAAGTCCTGAAGGCTGGGCTCACTGTCAAAATAAATAAAAAACAAAATTTATTGTTTTCTTTATTTACTCTGATGAGTGGTGTAAATAACGCCGATGCAACCCATGTGACACATTGGGAGTAAAGCCTAGTGGTGGGGTGTTTATTAGCAATCTGTTTATTTGAAATAGTTTCGTTTATTAAACAGATACAGTAAACTGTTTCGATCAAAATTGAACAGCAGGCTAGTGGGTGGGAAGGACGCTACCAATGGCAAAAGAGGGAAACACTGAACGAATCTGTTTAATTCAACAGAAACAGCTTCCTGCAACACCAATGCTACGTCACATCTAGCGGTGGGTTTTAAAATAGAAGCAATCAGTTTATTTAAAACAGTTTACCTGAGCATACCTGTTTAATTTAACAGAAACAGCTTCTTCCAACAGCTATGCTACTTCACAAATAGTGGAGTGTGAAACAGTAGCAATCTGTTTATTTATTTATCTCTCTGAGTTTACCTGTTTAATTAAACAGAAACACCTTTTCTCAACTGCTTCATTCAAACTAACATATAAACAACAAATTGACATTTTTAAACTGTTTGAATGTCTCCTGCTATCACAATTACAATTTGTTCTTTCTTTTTTAAATCAATTAATGCACTTATTGACTTTTTATCACTGGCAATTATAAACACAAACTAATTTTTATTTATTTATTTTCTGACACAAAATTGATATAACAAACATTATTATCTAGATATAATGCAATTTTAAAATTAAAATTCAAAATTAACTAGGGAAAAAATGAATTTATTGAACAGGAAGTATTTATTATTAGCAATACAATTTTTTTTAAATAATAAAAAGTTTAAAATGAATTAAAATTCAAAATTAATTAATCTATAAAATAATCATTTCTAATTAAATTATGCAGAACAAAAAATTTCTGATGTGTACAACACATGACTTCCTTGTACGCCTATAAAACTATAAATCGGTGGCTCAAAAAGTGATCCTGAATTTGGTTACTAGTTTCCGAAGATAACAGTATCTCAAAAACGACACTGGGCATCACGACATCCATCTATTGACACACACACATACACAAATGGGGAGCAAAACCACTATTTTACACTCAATTTTAACACTTAAAACAAATAATAAAAATGTTTAATTGGATTGGAAACCAAATTGCGTTTGTAACCTTTATCACCGAAACATATGATTTATGTATGTAATTAAAATATAATTTTTGATGTAAGCTTATTATGACCTTCACAAGTAAAGTACCCTTTTCGGCTCACCAATTTTAACCAAAATCTATTAAATACATTCATATCGATATAAAAGTCCTATTTACCAAATTTGAGATGTTTTACATTATATTTTAATATAATTTTTGATGAAAGTCTAATATGACATTCAAGTAAAGTACCGCTTCCGGTTTTCCAATTTAGACGAAAATCTAGTATGTTATTTAAATCAATATATAAGTTATAAATACTAAATTTGAGAAGTTTTGTATAGTATTTTAATATAATTTTTGATGGAAATCAATTATGACCTTCAAGTAAAGTACCACTTCCGGTGATCAAGCAGAGACCAAAAAGGGAGGTTCACAACTAGATTTTACAACAATCCTAAATACAAAATTTCAACTTTCTATGGCTAACCGTTTTTGAGTTATGCGAAATACAAACGTACGTATGTACAGACGCCACGACGAAAATAGTCAAAATGGATTCAGGGATTGTCAAAATGGATATTTCCGTTGAAATCTGAAAACCGAAAATTTTCGCGATTACAATACTTCCTTTACTTCGTACAACGAAGTAATAAGTAAATAAAATAAGATGGGGGAAAAAAAGTTCCTTACACAAAAACATTTTAATAAATGCCTCAAAATTTACTTAGAGCATTTTCTCTATTAGAAAAAAAAAACACGAGAATAATTCGTGAATTAAATTAATAAGAATAGAGCTTCTTTTTTTTTTCCTTTTACTCGTCATAGTTTGAAACAGTTGTATCCTTTTTTTTCAAAGTAGCAGAAACAATTGCTACTGCTTCTCCAAATAAACAGTTTCATCCATCACTAGTAGAGCCTTTGGGTAGGGTTCAGTGTTGTTATTGTCCCCTTACAGCTCTAAATTTTCCCCTAAATCCACCAACTTTAACCCTAAACTTATCTAAATTTTCCCCTAAATCCACCAACAAACCCTAAATGTTTAATTCTTGTTTTTCTATTATTGAATAATTAATAGTTGACCATATAAATTATATGAAGGAATGAGATGATCCGGTAGGCAGTCAAAAAGAATGGATCACAAATAGTAAAAACTATTTATTAGAAACCGACGTTTCGACCCACTTTGCAGGTCTTCATCAGGGCTAAATAGACAAGATAGAAAAATAAAAATAAAACAATGATATATACAGTGAATGACATTAAAACTTACAAAGTAAATACTTAGTCAATATTTCATATATTGTACAAATATTTACTTTGTAAATTTTAATATCCTCTCGAAGGACCCCCTATCCTCGCCAAAGCTAGTATTATTTGTAGAGCGTTACAATATATGTATAAATTTAAAGTGTATTAGTAGTGTATAAAGATTTTTCCTACCTCTCATTTGATTTTGGAATCAGGTTCCTTTGGGGGAACTCTATATAATTTTTTAATTGAACTGACTGATCTTTTTTTTTCAGTTTAGTTTATTCTCAACTAAAAAATAAATTGTACAAAACTTTGACAGAATCTGCTAACTTTTAAATTATTAGGATTATTCTTTCTTATATTATATTATTATCTTACGGATACTCTTACTGTTATTGCAATATTCCATATTGCATAGTTTATTTATCAAGAACTTAAACTTAGTTATTTTTTGTTTGTTTTTATTTTGATCTGTACATTTGTTATACATTAAGAGTTATTTTATTAAATATTACATATACTATATGATATATGTTATATTACATTAAATTAAGTATGAAATTTATTTACTTTTAATTTATGTTTTGATTTTTTTTTTTTATTGTATGTAACTTGGTTTATTCCGTATAAAATAAATAGTGTTTGCACAATGATACCGAGGAACCATTAACAACATCAAAGAAGGAATTTGTTGAGATTTTTAATTTAATATAGATTATCAGAGATAGTATGGAGTATTTAAAGCTGTGTAAATCAGTTCTTTTTCTGAGTTGGTAAAAATATTTCTACCAAAATGGGTTTTGCTAAAAGTATAATTTTGGGGCTATCATGTCTCTTGGGTTTATCAACCGCACTACCAATGCTAAATGATGGTGACATACCATCACCGCAAGATGTAGCAAAAATGGCAAGATATATTGTTCATAGTTCAGGTAAATTTTTAAGATAAATTATTCATTTATTTTTAAGATTTTATTTGTGTAAATATTAAACTAGTTTTGTATTAATTTAAAATAGATTGGACAGTTATATCACACATATCGCATCAAGGAAATTCAAGCGGTTTCCCACTAGGACGTGTTTTCTCAATGAGCGATGGTCCAGTAAACAATGGGAAAGGCACACCTTACATCTACTCAACTGAGCTAGACCCTGTTATAAAAGATCTGAAAGTAAGCACTTATACTACATTTATTTTATTTTCTAATACTTAAATGTTTTTATTTCAAATATGTATTTGTTTATTTATTTATCTTTCTTGTTATCTTATATAATGACATTTACTGCTTTTGACAAGAACAATATTGTATTTACTATCTGAATATAGATATTTTTTTCTATTAATCATTAACAATTGTATAGTCTAAGTGTTTAGATAGATAACCTTATCTTCGTACAGAGATTAGAGTTAGTTTTAAGTGAAAAACCAAGTTTTTATGTATGAAATTCTATGCACTTTCTATTAATTTTAATTTCCTTCATTCTGTCCTCTTGTTCCATTGGTTTCCTCATCCAAAAGATCCCTCTCTTTCTACCTTAAGCAATAAGCAAGCTAAACAATCAAACGGTCGTCCTCTTCTAATTTCATATTCTAATCTGATTTCCTGGCATAGAATAAATTACTGTAAATACTGTTTACGTTTTGTTTTTTTATTTATAGGAGGACAGTATATGTGGAATGACAATGAGCCTCGCTTATGGCGACTACTGTAAGGCTAAAAACCTCGATCCGGAAAATCCTCTTTGTGCCCAAGTCATGCTAACTGGGCATTTACAATTTGTACGTACACATCATAAATGTTTATATATATATAAACATTTATGTTTATGTTATGTTATAATATATATATATATATATATATATATATATATATATATATATATATATATATATATATATATATATATATATATATATATATATATATATATATATAGCATACATAATTATTAAATAATATCTTAATAAATATTTAACAGACTGACTCAATAAATAATTCTCACACTTAAAATTTAAGAGTTAATTTTACTGAATTTCACTTAAGATAAATATCTAATAATTATTATTTTTAATTGTGACTTTCATCAAATATACAATTACATAAATTTTAAATATTATTGTATACATTTTAATAATATATATGTTACAGATTGATAACAATGATGAAGAAGCCAAGTTTGCGAAAGAAGCTTTGTTTTCAAGGCATTCAGAAATGAGCTCATGGCCAACGGGTAATTATGCAGAAATTATTATTTATTTAATGTTTTATTTTATAATTATCATAACAGTTACAAACACTAAACTGGAATGAAACTTTGGTCAGGAGTTATTTTAGAGGACTAACCACAGAGTTCAGGAAATATATAATTCCATAAACTAATAAATACAAAATCACGTAAAGAAATAATGATTTATAATAATATGAATAAATTAAAAAGGTTATTGTTATGTGGGCAAATTCAGAAACCAAATCTGAGTTTTTTTTTCAGATCTTACCAGCTTATTCAATATATTTTTGTTTTGTATTTAATCCCTTAAGGGATGTATAATAACGAAATAAGGTATAAATCATGGTGCATTTTATTACCTGCTGATTTATTTTATTTTATTTTTTTAATTTAGCCATTTTCCTTTAGTTAATTTAAATAAATGATAAGAGAAAGTCGATTAGGATACCTTGTACTACAGTGTTTTAGAAAATTATACCTTTAATGAGGATTATGTATTTTAGTGATAAGGCTCACTAGTTTTTTTATATTTAGTTGACCCTGAGGTCATTATTATAACTTTGCTGTCCATGTCAAAGTTCTGAACGAAAGCTTCATCAAATTTTAAGACTATCAAATAATTTTGAATGTCGTCTTGACATAAATATCATCTCTAACATTGCTACAACATATTTACACAACTGTTAAGGTTACAAATTACTGAGTTAAGGTACATATATTAAAAATCATCAAGCTATTTTAGATGAAACCAACTCATAGCTACTAATATGGTTCTTTTTCATTACTGACTGTCATGGCATTATTATGCAGGCTAAAGTGAGACCAGAGATAATTAGAAATAAAACTTGTATTTCATATGGCAAAAAATTAATATTATATTAATACATATTTTATAATTTCAGATCACCACTTTCAATTTGCAAAAATGAACATTGCTAATATCCAAGTTATTGATTATTATGGAGGAAGCAAATATCCTAGTGTTCAAGAATACTATAGTGCATCTCTTTAAATACATCCATTTATATATTTTTCATTTTTGTAATGTATTTTGACAATATAAGAAATGAGTAAAAAGAATAAAATATGACTTTTTATTAAATTCCTAAACACCAGTTTTTTTTGCTTATAATTTATATTATATTTACCAGCATTATTTATTCTGAGGCAATGAATTATTTACATTAGCGGATCCAGGAATTTTCTGAGGGAGGGAAGAAGGGGGCACACCAATGTACCAGGTCCTTCTCTCTCTAACCCTCTCCTCCTCTTAGAAGAGGGCACACTTATGTAGGAGTACCACCAGGTCCAACCCAGGTTCCCAGTACCAGTACCAGTACCATCCAGTACCAGGTCTTTCTAGAATTCTAGTCTACAATAAACCAAAACTTAAGCTTTGTCATTTATTACCTTATATCACATTGATTAATTAGATATTATTAAGTTAATTCCAACTTTTATATTATAGTATTACCTATATTATTACAACACGATGGGAGCATGGTGGGAGAAGGTTCGTTCGCATCCGCCTGCTTTCGGGCACATTTTCCATCTAGGGTCTAATCTTGTAGCTTCTATGTATCTTTGTTAATACTGGTCCGATTTAGATGTTTCTTTTTTTCTTTAGAGAATTTTATTATCTTTCATATGATTTCATACACAATTTACCATAAAATGCATACTTTTTGAGTTAAACGCAAATAAAATTTTCTTTTCATCATAACTTTTTTCTTCATTTTCTCGGTGATGTACTGCATACATAAAAAGTTAAAGGACTTTAAGGAGAAGACTTTGAGCAAGTTTCATCAAAATCACTAGAGCCATTTTGGAAAAAATTGTAAAAACTAATGTAAAATCAAAGACATAAAGTGGACCGTTATTCGATTTTGACGAAAAAGTTGCTGTAACATCCCAGTTATATGCCTTTCTTAAACACGCAATTTCGGTTTCGTACAAATTTTCGTTTTTCTAGACTACAGACCATTTTGCCAGACTTTGTTATTTGGACTCAGGAAACCTTAAAACGTGTTCACAAGGAGAAGCAATGTGAATGGACGCAGTTGCCACTTAGAATTAATAATTTATATTAGAAAGAGTAACGAAAATAATACAGGTTCGGATCAGATAATGAATAAGTAAGAATATATGATGCAGACTTGAGGGTGGACTAGTTCTGTCCGAAACGTCGTTGGTTTAATTAATAAAGAAACTGGCGTAAATTATTTAACTTAATTGAATAATTAAGTAGCTGAGAGCTGGGTCCTCCCAAACAACAAATGAAGCCGAATAACTGCAGCAGGGATGATTTATACTTGCGCAGAGTGGCTTCAAAAATACGCAGAGATAGGATCAGAAACAAAACCATAAGAGAAGAATTAAATATTCCTACAAAAAAGGATATCCTGGAGAAGAGACAGTTGGGGTGGTACGGTCATGTGTGCAGAATAAGTCCTGATCGAGATCCGCGCAAATTTATGGAAGCGAAACCAGTAGGCACAAGACCTAAAGGAAGACCAAGGTTTAGCTACAATAGCTATATTTCCAAGTTGGGTCAAGCGAGAGGAAAGACTTTGCAGTAGATGACGACTCTTGCGAGAAACAGAGATAGATGGAGATCCTGGGTTGGATAAACTCAACGCTCAAAGGCGATAAGCGGAAGTCAAAGAAGAAGAAGCATAATTAAGTTATTGCTTTTCCTCCCCTAAGCGAAGCCCATCCTATTCTTATCTCCATTTTATAACCCCTAACCACGAAGGTAAGAAGGTATAAACAGTACTCGAGTTATAAAGCGCATCTGAATTTGTCTGGGAAAAAATTGGCGCACGGCATGCAAAAGGTTGGCTATCCCTAAGTTATAGTATATCAGTTATTTCGGTTCTTTTCGCCGTGGGAATAGATTTTTATTCTTAATATTTCGTCCTCACCTTCCCCGGGACTTCACACCTGTTGAAGAAAAAAAGAAAAACTAAACCGAATAACTGATGTGACGACCCAGAGAAGAAACTTTGACCTGCACAATTATTTCTTCTTTTTAAAATTAGTATTTCTGCATACTACGCAGGAAATATTTCAGCTATAGTCAGTCTATGCTTGTCAGACATGGTATTATGAAGCTGCCCAAAGAGGTTTAAGGTAGATTCGCTGGTAATGCCCGAGGTTGCGACTGGTAGAGCTTTCCAATCGTAGCCTCTAACTGTTACTGCTTCTATATTTCGCTGAAACTGCCCACTGCTGTGTCCCACTCGTGCATAACCTATAACGTTATAACCTCTCCTATATTATTAATCATACCGTATCGTTATAACTACATTGTATATCCTTAAAACCTTTAAAATTATATGTTATTCGGATACATACAAATTATAGATAAATTAATACGTTTATTTACAAGAATTTACAGATATGTAACTATATATGTACAACATATATATTGTTGTTATGTACAACTGGATATTTGTTAGGTATTTTAGACAATGGACAAAAGTTCGTCTGTCGAGGTTTCTTTATTGTTTATTAATACAATAATAATAATGTGTGAATATAAAAATATATTTTTCCATACATTATTTTTTACTATTACATTTCTGTAGTCCTTATGTTTGTGGTCAAAAGAACCTGAAACTGATTTACAAACTCTACTAGACGTTCGTCATCATAATCATTAAATCCCTTTTTGTTTAATGGCATTGTTTCAAATGACAAGCGGGAACCGTCACGTCTGAGGCAGTATGACTCCTTCAGGAACGGTCAGGGGCGCAGCAGTATAGATATGACGTCATACCCTCATTATGCTCGTCCCTAGCATTTCGGAAAGAAATATTCAAAAGATTAGATAAGTTTCACAAGAAACGACATTAACACTGAATCTAAGATTTAAGATTAAACTGTCTTCCTACGAATTACAATTTTTTTTTCCTAAACTGCTGCTAAATAAGCCATTTAAAAATTCTTCCTCCTCCCCTCCCCCCCCCAACCATCGAACTTTCTGACCGTAATTAGAATTTTAATTCTCTTTTATGTCTAAATAAACTTTCTGTTGATATTTGTAATTACTATTTTTTTTTACTGGAAAACATTTCTAGATTGTATGCTCATGTGGTATAATTTTCAGTGAATTAAATCGTGATTTTTTAAAAATTAGTTCTTACATAAAAAAGTCTAATGCTTATTTTCATTACTTAATAAATGAATAAATATATTTGTAAATACAAAGCTAATTAAGTCTGCACAGTAAAATGAAAAATATTTTTTTCAGATAGACACATTCAAGTTGGCAAAATCATTAATTAAGCTAAATAGAAATGATTTATCTATCAAAAATAACAAACAGTTTTAATCTCATTTTGACATGAATAAAATGAAATATCATTATATTTAATTCGTTTTAGCGGACGTGATGAGGAAAAGATTGAATCTAGTTGCATAACAAACTTATCAGAAATAGGATGTTTGCCTCGTTATTTCAGCATAACAATCAACTTTGAAATATGAGAAATATTTTAGATAAAATTTAATTTTGTATAAATAAATTTTATCAACTATTCTATAATTTGGTCACTCCAAGGCGTAATTACACCAAATAATCATAGCTCCGACATTTTCAACTAAACATAACCAAGATATTGTTACCCTTTTTTTAAGATTCCAATCTTAAGTATGGTCATTTGATAATATTATTTTTAACATTATTGTAAAATAGATTATAGAACCAGTTTATCTAGTCTGTTCAATATTCGTTTTATCCGAAAGGATCCAATGGGTATTCGAATTTAAGAAAAACCAAGTTGATAGGAATATATCTACTTTTAATTATATGTATTTTTATTGTCGTTATTTTATAATTAGCTATCGTACAAATTCTATATATCTATGCCTATTAGTTTTCCCCATATATGTTGGAAATGTAATGCTTTGAAAATTCCCTTGTTTTATTTCTACGCATTGAAAGTAATATACGTGTTTAATATAATGTTTATTCATCATATATGTCTATTTTCTGATAACCATAAACTTAATCTTATTGAGTAATATAACTTTAACACCTTTCTGTTATTTAGCTTGAGAGAAAATTTATAAAAATTCTTTCAAGATAATGTTAATTTATAACTTTTTTTTTTACTTTTACTTCTTTAAGTTCTTTTTATAGTTCAAAATGAATATATGAACATTTTAACTTTAAGAAAAAAAAATATTATTTTATTTTTTGATGTACAATGATTTTATTGTTGCTTTATCACCATAACAATAAAACCATTGTCCACTTAATATGACTGTACTGGCAATTCATGATAAAAATTTTTTTTACATAATGCCTTATCATGCTAGAAGCTTTTGCTACATCAGTGTCCAGCCACTGAGTCAGGGTCAGTACTTTTAAGATGAAGGGTCTTATTTACACAGTTTTTGGATTACTTTCTTCATTTGGTTCTGGTGATTTAATTTATGCTAGATACAGAGATCTTCCACCTGTACAAGATGTCGCAAGAATGGCAAGATATATTGTTCATGCTGCTGGTATTATTACATTTATTTCTCAGTTCTAATAGTAAAAGTAAATCGGATACTTTTAATATAGAGAGTTATATTAAGTTTAAATGTACTATTTTTAGATTGGTGTGTTCTTTCACACATAACTCATCAAAGAAACGCCACTGGTTATCCCATGGGACGAGTGTTCTCGATGAGTGATGGTCCAGTTGGTAAAAGTTCAGGAACGCCTTACATATATACATCATTTTTTGATGGTGTTGCTCGAGATTTGAAAGTAAGTTTCTTAGATATTTATTTTACATCTAAATGCAAGCGATTTTTTTTCTTTTCAATTTCTTTCCGATTGTCATGAATTTCTGAAAATTAGTATATTTCTTTAAGATTAATTGTATTGAAAATATTAATTAGTTTAAAATACTAATTAAATTCATGGTATAAATGAGGAATATTGGAATTAAAGCATAAGAAGTTCAAAAATTACAGAAATAAGAGAATAGGAGGTTCATAATCAAGAAGAATTATTTAGTTTAGGATGGAAGCCTATCTAAAACTATAAATCCAAAATTTTATATTTACTTGACCAATTCGTTAGGGTGCCCAGAAATAGACCATGGAGTATGCCATATGATTTTTTTTTTTTTTTTTTTAAATAAGCAAACTTTCTGAAGGATACAGAACAGTTATATATAACACTTTCATTATTAATGACTCAGATGAACTCAGCCTGAGTTTAATTATAAAAACATATCAATCATATTTTAAAGGAGAAATTAGCACACGATTTGGACATTGATAATGAATTAGGACCCGTATTTTGGGATAAACACTTAACTATTTTCTTTTTCTTTTTGAAAACATATTTGTTTTATTAAAATTTATTTTCTGCATTAAGGAATATTTAAATATAATTTGTCTACTTATTTTTTAGATTCTTCTTAATCACATTGTTTTAATTAATTTATTATTTTTTATATAGACATAGATCATTGAATTACATAATATTATTTTTATTATAACTATTTTTTTTTTTAATTTCAAAAGATGAAATTTTGAGCATGAGAGAACATTATCATATTTAAAAATAGAAATTATTGGAGATTATATCAAAATTATAACATCAAGAATTTATTATTTTAATATACTTTTAAATTATTTTCTTTAACTACACTTCCTTAGTGAAACATATTTTGTTTGATATAGTCGAATGTTATTAAATGTACTTAAATTTACTTTTGTTGTGTTAAAACATTTTTTTTTTTCTATGTAAGTATTTAAACAAATTGAATTCTAAATTTTGAAAAGGTCTCATCTCGGGTTTTATTGGAAATGTACTTTTTAGTTTTTGTTTTCATGTACTCATATAGATCGATATTTTATGAGCTAGAACGGCTAATGGTTGTCATATTGGTGAAATAAACAAAGAAAATAAAATATGTTCAAATAATTCCGATGGTTCGACAGAAATTCAGTTTTTTTGTGTCTCCTAAAAACTTTTAATTTTCAGAGATGAAATTCACGATTCAATTATATATCAACATATATCATATAAATCAAGTTTATTTATAAATTTATGTTAAAATTTAAGTTAAAAATTCTTTTATATAAATTTAAATTTGCTTTAATCATTCTCATTAATAAAAATGCGTTAGGTTATCAAATCAGATAATCAGAGTATGAAAATCGAACTTTTCATCAAAGATAATTCCCCTCTGTTTGAGTTTTTATTCTTACTCATCACATTTATTTTAACTTTGTTTCTTTATATGAAAAACAAATAAATATAAGAGCATTAAAATAAATTATATATTGATTAGAAACAAATCATTGTTATTATTGAATAATCAATGGTTGACCGTAGAACTTTAAAATATAATGAATTTATAAAAATAATAATGAAGGAATGAGATGGTCCGGGAGGTGGTCAAAAAAGTGGATCACAAATAGTAAAAATATTTATAATTACTAGATTCGTCACTCCTCCAAGCCCTGAAGAAGACCTACAAAGTGGGTCGAAACGTCGGTTCCTAATAAACTTCCGCCTCCCGAACCATCTCATTCCTTTATTATTATTTTTATTTGCTTAAAGAAATAATTATTTCTTTATTCTTTTCAATTTTTGTCATGAATAAACTAAACATATTAGCCATTAACTGTATCATTATTAAAAAAAAAATAACTCATTGACCAGGCATTACAATTGAAAGTTGTTTATTAGATAGTTGGAGGATTGGCTTGTTTTGATTTTCCTTATTTGATTTAAGTGAAACAATTTATGTATAACTATTCCTCTATCATATCTTAAGTGTAAAAAAAATATTACCATAAGAGAGCATCCATGAACAGAATCTTGGAATGAGAAAGGGTATGATAAGTTTGAAAAACATAAGTATTATTAACAATACTTAAAAAATAGGTGATTCCATACTTTGCCAAATTACACGAATTATATACTAAATATTGAATAAAATATCATAATGTTATTCTTTTAAATATATACAGGGGCTTATAAAAATTATTTTTATTTATTTTTTTCTGTAAATTTAACAGATAGATGGAAAGTGTGCGATTTCAGTGAGTCTTGTCCAAACTGACTATTGTAAGGATCATGATTTAGATCCCGAAAATCCACTTTGTGCCCAGGTGATGCTGATTGGAAATTATGAATTTGTAAGTATAATTAATAATACTCCTTGTAAATATAAGTTTTGTTTTAAATGACAATGGCAACTAATAACTAAAATGATGCTGCGACACAACTTTATTTTAGATGTTGCAATAAATATTAACCAAGCAAAATCTTGTTACATTGGTTTAATTTGAGAAAACTGATACATGTAACGTAGAGGCACCATAAACATTTTACCATACACTTTAAGATTACACTTTATTTATTAGCAATAGATGCCATGTGAAAAAAAAAGTAAATTTTCGAAAAGTACAGACCGTTGAAGACGAAATTCATCTTCAACTGTTAGGCCAATGAAGAAAAGCTGCCTGCATCTTTGGGTCGTTCTTTAAAGTCTTGTAATCAGAAAGTATTTCGCGACTGTTATTCCTTTCAGTACTTGATTTTTAATTTGTTTACTTTATTTTTATTTTCCTTATTATTTTATTCACCTAATATTTCTGCAGAGTGAAGATTTTTAATTTAGGAATATGGACGTTTCTTTTCTTTTTTAATTTCAGGTCGACAGTGATTTTCCTCTTATATTGGATAAATATCATCATTTAATTTTGAAAATTTTAAGTTTCTCTGTTTGAAAAATTTAAATCAAAATAAGAAACTTTATGACCCTTTAGAAATTCACCATCTGGTTTGTGTGCACTTAAGTATAGTGAAACAGAAATGAGAGGCATTTTTCAGAATTTCATGTAAACATCGACCTTCCTATTGCTTTGAAGGTAATGGGGAAATTTCAAAATTAATTCAAAGTAATTTCTAGATCAAAATTAAACTATGCAGTGTTGTTAAAAATATAGACTATGTATTGTATAAGTTGAAATAAACACACACTCCATATTTATAAATAACTGATAAGGAAAATTCGTAAAATATATTAGTTCTTAATTGAAAACATGAGTGGATGAAGGTACTTTATCACAAATTTTAAGTTTTGAGAAAATGAGTTTTTTTTTTTTTTATTGGAGGGAATTTTTGTTGACCGTATATGTATATTTAAAGGAAGAAGTTGGTCGGGGGAGGAGGGAGGAGGGGAAGGTGCGGTCAAAGAGTTACACTTTTATAAGTAAACTTATATATTTTGTGCCTTAGTTTTTTTAATGTTTTTTTTAAAGACATGATCTATTTAATCGACTGAGAAATCATGCAATTAAACAAGAATCTTGGATTATTAATGTTACAAGATGAAAATAAGCACAACACCTTCATCCACTCATGTCTTCAATTATATTATTCTCTGTATATGGCGTATTTACAAATCAACAAATATACCACTATCTTTCACGGAAACTGTATGAGGAAAAACCATGATAAAAATAATTTAAATAAAATTGCATAAACTTTGTTAAAATGAAAGGTACTATCTATTAATTGTTTGTGGTATCAAAGATAAGGGCAAATGAAATAACCTAGAGGTTTTATTTTTTTTTTTTTTTGAGAGGGAGAGAGAAATATAAAAAACTCGAGTACTCATTATGAGTAATTCTTAATTGCTTTTCATGAGAGATGTTCTATCTCTATTGAGATTGCCAGTTTTAGATAGATCTTAAGTGTTTACATTAGCCGGATGTATTCCACGTTCTTTGAAGATTACCTTTATCCTTTGACTAGATAGAACAAATTGTTCTACTTTCATTATTATCTACTTTTCCTCTGTGAAATTAGGATATTATTAAAAAGTTTGAACGGAGGCATTACAATCCTTTCTTCTTTTTAAATTAATGATATATGCAGAAAATTTAATTTTTAATATGCAAAAGGAGATATAATACCAGCTCAAGCAATGGTTTACGCCTTGTAAGGCACACCAGTATACTCTGTTCTTCTTGATGTTTTTCCGAATATTATACTATTCTGGTCATTAGAAATTTTGCACAATTTTTCATCACTTTAATAGGTTGATCAACATTATTCTCAGTATCAGAGTTTTTTTAAGCTATTCTAGAATGTTTTTGTCATCTCAATAATTTTTGTTGAAACATTCTTCGGTTTGATATAACTAGGAAGTTAAAAATTATAAACATATTTAAGTTCTATAAGAGAAAAAAAGTAATGCCATGAAGATGTACAATGTATCTGATCTGGAAAATCTCATCAATTCATTAATTCAAACAATTGAATTAATTGATCCAAAGATAAAATCAGTGAGCGATATTGTTTGCTTCACGAAAGGAAGATATTAATGTATTGAGCCATTCTAATTAGTATGCTGAAAGAATATAAATAATATAAAACTGATTCATTCGGATTGGCAGCAGATATTGAAAGATTTAATAAAATGAAAATAATTATAATTAAGGCCGTTATTTCTAGTTGAGAGCTTAATTCAATATGACTGAAATGTTTGTCGTCGACATCAGTTATCAAGGTACAGGTGAGCTTTACATCAAGTGTCTAATTAAAATAGTCGAAGGGTAAGAGGAAAAAAACCAGGGCAATCATTTTTTTTCCTCAGAGGTTCAGAATGAAAAGGTACATTTTTCTAGGGCATTGGAATAACAAAAAAAACACGAGAGTCAAGAAATATTAGCCATTAAAGTTTCATCCAGGCTGTCAAATTATTAAAAAAAAATTTCCGCACTCTAACGTCTTGAAAAATCGCACCTTTTTGTTCTGATGCATTTATTAAAAAAATGACACCTGTTTTTTACCTCTTACCTAAAGAGGAATTCATAAATTTATGAAGAGTTCCCGAAAGAAAGGGAAAATAGCCACTTTTTTTCCAAAATAGAATTATATACATCAATATCTTGATATTGTTGAGTAGAATAAGATGATAAAAAGAAACAGCCCGGAAATATGGATGGTCAGTTTGTTAGAAGCGTTTGAAGAATAACAATCCACAGAAGAAAGGGGAAACTCCAAACTTTAAAACTTGATTTTCTCTAAATGTATTTCGGAGGACTCCCCCTTTCGATGTACCCAGTACAAATCATTCCACGACTAATTTCAAGGACACCCTAACACACTTATATCAGATAATACCAATAGAGGTCTGCAAACCACTAAGCCAAAAATTGAACCATACACAGACAACCCTCATCCCTGACTCAGGAGTTGGGATGCTTAAGAGTGCATTTTGAGGCACTCTTATAGTGTATTTCCCTGTTAAAACTTTTCAACTCCCAAACCTCATGAAAAAGTAAACATTATAACAGTTCTAATAATAAGTCTTCACAAAAAAGATAAAAGAGAGTGCTGTTGGACACTCCCGTGAACCACAGCCATAGAAGGATGAATAGGAACTGGATAGATCTCTCTTCTTGATCAACAATTCGGGTTGATATCATCTCAGGGAGATGATTTCTTATGTATGTAATTCACTGGTTGTCAATATCATTGGTTGACAGATGTGAATAAAGATTTTAAATTCAAAAACTAATTGTTATCTATCGATTTTATGTTTATTTTAGATCAAGAATAACACTGAGGAATGGAATTTCGCTAAGGAGGCGCTATTTTCAAGACATCCTGAAATGAAGGACTGGCCTGTCGGTAGGTGATCCTTCTATTTAATAAAAAAAAACGTAGTCTTAATTATTTAAAATATTAAAATAATATTTTTTGTATTAAATTTTTACAATCTAGAAGATGATGGTTGGGAGGTCGGTCAAAATAAAAAAAGTTTTTATAGGATCTGAAGTAAAAAATAGTGGAGCTTGAATATTTCTTTGAGTTATCAAAGGGGACAGACGGAACAGGACAGGAGTCCTCAGGCTGTATGCCACTCCGCACCTCTTACACTTTTCAGATAACCGAGTGTGCCACTACTTCATCTTATGATATTAGTATTAAAGGATCGTCTTTATAAACAAATACAAAATGATTTATAAAAGTTTATTTAACAAATAAAACAATATATACCAATTACAGTAAATTTGTATAAGAAAATAAAGTTCAAAAATCCAAAATCAAAAGTTTATCAATTTCACATAACAAGAGTAGCATTCAGATTCATTTAACAACAAAAATTCAGGAAATAAAACTGTATCCATTACAAGTAAGAATCTGTATATTGTGAAGAAAAGTATTCCTAAGTTCTCTTCAAAATGCTTTCACCTTTGCTACGGTAACCATCCTGAATTATTTTTATTAATTATAGCTCTTGTTTATTCATCTTATAATTTATACATTCAATAATAATTTTTAAAAAAAAATTAGAGATTGATTAATAATTTGCCCCTTCTATAATTTTGTTTTATTGAAAACTAGTTTCGAATGTTATACATTCATCTTCAGTTCTAAAAACACACACAAAAAATTCAAAAACAAGCAATTCAAAATATAGTTTGGTATTATTATGCATATTAAATTAGATGTAATATAAATCAGTAATGTGTTTTATAATACTGATTTATATTACATCTTATTTAATATATATAATAATAACAAACTATATTTTGAATTGCTTATTTTTGATTTTTTTTGTGTGTGTTTTTAGAACTGAAGATGAATGTATAATATTCGAAATTAGTTTTCAATAAAACAAATTTATAGAAGAGGCAAATAATTTATCAATCCCTAATTAGATTGATCCTTCTATACCATCATGCGGATGTCAACTGACCAATTAGATTGATCCTTCTATATCATCATGCGGATGTCGACTGACCAATTAGATTGATCCTTCTATATCATCATGCGGATGTCAACTGAAAAAAAAAAATTGTTATCCCTTATTAAATGTGTTAAAAAGATGATTTTATCCATGACTTTTGTTGGCTTATTCGCGTACCATCTGGAATGTTCTTGTGTACCATGGTCTGGGAGCATCTGGTATTTGGTATAACGGGTCTTTGTGAACAATTTAGGGAAGGAATGAAGGTTTTTGATGGAATTTTTGAGAGAAGTTCCAAAATAGAAGGTTAAATTACTATTTTGACTGTCCCCGTCCTCTTCCAACCATCATCTCACATATATCAGGATAATTAATAGTTAGGAAACCAGTTACTTATTTTTTGTCATGCAAACCGATGTTACGACACATGGGCCATCTTCAGGACATGTAAGTTAAATGAGATTTTTACAAATATATCTCACAGAGAGTAATATTTATCTAAATTATTAGATTTTTATGGTAAAATATCACAATTTACTCAAATTTTCAGGTCACAGTTTCACATTTGGAAAGGTGAATATAAAAAATGTCCAGATTGTTGATTACTTTGGTGGTAGTAAGTATCCTACAGTTCCTGAATACTACAACGTAACACTTACACCGAATCGCAAGAATTTCCCAAAGATAAATTACAATGTTATTCAGATGGAAAAATATTTCAATTAAGTAAAAAATATAAAAAGCATTAGATTTAACACAAGCCATATTTTGTTGTCCTTTGTACATATAATGTAAAATAAATGTTGATTATACTGTTTTGTTATTGTCATTAATTTTAAATTTTCCTTTGTTAGTTTTGAGGTCATGAATATGGCTAAATCATTTTGTTTCATTTATCAAACCCAAACTCATGAAATAAACAAAGTTTCATTGAAAATCATGAGTGATACTTCCATAGGTTAATTAATAAAACAATGAATAAAATTATCAGACTTTCAGCAATTCCTCGTTATCACGAACTTGGTTAACACAAACTGATTTCTTAGCCTCGTCAAAATTAATGCATTTCCAAGCATATTTTTGAAAAGTTAAAGTTCAACACAAATTATTCAGTTGACGTGAATCTCGTACAATTTCAACCAAACACAAACTTATTATAGGTACGAATATTTAGACAACGATGCTCTGGGACTTACTTGGCTCTTACAACTTCCTTTACATTGCAATAGCATTCTTAATACGAAACATCAGTTTCCATTAAAAAAAGAAGAAATTCTATACAACTTTAGAAATAAGTGGAAACTTAAAAATTTTAAAAGTGGTATTGTCAGGAATTTTTCACTCGAGTAACTATAGCTTAAACAAAAAAAAAAAAAAAAAAAACAGTTACCCCCAGGTCAGTGAAGAGGAGATTGAAAAGCCATCAAGAAATGATATTTTACTTGCACTCAATATACTATAGAGACCTCATTTTCAAAGATCTCTGGTGACCTAAATTTGAATTTTGGTCATTATTTTGACGAGATAAGGAAAAAATGCCTTAAATACCATCCTGTGGAGTATCGCCAGACAACTGATTTTGTGAAACGAATTTAAGGCAAAATGTATGTATCAATTAGACAGCATTTAGGAGAAGAGAGGAAGCAACCCTTATTGCACATGCTTTAAGTAAACTCAAGTCGAAGTTTAATTGCCTTAGAACATCTGGGAGCTTTCAAATAAGTTTATTTCCTTTTTTTGTCACAAACTTAATTTTATTGTGTACAATATAAAAACATTGTGATTTTCTCCACTGAAAATATTAATTAGTTTGGTTTTTTATCATGAAATAGAAACATTGCGTTCTATTTCCAATATTTTTTTCAACTTCGATTTCGATTGAAGATACATTAACTAAGAGATAGTTTTTTTCTGATGAAAATAGTTATCACTAATCCCGTTCAAAACTCTTTCATTTTTACAGGTTGGTTCCTTTCTACTAAATGCTGTCCAATTATGAGATGGTTTAAGAAAATATGAACAAATTTATATATAGTTAGGGATTGATAAATTATTTGCCACTTCTATAAATTTCTTTTTTTGAAAATTAGTTTCGAATGTTATACATTCATCCTCAGTTCTAAAAACAAACAACAAATTAAAAAAATAGTTAACTATATTTTGATTTTTTATAGTCGAACTATATTTTGGATTGCTTATTTTTGAATATTCTTCCATTGCTAGTTCAGTGCGAGAACAAACTTTTCTGTTTGATATAATCTACTTGAACCTTGGTGAGTACCAACATGAATTTGATTTCTTGTCTTAATTAAATTCATAATTCATAAATGTTTTATAATACTATTTTATATTACATCTAATTTAATATGTATAATACCAAACTGTATTTTGAATTGCTTATTTTTGAATTTTTGTGTGTTTTTAGAACTGAAGATGAATGTATAACATTCGAAACTAGTTTTCAATAAAACAAATTTATAGAAGTGGCAAATAATTTATCGATCCCTAATTAGATTGATCCTTCTATACCATCATGCGGATGCCAACTAAATATGTATAGAGAAACTTTTAGTAAATATAATAAGAAATTTCGTTTAACACGAACTCGAGAATTCAGTTCACATGAGACTACTGCATTCAGTCTAAGAAAGTCTTGACTAACTGGAGTTATTTAAGTCTGAATGAATAAATTGAATATTAAAAGGCCAGGATAAAAAGGAGAACGGTAGAATCATTAAACAGTATTTTAATTTCTCTTTTGTATTATTTTACATAAGGTGTGAATAATCAAAAATAACAGTGTAATAGCCTACATTTATACAAAACTGTGTAAAAACATCTAATTTTTAAGATGTTTACCAATAGAAACCCTTGCTTAAAATATCTATGTCAATGGAAAAAAGGCACTGATAATTAAAAAAAAAAAGAAAAAAATACATGTATTTATAAGGGCATATGTATTGTCATATCCCGATACAGTAATAATGGTAACATAACAATAATTTCTTTGATATTAAACATACCAATTAGTTTAAGGGGAACGAAGTGATATTTATTAAGCACCAAGGTTTAAATAAATTGAGATACTTTAAAAGAAGACTCTTTTAAACATTAAATTTTAAATCAATGATACAACCAATTCATAACTTTATTAAAATCCCCACAATAAGCCCATAGAATACACATGTGTGTACATTAAATACGTATCTTAAATAATAATATATTTATTAAGGTGAATTAAATAATCCATAATAGTAATTTTTTTAAAAAATGTCTTAAGCGATTCAAATTCACTACAAATGTTCAGTTTGATAAATAACAAAAAAATATAATGTATAATAGATTAAACTTTACATAGGCTAATAATATCTGAAGGGTTTAAATGTACGCAGTAAAATATAGGAAGGGATTAAGAAGATATACAAGAATATAATTAAAACCCAAATTATAAAACATATCTTCACAGATTATAATAACATATCCATCTCTGATTAAACAAAATTAATTAATATGTATTTAAAATTTTATAAGAGTAAAATAAAAAATATGTCTCTTAAACATTAAAAAAAAAAAATTAAATTTTGAAAAGAAAAGAAAATATACAGCAAGACCCATTCTACAAGGTTTTATCATTTTTCAGTTTTAGTTAAGCTATACATTTTTCATATCTATCAAAAGTAATTATTGAAAGAACGAGATAGAATTTTTTTTTTATTAATTTCAGTTCTTAGAATAGAATACAGAATTTTAAACAAAATGTGACATACCTCTCAGTTTTAACAAATCTGGTTTCAGAAATAGTCACCACTTTGTTACATAGTTCATTAAAATTTATAAAATGTCTTTAAAACAGTTACAGCAATGTTAAAATCTGAAATTAATATCCAATGCACTGCTTGTAACGGATACTAGAGTTTTTATCTGTATTCTTTTCTTCCACCGTCTACCGTTTCTTCAGCACTAAAACTAATTGTGAGTCTAATGCATCGAGGCATTTATACACTTCTGAGCGAGGTTCTGGGAAAGACTGAACTGATAACGATATGACCTAGTAAATGGAGCCTTCAGATATCATTTTATAATTATCATCTAAAATATATTAAATTTAAATGAACAATAAATATATAGCGTTTAGAAATGAGTCAACTATTAAATCTTTGATTAAAATGATAACCATCATAACCTATAACTTAAATTGAATACAATAGCTTATGACTACAACAAACTTCAAAGGCTTAAGTAAATAATAATAAGACCATATTTATTGCTTAATTCGCAAAAACGCTAACCAATAAAAATATCACAAATAGTTTAATAGCAACCGAGATAAAAAGATATTACTAGAAAAAAATAATTGTAAAGCCATAATTATTTTATGACAGTAAACAGTTAGGAAGAAAAGCGCATGAACAATTATTTTATTTTGGGGAAATAAAATTTAATAATTTGAAAAAATAAATAATACATAGGAAAAAATATATAGCTATCGACAACTGGGAAACAATTTTTAATCTTTAAGTTTATATTAGTTAACACCAACCAATAAAAATAGAAAATACAGCAGCATAGTTCCTCATTTTTATATCTCCAAAATGTAAAACTAGACATGTTGACAACTTTAGCTAACTTTTGATGTAGTGAATAAAATAATTATAATATTTTTTTTTGTTTTGTTTTTACAGAAATTCATAGCCCCTACTATAAACACTATACTAATTTTATCACCAATGAAATAAAAAAATTATATATAAATAGAAACAGCATCATATCAATGTATTCTTGTTTTCTATCAATTTTTTATTTAAAAAATAAACAAAATATGTCACAATTCTATAAATGGTCTAGTGTCTAAGTTCTGATTAAGATAATAAAATATTTTCAACGGGTATCAGCTTCTTTTCAACTAGTTGCGACGATGGGACGCAGGGGCAGCTATGGTCGACGTTTAGGCCAGATATAATTAGGCTATGAATTTCTGAATTCTCTCTTAATACGATCAGTTTAGCTCAACTGTACAGCTCTTGAGAATCTTCTCGAAAACAAACCTAAAATAAAAAAAAAAAAACTATTGATGATTTCAGAAAAATGCTGTTTCAAATTAAAATTATAGATTAAAGATACATTCACAATTTGATTATACCACTTGAAATGGCAGTTTTCAGGATGACATTAACCAATACAATTTCAAATTATTAATAAATTATTCAAAGTGGATTAATTTTGATTAAGTAACAATAAAAGCAGAACTTTAATTTTAAAGTTCAAAAGCATAGACATTTTTTTCTAAACAAACGATGATTATCGATATCTTCAGCATTTTTATTATCTAGCACAATTACCAAGATCTAATTTTTGGTCCTGATACAGCAAGATATTGATCTAATATACAACTAAGATATTGATCTAATATACAACTATCATTCTTATTGATATTAAATTTTATGGTAGTTCAGTATTGATATCAGTCAGGTCCCCGAAAACTTATTAGTTTGCTGGTGGTACAGCTGTATACAGTACTGTTAGTTACTTCATCTACAAGACTTGTTGGTTTGCTAGTGATACAGTTGTATACAGTACTGTGTTAGTTACTTCATCTACAAGACTTGTTGTTTGCTGGTGGTAAAGCTGTATGCAGTACTGTGTTAGTTATTTCATCAACAAGACGTTGGTTTGCTAGTGGTACAGCTGAATACAGTACTGTGTTAGTTACCTCATCAACAAGACTTGACTATTTAATTCTATTTAGCATTATTAATGATTGTTGATATTATTTTTATTATCAAAATCTTGTACTCTACATATGCCATCCAAAAAGCAGAGGTTCTTCTGTATGGATGTATTAACAGTTATAATTACTAAAATTAAAATTATTTAATACTATATTATTTATTTAATCATTTAAAACCAAACATTTTTTTCAAAACTAGTAAATTATCGCATTGGTATTAAATAAGAATAATGACAGTGAAATCGGTTAAATCCAATCTACTGATTGGATGGATCGCAAAATATAAAAGCCTGTGAATCCCAAAATATGCCCAAAAAATGCATGGGAAATTCTACAATTACAGTACCATACTGTGCACAAGCCACCACAGAAGTAGCTGATGATGAATAAAAGGACAGGCTCTATAACCTTCTTGAAAGAATCCACAATGCTTGCCCAAGCTACGACATGAAGATAATCGCCGGATACTTCATGCCAATGTTGGGAAGGGGAAAATCTGGACAAATCTGGCCAACACCTCATCAACTTTGCCATTCCAAAGGAATGGTGATAGGAGGGACTCTCTTTCTGTACAGGATACATAACAGTCTGAATACCGCCCGGCATAGATACAGCCTAATGGATGTAAGGACCTTCCGTGGAGCAAACGTAGACTCTGACTACTAGCTCAGCCTAGCTCACCTGACAGCCAAGATAACAATGGAGCCTCGGCGTTCTCAACAAAAAGGAAAGAGGTTTAACCTGGAAAAGCTGAAGGATTCGGACACCAGGACCTGATATATGGAGCAGTTGGAGACCTCTGTGCTCAAGGAACTTATGATGATGTCCATTCTAGATGGAATGGCAGGACATGGAAACCCGGTCTTACTGGTTGGAGGAGGGATACGAAACTTTATCTGCCCTATATTTAAGAAGAGTGATCGTCTCACGTGAGCTAACTAGAGAGGGAATCTATCCTCTTCACCTGATACAAAGTCCTTCTCAAGCATTCGCTACCCCACGCGGAAAGGAAACTCAGCTGTTACTACAGCAGACTTAGAAAAGGCACCTGACCTGCTAGACTTCTACCAACTACTAAATATTCAGCCTCAAGACGATTCTTGAACGAGGAAGGAAATACAAGATAAAAACTCACCACCTCCTTGATTTTATGTGGTTCTAAATCATTTTAATAACTCTAGTAAGTTCATAAACTTTAAGGGTTACAAAGGACAAGATTAGCTGTATGGCCCAGATCAGTGGAGAACGGTCAGAAGAATTCCCCTCTGGAAAAGGACTTTGTCAGAGAGATGTGTTAGCCTGCCTTCTGTTTGATCTAGCACTTGAGAAGGCAGTGAGAGATGCTGGCATACAGACTAGTGGTAACATCTTCAATAGATCTGTACAGTTCCTATGGATGATATAGATATGGTGGGACGCTCTTACTAAGCTGGTCTTTGAAAAAATCCTCAGATAAATCTATAGTGGAGATTTTGCCCTAGTGATGAGGATTGCAAGACTGAGATGGGCAGAGCACGTCATCAGGATGAGCAGCGAGGAACTTCGGAGATAGCTGTTGCTGGAGGCCTAAGCTAGGATGGACCAATGGTGTTCCTGCTGATGCAAGGAACCTTCTGAAGCTTCAGAACTGGACGGTGACTCCAAGAGACCGAGACAGTTGGCGGAAGCTGCTGAAGGAGACCAAGATTCGATACTGGATTGGAGAGCCACACTAATAATGATAATAATAAAATCAGTGAAAGGTTTAATACCCAAATAAAATCATGACAAAGGTGTGCTGATCGTGTGAACCAAATATCATAAATTTTTAATGGTTAATGATGACCAACAAACTCAGTATAACTCATGACTTTATTTTACAGGGCTACCTTGCGTCTACTTTTCAAACTACCTTTGCCTAGAGTTCATATAGGATTTCATTAGAAAATTTGTTTTTCTCAATCAGCCAGGATTTATTTATCTACGGACATTCACAATCACCAATTCATTAAAACTGAGAATATCCCGCAGACAGGCACATATTTCTCAAAAAGTAAAGATGAAATTAAAAAAATAATAAGAAAAGAACGCGTTGGTCGATTTAAGAATGAAGTACACTGCTTGAAAACTAGAAATCTGCAGAAGCCATCTGTCACTACCTGGATTGAAAAACAATCACCACCTGGGATGGTGGGATATAACTGAATGGGATTCCAAGGCCTCCTGGAAAAACAGAGGGGCCTCGCCTCCATATGAGGTGTTCCATGCAAGAAGGGCGAATCCGCCATGTTCCCATAATTTCTTTTTTTAATCTAAAGGCTGGTATATTATTATAAATGGTATTCTTGGTTTATACGTCATCAGTGCAATGCCAAAGTGGCATAGCTGAAAATTTATGGAACTGAGAACAATGGGTTTGATTGAATTATGATTGCAGAAGTAAGGTAAGTAACTTCTTAATTAAATTGGTCTTATTTTGTATCCTTAATTAGTGATATCACATTTTCTGTTAGGTATTGTTGACATTTTGAAAGGAATAGAAAACCACACATTAAAATGCAACATAACCCCAAAATACTTAAGTTTGCAGATACGCCACTTTGGCATTACACCGACAATATGATATCCATTTATCAATGCCCCATACATGAGTGGAATTTCCTCAAGGTTTGCTCCGAGCAGCCCAACCCTTGAGAAATTTCCTAATGTGTGTGGCGGTTTCCTTGAATATAGATTGGTAAAATATTGAATTTTTTGCTATCAATACAAATATTAGAAATATCTGATTTTTTTTTTTTTTTTTTTAAGGTTTTAAGTTCAAGATATTAATACGTAAAACTATCAAACTGGTTGAAATGTGAAATTTGGGGGATGTTATTAATAAAAGTCTAAAGAATCCATTTGGAAGTAATTAGAGAAAAGTTGGACATTCTCTCCCTATTAAGACCAAAGTAGAAATCCAACAGCTGTGCCTTGGACTTGAATGTTAAACCAAAAGCCCTGTAACTGTAAGCAGACCTCGGAAGATGTACAAACAACAGCTACAAAAGATGGGATAACAAACAGGGGCAAGTCAATAAACTATATACAGGAAATGACCATGGACATGCACGAGTTGCATGGGTGGACTAAACCAAGAGGAATAACAGAACTAGCGAAAGGTGTACACATTGAGTTACCTATACAATTTTCTGCTAAGAACCAGTTTAGAGGATAGGTTAATTGATAATTACAGATTAAAAAAAAAATTAATTTAATAAAAAATAAGTTGACGCCCATGAATATTGAAACTTGGAGTTGGAGTCGGGTGTCTTCAATATCCAAACGAAAATTACGATTCTTCTTTATTCAATAGTTTAATTTACTTTCTGTATTTTGACATGCACAGATGAACCGGAAACAATGTACTTGCAAGTTATTTCCATAGTCGGGATTTTCATTTTTTATTATTAATTAATAAATTAATTTTTTTTTAGGTATTTGCCACATTTGATAAATTATTTGTCACTTCCATAAATTAGTTTTATTGAAAACTAGTTTCGAATGTTATACATTCATCTTAAGTTCTAAAAACACACAAAAAATTCAAAAATAAGCAATTCAAAATATAGTTTGGTATTATTATACATATTAAATTAAATGTAATATAAATCAGTATTATAAAACATTTATGAATTATGAATTTAATTAAGACAAGAAATCAAATACATATTAGTACTCACAAAGGTTTAAATGGATTATATCAAACAGAAAAGTTTGTACTGGTTTCTTCTCACCTTGTATTAACAATGAACGAAAGGTAGGTAGGATGTTTTTAGGTTAACAGTTTAAGGGTCATAAATAAATTCATAAATGTTTTATAATACTGATTTAAATTAATCTAATTTAATATGTATAATAATATCAAACTATATTTTGAATTGCTTATTTTTGAATTTTTTTTGTGTTTTTAGAACTGAGGATGAATTTATAACATTCGAAACTAGTTTTCAATAAAACAAATTTATAGAAGTGGCAAATAATTTATCAATCCCTAATTAGATTGATCCTTCTATACTCTATACTATCACGCGTATGTCAACTGAATATATATATATATATATATATATGTATAAACCTTGATAAAGGGAACTGGGTCCTATTTAATCGTTAGTTAATTTTGTAGGAATTAGTTCCTTCAAAGACAACAGTTAGACTTACCCTGACACACATCTCGGTCGTTCTTAATTGTAAGTATGCGTGGTTAAAATTATAGTTTTCTGTACCTCGACATTTTGAATCTGTCGTTTTTAATGATCCGCTGTGAGAATATTAATAGTTCGCTCCTTGGAGTCATTGATGTCCTAATTTTGTCTTTGAAACATCACATCTTGCAAACCCGGAATGAATAGCTAATAGAAACAAAAATAGTCAATAATTCATTAGCTCTTTATTTCTTTACTAGCGATTTCATGAAGGCTATATAAAATATTTAATTGCTTATTGAAATTTGAAAGGTAGGTACAAGGATTATTAAATGTCTTCGTTGAAAGCTCCACGAAAAGAATATCTATCTAGCATCTTTGCGGTCTCGTTTCACTACTGTGGTACAAATACAACTGCATTTTTTTATTCAGTATGCCGATGTCCTTGCGGTTTACTTTGAAATAATTTATGATAAGTAAATATGATCATATTTATTGACTTCATGGATGCTAGAAAACATTTTGAGTTTCATTCTAAATAATAACAATAATATTCTTTATTTATTCTGGGACGATTACCTTCAGATCCATCAGAGTAAAAAAAAAAAAAAAAAAATTTACCAATTAAATGATAAAATAATAATAATGTGAAGCAGCAGTGCTCCTTCACAAAGGCCGTATTTTCACTAAAAAAAAACAAAATTGAAAATATCAAAATGGGAGGGATGGGAGAAAATATTGTAACCCGAAAAATTAACTCAATTCACATACAAATTTTCAACCCTCCAATACGATTAGGAGGGGCTTAAGAGATGCGCAAAATCTTTAAAATCGTGGTAGGTGGGAGAAAAAAGTTGAGACCCGAAAAGACATCCCAAAACCTCCATAATCGTGTTCTGATGTTTATGTCAACTAAATTTTTTTTACGGTTTTGGTTTTTCAAGAATTGGCTAATTATAATTTAATATCATATGATTATGAATTTACAAATGATATAAGAAAAATTACCAAAAAGCCGAAAATATTTAAAATATAAAGAGATATTTTTCAATATTTTAAGCAATTAATGTTTCAAAATATTTAAGGGAATTCACAGAATAATTGGAGCCATCTAACGTAAAAAGCGGTCGGGAAGTTCGCTCAAAATCGTTAGATACCCTCAAACGGACAGATTTAACACATTTAATACAGCATTTCTTTAGTATTTTGGGCTCAAAATGTTTAAAAACATTCACAGGATCACAAGGAATAATTTGACCCATCATACTTAAAAATCGGTTGAGCCATTCTTTAAAAACATCATTAGATACCCTCAAATGGACAGATTAAATATATTTAAAGCAACATCTCTTTAGTATTTTGAGCTCAAAATGTTTCCAAACATCCATGCGATCGCGAGTAATTTGACGCCTCATACTTGAAAATAGGTTGAACCATTCACTCAAAAAAACAGTTAGATACCTTCAAACGGGCAGATTTACCACACTTCTTTAATATTTTGAGCTCAAAATGTTTCAAAACATTCATGGGATCAAAATGAATAATTTGAGCCATTAAACTTGAAAATCAGTTGACTCGTTTGCTCAAAAAATCGTTAAATACCTACTTACGGTGAAGCTACACACATTACTCTCCTTCTGGCTCGCCATAGTCAGGTAATAAAACAGACAGGACTACACTTTTTAACTTCGACAATAGTTTAACCAGTCCTCAGCAATAGTTTAACCAGTCCTCGACAATAGTTTAACCAGTCCTCGACAATAGTTTAACCAGTCCTCGACAATAGTTTAACCAGTCCTCGACAATAGTTTAACCAGTCCTCGACAATAGTTTAACCAGTCCTCGGTAATAGTTTAACCAGTCCTCGACAATAGTTTAACCAGTCCTCGACAATAGTTTAACCAGTCCTCGGTAAAAGTTTAACCAGTCCTCGACAATAGTTTAACCAGTCCTCAGTAATAGTTTAACCAGTCCTCGGTAATATTACTTGTCCCTGTACTTACAAATGGGAGTTCAAATTTCTTTAAGCCTATTAAAAATTACTTCTTAAAATAGTTAACACAATTTCATGGAATTTAATTTTGTTCTAACAAAAACTTTTATCTTCACTAAAAGATAGGAGCAGTTAGGACTGGTGAGCAAGCACTCTATCACATACATAAAATAAAAACCAACAAATATTTATTTTAATCAATCAATAAAGTTTGCAATAAAATCTGCTATCATGCATTTATAAGAATAACAACAACCCTCATACATAACTGGTATAACATCACTTAAATAAAATACAAGTACAAAGAAAATTAAACTAACGTTTCAAAATATGTTTTAACATAACTCAATATTTCATTTAAAAAAAAAAAAATAAACTAACAATTAATTCAAATGGAGACTTACCTTATCAATGAACAAAACCCATGTTCTTTTGTGTTATTGAAGTGCACTTCTGGTCATGATATAGTAATCTGAGTAATGGGTAAACAACAAAAGACTACTGACAATTCCCATTAAGAATAACCACTATTTTATTTTTTGAATATTATTATAGTTTTTCTTAATATTATTTGATATATTTATATCCCATTATGGTTTTTATATATTTGTATTTACATTATTTATAATATTTAAGTTCTTTAATCAATTTAGAAAACATTTTAATGTTAAAATAAAATAAAATTATACAATAACTAATTTATATTACAAATTTCTTCTTGTTGACACTGCATTTATGACACGATCTTGAATCGAGCTCGTTTCAACAGACTGCACAAAGTCCGACATGCAAATGAAGTGTTGACTTGACGGAGTCTAGTGAGCAAGTGACGTAGACTTGTCGACCTTTCGTCAGCAAGTGCCTGTCTTCACATTCTTTTCTCCGATTCGACTGTTAATCGACTACTAACACGTCATATGCAATGGACATTCGGCACTATATTTGAAGTTGAATTAAAAAATCACAATATTTATATTTTTTTTAAACAAAATTCCCGGAAACACATAATTGTGTAACTAATCACAACAACTCTGATGGTTAATAATAATTCCTCACTAAATCTTAGTTTGTAATAACTAGATTTACTTTTAATGATCCTATCACTCGAGAAGATATGAACTACAACCAGCACGTACCTAATATTATATTAGAATATCTATTTAATGCATAGGCAACTACTACAATAGAGAAAACTGTATCAGTTATTATAATATAGAATTGTGTTTTCTATGAATAAATATTCATTGAAAATATCCATACTTAGCTATATAAGTCATTAAATATTTTATACAAATAAATTTAATGAATCCAGATCAGATTTTAGACATGCTGAAAAAAATGCTATGGACAATGGATGATTCAACTCAAGAACTCTTCTTCTTTTTATAAAAGGGCAGTATTAAAAGCTGCAATACAAGAAATTTAACAACTTTTGACGACCCAATACCTTACCATACTTCCCAACTTTAAATAACTTAGTTTGCAATGTGGTAATAATAAGTTATTGTAGATTGTTATAATTTAAATTCTTTATTTGAATTAAATGAGACAAAGCAGTCACTCATACAAATTTAGGGTTATTGAAAGCACAAGTGATAACCACATTTTGATAACATCAACTTATTATATAAATATATTATATAATAATAGCAATAATAAATTACAATACTTTCTTATAGATAAATATAACAAATAAGAAGTATATACCTTCATATACCAAAATATACAAAACTTTCGTAATAACTTGCCTCTATTGACAACACTGCTTTCTGACACTTTCGGTATTAACTGTCGGTTTAACATCAATTGCTTCTACATTTTGTGGCCGGATAACATCTCCTTCAGGAGGATCTCTAATTTGCTTCTGCGAAACGATTCTGTAAATTTCTGAAATAAAATCGATAAAATACATTAGAAATGGATCATGACAAGCTATAATTTATACAAGTAAAAAGTTAATACACAAATCTGATTTAGACATTAATTAATAGTAGAAATAGAAATGGCAACAGCAAAATACAGATTACCTCATTCAATTCAGCCAGAATATCATTTTAAACTAATATTAAGAATCCAAATTATTTCAAAACAATATATCGATTGTAGGCAATGAAAACCTCGCAATTCCTTCGTAATAGACCTATGGAGATAGGAGACTATCAACGCCTGCCATCGATGTATAGGATCACTTGATGTATTTATAATATGAAAAATGATTTTTTTGTTTGTTGTATAGAAACTAGCTGTTGCCCACGGCTTCGCACATGAATATTTCATTTCTGCCATTTTGTTTTAATTTAGATAGATAGATAGAAAACTTGCTTTATTCTGGGACTAGGCCCCTTCAGAATAACAAAGATGAACAAATAAAAAGTAAACCACATCTGGCCAAAAACTACAATAATAAAAGTACTTAAGATTTAACATCAATAGTAATAATAATAAAAAAAAATTAATTCTTCTCTTAACTAAAATGTACATGTATTGAAAAAAAAAGTAAAAAAGAGAGAAAATAAAAATTATAAATAAATTTCTACTTAAAAATCATAAACTTTTGATCAAAATATTTACCTTATATTAAATTTATTTTGCTTATACAGCATCTTTTTGGGAAGTCAGATATTGGAAAAGGTGAAATTTGAATGAGGATAGAGAAGAAGCCTGATGTATATTAAAAGGGAAGGAATTCCAGAGGATAGTGGAGTGGGCAAAAAAGGAACATATAAGGCGCGATCTTATTGTCAGTGAGTGGACTAAGGATTTGAATTATAGGAGGCTGCAGATGTAGGAGGCTGCTAGGAGTTGATGGTTTGGTATAGGAAAGATCCGAGGAAATATTGTAGCCGGATGGAGGGGAAGAGTCACTTTAACTTCCCATAAAAATGGGAAATGTGGGACCGTCTCGAGGTACCGAAGACAAATCTTAAAAAGTAGTTCATGATTCGCTTCAGTCTGTCCTCGAGTACGATTGAGAGGCCATCGTATACCACACTGCCATAGTAAGTAGAGGAAAATAAGAGAGGATACAATCTATATATGTTTATGGTAAGAATAATTATAATGCATATAATAATTATTACACATTAGGTGAAGTAAATAAAACTGAGCACGTAACGTACCCATTCGTCCACAAACTGAGGAGGTGCTCTGGTTCAATGTGAATAAATAGAAGTTACACAATGGAATACTTAAATACTCTATTATTATTTATTTAAAACCGATTTTTGTTCAAAACTAATTTTCTTTATTATCATTTTTCAATTCTTTTAATTATTATTTTACAAAGCTTATAGAGCACGATCTCCACAAATATGAACTGATTAATGCCGATCTACTCTTTCGTAGATAAATAAAAATTGAATTGGTTTCCATGGGAACCTGCACTGAAAACATGGATACAGTGTCCAATATGCTTCTATATATTGTTATTATATATCTAGTATTTTTGGTAATACTAGTCTGGTTTAGATGATTTTGTTTTTGTTTTGTAGAGAATTTAATTATCTTTCAAATGCGTACTTTATTTTTTTTTTTTTTTGTAATTTCATTCACTATCACTATTTAACATTTTTTGGCTTTCTTATTTTTGGCATTAAAGGGTTTTGACCTCTGAGGCCTGTGCTCCAAATTGGACACCCTGTGCACATTAAAAACCTGTTTTTCTATTGACTGTAGCGCTTAGCGACCGTTAGAAAGGTAATTAAATTCTCCACGAAAAAATTTGACATGTTGCATTTTAAGATATGTTGAACCCAAAAATCAAATATAAAAATTCTATCTGTCTGTGGCTATCCTCTGGGTCGATTATTTTTGAATTTGTCACTTAAACCACAAGTCACCCCAGGATGATCCTTGGAACTCAACTTTGTCATCCACTATTTCGTTTCAAAATGGTGGCCGATTAGAGATTTTGTACATCCATATTTCTGGTAATTATGAAAATAGAGGTAAAATATAAAATATACAGGAGAAGTTAAAATTGTTCTCTGTTTATTTATAAAATTAAAGTGTTGATGAATCATTATACCAATACCGAAAGTTGGATGCCATCTATATTCTAAGAAACTGTAGAAGTTTTAACCACGATTTTTTTTACCACAGCTGTTTTTCCACTTGTATTCCCAACTTTTACCGGTTCTTCAGGTCGCTGGACACCCTGATGAACTCCAACAAAATGAGATATCAGTAATGTTATAAATTAGATTCCTCAAATTCCTGTTTTCCATTATGCCTTACCATTCTACTGTATAATTGCAGTATAATTTTAATATTTTTCTATTTTAGCTTTAATAAAAAGTTTTAATATTTAATACTTGTATAATAAGAGTTTTATTAAAAAGTTGGTGGTTAGTTTAGATGGATGTAAATCAATGGAGATATAGATAAAGATCTTTACATATTATTTCTCAAAAGTATTTTTTTGTCGGCACAACATATCTCCCTTAATACTTTATCAAAAACAATAATTGAACCATCATTTTAAAGATTACCTGCACCACTGACAAAAAATAATAAAACACTTCTATGCACTATAGTCGAAAAATCTATTTTTCTGTTTTCTGCAGCGCAAAAACAGCTCAAATGATTTTAATAAAACTTGCCCAAAGTCTCCTATTTACAGCCCTTAAACTATGAAACTACATGAAAAATGAAGGGAAAAAAGTTATGATGAAAAGAAGAGTTTATTAGTGCATAACTTGAAAAATATTCAGTTTTGGTTGTTTGTATATGCAGCCAATTGAAAGATAATTAAATCCTCCCCCCCAAAAATAAAATCATCGAAATCAGACTATTATTAGCAATGATAAAGATGGTTTCTCTATGTATCAGTTCACAAGACAAGTAAATACGGTATACTTTTAATACTGACCAATATACCATGCGAATTATTCACTAGTTATATATTAATTTCAAAAGGAAAAATAAAAGCTAATTAACAAATAAAATTTAAAAATAAGATATTCTACTTGAGAAATGCCAAAGACTGTCAGATTTAAGTGTAAAAGAAAACTAAATAATCAATTATTGAGATAAGTTAGTAAGTACTGTGACAAAGGTATTCAAATGACAAATAGCTTTTTCTATTAACTACAAATTATTAAAATAAATTATCATTTTTTCATTATTACCTGGAATAAATCATAATTAAAATGTCATTTATAAGAAAAAACCCAATATTAAAAGTTCTTTTTCAATGGATTACAACATTTTTCAGATAACATAACAAGTTAATTATACTAATAATACATCTACATAACAAAATTTATTAGCATGTTACAACCAATTAGGGATTGATGAATTATTTGCCACTTACTATAAATTTGTTTTATTGAAAACTAGTTTCGAATGTTATACATTCATCTTCAGTTCAAGGTTTGATATAATTTGCTTCAGTTTTCTGTTTGATATAATCCATTTAAACCTTGAACTGAAGATGAATGTATAATATTCGAAACTAATTTTCAATAAAACAAATTTATAGAAGTGGCAAATAATTTATCAATCCCTAATTAGATAGATACTTCTATACCGTCATACGGATTTCAACTTATCACTTACCAGTTAATATATTTTGAAAAGCAGTTTCTACGTTTGTAGAATCAAGAGCAGAAGTCTCAATAAATGAGAGAGCATTCCTCTCGGCAAAGTTCTTGGCTTCCTCCGTCGGAACGGCCCTCAAGTGCCTCAGATCTGACTTGTTACCGACGAGCATGATGACAATATTCTGATCAGCGTGGTCCCTCAGCTCTCTCAACCATCGCTCCACATTCTCGTACGTGAGGTGCTTGGCTATATCATAAACCAACAACGCACCAACTGCTCCGCGGTAATATCTGTAAAATAATTTAGAAAAGAATAACGCATAATAATAATGATAAAAACAAATATATCAATAAAACATTAACATACGCAGATGTAATAGCTCTATATCTTTCCTGGCCAGCAGTATCCCATATTTGGGCTTTAATAGTCTTTCCGTCAACCTAAAATAGTTTAATTAGGATTAATAAATAGACGATAATTTATATCAGTATAAAATATTAAAAACTGCACAACTGAAAATTTAATGACCATTATTTGTAATTATTTCACGATAAGAATTTGTCACTCCAGAAACTTTAGCCCCTATGAAGAGGGACAGGTTTTATCCTGAAGATAAATGCTATTTCATATTTGTTAAGAAAACACCAATAGAAAGACGATAACACCTTTTCAGATTTATTTCTGTTAAAATATTTAATTTAATTTTAGTATAGAATGGCAAATACGCTAATGTTATTTATCCTAAAGACAGGAGACTATTTGCAGCTTTCAGCCATCAACTGCTCAAGCACCAGAAGCTTGTTGCTCTCACAGATCTCATGCCATATCATAACTGATCTGCCCCTTTAACATAAGTATGGTGTTCAAGAGATGAAATATGAAAAAATTCAAGGATCTCAAATCAGTAAACTGTAAAATGCAAGGCACTTTTCATCAATTTATTGGATTAAATTGAAAATAAAATTGGAACCATCAAATGTTGTATGTATTTGGTCGACTTCTGATAAAATGCACGACTCGGGCTTGAGAATTAATTTGAATAATTAAAAAAGTTGTATCCCTCTTTGATAATGAAATAATGGTTACCTAATTTCTTACTGAAGGGCTCAAAGCATCGCCAAAATTAAAAATAACTACAAAATACTACAGAAATTTATTTTTAAAAAAGTAATATTTTTTATTTTATTTTGCTCGGTTAGCGTAGTCATAATCATGGGGATCAAATTAATCCTGGCAACACATGATTCTTGCAACTCCACCCTCTTTCTGAAGGGCAAGGTGCAAACCGGCCGAACTTATTATAACAAGACAAATGTAAATCGGTTGAAATTGAAACTTGGAGCTGTTAACGCTTGAAGGAACGGTTGGAGCTAATTCATAATTTTATCATTCATAACATCTCTAGTTCACTAGGGCATTGCCAGTGAAAAAAATTTGAATTAAATAACCTTCCAAATTTCAAGTTTTTTTATGTTTAACTTTTAAAAGATAATGTGAGTAAAAGAAGACAGAACTACTGCTCATACTGTAAAGTTTGTAGAAAACTTTTACAAAAAAATTTAAGTTTAACTTTTATTTTTAACACATTAACTCTATATATCGCACACTTCATCATACTTATTGCTATATGAAATGGATAGAAAAATAAAGCAAACATATATTCACCGAGAAAACACATCATTGAATTCAATACCCTGACTTGCTTTGTTGTGGCTATGCGCAATGAAAGGAAAGGAAGAAAATTGATTTTTTTTTTTTTTAAATCATAAAGCTTGTACTATTTTAAATGTGTTTCTATAACATTACACAACCATAATTATCATGAAAAAATGTATTTTTTTTTTTTTAATTTGTCATATTTTTGAAATTGAACTTGAATTCTGAAAATATTTACTAAAGGCACAATTATTGCTTCAATTATTAGAACTCTTAGAGGAGGTGGCTACAAGAACTTTCAACGAAACAACCGGTTACCAACAGAAATGTTGACCATAAATATTCCAAAGCTAAAGTGGTGAAAAGTTTTCTCGGCATTCGACTGCATTGTTTAAAATTTGTCTTATTTCATTTAAACGTTTTCTAGAAGCATAATCAAAATGATAATTAATTCGTTTAAACGGCAATAAAGCTTCGCTTTTATACTTTTTTTCCTTAATCTTGGATTTTATCAACAAATGACGCTTTCACACAATAATTTCACAATTGCTAAAATGTTTTTATAGTGAATTTACTTCCACATGTATGAAGCTGCCATAACAACGATTACAAAATTACCCATTTTTCTAATAGTTTATTTCCCGTTTCTCCACTTAAAGAGGGCATTTCGAAAAATGTAATGCATATAAACTTTGAAGAAATTCTTTAAGTTATAGTGAAAAACACATCAAAATTGACTGACTACTTGTCGAGTTTTGCGATCACAAACATACGCAGGCTGAAATTTTATAATATATATATATATATATATATATATATATATATATATATATATATATATATATATATTGGAATATTGAAAGATGTTTTATTCAAATATTTTTAGTCGATTACGGCATAGGAACTAGGAGGGTAATGTATTTAGCTTGTTTGTTTATAGGTACGGTTTTGAGCAAACCCTCAACCGATTTTCAAACCCTTAGGGCGGAATTATAGGGTTAACTTTTTTTCTTTTTTTTTTTGTGACAGATGTATGTGAAATTGGAATAACTACCTTAACCAACAATAGCTTATACACACAATTAGCAATCCTATATAAATTGTTTATAAAGCATTTAGAGAGCCAAAATGGGATAAGTTTGCCATAATGACCCCAGATATAAATAGCAATCATTTTCATCTCAAGCTAACAATTATTGACAAATTATAATAAATTTAAATGAACTTAACAGAAACCATTATCACATTTAAGGCTGGTGATTTTATTAAAGAAAGAACTTAATAATCGGAATTTATCTTTAAAATAGAGGAACTTACTTTAAAACCTTTGTTAGATTACCCTTTAAGATGTCCATTCACTTTCATATGGGTCGAACAGCAGGACCATATTGTTGAACCCTTTCATCTGCTATAGATCATATTTATATTTCAAGTAATATTCAAACATCAAAGGGGATTTTCTGTATGAATATCAGTAGTCAGTACGTCAGCATGTAGCTGTTCAAAGATGCCATCGTCGCGACCCCAGTAATGCGCAGTGTGATTCGTATATAACCTTTATTAATAGGAACACAAAGTGAATTTGTTTACCAAATTATGTGTTTTTATTTTAATAATCGCAATTAAATTTTAGAATATTCCAACGAATCAATAAGTGTTTCAATAGTAATAATAGCCTACATAATGACCAAGTACTCTCTCCGTATATTTTTAATTACTACATAAATTTACGATGTAACAAACATGGATGTAGCAAGTTTGAAAGTCTGGCCCCCTGTTCAGTTGTCCACACGCACGCACACACACACTTTCATACTTTGAACTGGAGAGATGGAAATATGAAGGTATGGAAGGTTGCACAGCAAATCTCAAACTTCCCCACCTGTATGCTCAGAAAGCGGTCGTTCGCTCGTCATGAAAGTAAATTACATCACACCCTTTATACCACAGCGGAGTTTTCATAATAATAATCATGTAACGCATTATTGTTTTCACAAAAGACACACATGGTTCATCGAAAAGAAAGCGTTCCCATACCTCAATATAATAATAATAACGTAACTACAATCTTATAAAATAATACAACCATACTGATAAATCAACAGTTGAATAGAATTAAAGGATTATAGGATTAAATAGAATGGTACCTCAGATTCAGATATTTCAATACTTGATAACCAAATTTGTATGTTAAATTGATAATTCACTTTTAAAAATCCAGATTTCAGAATCATTATTGGTATATAATTTTTGGCATTCTATGAGGCTAAAGTAAATAAATAGTATCCTGTTTAGTTATTATATATTGTTATTTAACAGCATTTATTAAATTTCTCAGTGAAAACTAAATTTAGTTTTCATTGAGAAATCAATTTTTTTTTTTTTTACCGATAAAAAAGGACTATAACTCAATGGAAACATTTTGATCTCTAACTACTAGAAACAAAATATGCATCCTAAATGAATTTAGTAATTAAATTATTTTTTTCAGTATAAATGAATTTAGATTAACTTTAAAAAAATATCTGATGTGGACTACACATGACTTCCTTTTACGCCAATTAAACTATAAATCGGTGGGGCTCAAAAAATGATCCTGAATTTGTTTACTAGTTTTCGAAGATTGCAGTATCTCAAAAACGACACTCACCGTCGCGACATCCATCTATTAGAATACACAGACATACTCTTGTTTCTGGAGGTCTCGTTTATTTTAAGTCGTTTTCTTTCATTTGGTAACAAGTTCCCAAGAGATTTCTGTATGTTCCGTGACAACTTTAGAACAGTCAATATCTCTAGATAAAGCATTGGAAACCGACAGTTTCGACATTTTAAGCGGAAAAACCCACTCAACTTATATCTAATTCTCCTGCTGCAGACTTGTTCATCTCACAGATGGGAAGGAAAACCAATATTTAACACACTCAAATTTAACACTTGAAACAAGAAATAAAAATGTTTAATTAGATTGGAAACCAAATTGCGTTTGTAACCTTTATTACCGAAACATATGATTTCTGTGTTTAATTCTAATATAATTTTTGATGTGTTTATTATGGCCTTCAAGTAAAGTACCTTTTTCGGCTCACCAATTTTAACAAAAATCTAGTAAATACATTCATATCGATATAAAAGTCCTATTTACTAAATTTGAGATGTTTTACATTATATTTTAATATAATTTTTGATGAAGGTCTAATATGACCTTCAAGTAAAGTACCACTTCCGGTCTGCCAATGTTAACTAAAATTTATTATATTAATATGAAAGTCTTGTATATCTAATTTGAGAAGTTTTGCATAGTATTTTAATACAATTTTTGTTGGAAATCAATTATGACCTTGAAGTAAAGTACCACTTCCGGTGATCAAGCAGTGACCAAAAAGGGAGGTTCACAACTAGATTTTACAACAATCCTAAATACAAAATTTCAACTTCCTACGGCTAACCGTTTTTGAGTTATGCGAGATACGAACGAACAAACGTACGTACGTACGTACAGACACCACGACAAAAATAGTCAAAATGGATATTTCCGTTGAAATCTGAAAACCGAAAATTTTCGTGATTACAATACTTCCTTCACTTCGTACAAGGAAGTAAAAATGTTCATAAGTATAAAATCGTATTTTTTTTCTTTTAAATATTTATTGATTCAAAAACTTTGTTTTCCCATTTATCAAAATGTTACTCCTCTTTGCCTAAGCGTGTCATCTACAACAGTAAAGATAACCTCTTTCAGATAGGTTTGTAGAGTTCTTAGTTATTTTTTCATTATAAATTTCGGATGTCAACCTTCTCCTTCTTCAAATCTTCGAAAAGACTATGCACTTTAGAATAAACGTCTCTTGGACCATCTCATTCCTTCACTACGCAATTTAGTTTGGATAATCTTGAACGTTAGTGGAACATTCATTCCTAATAAATTCTCCATCCAAGTCTTTAAATATTTTTCCATTTGATATATGGGACATCATTTATTCATAAAGATCGTTGATTTTACTAATACAGATTTTTTTATTGTTCAAAGAATTTGTTCTTTGTCCTTAACTAAAGTTGAAGCAGTCGAATGCGACAATATAATGTGCTGTTTTATTATTTTATTCATCGTCTCTAGATCTATCATCTTTCTCTTACTTTTATCACTTTTACTAGACATTTCGAAAGTAGAAAAACACAAAAAGATAATGCACAATAACAAAACAAAACTTCAAATTTAAGCTGCAAGTAAATGACAACCGCCCTTAAACGAACACAATGAGTAACTGACTGGACAATAGCCAAGAAAATCGTAAACATCATCTGGATGTCAGACGAAATCAATGGCATGATCTCAAATTTTTTTTGTTTTTTGTTCATCATAATACTGAATAGTATTAAGTCGAGAACTGCCTATAAATACAAAGACTTTTAAACGTTAAGGTGAGTGAGTTTATGCGTTTGCCAAGCATTGGCAAAGACCCACTAGCTCAAGAGTATAAATGGGGTATTTCGATTGGTTAGTGAAATAGTTGGAGTATTTTGATTGGAAGCCAAGCATTCGTAGACGTTTGGCACTTCCGGAGCAAGTGACAAATTTGTAAATCCGGCTTTAAATGAAACAATTAACATTTTAAAGACTATTAAAACATATTAATCATTTAAAAAAACCTGTATTGCAGTAAAGAGAAGATAAAAAATATTGTCTTCTATTGCTAATATCCTACAGATAAATTCTGCGAAATAGGATTTTTAAGTCTTTCTTAATAACTTTTCTGTGTCTGTTGCTCCATTTTGCTGATACAATCGAAATCAGACACAATATCCCAGTTGATAGCTATATATAAACGAAATCTATGTGATTAAAATTAAAATTTAGTTAATAATCAACTAAGGCCAATAGGGCTAAATAACGCTCTCATCAGGAAATCAATCTTTATGGACGACATTCTAATAAAAGAGTACCATCAAAACTTTTCTGAATAACTAACCATATAAAAAGAATTTTCACTGTATAATTACATTTTTGTGACTATAACTGGAAGATAAATTGTGAAATAACAAACGATTAATGCTTAAAATAAACATGAATAATTTTCAAAAAAACAGCCACACAACATACTAATGCACATTATAATATTCATTGTTTCACATATAAACTGAATATAAAACTGTCATACCGAATCACAGATTTTTATTTTACAATTTAAGTATATAAGGAATACATGACAAAATTAATCTATCAATAGCTAAAACCTGTTATCCAATTTTATCAAGAAAATCAGAATTGTACAAAAATAATGTATCCTTATCTTTAAATGGAAATTGAGTTAATTAATTTTACTGACAGTTAACACTGCACTCTCTATTGGAGTATCACAGCTTGCATAAAAATTGAAGATCAAATTGATAATTCAAATTTAATCAACAAATGATCACCATATACCACTTAAAACAAGTAAAATCATAAATGAGTCACTTCGTACTGAAAGGGATTTTGTCTAAATAATATCATAGCGACAAAACCCCTTTTAGCATGAAACGATCTAATTATCCAAAGAACTTCCAATAAAAAAGGAAAAATGAAATTGTTCATAGGAAAATGTTTTTACATTAACACAAAATTAGAGAATATAGAAGTGGGCAGTATTTAGTATTTATTAGTATTTAGTTATAATAGTTATGTTAGTTAAGTAGTATTATATTAGTTATAATAGTTATTTAGTATTAGTTAGTACATAGCTAGTAGTAGTCACTACACTCATTTATGAATTTATTTTTTCATATAAATACAAATGATTTATATTTGTAAATTTAAAAATAAATAAATTGTATCTATACATACAACTATACTTCTGGTAGCAAACTCCACCCCAATAGTCGATTTAGATTCCAAGTTAAATTCGTTTCTTGTGAATCTTGAAAGTAAATTACTCTTACCAACTCCTGAGTCTCCGATTAGAACCACTAAAAATGTTAAATAAAAGTAAATATCAAATTAAACATACTCCGTAAGACTAAATTAAAGTTATACGATGCAATATATCTTGGATAATATAGGTTGTAGTATGAAACTTAAGTATCAAATAGGATGAAGAATAACTAAGACAAAATTTAATAAATTGTTGATATTAACTGCACCACTAATATTAAATGATATTAACCAGGTAATAATTGTGAGATTCAATAATCATCCAATTAAAATCAATTTAATCAAACATGACAAAGTAAGCTTCTGAATAAGAAACAATTCAGTCACCTCAGGTCAAGTGGAAATTAATGACCTACCTACCAAGGAAACATGACATCAATTGATCTTTTTAATTTAGTATTATATCCAACAGAAGATACAATGATAAACCAAGATACAGAAAAATTCATAATTGCTGTATAATGGCCAACTAAATAAATATGATTCTAATTTATCATACTTGAAATAATCTACGACATATTATTAAACAATACGTTAGTGATAAGCAGCAAACTCCATAAACAGAATCTATCATTTAATCAGTAAAACAGTTATAAGAACGAAAAACAAGATTTTAGAATAGAAACAACTAGTATCAATATAAAACCTAACCATAACTGGCTATCAAACAATAAACAAACCATAAAAACTTCAGCAATGATAATAAACACCGCAGTAGAAATAATAATTTCATATTACTTACCTTTAAACAAGTAATCATATTCGTCATCGCGAGTGCCCATAGTAGATGCAACTTAAAAAATTATCAAAATGATTATTGTAGAGAAAGGGTATCGAAAGTAAAGCTCAGTAAGGATGGACTAAATCAATATGAAATCAGAAGATTCTGTTACGTTCTTCAATCAGTCAAATAGTTGAAGAAAAATAACTCGTTACAGGACGAATTATCACAAAAACGTACTAAAATGGCTGACAGTGCCTTTACGCCCAGTATTTGGGATTGAACAGGCGCATTATCAATCAGTGGTTAAATGTAAAATGATAATTCAGTTACTTACATGGATTATTTAAAAAAAAAAGTTTATTTCTGAAATATGTTATTAAATAAATACTTTACGACAAAAACTAAAATATAATAGAACAGAAGTGCAGGATATTCTATGGAGGAGATGAATCTGGACTCAAACACAACACAAGGGGAAGGTTTCAGAGTTTATTCGGTGTCCGATGTTTCTGCTCTTTGTTTAGTTTATGTTCTTGTATTACCGAAGGTGTCTTTCATTTTTTGATTTAATTGGGTGGGATCTTTAGCACAAATTGTATTTATTTTTGAAACATATATATAATTTTCCATTGTAATGTCTATCGAAATCGAATCTGCTGAGTGAGTTATTGAATTAGTTTAGCATCTGATTTAAATTATGAAATGTTCTCAATATTAATATTAAAATTAATAATTTTTTTTAGCGTTGTCCGGCTGATACAACAGTACCTGAAGGAAGCAAATTTGTTCAAGACCTTACAAACACTACAGGTGATGTTTGTTATAGATGTGATCATCTCTCCTTGGTTTCAGCTTGTAATTGTGCTAATTGGTTGCTTAACTTTCAGGAGGAGACTGGTGTTTCGTTAAATACTGTGGACAGTATCGATGGATTTGTTTCCGACATTAACAATGGACATTGGGACACTGTTTTGAAAGCTATTCAGTCACTTAAGCTTCCAGATAGTAAACTGATAGACCTTTATGAACAGGTAATACACCCACTATGAGTCTTAAATGTAGATCCAATATGTAAAGATTATTAGTAGATAACGTTTATTCTCAGGCAGACGAAAAATAAAAATTTATTCATATTATGTTTACTAGAAGACTATCTTGGTTAGTTCTTGCAGATCTAGTTTTAATAATACTTTGCTCCTCCACAATTCAGTTTTACATTTGATCATGCTGTACTATTTATTTAAATAAATAAGTTTTTTTACAGCCCACAATGGGGCAAGTAGTGATGCCTAACCATGACTTGCAGCGTTCTTAAAGATATTTTGCTCTAAGAGGTGCATACACTAAACTTTATTGGCTGACTGCTTAGTTGATTGCTTTATTACTATGAAGATTATGGGGAGTGCATATACAATAAACTTTTCACAATAAGCTTAAGTAATCAGTCCGATGAAATCTCAGTGGATGGCCAGAAATAATTATGATTTTCATTTGTCTTATGGTAGTGCTTGGTCACAGGGAGGTTTGATAGTTCGATAATAAGCTCGAATTTTTGTAGGAAAAGTACAGTAGACTTAAAAATTTTCAATTGACAGGGTTTTTAAACTTTTCTTTTTTTTTTTTTATCACTTGCCTAGAAAATTTTTGTTTTTATAGAATTTAATAATAAAATCAGTTTTATAATTATTTTTAGTTAGATTTGTAGATAATCAAATATATAATGGAAAATAAAATAAATTTTCTTTTAAATATATGTGTATTATGCATACTGAAAAAATTAAATATTAAAAAAAATATTTTTTTTTTTTTTTAGGTTGTATTAGAGTTAATTGAACTTCGTGAATTAGGAGCAGCAAGGTCTCTGCTTCGACAGACTGATCCTATGATAGTAATGAAACAACAGGAACCGGATCGTTACATAAATCTTGGTAAAACTTTAAAATTATCATAAATTTAGTTATTTAAAAACTATGTATGGTAGGTGGGGATTAAAATACGCACTTTTTTTTTTTATATATATAATTAGAAAAATTGGTCATCAATGTTCCCTATATTTTGCATGAAGTTTATATATTTAGGCCTCCACTAAATCCTGCCCAAGTGCCGCTAAATTGGAGGATTATCAACAGAGATATTGCAGTTTTTCTACTTTTACCCCCATATCCCTAAGGTATTTAAAAACAAAAATAAGGAAAATAATAAACTAAAATACTTAGTATTTTTCATAAAATGGTTGACCTATGGTGCCTAGGAGATAATTATTGGGGTGAAGTTTAAAATAAAGCACTTAATAATAGTGTATTATTAAATGTTAAATGAAATTTCATCCCACTTTTTGTATATTATTTCCCTTATAATTTATTTTTTTCCTCCTATTTGACCATTGGCTAAGTGTAAACACACGCTGTTTGGCCAAATGTCAAACTCAATTCAATTTATTTCGCATATGGAGTTTTCTTGTTGTTAGTTTTAAACAGTAGCACATTTTGAAAAATAGGGAACTTATATCTCATATAAAATATTAATTATTTGAATCAGAAACTGATACTATTGCGTAACTTCATAAGATTGTAATGGTGAAGATTGAATTTGTGATCTACACATAATGAATTTTAGCCTTCTTAAGTGGGCATTGATTTTGGATCGCTGCTCCAAGAAATTTAATATAACATTTTACTGTAGCTTTTCCAAAGGCTTATGTAAATTTTTTTTTCTTTCTAGAAAATTTGCTGGCCAGATCTTATTTTGATCCACGAGAAGCCTACGCTGAAGGCCAGTCAAAAGAAAAGAGACGAGCAGCCATAGCCCAAGCTTTGTCAGGTGAGGTCTCTGTCGTACCATCGTCGAGGCTGTTAGCTCTATTAGGACAAGCATTAAAATGGCAGCAACATCAGGGACTCTTACCTCCTGGTATTTTTTAGTTTTTTAAATCCTTATTGCATATAGTTATTCTTTTTTTTGCTAAAAGTTGTATAACACTGTATGAATTCAAACCTATTTTGAAGTTATATAATTAGCTTTGACTTACTGATTTTATGTGAGAATATCCAGTCAGTTGTATTTTATAATTATTTTAAGGTACTACAATTGATTTGTTCCGTGGTAAAGCTGCAATCAGGGACCAAGATGATGAAAAGTATCCTACTCAATTATCAAAACAAATTAAATTTGGTCATAAGTCGCATGTCGAAACATCCTGTTTTTCACCCGATGGCCAATACCTTGTTTCTGGAACAGTTGATGGATTCATTGAAGTTTGGAATTTCACTACAGGAAAAATTAGAAAAGATCTCAAGTATCAAGCTCAGGTGAGTTTTAATTTTTTCTCTCAAGATCTCACTTAATTTACTTTTACTTATATATATGTTGAACTGAAAGTTTTTCCTTTTTTTTTTTTTCTGTTTCTAAACTTCTTTCCTTAATGATTGAATTGAATCAGTCAGAATGACAATAGGACTAGTCCAATAATGGGCATTTTGGATAAATCATTTTTTATTGGTTGAAACATGTAGAACAAGCCATTGAGGACAAGGACAGTTCGCTAGCAACACTCATAGGTTCCAAACTAAGTGATTGATAGTGATTCAGCGCTTAACAAAATCTCTAATTGCAATTATCAAAAATCTGATTTGGGACGTGTACTGTTTTCGTTCTCACCGATTCAATTGTTTTTCAAGATCAGATTCAGCATCAACAAATCTTTAATTAGGGATTGATAAATTATTTGCCACATCTATAAATTTGTTTTATTGAAAACTAGTTTCGAATGTTATACATTCATCTTCAGTTCTAAAAACACACAAAAAATTCAAAAATAAGTAATTCAAAATATAGTTTGGTATTATTGTACATATTAAATTAGATGTAATATAAATCAGTATTACAAAACATTTATGACAAGAAATCAAATACATAATTAATTGTCTTAATTAAATTCATAATTCATAAATTCATTTAAATGCATTGTTAAAAAAAAAAAAAAAAAAAAAAATAGCATGAGCGACAGAGCTCCACTACTTTCAGGTTGAATTTTCACGTAGATCAAATGCATATCAAAATGATAGGGGTCGGAGAAAAAAATTGAGACCCGCAAAAAGCACTTTTCTCAAATCAACTCAGTCCTTATACAAATGTTCAACTCTCCAACTCAGTTGCAAAATCTTAAAAATTTCCGAAATTGCCAAAATTTTTATTGAAATTTAATCCGCCTTCTATGGTATTCCTCTTCCTAGAAAACAACCATGCATGCTGAATTTCAGCTCATCTGATTCTAAGGGGGCTGCTGGAAGTGCCATAATATAGTGGGGGGAAATATATATATTAGACATCCCCGAAAACTCCAAAACCGTCCTCTGGGGGCTATGAAACAGATTTAAAAAGCATCTCCTCCCCTTTGATGGCCTTCAATATAGTGCTAATGTCTATTATTTTCGGAGAAAATACAATAAAAAAAAGTTTAATTTAGCAAATGTTAATGGTTAATAAGACTCATACCCTTTTTATATCTGTAAATTCTTATGCCAGTTTATCTATTTATAAATTTTTACTTAAATTTTAGGATAACTTCATGATGATGGAGGAGGCAGTATTAGCATTATCTTTTAGTCGAGACTCTGAAATGCTCGCTAGCGGTTCCCAGGATGGCAAAATTAAAGTTTGGAAAATAACGACTGGTCAGTGCCTTAGGAAATTTGAACGAGCTCATCTGAAGGGGATCACGTGCTTGCAGTTTTCGAGGGACAACAGTCAAGTCCTTACAGCTTCCTTTGATACTTCAATCAGGTTAAATTGACTCTTAATTTGAAATTATATTTCAATCTGTTTATATCAATAAATAATAGATATTGTTTTCTTCTCTAGGATACATGGTTTAAAATCTGGTAAATCGTTGAAGGAATTTCGTGGACATTCCTCATTTGTGAACGATGCTGTTTTTACTGGCGATGGACACCATGTTATTAGGTACTATTAATCTTATTTTTATGTTTGTGTATTATTTTTGATATGAGACTTTTTTTAATAATTTTTCTTATGATACTATTAACACATGATTCTTTAATTTTTTTTTCAGTGCTTCCTCAGACGGAACTGTCAAAGTATGGAGTATCAAGTCAACTGAATGTGTTAATACCTTCAAATCACTTGGTGCTGGTGATATTAGAGTTAACAGTATACATTTACTTCCCAAAAACCAAGAACACTTTGTTGTTTGTAACAAAACAAATACTGTTGTTATCATGAACATGCAAGGACAGGTAACGAGCCTTACTGTATATAATTTATTTTATTTTTAGTCAATTTAAAATATTAAATTGATATTTTAAACAGCCAATTGAAATCCTGCTATCTAAGTTTGTTGTTAATTTTGTAACCAACTTCAAAATGGATGAGGATCTCAATTCAACTTGATGTTTTATAATTGTTCACTCATATCTTCGCCATCCTTCAACCGATTTCTGTGATTATTTTTTTAATCTAAAAGGAACATCTCTAGGATGGTCCCATATAAATTTCTTCAGGATCTGATGAAAATATTTAGAGATAGAGAGCGGAGTTCCTCAAAGAACAGCAGCTAATCGCTCACGATAAGTACAATGGTTTAGTTTACAGTTTACGTTTTTAAATCGATTTATTTACTTTTAATAAATAAAACAGACATTTGCTCAATAGGCTGTTAATAAGCATAGAAACTTATTAAAAAAAAATTGAATCCAACCTAAATTAAATTTAGTTTTTAATTTACACTAAATAATTTATACTAAATACTGTCTCATACGAGCAGCGTATTTATTGCGCTTACCCATGCTTTTTGTATTTTATTTGACCCACTGAAAGATATGAAGGAAAAAAATACTTCAAAGCGGTTTGAAGTTTTTTTAAAAAGTTTTTATTACATAACTGTATTCTGAATTTTAATTGCATTTATGTTCAGTTTCATCCAATAATTAATTTCATAATTCTTTGGATTAATATAAGTAAACAACACATTTTTGCATTGTTATAGGTTTACTAATGTTCAATTGCACAGTCAAGGGTTGATGCTTTTTATTTATCTATTGGAGGGTAATAGGTAATTGCGGTGAGACTAAAAAACTGTATAGCCAGCCAGTTCCCTTTTAGCCTTGAAATAAACTAGATCTGGTTTAATTTGATCACAGAGCTAATATTATCAGGAGGCTTATTTAGTCCCTGCAGCTTAGTCCTGAACTAAGACATACCTCTGACCTTGCCACTGGCACTACACCATGTTATTTATTATTTATATATGCGTAGTCTGCAACCTATACAGAGTAAAGTGGTAATTGGCTAGGAAGTTCACTCTTTGAAGAAATCATGGAATGCAAACATTTATATGATCTGATCATGGATTTAAATGATATTATAAAATGTAAGAGTAGTACAGTCGAACCTCTATATATCGAACATGAAGGTTCCTTGAAAAAAATTCGATGTATAGAAAGATTGCAATTTTTCACTCTTTTCTGACTAAAAACAATTACAATTATTCTTTAGGGTTAAAGAAGTACCAAAGGCGATTTTGGGGAGTTAATGATGTAACAAAGGCAATTTTTTGGGGTTAAAGAAGAACACAACTCAACGATTAATAACACTTATTTGAAAAATTGTACAAATTACATCTGTGATTGCAGATTTTTTACAAATGTACATTTATAATTTAATATATAAAAATTAATTTATTTTTGTTTTCGTGCAAGATAGCATCTAATATTTATTTGTGAATAATTCATTACCAAATTCATGTTTAGGATCAATATTCACAACAAAAAAAAAAAAGCAAAGTTAAACTGAAAATTTTGTTCTATGTTAGGAAAGAGATTCCGAGAATTTAGATACTCCTGTGCATCTTCTGAAACAAGATCTTCTCTGAATTTCCATTGCTTTGCAAACAAGTGGACAATTTTTTTTCTAATTTAATTATTACCCATTCTTATGTACGTAAACTAAGGGCTCATTTTGATGACAATCACATTTTATTTTATTTTTTAATTGGAATTTTTTGTTCAATATATAGAAATCTTATTCGGCATACTGAATTTTTTTTTCTAATAAAAATTCAAGGTGCCTAAAAAAAGTTCGATACATACAGATTTTGATTAATGGAAGTTTGATTTGCAGAAATTCAACTGTATTTTAATTAATTGCTTTCAGAATTTTGATTTAATTTTTTTTTTCTCTCCCGTCGTAATCAGTTTTTCATATGTATGTTTCGATGTTTTAGATTGTCAGATCATTCTCCAGCGGTAAAAGGGAAGGAGGTGACTTCGTCTGCGCGACGCTATCTCCTCGAGGCGAATGGATCTACTGTGTAGGTGAAGATTTGGTTCTTTATTGCTTTTCTGTAGCATCGGGAAAACTAGAAAGGACCTTAAATGTAAGTATGATTCTTATCAACTTTTTTTTTTTTTTTTTAGAGATAGATATATATAAGACGTACATTTATTATTTTTTTCAGGTACATGAAAAAGATGTGATTGGTGTTTGCCATCACCCTCATCAAAACTTACTATGTACATATAGTGAAGATGGACTATTACGGTTATGGAAACCTTAGAAATACATGTTGTACATATCTTGTTTTATATGTATATTTTTTTTTTTATATATATTGATTTATCTTACTTAAGATATAATTATTTAAAATATTGATTATAATTACCAATTGTATAAATTTTCCCAGTTTTTCCCCTCTTTGATACCAGAATTTATTAATGTAGTTTTTTAAGTAAATAAAATTCTTATATAAAATTTGAATGAAGCAATGATCAATATGACAGCTCTTTGGCCTACATAGTATGAATTTATTTAGGTTAATTCTCATCTTTATTTATTTATATCTATTTCTTACCTTTAAAACATTTCTTGTTAGATTAGTCATGTAGGTTAAAATAATGTCAATGAAACCTGAATTAAGAAACAGCCAAGAACTAGGAAAGAAAAAAAAGAGGTCTCTTAATTTCTTCAGATATGTAATGTCTTGGCAGATATAATTATTGATGTGATTATCAAATGGATTTTAATTGTGAATCATAAGTGGATCCAGAAGGAACTCGTGTAGACATAGGGCCCTAATCAAATTATTTTATAAGATTCATCTTCAGGATTCCGAGGGATGCCTCTGTCTCCTGATTTTATGAATAATATATATCCGGGCATCCTTTCTCTACTAAGTTGTTTTGGTATATAAAATCTGTTCTCAGCCTTCAGATTTATATACAGCGCCAACCGCCTTAAAATCCAGCTTATTCAGTCACTTCTTGGCAAACCAGTTCCAAAATAATTGTAAATAGAGTTTCTTCCATTTCAATCAAAACTTGTAAATACTTATTAATAGATTTTGTACCTTTTTAATTATTTTACTTCAATTTTAATTTTTTATTATGTTTCATTAATACTAGAAGTTTGTATGTTTTTTTTATTTAAAGGCTTAATCACTCAGGTCAACAATACCTATTTCTTATTTTAAATGTTACTGTACTATGTCTTATAATTTTCATTTGTATTTATTTATTGACTTTTCTTTTTCTTTTTTAATTATCTGTTAACTCATCTCATATGTTCCTATTTCATCTACTGTAAGGCTCTGAAGCCTACCTATCACTGCCTGTAATTTTTATTCTAAAGGGACTTGTCCCACAATAAAATAAGATTTATTGTTATTATTATTATTATTAATCAGAGGCAAAAATCTCTATCTGGTTGGTACTACAACCTGGGGGAAAGGGGAGGTCTTGGCCAACTGTAAGAGCTTCTGCCATCCAGCTCTTTCCATTGCTGCCCCCTTCCAGTTTGATGGCTTGAGAAGAGTCCTCGAGTCAGCTGCCCACCTTAATCTAGATCCACCTCTCCTTCTGAGTCAGATGATCTTATCCTTCTTCCATCCTAATCACATGTCTGGACCAACAATCACCATGAGCTTAACTGGGTATTTAGGGGCCATGGGACAAGGACGCCATAATACGGTCCTGGGCAGAAAATGAAACATATTGAGCCTTCCTTCCCACGCTTCATAAATTTGCTCCCAATAAAGCAATAATATATTCGATTCACTGTAAACTAAAATTAGCATTTATCCAAAGAAGATATTTTATATTTTTAACTATACAGTCGATGTAACTGTTAATACAGTTACAGTATTAAATTGAAGTAAGCCCTTTAAATAGAAAATATCAGAAGCTCAATCTTATACCTACTAAGGTCATGGAAACTCTAAGGATAATGGTAGAAACATAAATTTAATAGTTATTTTGTAATAACTGCTTTAATTCCATAAATTTATTGAGACAATGTAAACATAAATGCTTATGGTTTATTGATCAAACAAACTTGTAGAGTAATCAAACTATTGAACTTCTATGGTTTGAAAACGGTTTAGAACACATTAGATAGCTTAAATGACTTTTTTATGTGAAAAGTTTAGATAAGTCAATTTCTTTAGTTACTTCATGTTGATTGGAAACAATGCCAAACCTGCTAGTCCATCCTGAGTCATCTTTGGTCTCATATAACTTTTAATTATTTTCAAATTAGAAAAAGGGTGGTCTGTTTTTGCTATATTTAAATATATTATGAAAATCAAAAAGAAACATTACTATTACGAATCCTTTTTATTATTATTATTATATTATTTCTCGCCTGCCAGCAATACATAGTTTCCGGGCTGTATTCCTAGTTAATTCTTCATAATTTTTTTTCTCAATTAGTTCACTCATTGGTGCCGTTACCATCTCTATCTCCGGAATGGTCCGGTGGTCTCCCAGGGACATCTGCAGCCTCCATTCTTCTAGAGTTCCCCAAATTGAAGTGGATTGGATCCTTTCTTCCACCCATAGATGAAATAGGTGGTTTTCTTTGACTACCAGTAGGGGAAATTTGTTTTTTGTTAGGACTTAGAGTCCCGTTTTCCTAGACAATATGGCCCTCAGTGCCTCATAAGCAAGTGTAACCTCAGGCTCTGGACCGCAGCAATTGGGGCATAAGGGATCGATCCCAATGCCCAATGAGAATTTGCGAAATCCAATAGTCTGGGGGAAGCAGCAATGCGTGACTGGATGGTGGAGAAAAACTTCCTCAGAAGTTCAGGGCAGTTACCCACCTTCGGTTCCATTCCTCGATGGTGTCCTCCCATAATATTGCCTTGAACCAATTTAGGAATTCAACAATCCTAATTCACAGATTTTCCGAAAGTCCTTCCAAGCCTTCCCTATTAAACTGTTCCCATCTTCTCGGAGGAAGAATGAATATTTTGGAACATTGTGAGCTCAAAATACTAAAAAAAAATTTCATTATATATTTAATATTTTTGTTTATGTTTCTTATTATATCGTTTGTAAATTTATAATCATCTGGTAATAAATTATAAATAGCAAATTATTGAAATGTTAAAATAAAAAACTACGGAAATAACTTATATCTTACAACTCTATTCGTCTTAAGGGATGAAATGTACTTGTACATCTACTCAAGGGCAATGGTGGGTTGTTAGTGAAGTTGAAGCCCATGAATATGGAATCTTGATATAATAATCTGGTGTCTACACCTAAGGCCCTTTGCAAGTACATTGTTTCCGGTTCATCTGTGCATGTCAAAATACAGAAAGATCCTTGCATCTGTACATATAAACATACAGAGAGTAAATTGATTATAAGGTATTGAGTAAAGAAGGGTCTTCATTTTCGTTTGGGTATGGAAGGCACCCAAGTTCAATATTTATGGGCGTCTACTTCACTAACAACCACCGATGTGCTTCAGTAGATATTAAAGTACATTCTGTCCCTTAGGACGAATAGTATTGTAAGCTATAAAAGATATTTCCGTAGTCGGGGTAGGTATGTATTTTTTATTAAATTCAATGTTATTTTAGATTTTATCTTGGGATTTCCTAACGAATACTATAGCAGTTATGGCTACATTATTAGCTATTATTGCTCTTTAATTATCTGAAACATACGAAAAATCAAAGCAATAGGCACAGTATTATCAGAGAAAAGCCGTGGACGGCGGACGGACCGATTTTTTAAATGCAGTTTTTTGGATTCTACGTATCATGAAACTTAGAACACCAAATTTTGAGGAGAAGAGGTAAATTGTTTTTTAAGCCTTGGTTGATTGTAAAGGTTCATTATTGAAAATAATAAACCAAAAAAAGGTTCAAATCTGTCGGAAAGGGTTACATTAACAATCCGGATTAACAAATTAGAGCTGGCGTATCGATTGACCAAGAGCATTTATAACAAGAAGTGTCTCTCTCGTAACACAAAACTAAGACACTAACAGACAGCTATCCGCCCAGAAGCCCTATACGTTGCAGAGTGTCTGATACTGAATAGGAAAGGATTGTTGGACAAATTGGAGGTCTAGGAGAGGAAGATCCTGAGAAAGATACTAGGACCAATCAAAGTAGATAGAGAGTACAGGAGACGACCAAACCAGGAGCTATATAGTTATACTGAAAATATCACAGACGTGGCCAGGAAGAGGCGTCTGGCTTTCTATGGACATATCACGTGGATGAACCCAGCAAGGATGACCAACCGGCTTCTCAGCTACTGGAAGAACAGGAAAATAGTAACACCATAGCTGACAGAAGTGAAAAAGACTTGCAGGAACTGGGGATAACAGATGACAACATCAGAACCCGATCACCTCTCAGCAGAATAATCAAACAAAAGAGGTTTCAGGATAGACCACCTCGTAAGAAAACAGGCGCCCTCTGGACAAAGGAGAGAAGGGAGAAACATACCTAGAGCAGAGAATGCGTGACTACTGGGCAAGCATCAAGTCCCTCTCCAAGCGGAAAAGTTGAACATCGTTGTCCTTAGGAGACCCATTCGAAATAATAATAATAAACCAAAAAAAAAAAAAATTGAATCCTTATTAATTAACTGTACATTAAGAAAGAAAAAAACAAAACAAAATTAACTTTAATAAAAAGAATTTGTTATCAGGTCGGTTAGTCGGCGATCGCCCAAAAGTAGTTTATTTAATATTTTTATTATTCAGGTATTATTTTAACTGCACTACATTATAACTAGTTCCACAAGAGTTATTTTACTTTTTCCCATAAAGCTTATATATGCAAAATCAATTTTAAGCTATTGTTAAAGTGCCAGTTAATGTTTACTCTTAACAAAGTAGTTACAGTCACTCTGCATACGCATTGGCAAGAAAGGAAAAGAAAATGTTTAAACTTCGAAAAAAGTTCCAAAAGTTTAAACATTTGGTTAATTAGTTCCTCCACATCTTAGTCGCGAAGTCAGCATTTGAGTAACAATGATACACCAAATTCAGGTAAGAACATTGGAATTAGTTTATTTCCTCATAAGCAACCCACGTACCCGGTTTTTTTAACCACTAAGTTTTTGTTTCGAGTTCTACTTTAATGGAGTAGTTAAAGAAATGTAATACAGATTAAAGTGCTGACGTTAGTGAAGTTTATGTTACATCTTGAACGTTTATTTCTGCTTTCAAGCAGTGGCTTACACAGGAGGAGATTTTGGAGACATATCCTCTCTCTCGAAACGCAGGAACAAATTTAATTTCCATTCCCACCAACATAAAATTTGTGTTTTGAGTAATATTTTTGGTCATTTTAACAATAGTTTTGATCCAATTTTCATGCTTATCCTTAAATCTTACACTAAATTTGGTGATTACAGACATTTAGGTGATAATTTGCCTTCTTCATATTACAAGGTTGTTACCAAAGTCCTTGTGCATTAGTATAGCTTTATTTCTGATTACATATTTTAAACATTATTGAATATATACTATATATATATATATATATATATATATATATATATATATATATATATATATATATATATATATGGACTAAGTAAAATCCATTGTTGATTACTTTCACCCATCTTTCTGCCAGTAATTGGATTTGATGTCGGTACCACTGCTTTGGTTTTGAGGCTAAGAACTCTTCACGTAATAATCAAAGACCCGAACTTTTAAAAAATGAGCCATTGATCAAAGCAAACTATAATCTGATGGTGCAATATCTCAGCTATACGCAGGATGATGCAAAACGTTTACTCCTTGTAGTACCGATAATTTTTCCTTGGACAATCGACAAAGATGTACAGGGGTATTGTCGTGTTGCAATATGGTTTGGTTCCTATTGACCAAAGCGGGGTACTTTGCTCTCAGAACTGCATAAACTCTGTCTATCTGATAACAGTAAATGTTTGAGTCCACTGTCCAACCATCAGGAAGAAGCTCAAAATGCAAAATGTTCATTATCGAATACTGTGCTGTTATTAAATTCTTATGTAATGTGGGCCTTACTCTTGCGCAAATTAAAGAGCGCTGGGATGGTGTGTATGGGGAGTTCTCTTCTTCGTATTCCGCTCTAAAAGAATGGGCAAAATTATTTAAATTAGGGATGACGACTGGATGACGAACTTCGTCCTGGTCGGCCATTGGAAGCCGTCACTTCTGAAACAATCCAACTTGTGGAAGCAGAATTACTGTCTGATCAGAGGCTGAAGACCAAAGCAATAGCAGCAAGATTGGGGTTTTAAAAAAAAAAGTGTTCGGAGGATCATTAAAGAACATTTGCATAAGAACAAGGTGAGTGCAAGATGGGTTCCAAAAATTGTTTCGGCTGCTCAAATAGAGAAACGTGTGTCGCTGCTACAATGAATTTTTACGTGGGTATAATACCGTCCCAAAAAATTTCTTGGATTCAATTGTAACTGGGGATGAGAAAATGGTTCTATACTATGACCCACCCATCAAAATGGAGTCCATGGAATGGAGAAACACCTCCGCTAAAGGCAAAAGTCACGTAGTCGACAAAAAAGGTAATGGCCACCATTTTCGGGGATTGTAGAGAAATACTGCTGATTGATTTTAAGGAAAGGAACACCATAGAGAATGGCGAGTATCATGGAGCCCTAGTTCACCGCTTATGAGACGCCATCAAAGAGATAAGGCGGGGGAAGTTGAGCAGAGGTGTTCGGGTTCTTCACGACAAAATCCCTGTCCACACAGCATTGATTTTCAAGGCCGCTGTGAAGGACTGCGGATTCCAAGAAACCTTCCATCCTCCATGAAATCCAGACTTGGCCCCTAGTGACTTTTACCTTTTCTCAAAGTTAAAATCTGGCTTTCGTGAATGGATTCAACACCTACAAAGAGATCCTAGCAGCGGTGGAAGAACATTTTTCTAACAAAGAAGAAAATTATTTTTTTCATGGAATAGAAATGTTGCCTAAGCGTTATATTAAGTGAGTAGAACTTAGAGGAGAATATATTGAAAAAGAATAACATCAGTTTTTTTTTCATCTTTCCTTCTTCCTCAGGCCGGAAACTTATGGATCTTACTAAGTATAAAGTTCACAATTCAGAAAGGAAATTGAAGATCTTATTAACACTCACTGTATGGGTGACGTGCTTAACTTAGTATGTAGTAGCTGATTCAACTAAAAAGTTGCTCTAAGCAGAAAACTTATTTGCAGCAGTGGATGAATCTGCTGTTTTTATACGCTAATGGTAAAAAATTATGGGTGAGAGAAACAAAAAGAAAACATATTTCACATGAAAAACTGTGCACTGCTTGCAAAAAATAGGAAGAGTGTTTTCCAAACCTAAAATGATTAGAAATCGTAAAATGTATGAATGTCTAAAGAGATTTATTTTATATCTTACATAAAAATGTAATTTCCCGGATTATTTTTCATATTTATTGCAGTTAGTAATTCTTAGAGGGTGTTTATGTTGTATTGGAGGTCTCGGTCATTGAAAGCTAGCAAGAAGAGGCCATCAGCGAATGACAATAAGGATAACTTTAATGGCCAATAGCTTTATTGGCTCTGGGTTTCTGTGTCATTCTGGAACTATCTCCTTCCTATTTTAACTTTCTTATTGCCAGTCCAAGACTATTATTAATGATAGAGGATTTAAATTACAACCTTGGCGACTACCTAATGTCTGAAATTTTTGTGATAAGTGGTTCCTGGTCCTTACCACATTGCTGGTGTTACAGAGTCTCATTAAGTTCGTCCCACGGTTTATACCTTTCTCTGACAGTGACCGCTCTGTGTTTTCCTTTCTCCTTTTGTCGAAAGTCTTTTGGAGGCCTTCGATTTAATTTTCATGAAATTAATTTCCAGAAGGCATATTCTTTCATTTTATGAGTTTTAAACATGAGTTTTTAGAAACGAGGTATAGAAAAGTGGTGATTGGTTGCTAGTCTAGTAGTTAGAGAGGAACTTCAATCTTAATTTGAGCCTTGTTAGTTTCGCTAGGTTGTTCTCGAAGATGATAATCATTAATCGTTTAAGAAAATCGGCCCACGATTGCGTTCCAGGGCTTAAATCTGTAGCATGTTCAGATTTTGCATTATATCCACTCATAGTTTACTTTAACGTCATTCCTAAAAATGACATCTTATGTGGCACATCAAAACTTGCATTTGTCAATTAAATTTATCTGTAGGGACCAACTAAAGAAATTTAAGGTCTTATTGAATTATGAATTGTAAGTTTTTGTAGTTGAAGATGGAGTAAAAAATGAAGTGTTGGTTTCATAAATGCAGGATAAATATTATAAAATACTGACTATTGTCATTTACAAACGCACTATAGTAGATAATGTTCTCGCAAAAGAAATCAAGGTAAACAGAACATCCCTTGGATTACCGGCATAATTAGCAACCTAATAAAATATGCCAAAACCGAGGACGAAATAGTTTGAATTTACAACATTAAGGATTTATTCTTCATAGTATTGTGTTTTTAATCAATATTTAAGATGTAATTTATTTGAACTGAGATATTGATAACTGTCATTAATCTTTTTTTTTTAATTTTAGTACATAACTTTCAATTTTTCTGTTTTGGAAATTCCAAACAATTATTTTAAAGATGAAAGCTCCTTTTTTTTAAAGTATGCCCAAGCTAAATATATCGTATCGATAACATCTTAATTTCATTTTAACAACTTAAAAAAAAAAATTACAATTAGGGTTATTTTCTAAAGTAAATTCAATTGCAATAATCAAATAAGCAGTGGCTAGTGTAATGGCCGAATCGTTGGGCTGTTTTATGTGTTTTGCTTTTCGTTCTACAATGATAAGTGATGTGTATTTAATGTCTTCGAGTTTCAAACCTATTGATTACTTTTTTTAATGTTTCCCGTCGTATTGAAGAATTATTATAAGTCTAATTAATTTATCGTGATATAATCTTGGTAGTATAAATTTATCAACTATAAGTGTTGGTGGGATTTTCGGTCAATTACTTTTTTGGCAGAAGTTGTATTTCACTGTTATGGATAAATTATATTTACTTATGGACTTGAAGTTAATAATCATGTGCAGGTTATAAACAGGCATTGACTCTGGTTGTTTATTTTTTGAGTTATTAACAATTATAAATATGGATATCCCACTTCCTGATGATGATCCTCCGATTAATGAAAATCTGGATGATTCATTAGCTGATATACCAGTTCCAGAAGACACTAATAGGTAACTAGTTCTACTTGGTTTTATTGCTATTTTAAGATTTTAATCTGAATTGTAGTGATTGGCTCCTTTGTCTTTTAACTTGTCAACAGATATTCACCTAGCTTACCTATTGAAGATGATCCTCCAGATTTCAAGAATGATCTTTCCACAATATCATTGCCTTCTGACACTCAAAAGTTACCTGTACCTCCTACTGTCTCTGTGTTGGGAAAAGAAGCTGCGAAAAAGAGACTTTTGGCATTTTCGCAAGCGAAACAATCGTTTATTTCACAGAAAAGAAAGCCTTCTATTCAAGCTGTTATAGAGGGGAACGTGTTGAAAGACAATGATGCCAAATCCATTCAACCTAAGAAGAAAAAGAAAGGTATGGGTCCATTCTGGGTACTAGCGTGTAAAAACTTTTAATATTAGGCAACATTGTATTCAAGTTCATTTACTGATTCAGGTGTTCTAGATAAAGCTAGGGATACAATCTCTGAAATCGAAGAACTCAAGAGGAGGGAAAATGAAGTTATGGAAACTATGCAGGTTCTATTTCCCATGTGGAGTAATTTAGACAAGAAAACTACTCCTGTTACATCTTTAATTATTCAAGGTAGGCATATTTTTTTTTCTGGCTGTGTGAAAATTTTATATTCCAATTTGAAGTGTCATAACATGAGATGATTTTTCATCTAATTGTTTAAGGTAGATGATCTTATTTATACTCAATTGCATTCTGATCGGAGGTCGTTATAAGCTCAATGTTTATAACAGCAGTCATCAGTAATTTGCCCTAATACTGTTTATTATATGAATTGTCTTGTTTTAAATGTATTTAAAAAAAGTTGTTTCAACAACTTATTGCTGAAGCAACTTGTTTAATAATAACAGTAGTTATTATTTCTAATTTCAAAATTCAATTGGTCCTAATGTGCTGTTGAATCTGATAGATCTAGTTTAAGTGTAGTTTACGGTTTATGGATTGTGTTTGTGTGGAATGGATATTAAACATGTTTTGGTATTGAATATGAGTATTTATTTTTTGGTTAGTAAATTCTTGGTTGACAGTTGTTCAATATTCTATGGCTGATATTTAAAAAAAAAATTGATAATTCTAATTTTATTGGAGAGCTCATAGTTTTGAAATGTGATACTTATTTCATGGTCGACCAACATTTATTATATAACTTGCTATGTTACTTTCTTTTCACTTCTGCTTTGTTTAAGATTGAAGTTAATGGTATTGTAAATGTGATGCCATCCTTCAAACCATATTTCTTTCTTTATTGCAATCTGCTTCTCACAATATCCATCATTACATCTCCATTGGTTAAGATAAAAGTAAATGGGCATACTCAGTTGCATTGATGAATTATTTCAACATTTTGAAAATATTTCACTGTATCTTCTTCTGTGGAGGGCAATTCCCAAATTTTTATTATTTTTGTCCAAAAGAGATTATAAAAAATTCACAAATAAAAGTTTAATCTCAAAAGATAAAACACTTATTAACATACAACTAATTAACATACAATTAATGTTAATAAACAAAACAGAACTGATTGAAATAAACATCTCTAAAGAAACTTATTACTTACACACTTATTAAAAAAAACAGAGTTATTAACAAACAAATTAATAATGCTTTAGAAATAATGTTAATAAACAGCAGAAGTGATAAGAAAGTAACAGGGTTACAAATGTTGGTCGACCATGAAATATACTATATAAGTACCTGAAATCTTAATTATTATTTGTTAGAGATTTCATTCAAGTGTGCTTGTTTTCTTAATATAGTGGACTAATGTTCCATTAGTATTATTATGAACTAGGATTAAATGTTGAACCTTTTGAGTCCGATTTCTTAATACCAACTAATTATATTGTTTAAACAGGGTATTGCTTCATATCCAGAAGTATCTATCATTTTGTTATATTTTTAATCCATGTGTTAAAAAGTATTGGTGATGTATTTATTAGTTTTATAGCTGTATTTAGGAGTCATTTTTCATATTAGTGATTTTTTTATTGTTTTAGCTTGTTGACTCAGTTGACTTCAAATAAGGGTATATATATTATGCAAGTCAAATAAGAGGATATATTTTATGCAAGTCGAACAACTGCTACTAGCTTTATCTGTTGTTTGAATTTTTTGTTTGGTTTTAGCATCATTTAACACCAAAGAAGGAAAGAATCATATTTGCAGCAGAAAAGATTTTGGCAAAGCCATCACTAGATTTTCTTAAGTGCCATAATCTCATGTTGTGCCACTATTTTTCCTTTTAAAACAAATTTTTTCTAGCTTCTCAAATTTTTACTTCAAGTGGTCAAACAATTGAAACTAAATACTGCCTTGAAATTCTGCGCTTAGCATCCATTTGCAACCAATTAATTCTTTGTACTGCAGGCTACTACTTCTATATATTAAAAATATATATGATTTTTAATTATGAAATTAACTTTGTGAAAAATGGAGTATCAAATATGCTAAGCAGCCCAACCTAATTGATTAAAGGCAAATCAAGTTGACCAACACGGTAGGAGAACATTAGTTTAGAGAAAAGATTCAATCGAACGTTATTTTTCCTGTGATTTTGCTTGTGGTTTTTTCTCATTATTTTGTTTTAACGATGTTGGAGGAAATTGCTTTATGTAGTCATAATTTCTGCATGTACAACAAGAAAATAAATTCTGAAAAAGAAAGATTTGGAAAAAATAATGGCTCCAAAAACACCATTATTATGAAATATGATGAATTATTAATTATTATTACATGTAAGAATCACTAAAAGCTGCAAACCTCCAAACATGTCCATATGGCAATGACAAGCCCTGTAATTAAATGTTCAAGAATATATTTCGCAGTTTTTAAATTTTTTTTTTGTGAAAAGTTATTTTTTCTAAACAAAAATTTTCATATCTTAAATGCGAAAAAAATAACACTTTTCGACATTTTTATTTTTTATCTATATACCGCTAGTATTTAATTGTATTGTATTTGTTTCTTTTATTTTTCTCCTAATTATCACGTTGAGAAAGACCATTGGAGAATCATTTAAAAGAATAAACTATTGCGCCTGGACTATATTATACTGATAATATGAATGGACAATAAAATGTCTCTTCCTGTTTTAGGCAGAACTGCAACTAGCTGGTGTTTATTAAATCGTGAATAAATAAATGGTCGGAAGGAGGAATCGCTAGGTACTGTCTACAGGCGACTTTTTGTACCTGTGCATCTCTCATACTGATTTATCTGTGTAATCAACAAATAAATTCCAAATAATAATTCATTCCAATCTTAGTCCCTAAATTTTTTTGTTGTAGGCGTCTGATTTGATTTTCCATGATTGTGGAAGTGTATTGGTCAATAACATTTTGCCAAGCTTTGTTGTTTGGAACTGACATATTGTTGAAAATAAATAGCACATGTCCATACACGCTTCAACAGGTTGGCACAACATTAAGCCCCACCTCCAAATATCATAATATATCATATATTATAATAATTTCTGAACAAAGTAACCAGCTGATTAAGCGTATTTGATTTATCAATCTGAGCTTGTTATAGCTCTGGACTAAACCTACCTACCGTAACCGATCTATCTTGGACCAAACGGGTTAAAATAAATAAAGTTAGCTCTGGCATAAAATTATCCCTCTACTAGTGAACTTTAAGGCTAAAAGGAAACTGGCAATAGATTTTTCTGATCAGAATTCCTGAAGTAGGTGAGTCCAGAATTCCCAAGACTAAATTAGTTCTCTTGGCTCAGCGACTGATAATTAGGGACTACAGTATAATGAAGAAACAATACAGTCCTGCACAGTTTTAGGAAATCAGTTTATATCCGCATGATGATATAGAAGGATCAATCTAATTGGTCAGTCGACATCCGCATGATGGTTTAGAAGGATCAATATAATTGGTCAGTCGACATCCGCATGATGGTATAGAAGGATCAATCTAATTGGTCAGTCGACATCCGCATGATGGTATAGAAGGATCAATTTAATTAGGGATTGATAAATTATTTGCCACTTCTATAAATTTGTTTTAATTGAAAACTAGTTTCGAATGTTATACATTCATCTTCAGTTCTAAAATCACACAAAAATTCAAAAATAAGCAATTCAAAATACAGTTTGGTATACATTTAATTTAATATGTATAATAATACCAAACTGTATTTTTAATTGCTTATTTTTGAATGTTTGTGTGTTTTTAGAACTGAAGATGAATGTGTAACATTCGAAACTAGTTTTCAATAAAAACAAAATTATATAAGTGGCAAATAATTTATCAATTCCTAATTAGTTTTAGGAAATACCTCTAAATACTGTATTTATTTTAAAACTTTCTAAACTTTTTAGTTTTTGTTATTAATTGTTTTGTAAGTATTATTTCTGTATATGCTTTATAATTATTCTTGTCCAATAGATAATTGGTATGCTGTGTCTTGTAGCAACCCAATGTATTTAGGCAGCATTGCTTAATAAATAAGTATTTCTCTGTCTTTATTTGAAACTCTTTTTTTTTAGATGGGATTGTTGAAAGGTCTGATAGAATTGAAAGTGTTGTTGAGAAGTTACTATCAAAGAAAAGTAAGCATGAGCGAAAGGAACAAGAAAGAATGGAAAGGCTGGAAGAAAGAAAAAGAAAAAGAGAAAGGCGAGAAAAAGAAATAAGGCGTTTAATGCCAAAGTCTTGGGCTGAATTTAATAAGTCTGGTTTTAAAGCTTATCATTTTCGCCGTCAAAAATTTAGATTGGAAAAGTTGAGCGAGGGTATGAAACCAAAAGAAAGGACAAGGTAAGCTATTTTGTTAGTTTGTTGTTAAATTTAATAGATTTAATCTTGGATTGATAGTGACTTTTATTTCATACTGAATGGAACTTAATATACTTTTGTTATTGTATAACCCACAAGGGGATTATCAACCTTAATATACTTTTCTTATTGTATAACCTGAAAAGGGAGTATCAACCTTAATATACTTTTGTTATTGTATAACCCGCAAAGGGAGTATCAACCTTAATATACTTTTGTTATTGTATAACCCGCAAAGGGAGTATCAACCTTAATATACTTTTGTTATTGTATAACCCGCAAAGGGAGTATCAACCTTAATATACTTTTGTTATTGTATAACCCGCAAAGGGAGTATCAACCTTGGGGATCACAAATTCTGATCACTTTTATATATTAAAAGGAGGAGGGTTCCCTCAAAGCTTATATAAAGTGGCAAGAAGCAATTCGCTTTCATTCTCGAGAAATATAAATTTAAAGTTATACTTGTAGTTTAAGTAGAGGTGGCTGTTGTAAATGTTTCAGCGGGCCCTGTGTAGCCTCGCAGTAGCGCTCATGCTTACCCCTTTGAAGGTTTTCAGTTTTAATCACGATTTTAGTAATTGTTTTATTTTATTTCTTAATGCTTTTTTTATATCTGGCGTTTACAAATGATTAAATATTGGATTAATTTTTTATTTTTAATTTAATATGGATGAAAATTTTCATGATGCAAAAGTTCGTAGATCTGTAACCTTATGGGAGGTGGGGTGGTGCATTAATTACTATATATGAGGAAAATTTGTATTAAGGAGAAAAGGTTTTGAATGAATCCCTAATTGATTATTCGTAAAAGTTGCTACTGTCTGCATAAACTTGGCGACGGTTGTCCTATAAAGATTGAGATAAGCAGACTTTGAGTTTCTGATGCGATTTAATTGTGGTTTAGTGTGTTGTAGTTTGATTAAAAAAAAAAAAATAAAGGGGTTTTGAATAAAACTGTTGTTTGTTTACTTTATAGTGTTAGTGTTAGTGAAGAAACTAACACTTAACTTTACTTATTTTCTGTTTATACAAAAAGAGGTTCTGCAAATAAATCAATTATAATGGTGGTATAACTTCTGCAGATATTTTTTACTTCTTTGATCCCTCCTATTATAAAAGACCTTAGAATCTTGGACCCCATCGACAGTAGACGTTATGGAGAGGCAACTGTACATTAAAGAAAAGCAGATTAGGGTGGGTTGTAGGGTAGTAACTGTTTTTTGTTTCTTATAATTATTCCTTGCGATGGTTAATATGTACATTATTCTGTATGTTATATGTTTATGACATATAACATATAATTGTATTTTATATGTTATAAGTATGGGAGGGAGAAAGAAGGCAGTGTAGCTAAGTGGCTAGATCAAGAGTTCAAATACGATTACGTAGTTAGCTAGTCCCTGTGGGAAGTTTACCTGAAACCTCCTTAATCAGTAGTGACTAATTATTTCAGTACTTGTATATAAGCTATTAAAAAAAGAAAAACGTACTCTGGGTTGTCACATATTTTTCATATAAAATGTAGCCCTAATGAAACTGAAATGTTGGCTATCATTAAAAAAATACGCTGAGGAGTGTTTCATTTTGCTTGCACTCTCACCTGTCCAACCATCCTAATGCACATTAATAATGCTAATACTTATTTTAATAATGTTGTTTTATTTTTTAATTTTCTTTTATTTACGATTTCAGGTCACATGAACATGAGAGAGAAGGTTCCAAACGATTCAATTTATTAGATACTCCCATGGTTTTAAAAAAACCGTTGGTCGTAAGCGGTGTAAATAACGAAGATATAGAATTTCCAAGTTGGGCTGTCCGATATACTAATACTTGGCCCCCCATAAGCTACTGTGTCAATCAAAAGTATGATACAAAACGTTATATATCACGGAAAGAAATGTTCAGTACATTGCCTGATAATATATACGCCATAATCAAGAAGTTTTTATCTCCTAGCTGCTTAAATAAGTAAGAATAAATGTAATTTTTCTACTTATATTCTTATTTTGAATTTCTTTATTGCATTTTACATATATTTTTGTTAATTTTGGAATATATGTAGCATTTTTTATTTACTATTGATAAAAATGGTTCTAGTTATATTAAAACACTAAGATCAATCATATAATTTCTTATGGACCTTTTTCTTCAGTCATTAGATTAATCATCATTTATTTTTTTATTGTATATCCAGTATTTTTTGTTTTTCCAGATTCAATGAGGAAAATCCTGAATCAAATCGCTCCTGGTGGAAACGAGATTTATTTCTAATTCCTAAATCTCCTGGCAATAACTTGGTCGAACAGAGAAATAATATACAAAGAAATGATCATGCTGAGGACATATTTGAGGCAAATTTTCCTGTTTCTGATGCAAAGTTTAATGAATTAAGTGATTATAGTAAAGTAAACAAAAATGAAGAGTTCGACAAAAATAGTAGCAAGTCGCTATCAGACATTCCTTCCAGTGAAGAGGCTAACTCTGATGTTGAAAAAAGTTATAGTAGTGAATTAAGTGAAATCGAAGCAGAAAATAAAGCATCCTCTGCAGGGAAGGAAGAAAGTAAAAATGAAGAAAATTTAGCCTCTGAATATGAGCAGTTTATCAAAACGATAGGACCTAACACGGATAATAAAGAATCTTCTGAAACAACTGGCCGAGCAGATGAAATCTGGTTGGAAGTTTCTGAAGAAAAGGAAATATTCTCAGAAAGTTCTTCTGTAACAACAAAAAAAAAGTTAGAAGTTGAAGATCAGAAGAAACTTAAAGATAAAAAACGACAGAAGCATAAAAGGAAAAAAGTCAAGAAAAAAGCAAAAAAAAGGAGTCACTCATCTGATTCTTCTAGTTCAGAAACTTCAAGTAGTTCCAGCAGGTCCAGTTCTAGTAGTAGCGACAGTAGCTCAACAACCTCCACAAGCAGCAGCAGTTCCAGCAGCGGCTCCAGCAGTTCTAGTTCGTCCTCATCTTCTGCTTCTACTTCTTCCTCTAATGATAGCTCTTCAGAATCTTCTACTAGTACCAGTTCGAGTGGATCAACAACCTCAAGTGACAGCCAATCTTTCGAGGGAAAGACTAAAAAAAAATTGAAGAAGAAGCATTTATCCAAGAAAAAAATTATTTCAAGTGGAAAAAATAAAAATAAAAAGATGGTTAAAGTTGAAAATGAAGATGAGAAAGCATTTATGAAAAAGAAGAAGAAAAGGAAGGAAGATTTGGTTAAAGAAGATAACGAAAAATCAGATAATGAAGCGGAAGTTTGTGACTTAAAGAACCTTACTGGTAGCCCACAGAAACCATTGACAGAAGTTGTTGAAGGTGAGGGAGAATCCTTAACTAGTAAAGGTGAAATTGGAGATCCTTCTGTTATTATTGGTGAGGAAAAAGTAAATCAAGATGAAATGTATGAACCAAGAGACAGTTCACCTCAGTCGAGAACCTCTGACGAGGGTGGTAGCTCTTTATCAAATTCCTCTTTAAAGTCTATTACTTCTGAACCTGTCCTCAGCAATGAACAAAAAGATACAAACAATTCCCTGCATTGGAATAGTGGGGAAGAATCCGTCAGTAATTTGCCAATGGATCAAGATATTCATGAAAATGATTCAGCTAAACCTCCTGAAGGTAAGAGGCATTTCAATATAGATATGTTTCAAGAATCCCATAATTGTACTCCTGACATCAGTAGTGCCCGTGAAAGTCCATCTGAAAATGGTATTGAAAATTTATCACATAGAGATTTCAAAGGGGAGTCGAAAGAAGAAAATGATAACACTAACAGTAGGGTCTTACCGCAATCAGGGGAAGAATCTGCTTTGAAATCCCTCGAGAGGTATAGTCCTACAGCAGAGGATGAAGATGAAGAAGAATATGAAGATTTTTTAACTAATAATACATCAGGAGGAGGATCCACATTAGATGATGCTTCACAGTTAGTTAGCTTTGGTGTGAATTCGGCGAGTGAAGAAGCCAGAATGCTTGATATTCCATTACCTCCACCGATCGAAGCACCATCTGAGGCTCCTACTTCCTTTCGTAATATTCTGCAATTGCCGTCTTCTCCTAATCAACAGCCTCATCAGTTGGACATTAAAAAAAAAAATTTTGTTTTGATTGGCAAGTCACCAGTTGCTAGGTTAACTTTTGGTAAACAAGTTATGAAACTGAAACCAATTAGTATATTTTCTACAGAAGATTCAGATTCAGAAGCTGATAAAACACCTTTTCCACTATCTACCGCATCCGAAACAAATGATGCAAGCTTACCATCTTTGAGCGGAGCAGTGGAAACCAAAGATGACAACTATACTCAAGAAAGTGTCAATTCCTCCCAAATAACCAATGAAATTATCAATAATCAAGTTTCTGTTCCTGATATAGAGGCTAGTAATGTGGATGCAAAATCAGCAAATGCAGTTCTGGATTCTTCCTCACCGCAGTCCAAGAAGTCTCGTTGGGACCAAGAAGCATCGAAAAGTGAAGAAAGGGATTGTATTGGAGATGTTGCTGAGCGTTCCCTACTAATTAATCCAGTTGCGGAAAAGACTGATAATTCAGAAAGAAAAGTTTCTGGCTATCAGTCAGTAGTAAGTGTTCCAGAATTCTTGGAAAAAGTTAAGGGAAAGGCAAGAAAAGAGGATAGTCGCAGCCCTGTGGCTAATGATAAAAAAAGAAGAAGGGAAAGATCTCATTCTTCAGAAAGAGATAGGAGGAGAAGGGAAAGAGTCTGGAGTCCAAGAGACAGGGGCAGATTTTCCAGAGACAGGAGAAGGGATTTTAGGAAAAGATCTCGTTCAAAGGAAAGGAGGAGCAGGAGGGACTCACCTCACCGTGAATATTCACCCGGTTGGAGAAAGAGTTCACCTCAAACCAAGTTGTCGCGTAGATCACCGTCTCAAGAAGGAGAGCAGAGGAAAATGTTTGAAAAGTCTCTGAGAACTGAAAATATTATAATAAATCATGATTTACCCAATGAACCATCGACTACATTCGATTCTTCTTGGAATAAAAGTGAGCTGAATTTGAATGAAGTAAAAGACTCATACAATTCTTCACCTAAGAAAAAGGAATCCCTTTCTGACTGGGATTCGCCTGAACGAAAGTATTCTCCATCCTCCCGCAAGGAATCTCCGAAGAGAAAAAAGTCACCTGTTTCACGGGATTCTCCATTCCGTTCTCCTCGAAGAAAAGAATCTCCATTGAGAAAGCGTACTCCTGAAAACCGTAAAGAATCACCTAATAGAAGGTATTCTCCTCGAAGGTCACCATTGCCTTGGAAAAGATCATCTCCTGATCGCAGAAGGTCTCCTTATTCGCCAAGACGATCTTCTCCATCGAGGAGAAGAGTCTCCCCGGACAGAAAACGTCCTGGCTCTCCTTATAGACGTAGGTCATCTCTAAGCCCAGAACGTAAGTATTCTGGGCGTTATATGAGAAAATCTCCAATAAAACATCAATCATATTCCAATTCACCATCGCGTGAAGAAAAGTGGAAATGGGAGGAAGATAAAGAACCAGAAAAAAGAGGCGGAGTCGAAGGTGAACGTTTTCCAAAATGGGATTGGGATGGGGAAGCACCTCAAGCTGATGCTGCTAGCGACTATCAGACAAGTCTTGCCGACTCTACTATAAGTGATTCTGAACTGGTTAAGGAGCCTCCTTCACCGAAAAGGATGTCTCTAGATGAGAGATTGAAGATCGAGCTTGGCCATACGAACACAAATATTGAACCAGAACAACGTCAAAACATACCAGCCTTCCACAGCTTCTATTACCCTCCTCCGACGGTTGCTGATCCAGTTGGCTACTTTCCACATCAGCAGTATAACGTTAATCCCCAACCACCCCCGCGTTTGCAGCCTGATTGGAATCCTTCTCTTCATCCACCCCAGCTTCCGAATAAATTGGTTCAGGTATGTTTACTCTTAAGTAACATTAATCTTTTCATATGTGATTACCATAAATTTATTTTTAATTTATAAATTAGTGAATTGCTAATTTTTTTAAATTAATTAAAGGTCCCTTAAATTGATAAGATTGTTCATAATCAGGTTTTGTTTTGTATGAAGTTCTTTTTTTTTTTTTGGTATGATATTTTGATATTGAGTGCTATATAACTGTGGTCATCTGATATTTTATTTCATTTATATTTTTGACCTACAAAGTGTTTTTATATGTTGAGTGTATTTGAATTGTAAGATATGGAACTTGGTTAAGGAAGAAATTAGAATTGTTAAAATCTGACTACCCCATGGGATTAGTTCATCCGTCTTGCTCAACTTTAAATTAATTTTTTTGTAGGCCTGCAGTGCCCTTTTTTGTTTTATAATAACCTATTTTAGGTTACTGTGTAATTTTTTATTCTATTTAAACTGTTTAAAGAAAAAAATACATGTTTAACTGCCATTTTTGATTTAATTAATGTTTTTCTCATTATTCCTCCTGTAATTTGGAATTTTTCGTAATCTGGTATTCCTCAAGGCCCGAACATACCAGATTAGAGAAAGCTTACTATAATTTAAATTGAAAATTTGATATTGATCCAGAAGGACAGGTGTATTTGTCTGGTTTAGATCTAGTGAATAGAAAAAGAAATTGGTTGAATTATCAAAATGATGATTTCATGACAGGTGATTGATTTCATGACATCTCTGCTATTCCTTGTTGATTTCATAATATCTCTGCTATTCCTTGTTTGACATGAATTGACAGCAGCATACAAATTAGTCTCAGCTTAATAAATTTTAGAACGTCACTGTGAGGTGTATAGATTGCAATTTCTTATTATACCAAGTACCCACTTCTTTGAAATCTTTTAGTATACCAAGGACCCATTTCATAGCAGTCTCTTAGTATACTAAGGACCCACTTCTCTGCAATCTCTTAGTATACTTAGGACCCACTTCTTTGCAATCTCTTAGTATTTTAAGGACCCTCTTCTTTGAAATCTCTTTGTATTCCAAGCACCTGGATCCATTTCTTGTGCAGAATACAGCTAACATTTGCTACCAATTAAAAACCCTTTGAATAAAAATCATGGGTTACAAAGAAAAGGCTTTTCAATTTTTTTTTTCTTACAGGTCGGAAATGTTCTTCAGGTGGTGCCAACTGAGATACCAGTCGAACCAGTATTTTCAGCTCCTCCGCCTAAAGTAATTATTAATTATATTATTTAATTGTGATCATATATTTTTGTATCATTCATAAATAATATGGTATAAAATTACAATGTTATAATTTTCTCAAGTTTAACTTGTGATTATATATATATATATATATATATATATATATATATATATATATATATATATATATATATATATACATTTAAGTTGTATGATAATATTCATATCTTTTCTTTTTTAATTTTTTACAATAGGGTTTCTATTGTAAACTTTTTAGCTAATCTGATTATACTACATATATATTAAAAGAATCATATTACCTTGGTCCTTTTTTAAATTGTTGGAAGCTTTTAACTATTTAATATTTTCATTCTAAACTGGACAAATAAGTATAGTTACCTTTATTTTTTTCTTTCTAAGTAATTGAGATGTTATAGTTTTTACTTATTTGAGTTGATTCTTGCATTTGAATTAGTTTAATATTTTTTTTTTTTTTGATTGTGTTTCTTTCTTATTTCCTCCCTCCCATTAAATAAATATGGTTTTATTTTTATATTTGAAGAGAGAGTGCTTTCATTATCCGAATCGTGCAGTTATGGACAATTTATAAAAAGATGTGTTGAGTAGAAGACGGGAAGTGGAACCGCTCGGAAGTGACTCGTAATTTTGGAAGTAATCTGGTGTAAGTTATGAGTGCTCGAAAACCTCCAAGAGAGTTGATCATATTTTGAGGTAAAATGTTTATCGCATTGATAACAGTGAAACTAATGAAAACTACTATTTAAATTCAAATTTAGCTTATATTGAAATATAAGAACCGATCTAGCAGAATTAATTTTATGTTAGCACATGATAGGATAATTCACTAAATGTTTACAGGACCTACTGCCCAAGTGTAGCACTTGCTATTGATATGCTAGTTAAGACTGACTTGATCAGTCACAGGAATGATATGTATTTCTTTTTTTTCTTTTCTTTTTTTATAAAATTGGTTACACACACCCACCCTTTTACATAACATTGTTATGCTTATTATATCGCATCAATGTATACTCATAGCCTATTAGTTTTAAATGGACAACTATGACAATCAATTGTTCAGCTCAAATGCAACCAAAAATGGCTGGTAAACATTAACATTTTCAAAAAATTGATTTTTCCGAAGATATTTTGATTATGTATTTTTTTAACTTTTAACTTCTTTTCTTTATAAAACACTAACGATTTCATTTTTACTTCAGCTAAAACAAATGATATTACACCGTTTGAAAGATCTTTAGATTTCCTATTAGACAAATTTGTTTTCAATCTTCACATTTATTTAAAAACTTGGCTGACATCAGTTCTAATAATCGAAAATTTTGGAAATTGAAAATTGTCTAAAGCAAAATCTTAGTAAAGTAAAAATAGGACAGTTACAGTGAGAAAACCCAATGAAATTCTGTACTATGGTTTTTATATTACAGGTTAAGTAAAAAAAGGGAAACATCATCATCATAGGTGGTACTGAAATATGTCACCGATTCCAGGCCTCCTCCAAAAGCCCCTTCCAGTTGGTGTAGCTCTCCAGTTTTGGGTACTAACAAGAAGAACCAGCACGTCCGCTGTGATGGTGTACGTCCATCTCGCATTATGCTGACCCATTCTCCGCTTGCCTTAAGCTCAGGCTAGTGTCTTCTTAGGTGTCTCGCTATCCTCCATCCTCACCATGTGGCCTGCATATCGAAGTCTCGAGCTTGATGACCTTAACTGCATCAATGCAATCATAGAGAAAGCTATGCATTCTTCCTTCTCCAGTTGTTTACCTCTCGAACTGGGCCAAAAATTCTTCTTAAACCAAAACTTTTTTTTTCAAATACCATTAGATGGCCTCAACAGCTCTTTTGTATTATTATGTATAATTATATTATTTAATTAATTAATTATCATTTAAGTTATTAAAAAAAGTGGGGAAGTGCGTGATTAAAACAAAAACCAAATTTAAAACTGGTTAATTATTTTTGTTATTTACAATACACATTTTTAAAATGGATTTAAAAATTTTCATCATCATACTAGTATTTTATTAAAAGCTTGATATTATATTGTAACAATTAGTTAAATGTATTTATATTATTTTCATAATTATTCAAAATAAATTCTCACGATTATAAGCCATTTATAAGAGTGAACTCTGCAACCGGTGGCCACCTGGCCTAACTGAGCCAAAATCCCCTACTAAATGCTTTATTTTTTTTTTAATTGGCGATTTTTAGCCTTCCTTGCCTGGTCGAACTAACAGATCGACTTTTTGGCATATTCATTTTGGGTTGAGCTCCGGTCAGGTTACACTGTTGTATGCAGATTTGAAGTTAACAATTTTTTACAGTATCACAACCAGAAAAAGGTGATGTGTAACCTTCGTCCATTCTCATTCATATTTTCATGCAAGCCAAAGCCTCCTGTTGTTGGACAATATATTTCTTGGGCATTGAGGTCTCCTAGGACAATGTTGATATCGGCTTCTGGACGTGTCTCCTAATACATCATAAAACAACCTTATCCTTGTCCAATACAGCTTCTGTTAGGGCATGGCAGTTGATGAGAGAGAAATTAAAGAATTTTCCGTTGATATTCAGATAGCATAAGTGGGAAGAGATAGGCGTGAACTTCAGAATGTGTTGGCGTGCTCTATCTCTGACCAAAAATCCTGTGCCTAATGTATGGTGCTTCTCATGGCAGCTAGAGTGTGGTATCTCTTTTTAAGCGAACCACATTAAGGCCAGCGGACTTCCTGGATTTCTGCAATGTCAGCTTGAAATTTGTCAATTTCTGAAAGGCTACTAGTCTATGCAAAGATAAAACGATAAGGCAAGCTGTATGCCTATGCTTCGTAGAGGTTTCATGATAATTTAGTTTAAGGAGAGCCGATTATCACAGCCCACTGCCCCCGAATCAGGTGGAGGAGATGTTTTCTCAGAGTGCCTCTATCCGTGGTGGCTACCCATGGGAGGTAATATGCTATATGCGTTGAATAGAATACTGTAAGTGTGTTTTTTAGTGTAGGTGTTTCTCCAACCTGGAGGACCAGTGGCTGATAGCTGAACGATGTGGCTGCCACTTCCCTACACCCATAAAAGCAAAATAGATGAGGAATATTCAAAACATAGCCGGCGAACTGGTTACGGAGGATGATAAAATATTAGCACAATGGAGGATTCATTACCAGCAGAAGTTCTCAGATTGTAATATCTCCATGATAGAGATCTGGGAAACGATATCTCAGAAAGAAACTGAACCTGAATCATAGCTCGTGGTTGAAGATTGTGTCAGCGAAGATAAGAGTCGTTAGTAGTTGAGAGATTAAAGCTGGGAAAAGCAGCAGAAAGAAACAGAAAAGCTTCGGAGTTCAGGATACAGAAGATTGGAGGAGAGGAACTTTGGAAATTGGAAACACTACAGGCTCTATTCCATAAGATATCGGGTGAAAAGAGAATTCCCCAAGTGACCCTTATTAAGTGTTTCATTTTATTGATTTCTCACAATATAACTTTACATTTCAGATTTCAACGCTTCGGGGTAATACTCAGGAATACATCCACAATACATCAAATCACCTTATACTTAACATATTACTTATTTGAAATATGCATAACTAATCATTTTACTCCTAATTGTCAATCATAATCCTTAATATTTTTTCCTTTTTTATTAAACATTTCAAATTTTATATATTATTCCTATTAGGAGCATCAACTGTTAGTCTTAATAAAATTTTCTGTGAATAAAGGAGTTTAAAAACTTATCAATATTTTTTGCTGTTAAGCTGCATAATTGATTCCCTAACTTTAGCCATTTAGCACTGAGGTGCTGTTAAATATTTTACCTAGGGCACGTCAGTAGCGATAGATTGTGCAAAAAAATTGTTAATTGTAACAATTTTAATATATAATAATATTTAAAACCGTTTATTTTCATTTGTCTTTTTATTTTCTTCTAAAACCATTTTAAATTTTGTTTGTATCATTTGTTAATTGTTTATTTTCAATTCGATGAGTTGCCTCTCTTTTCTCTCATGATTATTTTATTTCCCCAAAAATTTGTTGTTTCAAAGAAATCATTTAAAAGAAAATGATTGGATCCTTTCAGTATTTGAAGGACTCATTGCTGAGCTTACATATATATGTGTTTTTTTTTTCTTTTTTTAGATGGTTAGAAACGTTGAGGTTCTGCAACCTAAAGTGTTACAAGTTGGCAACGTCCTTCAGGTGGTTCCGTCGCAGGAACCCCCACCACCACCGCCACCTCCTCAGAGCGTGCCCTTACAATTTAACACTAATATCACTCCACCTTCACCAGTAGCTGCACCAATACAAAAAATGACTGCACCTCCTTCGCAGCCGGCTCCACCTGTTTCCATTATTTCTCTACCTTTTCCGCCAGGTAATGATCAGTAATTTTCTAAAATTTGTTGTGTTCTTTAAATTATAAGCAATTTCTGAATTGTTTTAAATAAGTCAAAACCTAAGGTGAGATATGTTAATATTGTGTATTTATGGTTTTTGAATGCTTAGTAGAGTGTGACTGGTATGCAAGCTATGGAAAGTGCTGTTTAACCCTCTATCAGAGAGAGACAACAACCTTTCTTTTGTTAACTGTTACCATTCGTAAAAATTACTCCTATTATTTTATGAGTTAATAAGATTTTCTTTTTATTTTTTTTTTCTTACATTACCGTAATTTTGAGTGTAAATAATAAATAAAGTTTATGTTTATTTCTATCATTTTATGCCTTTACAATATTTACCTTTTTTTTTCTTTCTTTTTTTTCCCAGCATATATGCACCGCAGCCTATTTAGGCCTATGCGCTGGCCTAAACCGTTTAAAACAGGCCAGTAGCCTTTGCAAATCTGAGTAGACTCATCGGGTCCATCATCTCGCAGAGCTTAGGGTCATTGATCCGGTCACAACCAAAGTGGAGGTACCGCACCCTTGCCAAAGCATCGCATCCACAGATTATGTGGAAAGCCGTTTCGTCCTCCATCCCACATAGTCTACATGTCGGTGACTCAGTTAGTCCCATGTTGTGGAGGTGCTTGTTCAGGTGACAGTGTCCTGTATATAGTCCCGTAACTGTCCTAAGGATACTCCTAACCATAAACAGAAGAATCTCACTTCTTTTGGGGCCGGGTCCATCTAAAAACAGTTTGGAATGTATCTGTTTCCTAGTGTTTTCCCAGTAGTTCTTAACTTTATTGCCTAAAGCCACTCTAATACGCCTTACCTTACGCTAAGACTTATGCCACATATTGGCTCTGGTGTACAAGGTTTCATCTCAGAGCCTCTCCTTGCAAGGTGATCAGCCTTTACATTCCCTAAAATTCCCGAGTGCCCAGGGACCCATTCAACTCTTACCCTGTTGGTTTCAGACAGTTTGTTAAGATTAACTTTGCATTCTTCCACCAACTTTGACCGGGTCGCATAACCACTTAAAGCCCCGATAGCAGCTTGGCTATCTGTGTGGACTGTAATTAATCTGTTTCTAACGCCCTCCTTAATAAGCGACTGGGCACAGACATAATATTTACCTTAGAATTTATTATATTATTTATTTTTTTGTTTCACAAAATTTTCTTAGGTTTTAGGCATAAAACATAGTGAGAGATATGTTATTTATTTATGACAAATTGTAAATATTGGTGTTAACCGTAAACAATGGCTCCATACTTTCTCTACCTTAGTTAAATATTGAAATGAATAAAAGCAGAACAATTTCATAGGTTTCGTTAAATTCTACTTTGTGAGTGTTTGGACGTGAACTTCTCACTTTGTTTTTTCTTTGTATTTTTATATTCGTCTATAGAACTATTTCTGAAATTATATCCTTGTCACAAAGAACATTCCAAATGTCAGCAGGCTTAGGATTATTTCCTATTGTCTTGGTATTTCCTCTCAAATCACCAGAAAATTGAGAAATATTTTTTGTAGAGGTCCTTTTTAGGCTCTAATAAATTCCAAACAAAATTATTATATCAGCTTATCTTTCATTTTAGTTATCGTTGGAATTTTCTCATCATCTGTATATGATTCTGTCTCAGGCGCTGTTCAAGGATCACTAAAGATTTCAACATCTTCTATTTCGGAAACTTCCAACTTCTACTCAGTTACTTCAGGTTTTAATAAATCCTCTTTGAGGAAAGTTTGACTTTTTTTTTTTCAAAGTCAGGGACATGGGCAATTGAATTAAATGTTCTGATGGAATACTTTTTCTACCTCTTTTGATGTACAATAAAGACTTGATAATCCGAATTTGATGGGACCGAGGGTCATTCAGTTCATTGAAAACTCGGTTAATCCGAAAACATTCTATTTCTGCAATAAATCGAATGAGTGCCTTAAATTTGATAGTACGCTCATTTACCATCCATAAATCTTAAAATGAAGATTTTGAAACAGTAAAATATTATTCGCTAGAAAATTCTGATAAGCATTTGACCGGATGTTCTGTTTTTCGGGACTTCTGTGTACATGTGGTTGAGTTCCATCTAAGACAAAATAAATAATAAAGAATCACTTGTTCAAATTGTATCGAGTTTTCAAGATACAAAAAAAATTTTACTAACTGAGATCTCCCATAATAATTATACCACTTTACTTGAGACTACAATTTAATTTTGACGCCCACTCTTTTACAAAAAAATCAATTTAAAACAATATTATTTCCAAAAATAAATTAAATTTTAGGAGGTATTTACTCTATATGTTTAGCAAAGTGACTGAATATTTATTATTTATTATACATATGCATATAGGAGTATATTTATGGTTTATTAAGCTTTCCAACTTTAAAAATCACTATTTTAGTAATCACTTTATTTTGCACTTAGCTAAGTACACAGTGTGCAATTAAGCGAGATATTGAAAAACTGTTTTCAGAATTATGATACTTTTACATTATCTAATTGAGAAAGTAATATTGATTTCTTGCAGTAATACCTATAATAAAAGGTATATATATATATATATATATATATATATATATATATATATATATATATATATAATATATATATAAAAGGTATTACTGCAAGAAATCAATATTACTTTCTCAATTAGATAATGTAAAAGTATCATAATTCTGAAAACAGTTTTTCAATATCTCGCTTAATTGTGTGTGTGTGTGTGTGTGTATATATATATATATATATATATATATATATATATATATATATATATATATATATATATATATATATTATATATATATATATATCTATATATAAAATCCAGATATTATTTACGATAAAGGGCAGCTTATTGATCACTGTTATACAGTTTAACTGCATGTTATTGTTCTCTACAGGTTCACCTAATGTTTTCATGAAGTTGGAAGAAAAGGAAAGGCGAAAAAAAGAAAAAGAACTAAGAAAAGAGAAAAAGGAACAAAAAGTAGCACGCAGGATGCTCAGGGTGAGTTTTTAAAATGACTTTAAATTTGTATTATAATAAAATCGTGTCACTGAGTATTAATTATTTATTTATTTATAGCACAATTTTACCAAAGTTATTTAAAATTAGAATAAAACTCAAATTAATGTCAAATATTATTAATGAAATATTTTAGCAAAATTGCGAATTAAAAGTTTCAGGTCTCTAATCAAAAGTTTATTAAAACTTATTAACATTTCATCAAATTAAGGAATAATTCGTAATTTAATAACAGGTATAATTTAAGCAACAATTGACAAATTATTTGCTTAAATATTTTCGTTCGAAATTGAATCTTTATGCGCATAAGATAAATGTTTTTGATTGCCATGTATGATATTATGCGAGTGAAATTTGTCATGGTGTACTGAGGATGTAGCGGTAGACCATACTTAATTCTTGAAATGTTTATCACAAGGGCGAATCATAAAATAAGCTTCCCTTCTTTCTTAAACAAAGTACATTTACTTTACTTTCAAAACAAAATACATCCTTTGAAAACTGAAACATCGATCTATTTTTCAATATAATTGCTATTTTGAACCAAGCATTTTTTCAGACACTGCTCTAGCTTTCGTAGATCTGTATCAAAAAAATCTGCCACCAACCCGTTGAGATGGTGATTTATCTCTTTTTTCGTCATCGGGGCAGAAGTTTTGTCCACCTAAGTGTTTAACCTTTCGATTGCCAAGACTGAAACCGATAGTCTTCTGCTCCATTCCTGATTATCATGAATGGTGATCATGAATGGCCACTAAGATGGAGATTCCCTGTAAACTCTCTATACTATTTGGAAATGTGTTGAATGTTCATATACTTCCATCGGTAGTCAATGAACGTCTATAGGTGGAGCCCATTCCACATATAAATAGCGAATTGCTGCATGAATTTCAGACGTGGCGGTTGTGGCAATCTGATCCTCCATCACAGACAGTTGCTCAACTAACACTACTTGGCCTAGTAAAGTCTGGCAAGGCGGGATCGAGAGTGGGGAAATTACTGCTCATGGCAGTGTTGGCTAAAACCTTTCTGTGGGAACCTTCCTTTACATTGGCCTACAAAAAAATTCTTGTTTTAGTATCGTTTGTAAAGTTATGGTTGAAAAGGACAGTTTCTCTTTGTACTTAACACACCTTTCTGTGTAGCTGAATCAAACAGGAAACAGCAGATGACTCTTAGTTTTTTTAGGTGCTTCAAAGACCGACAAGGCAAGGTGACATGCTCCAGAAATTAAAAAAACAAGCCCTGATAGTATAGTTGATAAAATATGTGACATTCTTTTCGATTCACTAATGGGGACCAACTATTAATTATTAATGATCATTAGAACAGTACCAACATAATCAACTGCTTTGTTTTCAGGAAATACAGTGGAAGGTCCAACTTCCCTTCATCGTAATCAATTTGTAATCAGCAATAGGGCTTAACCAATCATCTACTCTCCTCAGTGTAAATCATAAAGAATGTGTGATTAGAAAACATTTATGATTAAATTTAAATGCAAATAAAATATTTGGAAAATACACCTTCTTTGATAATGAAGCTAAAAGTATTTAAGGAATGAAATAAGGATATTTCTATAAAAATATTTAATGTCTACAACATATATCCATCTAAATACAGTCCATTATATCCTCTAATGTATTCAGAAAATGATAATCCTCAACCATATCTCGCACCATTTCCCGTTCGTTCCCCATGACGAAAACATTAGTACAAATCAGATTATCCAGCAACTATTGTATTAAATTAACATTTAATAATATTTATTATTATTTCAAGCTGAAAGAAAACTGCTTTATCTGCAATTTAAATGAGTTGCAGGATCTTTTACATATTTTCGTTCGGTGCCCGATCTATACACTGCCTGCCTCATTCTGTAAATATGAACAGATCAAATTATGTAGAGTTATTTAGAATTGGCAATAGCGATCTTCTTAAGAACCTGTTTTACTATGTTAGGCAATGTTGTAGATTTATCAATATATACCTTAGGAGTATTCTTAAATACCTCAATTTTTATGGAAATCCCAGTGTAAAGACAAAGAAATGTTTACCTCTTTATAAGTTTCTAAGTTTTTTTTTTAATTATTCGATAGTTATACGATTGGATTTGGAAGAAGAAAAAAAAAATAAAGATAGTCTGGAAAAAGAATCGTTGCCTATAAAATAGCTTGAATATAGTTTCTATTCTGTATTGTCGTATCATTAATTATGTCATGTATGATCCCTGAAGATGTGCAAGACAGCCATGTTATATACTGCTCATTCATAATATAAATCAGTCTTTTTTGGTTTCATAATTTAATATTCGTTGACTTTTAGAATTAAAAAAAAATCATTTAAATTTTTAAAAAAGTATTGTTATGTTATTAACTTATTTGTATTTGTGCAATAATGGCCAATTTATACCATAAAAATAGTTTTATTTTAGATATAATAATTTTATACCAATTACATGAACTTAACAAAAACTTCTGTTTTATGCCCTGAACTTTTTATGTGTGATAATGTAGTGTTATAGATTTTTTCATTGGTTTGTTTTTAGATTAAAAAAAAAAAATTGTACTTTCACTTTGTAAATATTGTTCTTTAAGCTATAAAATGGATTTATGATAATTACAGGGCTTCCTGATTGTTGAAGATAATCTAAGAAACTGTAAATTTGCCAAAACGTACTCAAAAGTGACTTAAGATAGTGTTTGTAATGTCGGCAAAGCAGAACAATTGAGTGTTGATTGTGCAGAAAGTATCTGTCCAAGAGGAGGCAGATGAAAGACCTAATGGCTGTCTTGGTGTATCCAGCTCCAGTGAGTTCATTTGTACTTGTATTTTTTGTAGATGGAACATTGGAGAGATTTCATTAAGTTAATTTTATGATTGCCTCGATTGGAAAAAAGTGCAGGATGTATAAGTGGGCTGTTCCAGTGGGAGACGTCTTCATCAGCTGATGGATTTCATCTTTATGTTATAAATTAAACTGCTTATATCCGTTCCTTTTAGCATTTAGTTTTGGTTGTATACAGCCATAAGAAACTTTCTCTTACTTTAATTACTAACACAACTTTATTCACGTTGTCCAGCAACCTCCAAAAGTGTGACACAATTGCGAATTCCAGCTTCTTTATGTTTGTAAGAAAAGTATTTCTTTAAGTGGAAATCATAACAAAACCTGGCCAAAACTGAAGCAATATTTTTCACCAAAAGAAGACAAAAATGTTAATAAAATCATATATATTAATGGAGATTTAAAATGGCAACCTATACGACACGCTGTTGTCTATTCCCAGGGAGTCAGTTTCATAATTCATTTTTCTAGCTCAGTCAAGATGGAATGGGTTTAAAAACATAGTTAATAGTATATTTTTTCTTAGTAGTTACTAGGTCTTCACACTATTTATACTAGAAAATATTGAATTGGTATCAATATACCTAAGTACATAAACCTGGCGTAAGTACATAAGTAAATAAACTTGGCAGTTCCTTACGATTAACAATCAGGAAACAAAAAGAAAATTATATGTGGAAACAAATAATAACTGTATGGTTACCTTTTTATTTTCTTAGCAAATCTGAGAAGAAGAAAATTAAGCAAAGTGGGTTAATGGATAACTTTGCCTCCAATGACGTCAAAAGTTTGGTGTTACTGAGTGTGGCGAGCGTAGCACGAATGGGGTTAATGAAGGAAAGAGAAGGAGTATACCTTCCAATTGATGGCTGCAAAGTTCACTGGAAGGATAAGCACATTTTTCTTCCTCCTTCTGTTATTCTCCATTAAACAACTTGTCTCAAACTCTTATTGTTGAATTGATTCTTCTTCAATATGGAGGAATTACCTGGCATCCCAAACAAAACAGATATCTATAAATGTCTTTAAGAGGGATTTATGAAATCAGTTTAATGCCCAGTGTGACATACAATAAAGAAGTGTTGCGTGTAACAAGGGTGAGAGAACGGTTGGCAACAACCGTCTCCTACTCACCTTGACCGAGGTGTCTTCCCTGATCTCGCCGACTATAATCTCCCACGGTTTGTATTATTACATGTATTAAAAATCAATAATAATAATTATTTACTATTCTATTATGAATAGGATCTGCCAGGAATTATTTATTTGTTTATGAATATACACCACTCGCATCAAAAATTCTAACTAGACGTAGCTTGAACTAGTTTACTTTCTGTCAGTTTGTATTACTCATGACATGACTCACTTTTACCTCACAACTAAATCATATATGCCTAACTGGAAAATTGCCAGTTTCAATCTTTCAATCCTCTCCTCATTCATTGGAAGAAATTCAAAACTTAACACCCAGGCTAAATTACTTATTTGCATCTATTAATTAAGCCTATATTTACTTATCGATAAAGCACCTAGTTGGAACAAAATAAGTATTTTTGAGTAATATTTGACTGGCTAAATCTTCTCCAGTTGCATGACATCTAAATCAGGTTGTATTGTCGATATTTTTAAAGCGATTGTTGTAAAATTTGTAGATAATAATTAACGATGAAAATCAATTACTTTGTTATACTTGCAGTCTGCAATCACTCAAACCTAAAGGATTAGGGTATATTAGATTATGAACAAATGTTTGTAAATTACTATTTTGAATTATTTCATTATTTCCTTAAATTTTGTTTTTCTTTCTTCATTTTTATTACATTTTTTTTCTTAATTTTTGTAGATATAACCTAAGATTGTGTAAATTTAAAAACTAAGGCTTAAACTATTTTATTATGTAAACTTTCTAAGTTATAAATATGAAATATGAATTAGTTCATGGTTATTTGTCTGTGGAACAATGTTTTTATTTGTATAGTTTTCAACATGCAATGAAAATGTTTTTAAAAATATTGATAATAGATAAAATAAATGCAAATTTAACTTGAAATCGTTAATTTTTTTGTATTTTCGGGATTATTTTACACCTGTAATGGTAGACTTGTCTGAGTATCTTTCTGCTTCTAAACATTGAAGTGTATTTGCAATTTTGGTAGCAACATTTCTTGCTTATCATGATTAAAAAAAATATAACAAAAACATAATAATTCAGAGCAGTATTTATTTTATTTAAATGCATTTTAAATTTTTGATATTGAGAACAGATTGGAATAACTATCGGGGGATTTTGCTCCTTATGTATAATTCTACATTAGTCGAATTACGTTTATTTTAACGTACTGAATCACAGAATACGCCAGGAGAATTATCAGATACTGTTAATTTGGTTTTAGATAGAATCGTTTGACTTTTTATCAAATATTTTCCTGATGGTAAATATTAGAGCAAAATTTAAAGTGCAGAGGTATTAAGATGATTGAGGTTCTTAAATTAATTAGTGAATGTTAAATAATTTTATTCTGGGACAAAATATAACCTCAATTTATTTTATCAGAATAAGCACGCTCAGACTATATCATCGCCACCACCTCTAATTAACGAATGTGAAAAATCGCATTTTTCAAATATCTTAGTTTTATTAATTTACCAGTAGCACGTTTGCAAAATAAAATCTTATAAACTCGAATCTAGGATATAGAGAAATAAAAAATACCCAGAGAGTAAAATTTGAAATTCTTTTTTTGGTCCTCTGAAAAGTAGCAAGATTCACATTCATTAATTAAATGTGGAAATGATATATACATATTTGTATGGCTATATATTTATAAAAGGGCTATTGTCAATTATCTATTTATAATTATTGAAGAGCCCACAAAAGGAAGGGGAAGAGCAAATTTTTTTCTGAAATGGAGTTGAACACATCAATATGCTCATATCATTGAGTAGAATAAGATGGTAAAAAGAAATAGCCGGAAATGTGGATAGTCGCTTTGTCAGAAGCGTCTGAAGAATAATCATTGACTGAAGAAAGGGCAGAGCTCCAAACTTTAAAACTTGATTTTCTCAAAATGCATTGTGGATGACTCTCCCCCTTTTTTCCGTGGGCTCTTCAATTATTATTATTACAAATAGATAATGTATACATCAATACAATAGTTTGCCTATTAAGCATATAAAGAAATAAGTGGTGTTCGAAGGTAAATTTAGAGGATTCACAATTAGAAATGGCTGAAGAATTCCAGCAAGATCTAGGATGTAAGGAGGTTTTTTCGGTTCTAAGGACTTCAAAAAAAAAAAACCTCCGAGGAAGTATTGTAGTCGTAAAATAAAAAGATGAAGAATAGTTTGAAGGAAGATGAAGAAGTTTTACTTATAAAAATAGGTAAGGAATTCCAGAAGGAGGAGGAATTAATATGAAAGGATTTACTAAGGGGACCAGTTCTGGGTGAGGTAGGGTTCTGCTAAGTAAGGAGTGAACGGAAAATGCCACTATTAGCAGTTCAAGAATACAGAAGAGTTTATTTATTTTTAGAGAATATAATAGAAAGGAACCTAAGAAATACTGCCACTAAAGAACCAAGGTATAGCCACCTTAATTTGGCATGCCATCAAGAGTTACGTGGTCGTGTGAACTCTGTAGATCAGTAATATTCAAAGTGGTCTCTGTCGATTCCGATCTGTAAATGGTTTATGTCAGTTTAAAAAAAATTGGGGATGCACGAGTCATAAATGGTGGTTGTCCAAGAGGGTGGATCTGACTTATTTAAATGAGTTGGCATTCAAGAAATGGGTTTCATGTTAAATGAAGAATTGATAAGAATAATCACCATCGACGAACTCAAGTTGCAGTTTAGAAATGGATATGAGCAACTCTGGCTTCAGGGGAACATATCTGTTACATATCCTGCATTACGGACTGTTGAGAGAAAGTTTTTTTATCTTGATACCTTTGGATGATACCTTGTGGGAAGAGGTTTTATCATGATTGCCAATTTTCTTACAAATCACTCGCCGAGGATATTTAAGGTTAAGGCCATGAAAATTGAGGCCAAATATTGAAATTTTGCTATGAAAATATCAAAGTCATACCTCACCTTAAAATTATTGATTATATTGTATGTTTATGTTATGTAAAAAATGTTACTAGATTTGAATTTTCTGTATTTTTAATTAATAAATGTAAAACTATAAACATAGCATATGTTTTTATTTTAAAATTGTCCACTCTACAGTAAACCCTATCAAAGTGAGTAGCTCTGTATTGTCCACTCTACAGTAAACCCTATCAAAGTGAGTAGCTCTGTATTGTCCACTCTACAGTAAACCCTATCAAAGTGAGTAGCTCTGTATTGTCCACTCTACAGTATACCCTATCAAAGTGAGTAGCTCTGTATTGTCCACTCTACAGTAAACCCTATCAAAGTGAGTAGCTCTGTATTGTCCACTCTACAGTATACCCTATCAAAGTGAGTAGCTCTGTATTGTCCACTCTACAGTAAACCCTATCAAAGTGAGTAGCTCTGTATTGTCCACTCTACAGTAAACCCTATCAAAGTGAGTAGCTCTGTATTGTCCACTCTACAGTAAACCCTCACACTAAAGTGAGTAGCTCTGTATCAGTTTCAAAAACATATTTAACGCTAATGAATTTGAAAAATCAATATTAGGAAAGAAGGAAACCTCTATTCCGTAGCAGAAGGGGGCCATATGTTAGTTAGGCAACCTTTATATGTTAGTTAGGCAACCTTTGGTCTACACTTAGTCTATATTATTGTTCTAGATCTGAAATCTGTCGCAGTTTTCAGATACATCTCAAACATTTTTTTTTTTTTTTTTTTAATTTTCTTAGTAACTTTCTAAATTCTTTTGCAATCATTTTGGCTAAAAAATAGTGCACTCAAAAGGAATATCATGAGCAGAAATTTCTGATTGTTTTTACTGGAATTGACCAGCCTCATTACAGACGTTTTACAATAAAAAAAATTTCTGGTTAATATTCATTCATTACACAGGCCAACGATGAAAACACTTTTGTACTTAAAATACCTTATTCCTATAGTTTTTAGGGTGCTGAATCCAAATATGATATTAAAAAAGCTGTATCACCCACAATTTCTTCACATTTTATAGTTAAATTTATTAAATTAAGCGATTTTTAAAGAATTGAACAGCTTTCAGTCTTAGGCCTCATGAAACAATTTGTAAAGGCTTTGCCTAAAGATGGACCATGTTTCAAGTATCTCTACCAAAAGTTCCCACGCCTTTCAGAAGCTAAACTAAAAGAAGGTGTCTTTGTCGGACCTGACGTTAGAAAAATGATGCTTGATGTTAACTTTGAATCCACAATGACCTTAAATGGGAAAGAAGCAAGTCGTTACAAAGTTCTTGGGAAATGAAAAAGACCCAGAGTATGTTTCTATTGTAGCTAACATGTTACAGAAGTTTAAAAAGTTTGGATGTTTGATGAGCCTGAAACCTACGGGAAACTATGAGGGATACAAAAAAACTAAGGCCAGATTTAGATTCAACATAAAAATCTATAAAGATCAACTATTAAAGTTAAAAAAGTTTTCAAAAAATTTTTTTTTTGGCCTGTTTTATTATCCACTAAAAGAGGCTTGCTAAACTATAAACATAGTCTGCAATACTATCGAACTATAATTTTATTTTTATTTATAATATTTTACATCAGTAACAGGAATTCATTATTTTAATTTTGATCTTTCTGCCGTTAATAGTATCTATTGTTCTAGATTAGTTAATAAGATGAAATGTCAATTTTTTTTTTTTATAACATTAATATAGCTAACGATGTGTTCAATGAGCTTTATCATAATGATTATAGAATAGGGTTTCTTGAGCCCACCCGTCATCCAAGCCCTTTGTTCTAAATTGTTGAGCCTTTTTGAGTCTTTGTAGCTGTTAATCCTCAGTTGTGAAGAACGTAATGGTTTTGATAAGACCTTGTTCTGTTTATAGTTACAGCCAGAGTTCGACACATGATATTTTGAGTAAATCAAAATCAATCTTTTGGAACTTAAGTAGTTTTGTTTGATTTAGGTTGTTTTATCTTGACTTGATTTCTGAATAAGATATTATTATATACATATATTTTTTTTTATTTACCATGGGTATGCCATTACTTCTTGTCCTCAAATTCTCATCAGTGTTTAAATTAATATAAAATTTATTTCCGTAAATGCTTCTATTAATTTATAAAAAGTTACTCAATGTAAATTTTTTATCTACAATTCATAAATATTAAATCACAACATTGATCTTCGATTAGAAAAGAATCATTTCTTAGGGTATCTATAAAAAAAATACGGCTACGTGGTAATGAGAATAATCCGCAAGGGGAGGAGAAACTCCTCCACCTCTACATAATAAATTTACCTGACAAACAGTTGAACTATAAGTGATATGTTTGTTTTCATTTCACCGTAATTATGAAAATTTGTTGGAAACAATTTCGACTGAAAACTAGAATTAATGAATAATTGGGAATTCATAAAAAAAAATTTTTTTTATATATATGAATATATGATGTGGAGGCGCCCTGTGTGTTGTGAGATTGCAGCACCAATGATTTGCAAATGGAAGCCATACAATGAAGATTTAGGTTATTGATTGATAAGCAAAATATGAATTATTAAATTGGCTGAAAAATCAAGTCATCTTCGTTGCCAATCACATTGGAAAGATAAAAATTAAAATGCACTTATATTTAACTTTCTTTCATATCCTCTTCTGGCTCGATAATGGGGCAACCCAAAAATGGTTGCACACACGTTTTAAGGCCCCCTGATTCCAAATAACCAAGTCTTGCAAAATGATCTGTGCATATGTGAAGAGCCTAGCTCAAAAATGAAAAGTCGTACAAAACTGAAATTACGTATTCAAGATAGGTAGATTCATGAGATGTTACAGCAACTTTTCGTCAAAATCGACTGAACATAAGTGCCACTTTATATCATCGATTTTACACTGTTTTACAATTTTCTCGTAAATGGTTTTGATGAAACTTGCCTAATGTCTTCTCCTTAAAGCTGTTTAACTTTTCATGTATGTAGTATATCAACGAGAAAATGCAGGGAAAAAGTGATAGCAAAACGAAAATTTTATTTGCGCATAACTCAAAAAGTGACTATTTTATGATAAATATTGTATGAAAAATCATACGAAAGTTACTTATATAATTAATCTAATGGAATGTAAAATTTCCGTTTTTTGATAGGTGGGACAAATATGGTCAATGGCAGTTCAACAGTGACAAATTGACCAGAAATTCAAATTTACAACTATTTCAATTGAATCAGGTGTTCACCAATGAACCATTTTTGAGTTATTTTAACATGTGTCATTTTTACTTCCTTGTACGAAGTAAAGGAAGTATTGTAATCGCGAAAATTTTCGGTTTTCAGATTTCAACGGAAATATCCATTTTGACCATCCCTGAATCCATTTTGACTAGTTTCGTCGTGACGTCTGTATATACTTTCGTGCCTATCTTGCATAAATCAAAAACGGTTAGCCGTAGAAAGTTAAAATTTTGTATTTAGAATTGCTAAAAAATCTAGTTGTGAACCTCCCTTTTTGGCCACTACATGATTACCGGAAGTGGTATTTTACTTGAAGGTCATTATTTATTATCATCAAAATTTATATTAAAATATAATGCAAAATTTCTCAAATTTAGTATTTATAACATATATATTGATTTAAATAACATACTAGGTTTTGGTCTAAATTGAAAAACCGGAAGCGGTACTTTACTTGAAGGTCGTATTGGACTTTCATAAAAAATTATATTAAAATATAATGTAAAACTTTGGTAAATAGAACTTTTATATCAATATGAATGTATTAACTATATTTTGGTTAAAATTGGTGAGCCGAAAAGGGTACGTTACTTGAAGGTCATAATAAACTTACATCAAAAATTATATTAAAATTAAATACAGAAATCATATGGTTCGCTAATAAAGGTTATAAAAGCGATTTTGTTTCCACTCCAATTAAACATTTTTATTACTTGTTTTAAGTGTTAAAATTGAGTGTAAAATACTGGTAAACCATCGGAAACTAGTAACCAAATTCAGGATCACTTTTTGAGCCACCGATATATAGCTTAATAGACGTACGAGGAAGTCATGTGTTGTCCACATCAGATATTTATCTGTGGTTATTCTATGCAAGGGATGTTAGTATGATTGACATAATTCAACAAATGATTTTTATACTCATTTTTAAGAAATTTTTATTCAGAATCCATTGACATTTTTAAAATTTAAGTACAATTGTTAAAAATAAAATTGATAAAAAAATTGAATTTATGATTTAATGATGAATTAAAAAATAGTTGATGAAGCTTGTATACTGTAGATAACTTTTTTAATTTAATTTACCCATTTTTTTTTGTTTTGTTTTTTTATATACTTTTTAGTATATAAAGACTAACTTGATCATCAAAGAAGGTGTTGCTTAATTTTGTGTTATTATATATTTTTTTAAACTGGAGCACAAATCGTTTAACAAACCCTTAAAATTGCTGTTACCTGCTTCTATTCAATTAACAGCAATGAATGCATTGATTAAAAACATCTGATGTGGATCCTTGTATGTTTATTAAACTATAAATTGATGGCTCAAAAAATAAAAATATAAATAAGTAAAGAAGATGTAAAATAGAATATAATTCTTTTTATATGTAGTTGATACTTTAACGTTGAAGTGATACTTTATTTGAAACTCTAAACTGCTTTTTACCTCCCGCCACATAAGGTGATCTTGCTAAAAATCACCTAACAAGATTTTTTCTTCAGTACTTGTTACTATTATTTTTTATATATTTTGCTGTATTCTATAATTAGTAATAAGTGCTAATTTAATAATAATTGATGCGATATAGGCAGAATTTAATTTGCTAAAACTATTATTTGAAGTATTTATTTATAAAATTAAATAAGTTGTGATAAAAATCTATTATGACCTTCAAGCTAAGTACCTCTTTCGGTTTACCAATTTTAACCAAATTCTAATTATTTATTTTTTTTATATTAATATATAACCACTTCCTGTGATCATGTAGCGACCCAAAAAGGAGGTGCACAACTATATGTTACAACAATCCCAAATACAAAATTTCAACTTTATATGGCTAACCGTTTTTGAGTTATGAGAGATATGAAGGAACGTGCGTAAAGACATCATGGCGAAACTAGTGAAAATGGAAATGCCCTTTGAAATCTTAAAACCAAAAATTTTCGCAATTACAATACAGTAGAGCATCGATTATCCGAACTCTCGATTATCGGAACGTTTTTTATTTATTTATTTTTTTTATGTGTGTAATTTTACTTAATTTGATCGTGACATTATATATGCCACAGCATTAATTTTGATAAAGCTTTGATTTGATACACTTTGATTATTTTTTTGCTTACACGTAAATACATATTTTTGTTCATTTCATTATGTACATGTGACTAAAAATTATATGTACTTTATGACACTGGTTTTTTCAATATGCACATACATACTATATGTATATAAATAAACAAACATGTTTTTTTTTACAAAGTTGTTGTTTTAGATCTTCCTTTTCCTTATTATATATATAGTGGGCGATTACGTGAATTTCGATTATCCGAACTTTTGATTACCACTGACAACATAAGTTCTGATAATCGACGCTCAACTGTACTTCCTTTACTACGTACAATAAAGTAAAAATAATGTATTTTATTTGATCAAAGAAGGTGTTGCTTATTAATTTTATATATTTTTTCAAAGTGAATCAAAATGTTTTCTCATGCCACATTCTTTATTCTTAACAATCGTGATTGTTAAAATTTCTTTTCAATTGGTATTACCTCTAATAACTTTTATTTATCTTATCAACTTTGCCTCTTAATGATTGTTAATACTTCATTAATGAATACAATTTCATTTTTAGAAAGCAATGCTCAAGAAGAGGTTGGCTAAGGCCAATGAACCAGACAATGAGGCTAACACTTGCGCTCCCGAAGTAGGTTCTACTTTCCTTCCTTTATCTATCTTTATAAACAGTTAATAGCTTTTATTATATTCTAATCTATTTATATTTGACAAATAAGGCTGTTGAGAATGAAAGCGGGGAGCTCGACACCTCCAAGGCAGCAGTAGTTTTACCATCTCCCGACAAAGGAATCTTGATAGGTTTAAAGTAAGATAATTTACTTTTCGCTTCATTTCTTGCTATATTTTAACATTATATTAATTTATTATTTATTTACACAGGGATACTATCGTATTAACTTCTACAAAAAAAAAATCAGTTTCCTTTGCTGATGGAATTAAACCAGGAGAGGGCACTTCTCCATCCGGAGGGGAGGAACACCCGCTGTCGCCTCCACCTTTGATTAGAAAACCTGTCAAGAAAAGAAAGAAAAGAAAAGTATGCCTCTTATTTAATTTTTTTTTTTTTTTTTAGTTTTTTATTTAGTAATCCAAAGGAACTGATTTATTTATTTTAAGATAAGAAGTCTTAATAAATACAAAAGATAAGTATAAATATCTTTTGACCAATCATTTAATAAGATTTATCGCTGCAAATAACAAAAGAATTTCACACAGTGATTTGTAAAGTTAACCAATGGCACAACACTAAAAAAAAATATCGATAATAATTAAATTATTGAATTGAGGAAGCTTATGAATCAATGAAATGTGCTTTTGGCATATATTGCATCTTGATATCCTGTTAAGCAGGATAAACTTAACAATTTATAACCACCCCTTAATGTTGTTCCATCTCAAGCTGGACAAGGCTTCTATGGATCTAAAGTATATTTTTTGGAGTTAATTACAAGCTTGCTTGAGGATCTTAATTAAACTATGATTCTGAGGTAGTTTTGATGACTATTTTTAGTATATCACGGATTATAAACTGATTCCCGAAGTAACGCTAGATGTTCTTGATGAATTCTCTGTAGCTTTTCAAGATCCTCCTGCGTCCGCATCTGATTCTAATAGGGTCACATTAAATAATTGGAGTTCGTATTTTCCCAAAACTTTCATCTGTGTTACCTCTATTATATTGAACACAACCTATTGTTACTATAATAACTCTCAAAAACATTGATTTATCTGTTTGTGTTAACAGACCTTTTATATTCTGTTAGGGATTGATAAATCAGATTGATCCTTTTATACCATCATGCTGGTGTCAATTGATTTCATATTTCTTTTTTTTTTTTTTTTTTTTTTCCAGCATATATGCACCGCGGCCTATTGAGGCCTATTGTGTGCTGGCCTAAACCGTTTAAAACAGGCCAGTAGCCTTTGCAAATCTGAGTAGACTCATCGTGTCCATCATTTCGCAGAGCTTAGGGTCAGTGATTCGGTCACAACCAAAGTGGAGGTACTGCACCCTTGTCAAAGGTCGCATCCACAGATTATGTTGAAAGCCGTTTCGTCCTGCATCCCACATAGTCTACATGTCGGTGACTCAGTTATTCCCATGTTGTGGAGGTGCTTGTTCAGTTGACAGTGTCCTGTATATAGTCCCATCAATCTCCTAAGGCTATACCTATCCATAAACAGAAGAGTCTCACTTCTTTTGGGGCAGGGTCCATCTAAAAACAGTTTGGAGTGTACCTGTTTCCTAGTATTTTCCCTGTAGTTCCTAACTTTATTGCCTACAGCCACTCTAATATGCCTTTTGGCATAGCTAAAGCTTATGCCACATGTGGGCTCTGGTGTACAAGGTCTTAACTCAGAGCCTCTCCTTGCAAGGTGATCAGCCTTTTCATTCCCCAGAATTCCCGAGTGTCCGGGGACCCATTCAACCCTTACCCTGTTGGTTTCAGAGAGTTTGTTAAGATTAACTTTGCATTCTTCCACCAACTTTGACCGGGTCGCATAACCACTTAAAGCCCCGATAGCAGCTTGGCTATCTGTGTGGACTGTAATTAGTCTGTTTCTAACGCCCTCCTCAATAAGGGACTGGGCACAGACATTGATTGCTAATACCTCTGCTTGAAAGACCGAGGTATGCCTACTTAAGGATATGAACATTCCCTCTCTAGGCTTATCCATCCTCCAGATACCCGTCCCTGAACCTTGTACCGTCAGGGATCCGTCTGTATAACAGTTGACTCCTTGCTTGCATCTTACTCTCTGTGAACCTCAATCTTGAACTATTGCTAATTATTTTGCTGAGAGTGCCTTTATGGCCTCCCTTATTGCCTAGAGAATTTCTTGGACATGCTGGGTAGATTTTGGAGTAAGAGGGTCCTGGCTTTGCTTATTGTCTTTGTGCCGATTTGTCTGTATGGCTTCACAGCCATAATTTTAAGCTTTTCGTAGCCATAAGGTTGTTGCATACTGAGCATTTTCCAGCAGCTTCTCATTGTATCTGGTTTGAGACTCTGTATTTGATGGGTTAATGGTGTAACAAAGGTAATTTTTTAAGTTTTAAGAAAAATAAAACTGAATGATCAATAGCACTTATTTGAAAAATTGTAAGAATCACATGTGTGATTGAAGATTTTTTACAAATGCACATTTATAATTTAATAAGGACATGTAATCGAATTACGCAAACATACATACAAATTAATTTATTTTTATTTTTGCCTAAAATAGCTTCTAATGTCTATTTTTATATAGTTCATCACGGAAGTCATGTTTAGGAGCAATGTTCACAGTTTTGCAAACCAGTGGAACATTTTTTTTTCTTATTTAATTATTACCCATCTTATTCCTTTTACATTCTTATGTATGTAAAAGTAAGAGATCTTTTTGATGACAATCACCATTTTATATTTTTTTATAGAAATCAATGTAGAGTCTCATTGAAATAGAAATCAATTGAATCTGTGAACATGAGAGGTATTGTTATCTGCTACCAGACTTGTAGCTCGGGGTCAATTTTAATTGCCTGAAATTTAATTATTGGAGAATTAAATCAAGAAGCAGTGAAAACAGCCTTGAATAATAACACCACCGTATAGGACTTGTTTTATAAAACTGAGGGAGGCAAGATGTGGACCTGCCGATTTGCTCTAGCGCTAATGCTTAAGATATCTGCCTCTTGTGCCATCCTCTCATTAGGATCACCACTTGTTCAGATTGTAATAGAAAATCTTTGACATCTTATAATACAACTTACAAAGCTAATTAGGGATTGATAAATTATTTGCCACTTCTATGAATTTGTTTTATTGAAAACTAGTTTTGAATGTTATACATTCATCTTCAGTTCTAAAAACACAAAAAATTCAAAATATAGTTGGTATTATTATACATATTAAATTATATAAATCAGTATTATAAAGCATTTATAAATTATGAATTTAATTAAGACAAGAAATCAAATACATGTTGATACTCACCAAGGTTTAAATGGATTATATTGAACAGAAAAGTTTGTACTGGTTCCTTCTCACATTGAACTAACAATGAAAGAAAGGTAGGTAGGATGTTTATAGGTAAACGGTTTAATGGTCGGTGGTTTTTCCAGTAATGCCGGTGAATAATTGGTTTTTCTGTTATAGATGGGAATAAATTTAAGATTGGACTATTGGAAATTTAAGCAAAATGATTTGAAGGATTTTATTATTTTAAGTGCTTCATATATATTTAATTTGAGACTGTTTTCAATGTGATGTATTAATTTAACTCCTGAGTCTTTGATGAATTTATGCTTTTTTTTTTCATTTAAATGAATTGCAAAGTTGGAATTCGCTGTCTTATTATTTTATGCATGTATATGTTCCTTTAATCTCTGATTTAGCGATCTTCCAGTTTTTCTCGTGCATTTGGCTGCACAATCATTACAATTTAGTTCGTATACTCCGCTTTTTTGGAAAGGGTCTATTTTGTCTTTAGGAGAAGAGAAATATGAGGATAGGGTTTTTCTATTTTAATTGCAGTGTTTAATCCTAGTTTTTTCAATTCATTTTCGACTTTGGTGGATTTAGGACTGTAATATAGAATCAAAACGTTTCGGGATGGGCCTATATCTTTGGGAGTTGTTGAATAGATATCATTAATTGTCTTTTTTAAATAGGATTGATTGTGGTTTTGTGTACCCGTTATTTTTTGCTATGGAATATATTATTTCAATTTCCATATTATAGTTCTATAATAAAGAATTATTTATACTACCATCATGCAGATGTCAACTGACTTACAAAGTTATTTCATCTATTCCTCAACAATGTAATAAATTTTTAGTATTTCAGTGTTAAAACATGAAAATGCAGCTGACGTTCTTAGCATTCTCCAGAAATTCAGGGGCTATGAGAATGAGTAAGGACACAATTCAGGGGCTATGAGAATGAGTAAGGACACAATTCAGGGGCTATGAGAATGAGTAAGGGCACAATTTAGGGGCTATGAGAATGAGTAAGGGCACAATTCAGGGGCTATGAGAATGAGTAAGGACACAATTCAGGGGCTATGAGAATGAGTAAGGACACAATTCAGGGGCTATGAGAATGAGTAAGGGCACAATTCAGGGGCTATGAGAATGAGTAAGGACACAATTCAGGGGCTATGAGAATGAGTAAGGACACAAAATAAATGCAATGCTACCATCTAATTGTTATTGCTGAGTAGTTTTTTTAATACCCAGGGAGATTGAAAACACTTCTACCAAGGCTTTCCACATCCAAATTTGCACCTATTTTATTTGATGCCCATTACGATCAAATTGATGTCTTAATTAAACCAATCCTTTTGAACAAAAGATATGATACTGATTTTTCTACAAAGATAAAGCTAAAGAAATACTTAAAGGATGATGCTGTAATCATGTTAGCAAAGGTAAATCTAAAAATACAATTTGGATAAACTACCTCTAACTAGCGGTTCCTAGGAGAACTTTGCATTAAAATTATTTGAAAATTATAATATTAAAATGATGTTAACAATTCAAAATTATAACTTCATACGGATAGTTTTTATAACATCATGATTGTATAAAGTCTAAAGTTGTACTTAACTCCTTTGCGAGGGTGTGATGGACGAGCAATGGATATCTTACCATATTTATACCATGTTGGGCATTACTTATTTATGCTTTTGGGGTTCAGATTTATTTTTTTAATGCTCGGTTATTTAAATATTGCTCATTGTATTTGATCTTATAATTTTACTTGTATTAAAATTACATTGCTTTTTTTTTTTCTTCTTTCAGGTGAAGGTTCGAATAATACGAATTGATAGTAACAGCAAGGAAGAAGAAAGCGAAGAGGATGAACTGAGCCCCCCGCCACCACCTCCCGGGACCCCCCCTCCCGAGGCCTATATCGAATACACAGCCTCCGGGCGCTATCTCTATCCTGTATCCACTTCTCAACCTTTCTCAGGTAAATTTAAAATATTACATTGAATATATGAAGGGTTAGAAGAAAAGACAGGTAAATCATTACATTTTTTTTTTAATCGATAATAATGAAAAGCTGCATTCTTCCATGGCATTAGAATATGAGAAGAAAAAAAAAATATGAGAGTCAAGAAATATTAGCCATCGAAGTTTTATCCTTACAGTAAAATTATAAACATGTTTTTTTCCGCATTCTAAAGCCCTGAAAAAATATACCTTTTTTTCATTCTGATCCGTTTGAAAAAACAAAAAATGACTTTCCTGTTTTTTGTTTGCCTTATTCTTCATATGTAATAATATGATTCCAATCTGTGGTCTTATCTAATTATCAGATACTTTTTTTTTCCCCCCTCCCTTTAAGTTTGAAAATTATAAAAATTCTCCTTCCATCAGTGAATTTAACACAGTCAGTAGTGGTTGCAGGCTCATTAATCTGTTAATGATATCTAATTTACAATATTATAAAGTTTATATTTTTGATGAAGGAGCACAAGTCGTTAAAATTGCTGTTACCTGCTTCTATTCAATTAACAGTAATGAATGCATTGATTAAAAACATCTGATGTGGACATCACATGACTTCGTTGTATGTTTATTAAACTATAAATTGATGGCTCAAAAATTAAAAATATAAATAAGTAAAGAAGATGTAAAATAGAATATAATTCTTTTTATATGTAGTTGATACTTTAACGTTGAAGTGATACTTTATTTGAAACTCTAAACTGCTTTTTACCTTCCGCCACATAAGGTGATCTTGCTAAAAATCGCCTAATAAGATTTTTTCATTAGTACTTATACCTATTATTTTTTATATATTTTGAATTTAATTCTATAATAACTAATAAGTGCTAATTTAATAATACTTGATGTGGTGCAGGTAGAATTTAATTTGCTAAAACTATTATTTGAAGTATTTATTTATAAAATTAAATAACTTGTGATAAAAATCTATTATGACCTTCAAGCTAAGTATCTCTTGAGGTTTGCCAATTTTAACCAATCTCTAATATGCTTTTTAATATTAATGCATAATTCATATACCAAATTTGAGAAGTTTTGCATTATATTTTAATTTTTGAAAATCTATTATGACATTCAAGTAAAGTACCACTTCCTGTGATCATGTAGCAACCCAAAAAGGAGGAGCGCAACTATATGTTACAACAATCCCAAATTCAAAATTTCAACTTTCTATAGATAATTTTTACCAAACATACAATAATCTCTTAAATATATGAAAATCCCTTCTCATTACTTTTTTTTTTAATGTAAAAATATCTAGTTTTTAAATTTTATTAAAGCATCTTTAAGTATATTTCATAAGTTTCTACTCTCAGTATAGCGTCAATGATTTTCTTTCTGTTTGATTTACTCCATATTACGGTGAGGGTTTGCTTTAATTTTTATTTTATACCTACGAGCTGTGTTTAAACTAAGGAGTGTATTTTTATGTAAAACTTCGAGTAACCATCACCGCTGGGACCAACGACGACATTTGAGCGAATAGGCGGATGGCAGAAATACCTTAAACTATAAATGAATGTTGTTTGACATTTTTAAATTGATTCTAAAGCATGAAATGTTAACCCAATTTCTATTATTGATTTGCAGGAAATCAAGACGGAGGGACAGTCTTTCCGCCGCTGCCAGCCGTGACCGCCAGCCCAGCCGCCGTGGTCCAGTTCACCACGCCCCCCCTACCTCAGCAGAGGTAGTTATAATCTTCAACGGACATTGTTTATATAATTGTATATAAAGATGGATTTATCAATTAACAAGAGTAGGGAAAGTTATATTTATTGCCAATCAATATAAGAATATATAGACATGTATCTTTTATTGTTTTATATTAGTTGAATGTTATTACTGTTTGTATGTTAGCATGTGATCCAATGTTTTGTCTGAGACTGGAAACTCTCGGCGCAAATTGAAATCGAATGAACGAATTAGCCATATATGTACTTTTTTAATGTTTTTTTTTTTTTTCATTTGATAATACTTGTCATACCTCAACTGATTTTAATTAGAATTTAATGCTCTTAATTTTTTGTTAACCTATCTGTTTAAAAAATAAACTGTATATAGATATATTGGAATAAGGATAAATTGAAGTGGTATCCTTTGTATATTGTTAGATGGTGTAATTCCCTTCCTTCCCTGTGCAATAGATAAATATTGTGCTTTTGTTATCACAGTTGTACAATTACAATAAGATGGAAATAAACTCATCATTGAATGTAATAAATAAACATTAACATAAACTGAATCCTTTGAAACAACTTATAATTCACCTAAGAAAATCAATATGAAATCTACATCTCTAATTTTTTTTTTTTTATTATTAAATTTTGAAACTACAAGTTACATTTTTTTTTTTTTTTTTTTTTTACAAATTTAGGGACTAGTTACCATAGATGTCAATTCTATGAGAACAGAATAAAAAAAAAAATCAAAGTATTTCTATTTCTATTTTTATAATAATTTGAAAGATTAACTGGAGAGTATTTTCTACTTAAGTGCTTATTACAGCTAACTTCTGAATGGTAAGGTATAAGGCCAGCGACTAGGGAAAACCTTTTAAGTGCTTCTAAAGAAAAACATGGTATTTATTTGGTCATGCACGTAAATCAATATTTTTGGGAATGGCCAGTCAGGGATCATTTGAGAGAGAGAGAGATTTTATTTAGCCTGTTAACGCACCGTTACACCCCAATCTATGACTGCTCTTATCCTGGCTTGTTTACATGCAATTAGTCTCTTCTCTATCATTCATTAATCATTTTCAGTTGACATCGGCATGATGGTATAGAAGGATCAATCTAATTAGGGATTGATAAATTATTTGCCACTTCTATAAATTTGTTTTATTGAAAACTAGTTTCCAATGTTATACATTCATCTTCAGTTCAAGGTTTAAATGGGTAATATCAAACAGAAAAGTTTGCACTGGTTTCTTCTTGCATTGAACTAACAATGAATGAAAGGTAGGTAGGATGTTTTTAGGTAAACGGTTTAAGGGTCAGGGTTTTTCAAGTAATGCAGATGTCAACTGGTAAGTAAATATGTTTTTATACTATTTCCTTACAGCACATTATTTTATTTTAATTCAATCATTTTTCGCAATTAGCTAAAAACTTCGGTTGTCAATGTTACTGCCTTTTAACATAGCTGCTTTCTTTTATTGTTAAATGAAGGTTAAAAATCACTACTATATATTATTACGGTAGTATAGATCCCTTTTCCGGCTCTCAGGAGCGATGGATTTTGATGAGTGAAGTATCAAAAGAAAGGGAATTTCACGGAGAAGTGATGAATTCCAATTTTGTTTCTTAAATTCTTACCAGGGCTTAAATAATAGTGGTGAAAAAATGGGAGGTTTCAAAGATTCGGCGAGATAAGTTGGGTTTTAAAGATTTTGACGTGGGCATCAAGACCATATATTCCTTATGCCATCTTGCATAGGTGCGTTGTTATGGCAACTTTATCAATTTGAGTCTGTTTACAAAAACTTTTAATGAGTGGGAAATTATATATTGTTTCCCATGTCCAACCCTAAAAAAGGGCACTGTTAAATATGAATACTAGACATAGAAAATGGTATAGCTAAATCTAATTGCCTAACTGCTAAATTGAAGAGATGTTTTCCAGTGGGGTAAGCTAATTACTTATTAAGTATGAACTGTAACTTCAACATAGCCATTACAAACTATGTAGCTTCATCAAATGTTTATAATAAATAAACTATTTTGGTAATATTATATTGTTTATACGAATAAATATGTTTCTCTAATATTGCTTGTACTTCTAATGCATTAGAGATTAGAAGAAGGATTGATATGTAATGCGAGAGTTCTCGCTCTGGTATACTAGTATTTTAAAAATTCCCATAGGGTTTTTTCACTAAAAATCTGATTGACTTATCTAAACTTTGAAAGAGTATAACTTCAAAATGGTGAAAGGTATCACAAAAATATATCACCTGCTCCTGGCTTTCGAATCCTTTCCGTAGGTACTGAAGTGGCGAAGAAGGCTTTTCTGAATGACTGAGAGCACAGAGGCAGTCTAAATAATTAAGGGACAGAGCCATTGAGGAGGGGTATGTATAGTACAGTATGGAATAGGTAAAGTAAAAAGTTGGAAATAATGAAAATGTAAAATATCTCTTTTATAACTATTTTTGAGAAACATATTGCTAATTTTTTTGCTTTTGTTGTTACTTCCTTGTACGAAGTAAAGGAAGTATTGTAATCGCGAAAATTTTCGGTTTTCAGATTTCAACAGAAATATCCATTTTGACTAGTTTCGTCGTGACGTCTGTACGTACGTTCGTATCTCGCATAACTCAAAAACGGTTAGCCGTAGAAAGTTGAAATTTTTTATTTAGGATTGCTTTAAAATTTAGTTGTGAACCTCCCTTTTTAGTCACTGCTTAATCACCGGAAGTGGTACTTTACTTGAAGGACATAAATGATTTTCATCAAAAAAAATATTAAAATACCATGCAAAACTTCTCAAATTTGATATTTAGAACTTATATATTGATTTAAATACCATACTAGATTTTGGTCTAAATTGGAAAACCGGAAGCGGTACTTCACTTGAAAGTCATTAAACTTTGACCAAAAATTATATTAAAATATAATGTAAAACATCTCAAATTTGGTAAATAGGACTTTTATATCGATATGAATGTATTTAGTTTATTTTGGTTAAAATTGGTGAGCCGAAAAGGGTACTTTACTTGAAGGTCATAATAAGCTTACATCAAAAATTATATTTAAATTAAATACATAAATCATATGGTTCGGTAATAAAGGTTACAAACGCAATTTGGTTTCCAATCCAATTAAACATTTTTATTACTTGTTTTAAGTGTTAAAATTTAGTGTAAAATACTGGTTTTCCTCCCCATTTGTGTGTGTGTGTGTGTCAATAGATGGATGTCACGATGCCGAGTGTCGTTTTTGAGATACTGCAATCTTCGGAATCTAGTAAACAAATTCAGGATCACTTTTTGAGCCACCGATTTATAGCTTGATATGCGTACAAGGAAGTCATGTGTTGTCCACATCAGATATTTTGTAAGTTGTATAATTGATTCTCAGATTTTGGTAGTTAAGTATGGAGACATCCTGCCCAAAGAACGCCCAAACTTATATTTATCACAGATCCAGAACGAAAAGGGACACGACTTTATAAGTTTGTTTTGCACCCTTTGACCTCTCAGGATGGGTCTACTGATTTATTCGATTCCTGCTGCTTAGAATCTTGCTATCACCTCTAAGCTCTTTGGGAGTTTATTCTTCAGAGCTTGGTCATTGGAATAGGAGGAGTTCAACAGCACAGATTTTAAATTCTGTAACTTTCACTCCTTACCAACAAATCCGAGCCCATCTACATGATGAAGCCTTGTAAACCCAATTCATTCCCTCCAGCTATGCAATATCTAGAGTAAGAGTTACAAAATGGAAAAATATTTTTAAAATTTTAAAAGCATTATTAAATATAATTGTGAATTATAACATGAATAAAAAAATATTAGAGTTCTGACTGGATATGATAAGAGGTTCAAGTACATACATTATACTTTATTAATAAAATTTATTGATATAATAATACAGACATCAAAGTTAAATAAGTCTAATGATAATTGTGTAAGCATAGATAGGCTCTATATAATATAATAATTATAAAACAAATATTATATTATAATATAAATTATATTTATATTATATATAATATAATAAGCTAATAAAATATAATCAATGAATACTCAATTAATTGAGTATTTGTTATTAAAAATACAATTATTATAATTATAAATTTAGTTTACATATAAAGTTTAAATTAAAAGCTTGAGGATTTTGAAACTAACAAATAGGAAAAACAGATAATTATATTGGAAGATGAATATCAAGATTCAGACATGAATACATAGAAGCTGAAAATAGAAATAGAAATTAAATGAACTTGATTAAGTTCATATTCATAACATAAAATTAAATTTAATAACATAGCAAATATATTAAATAACATATAATTATATTGGAAGATGAATATCAAGATTCAGACATGAATACATAGAAGCTGAAAATAGAAATAGAAATTAAATGAACTTGATTAAGTTCATATTCATATTAATTATTAACAGAAAAATATTTACAAATAACGATGGTAGGCAATGAAAACCTTATAACTACAAGAAAAGCATCGAATTTCAATAGCCAACAGAGTAAAATACGATGCGTAACCTGTAGTCATCATGGATCTCTAAATTAATTTTTTACTATGTAGTAAAAACTATAGCAACTAAAACCTCCATCACTCAATACATTTTTTTAAAACACTTATTTGTTTCTGCTGTAAAATTCACCAAAATGGAATTACGAGGTTTTCATTGCCTAACATCGATTAATGTAATTTTAAAACAATATCCTAGACAAAAACTAGGAAAACATAAATAATCAAACAAATAAATAAAGGTACTATCACATCATAAAACAATATGAGTTAATAATAAAATTGATCGTGACTATTACTTAAACTTTCTTTTACAAATAACAAATCTTAGGCTACAAGAGGAAAACAGTATTTGGTTGTTCATATAACCAAAAGCAGGTAAGGTAACCAGTTGAAAACAATTTTGGGTAATTAAGATGATTAAGACTGTAATCCGCTATGTGAAATGTTTTCATAAAACCTAATAATATTTAAAACTGGCCATGAACAGACCGAGTAAATCGATTGTTGCAATATCTTTTTTCAAATTGAAGACGTTCCTTCTTCTAGAGCAAACCCCAACAAGAAGCTTCCACTGGACACCGAGATCCATCGTTGGTTTCTTATCATCGTAGTCTACATCCTGGCATTTGAGATCATTTTATCTTTTTTGGGCGGGCTGCTTCATACTGGCGGGACTGCCAAAGCTCATGAATTACTCACTACTTCCAGAATACAATAAGGTTTATGAGTTTTCCCTGTTATTATCCTCTCGTAATGGTCCTTAAATCATGTGAAGGATCTGTTCAAAGACATGGACGTCTAACTGATTTCTAAGAGGTCCTTGGAATTCATAAAATGGACCCTAAACTGTGTTGAACACTATTCATAATGAAACAGTTTACAATTAGATACTAAACAGAAAGAAAAAAAGTAGAATTTATCAGTTATAAGTGCAATCATAGCTTTAAATAATTTATAAAATAGATTAATGTGTGAAGAATAAATTTATCATACATTACAGAAAAAATATAAAATAATCGTACCCTATAACCTATACATTAAATATATTAATTGTGAAGCACCATTCACATGAAGTTTAGAAAAATGAATGAGGGCTGATATTGCTATCGCTACTTTGCATTTTATTATGTGTTTTGGGCATTCTAAACTTAAGTTGGAAAAAAATTAATTCTTCTACCGAATTTGTGGTGTTCAGGACAAAATTTTGTTCTTAGGTTATTTATCATTGAGTAAGAAGTCCAGTACCAATGCTCACCCTCCAAGCTGCCGACGGAAGAGCAGAAACAACGAATGGGTAGAACGATTTACGGTCATTAGAGACAAATTTCAACATCTACCCTCCGTGGTATTGAGAAACTGAAGTAGCATTTATATGCTAAATATGGCTGCTAGCATGGTCTGGGGTTTGGTAAAACTGCATTATTTCGTAAATGCACAGAGAAGGTTTTCATCCCAAGTGTTTCCTTCTTTTTGTTTTGGTAAGTAACAAAAACTTTAATCAGACAAATATTTAATCAGTTGTTGCTGCAACAGTCGCACTACAGAAAGTTTGTTTAACAAAATTGCAACACTTGCAGCTAATATATTTTTAAATAACTACTCACAAAAACAAAACGACATTCTACATAAAAAAGATATACCCCAGTGCAAGAGGTTCAAGTTGCAACCTAATTAAATATATAATATAGATATATTAGTTATAACGATAGTTGTTGCACTGTACATAATAATTCTTTGGTCAGTTTTTATTTTCTAGTATGAATTTAGAAATATGTGTTTGCCGTAATTTATGTATTAGTTGGTAATTGGTATATATACATATTAGAATGTAAGTCTACGATAAATCTATTTATATATACTTTATTGCATACTCCGTCTTTTATACTATAAAAATTCTCTCCATCCTAAGGCTGCCTGAAAAAGATTGCCTTTCTTGATAAGGCCGCCATTTATTACACTAGTTTTAATTAATTTTATTCTTTTTGTAAATATTCTTCTGGTGTGTACAATAAAGAATTTATCTGGTTAACGCTTAGTGTTGTAACTTCTTGATGGAACTCCATTGTAGGTTTAAAAAAATATATATATATATATATATATATATATATATATATATACACGTCTGACGATGAAGTATCGAAACCAGTCGCTTTATTGAATAAAATCTGTTATTAATAAATTATAATGTATGTTAATTTCAAACTCATGCTTGTATAGCTTGTTAATTTAATAGCTCATGCTTGTCCCTCTGCATACATCATTGTGTACATATATCTATCAATGTGTTTAAATCTGTTATAAATTTACAAATAAATAAAAGCTTTGTAATAATTTGTTTGTTTATAAATAAAACATTGTTATTTATAGAAAAAATAAGGTTTGCTAAAATTAAATTACTCAACATTTTATTAATTTTACAGTTTTATATCATTTCCCCTGAGGGTACTTGTATGTTTTACTGTCAGTTGACACCAGCGCTCAGGTGTCACTTTTCTTAACTAATCTCATACTGTTACCGTAACCTTTCCTAAGTGTATTGTTATGAGTTATTGTATTGTTAAATTGATTGTTGATTTTGTTAAATTTCAATATGACTTGGAATTTGAAGAAGATTTTTCGTACGGTCACTGATGAAAAATCAGTTCTCCTTTTTTTTCAGGAGCGGAATGTCATTCTTAAGAAAATGTGTTGTGCAAACAGGCATAATATGAAACTTCAAGTGGGGACAGAAATTAGATGGAAATGCCATGCTAAAGGATGCAACAAGAGCCTGGGTGTTCGATTGAAGACGTGGTTAAGGAAAAGTACTTTACCTTTGGAGACTATAGTGCATTTTATATATTGCTGGTCGGCGGAACTGACTTCCATAAAGTTCTATGACGAACAGCTCAACATGTCTCAGTCTACAGTAATTGATTATACCAATTATATGAGAGAAGTTCATCAACCATTGGAGGCCCAGGGATGTTTGTAGAAATTGATAAAAGTCTATATAATAGAAGAAAAAACAACACAGGACGGATATTGCCTCAGCAGTGGATATTTGGAGGAATATGTAGAGAAACAAACCAGTGTTTGATAGTTAAAGTTCCTGATAGGTCTGCAAAAACATTATTAACATTGATTATTAAACACATTCTACCGGGTTCAATAATCGTATCAGACTCGTGGAAAGCATATAAAAACCGGGAGAATGAAGGCTATGCCCATTTAATAGTTAATCACAAATTGAACTTCGTCGATCACACAACTCTGTGTTGGAGAAATTGATTTATTATTTCTCATTGCTTGTAATGTTGTAAATATAATATTAATAAACGAAACAACACTGTTGGCGGCAACACTGGTACAGAAGTATCTGGCTTTAAAAGGATAGCGTCTGTTGACGGCCTGTAGCTTTGTTCCCGCCATTGGTGAAGTATCAAGCCTTTACTTGTTTGTGTTTTTTGTTAATAAATCCTCTGATCCACAACACTCTGGCTAACACCCAAAGAATAGAAAGGTTATGGGGATCAGTGAAGTGGGGAAACAAGAGAAGAAGAGGCACTAATAGACAATACCTAGACTCTTACTTGGCGGAGTTCATTTGGAGAACAAAGTTAGAGGGACGACACCCTTTTGATGCTATATTGGAAGATATTGTTCTTTTTAATGAATATTGTTTATAATAAATGTTTTCTTTTTTCTTTACACGATTCTGTTTTATTTCATTTCCTAAAAATCTGTTTTATCATAATGAAAGGCAATGCCTATTTGAAATTCATTTATCATAATGAAAGGCAATGCCTTTTATCATAATGAAAGGCAATGCCTATTTGAAATTCATTTATCATAATGAAAGGCAATGCCTATTAGAAATTCATTATAGGCATCATAAGCTGACATGGTGGATAGGTAAATGACACCTGAGCGCTGATGTCAACGGACGGCAAAACATACAAGTACCTTTCTGAGAAACATCGGTAATTCAAAAGGGGGCGTGGCCTATGTAAGGTTATGCATCCTCACGTCACCAGCTACCCCCACCATTTTTCCCCTTTCCCCTACTTTTTGAAAAAAACGCGTCTCCCCACCAACATCAACTTCCTGCAATTCTTCGAATGTAATGTCTTTAATTTTTTGAAAATAGCGCCATTCCCCTCCCTGCCATCTACCGTCAACAGGAAATTTCACAAATAAGGATTTCCTTTCCGCCAAAATCTCCTCACTTCATTTCAAGCTGTTGTAGTAATCTGTCGTTTCAACATGCAAGTAATGAATTGCCAAGGGTGTGAGCATGGGATTGTATCCTTAGTTGGGGAGCTCGGAGATAATGAAGCACTTTCCCTTCAATTTCTCAGGAGGCATGGAGTAATTAGGAAATTTTTGAATTGTGAAAAATGTGGAGCACCGTGCAGGGAAATTGAGGGCCAATTGCTCTACCGTCAACAGGAAATTTCACAAATAAGGATTTCCTTTCCGCCAAAATCTCCTCACTTCGTTTCAAGCTGTTGTAGTAATCTGTCGTTTCAACATGCAAGTAATGAATTGCCAATGGTGTGAGCATGGGATTGTATCCTTAGTTGGGGAGCTCGGAGATAATGAAGCACTTTCTCTTCAATTTCTCAGGAGGCATGGAGTAATTAGGAAATTTTTGAATTGTGAAAGATGTGGAGCACCGTGCAGGGAAATTGAGGGCCAATTGCTCTACCGTCAACAGGAAATTTCACAAATAAGGATTTCCTTTCCGCCAAAATCTCCTCACTTCGTTTCAAGCTGTTGTAGTAATCTGTCGTTTCAACATGCAAGTAATGAATTGCCAAGGGTGTGAGCATGGGATTGTATCCTTAGTTGGGGAGCTCGGAGATAATGAAGCACTTTCCCTTCAATTTCTCAGGAGGCATGGAGTAATTAGGAAATTTTTGAATTGTGAAAGATGTGGAGCACCGTGCAGGGAAATTGAGGGCCAATTGCTCTGCCGTCAACAGGAAATTTCACAAATAAGGATTTCCTTTCCGCCAAAATCTCCTCACTTCGTTTCAAGCTGTTGTGTATAAAGCGTTCATTTTAACATGCAACCGATTAATTGCCAAGGGTGTGAGCATGGGATTGTATCCTTAGTTGGGGAGCTCGGAGATAATGAAGCACTTTCCCATCAATTTCTCAGGAGGCATGGAGTAATTAGGAAATTTTTGAATTGTGAAAGATGTGGAGCACCGTGCAGGGAAATTGAGGGCCAATTGCTCTACCGTCAACAGGAAATTTCACAAATAAGGATTTCCTTTCTGCCAAAATCTCCTCACTTCGTTTCAAGCTGTTGTAGTAATCTGTCGTTTCAACATGCAAGTAATGAATTGCCAAGGGTGTGAGCATGGGATTGTATCCTTAGTTGGGGAGCTCGGAGATAATGAAGCACTTTCCCTTCAATTTCTCAGGAGGCATGGAGTAATTAGGAAATTTTTGAATTGTGAAAGATGTGGAGCACCGTGCAGGGAAATTGAGGGCCAATTGCTCTGCCGTCAACAGGAAATTTCACAAATAAGGATTTCCTTTCCGCCAAAATCTCCTCACTTCGTTTCAAGCTGTTGTAGTAATCTGTCGTTTCAACATGCAAGTAATGAATTGCCAAGGGTGTGAGCATGGGATTGTATCCTTAGTTGGGGAGCTCGGAGATAATGAAGCACTTTCCCTTCAATTTCTCAGGAGGCATGGAGTAATTAGGAAATTTTTGAATTGTGAAAGATGTGGAGCACCGTGCAGGGAAATTGAGGGCCAATTGCTCTGCCGTCAACAGGAAATTTCACAAATAAGGATTTCCTTTCCGCCAAAATCTCCTCACTTCGTTTCAAGCTGTTGTGTATAAAGCGTTCATTTTAACATGCAACCGATTAATTGCCAAGGGTGTGAGCATGGGATTGTATCCTTAGTTGGGGAGCTCGGAGATAATGAAGCACTTTCCCATCAATTTCTCAGGAGGCATGGAGTAATTAGGAAATTTTTGAATTGTGAAAGATGTGGAGCACCGTGCAGGGAAATTGAGGGCCAATTGCTCTACCGTCAACAGGAAATTTTACAAATAAGGATTTCCTTTCCGCCAAAATCTCCTCACTTCGTTTCAAGCTGTTGTAGTAATCTGTCGTTTCAACATGCAAGTAATGAATTGCCAAGGGTGTGAGCATGGGATTGTATCCTTAGTTGGGGAGCTCGGAGATAATGAAGCACTTTCCCTTCAATTTCTCAGGAGGCATGGAGTAATTAGGAAATTTTTGAATTGTGAAAAATGTGGAGCACCGTGCAGGGAAATTGAGGGCCAATTGCTCTACCGTCAACAGGAAATTTCACAAATAAGGATTTCCTTTCTGCCAAAATCTCCTCACTTCGTTTCAAGCTGTTGTAGTAATCTGTCGTTTCAACATGCAATTAATGAATTGCCAAGGGTGTGAGCATGGGATTGTATCCTTAGTTGGGGAGCTCGGAGATAATGAAGCACTTTCCCTTCAATTTCTCAGGAGGCATGGAGTAATTAGGAAATTTTTGAATTGTGAAAGATGTGGAGCACCGTGCAGGGAAATTGAGGGCCAATTGCTCTACCGTCAACAGGAAATTTCACAAATAAGGATTTCCTTTCCGCCAAAATCTCCTCACTTCGTTTCAAGCTGTTGTAGTAATCTGTCGTTTCAACATGCAAGTAATGAATTGCCAAGGGTGTGAGCATGGGCTTGTATCCTTAGTTGGGGAGCTCGGAGATAATGAAGCACTTTCCCTTCAATTTCTCAGGAGGCATGGAGTAATTAGGAAATTTTTGAATTGTGAAAGATATGGAGCACCGTGCAGGGAAATTGAGGGCCAATTGCTCTGCCGTCAACAGGAAATTTCACAAATAAGGATTTCCTTTCCGCCAAAATCTCCTCACTTCGTTTCAAGTTGTTGTGTATAAAGCGTTCATTTTAACATGCAACCGATTAATTGCCAAGGGTGTGAGCATGGGATTGTATCCTTAGTTGGGGAGCTCGGAGATAATGAAGCACTTTCCCTTCAATTTCTCAGGAGGCATGGAGTAATTAGGAAATTTTTGAATTGTGAAAGATGTGGAGCACCGTGCAGGGAAATTGAGGGCCAATTGCTCTACCGTCAACAAGAAATTTCAGAAATAAGGATTTCCTTTCCGCCAAAATCTCCTCACTTCGTTTCAAGCTGTTGTGTATAAAGCGTTCATTTTAACATGCAACCGATTAATTGCCAAGGGTGTGAGCATGGGATTGTATCCTTAGTTGGGGAGCTCGGAGATAATGAAGCACTTTCCCTTCAATTTCTCAGGAGGCATGGAGTAATTAGGAAATTTTTGAATTGTGAAAGATGTGGAGCACCGTGCAGGGAAATTGAGGGCCAATTGCTCTACCGTCAACAGGAAATTTCACAAATAAGGATTTCCTTTCTGCCAAAATCTCCTCACTTCGTTTCAAGCTGTTGTAGTAATCTGTCGTTTCAACATGCAAGTAATGAATTGCCAAGGGTGTGAGCATGGGATTGTATCCTTAGTTGGGGAGCTCGGAGATAATGAAGCACTTTCCCTTCAATTTCTCAGGAGGCATGGAGTAATTAGGAAATTTTTGAATTGTGAAAGATGTGGAGCACCGTGCAGGGAAATTGAGGGCCAATTGCTCTGCCGTCAACAGGAAATTTCACAAATAAGGATTTCCTTTCCGCCAAAATCTCCTCACTTCGTTTCAAGCTGTTGTAGTAATCTGTCGTTTCAACATGCAAGTAATGAATTGCCAAGGGTGTGAGCATGGGATTGTATCCTTAGTTGGGGAGCTCGGAGATAATGAAGCACTTTCCCTTCAATTTCTCAGGAGGCATGGAGTAATTAGGAAATTTTTGAATTGTGAAAGATGTGGAGCACCGTGCAGGGAAATTGAGGGCCAATTGCTCTGCCGTCAACAGGAAATTTCACAAATAAGGATTTCCTTTCCGCCAAAATCTCCTCACTTCGTTTCAAGCTGTTGTGTATAAAGCGTTCATTTTAACATGCAACCGATTAATTGCCAAGGGTGTGAGCATGGGATTGTATCCTTAGTTGGGGAGCTCGGAGATAATGAAGCACTTTCCCATCAATTTCTCAGGAGGCATGGAGTAATTAGGAAATTTTTGAATTGTGAAAGATGTGGAGCACCGTGCAGGGAAATTGAGGGCCAATTGCTCTACCGTCAACAGGAAATTTTACAAATAAGGATTTCCTTTCCGCCAAAATCTCCTCACTTCGTTTCAAGCTGTTGTAGTAATCTGTCGTTTCAACATGCAAGTAATGAATTGCCAAGGGTGTGAGCATGGGATTGTATCCTTAGTTGGGGAGCTCGGAGATAATGAAGCACTTTCCCTTCAATTTCTCAGGAGGCATGGAGTAATTAGGAAATTTTTGAATTGTGAAAAATGTGGAGCACCGTGCAGGGAAATTGAGGGCCAATTGCTCTACCGTCAACAGGAAATTTCACAAATAAGGATTTCCTTTCTGCCAAAATCTCCTCACTTCGTTTCAAGCTGTTGTAGTAATCTGTCGTTTCAACATGCAATTAATGAATTGCCAAGGGTGTGAGCATGGGATTGTATCCTTAGTTGGGGAGCTCGGAGATAATGAAGCACTTTCCCTTCAATTTCTCAGGAGGCATGGAGTAATTAGGAAATTTTTGAATTGTGAAAGATGTGGAGCACCGTGCAGGGAAATTGAGGGCCAATTGCTCTACCGTCAACAGGAAATTTCACAAATAAGGATTTCCTTTCCGCCAAAATCTCCTCACTTCGTTTCAAGCTGTTGTAGTAATCTGTCGTTTCAACATGCAAGTAATGAATTGCCAAGGGTGTGAGCATGGGCTTGTATCCTTAGTTGGGGAGCTCGGAGATAATGAAGCACTTTCCCTTCAATTTCTCAGGAGGCATGGAGTAATTAGGAAATTTTTGAATTGTGAAAGATATGGAGCACCGTGCAGGGAAATTGAGGGCCAATTGCTCTGCCGTCAACAGGAAATTTCACAAATAAGGATTTCCTTTCCGCCAAAATCTCCTCACTTCGTTTCAAGCTGTTGTAGTAATCTGTCGTTTCAACATGCAAGTAATGAATTGCCAAGGGTGTGAGCATGGGATTGTATCCTTAGTTGGGGAGCTCGGAGATAATGAAGCACTTTCCCTTCAATTTCTCAGGAGGCATGGAGTAATTAGGAAATTTTTGAATTGTGAAAGATGTGGAGCACCGTGCAGGGAAATTGAGGGCCAATTGCTCTGCCGTCAACAGGAAATTTCACAAATAAGGATTTCCTTTCCGCCAAAATCTCCTCACTTCGTTTCAAGCTGTTGTGTATAAAGCGTTCATTTTAACATGCAACCGATTAATTGCCAAGGGTGTGAGCATGGGATTGTATCCTTAGTTGGGGAGCTCGGAGATAATGAAGCACTTTCCCATCAATTTCTCAGGAGGCATGGAGTAATTAGGAAATTTTTGAATTGTGAAAGATGTGGAGCACCGTGCAGGGAAATTGAGGGCCAATTGCTCTACCGTCAACAGGAAATTTTACAAATAAGGATTTCCTTTCCGCCAAAATCTCCTCACTTCGTTTCAAGCTGTTGTAGTAATCTGTCGTTTCAACATGCAAGTAATGAATTGCCAAGGGTGTGAGCATGGGATTGTATCCTTAGTTGGGGAGCTCGGAGATAATGAAGCACTTTCCCTTCAATTTCTCAGGAGGCATGGAGTAATTAGGAAATTTTTGAATTGTGAAAAATGTGGAGCACCGTGCAGGGAAATTGAGGGCCAATTGCTCTACCGTCAACAGGAAATTTCACAAATAAGGATTTCCTTTCTGCCAAAATCTCCTCACTTCGTTTCAAGCTGTTGTAGTAATCTGTCGTTTCAACATGCAATTAATGAATTGCCAAGGGTGTGAGCATGGGATTGTATCCTTAGTTGGGGAGCTCGGAGATAATGAAGCACTTTCCCTTCAATTTCTCAGGAGGCATGGAGTAATTAGGAAATTTTTGAATTGTGAAAGATGTGGAGCACCGTGCAGGGAAATTGAGGGCCAATTGCTCTACCGTCAACAGGAAATTTCACAAATAAGGATTTCCTTTCCGCCAAAATCTCCTCACTTCGTTTCAAGCTGTTGTAGTAATCTGTCGTTTCAACATGCAAGTAATGAATTGCCAAGGGTGTGAGCATGGGCTTGTATCCTTAGTTGGGGAGCTCGGAGATAATGAAGCACTTTCCCTTCAATTTCTCAGGAGGCATGGAGTAATTAGGAAATTTTTGAATTGTGAAAGATATGGAGCACCGTGCAGGGAAATTGAGGGCCAATTGCTCTGCCGTCAACAGGAAATTTCACAAATAAGGATTTCCTTTCCGCCAAAATCTCCTCACTTCGTTTCAAGTTGTTGTGTATAAAGCGTTCATTTTAACATGCAACCGATTAATTGCCAAGGGTGTGAGCATGGGATTGTATCCTTAGTTGGGGAGCTCGGAGATAATGAAGCACTTTCCCTTCAATTTCTCAGGAGGCATGGAGTAATTAGGAAATTTTTGAATTGTGAAAGATGTGGAGCACCGTGCAGGGAAATTGAGGGCCAATTGCTCTACCGTCAACAAGAAATTTCACAAATAAGGATTTCCTTTCCGCCAAAATCTCCTCACTTCGTTTCAAGCTGTTGTGTATAAAGCGTTCATTTTAACATGCAACCGATTAATTGCCAAGGGTGTGAGCATGGGATTGTATCCTTAGTTGGGGAGCTCGGAGATAATGAAGCACTTTCCCTTCAATTTCTCAGGAGGCATGGAGTAATTAGGAAATTTTTGAATTGTGAAAAATGTGGAGCACCGTGCAGGGAAATTGAGGGCCAATTGCTCTACCGTCAACAGGAAATTTCACAAATAAGGATTTCCTTTCCGCCAAAATCTCCTCACTTCGTTTCAAGCTGTTGTAGTAATCTGTCGTTTCAACATGCAAGTAATGAATTGCCAAGGGTGTGAGCATGGGATTGTATCCTTAGTTGGGGAGCTCGGAGATAATGAAGCACTTTCCCTTCAATTTCTCAGGAGGCATGGAGTAATTAGGAAATTTTTGAATTGTGAAAAATGTGGAGCACCGTGCAGGGAAATTGAGGGCCAATTGCTCTACCGTCAACAGGAAATTTCACAAATAAGGATTTCCTTTCCGCCAAAATCTCCTCACTTCGTTTCAAGCTGTTGTGTATAAAGCGTTCATTTTAACATGCAACCGATTAATTGCCAAGGGTGTGAGCATGGGATTGTATCCTTAGTTGGGGAGCTCGGAGATAATGAAGCACTTTCCCTTCAATTTCTCAGGAGGCATGGAGTAATTAGGAAATTTTTGAATTGTGAAAGATGTGGAGCACCGTGCAGGGAAATTGAGGGCCAATTGCTCTGCCGTCAACAGGAAATTTCACAAATAAGGATTTCCTTTCCGCCAAAATCTCCTCACTTCGTTTCAAGCTGTTGTGTATAAAGCGTTCATTTTAACATGCAACCGATTAATTGCCAAGGGTGTGAGCATGGGATTGTATCCTTAGTTGGGGAGCTCGGAGATAATGAAGCACTTTCCCTTCAATTTCTCAGGAGGCATGGAGTAATTAGGAAATTTTTGAATTGTGAAAAATGTGGAGCACCGTGCAGGGAAATTGAGGGCCAATTGCTCTACCGTCAACAGGAAATTTCACAAATAAGGATTTCCTTTCCGCCAAAATCTCCTCACTTCGTTTCAAGCTGTTGTAGTAATCTGTCGTTTCAACATGCAAGTAATGAATTGCCAAGGGTGTGAGCATGGGATTGTATCCTTAGTTGGGGAGCTCGGAGATAATGAAGCACTTTCCCTTCAATTTCTCAGGAGGCATGGAGTAATTAGGAAATTTTTGAATTGTGAAAGATGTGGAGCACCGTGCAGGGAAATTGAGGGCCAATTGCTCTACCGTCAACAGGAAATTTCACAAATAAGGATTTCCTTTCCGCCAAAATCTCCTCACTTCGTTTCAAGCTGTTGTGTATAAAGCGTTCATTTTAACATGCAACCGATTAATTGCCAAGGGTGTGAGCATGAGATTGTATCCTTAGTTGGGGAGCTCGGAGATAATGAAGCACTTTCCCTTCAATTTCTCAGGAGGCATGGAGTAATTAGGAAATTTTTGAATTGTGAAAGATGTGGAGCACCGTGCAGGGAAATTGAGGGCCAATTGCTCTGCTGTCAACAGGAAATTTCACAAATAAGGATTTCCTTTCCGCCAAAATCTCCTCACTTCGTTTCAAGCTGTTGTGTATAAAGCGTTCATTTTAACATGCAACCGATTAATTGCCAAGGGTGTGAGCATGGGATTGTATCCTTAGTTGGGGAGCTCGGAGATAATGAAGCACTTTCCCTTCAATTTCTCAGGTGGCATAGAGTAATTAGGAAATTTTTGAATTGTGAAAAATGTGGAGCACCGTGCAGGGAAATTGAGGGCCAATTGCTCTACCGTCAACAGGAAATTTCACAAATAAGGATTTCCTTTCCGCCAAAATCTCCTCACTTCGTTTCAAGCTGTTGTAGTAATCTGTCGTTTCAACATGCAAGTAATGAATTGCCAAGGGTGTGAGCATGGGATTGTATCCTTAGTTGGGGAGCTCGGAGATAATGAAGCACTTTCCCTTCAATTTCTCAGGAGGCATGGAGTAATTAGGAAATTTTTGAATTGTGAAAGATGTGGAGCACCGTGCAGGGAAATTGAGGGCCAATTGCTCTACCGTCAACAGGAAATTTCACAAATAAGGATTTCCTTTCTGCCAAAATCTCCTCACTTCGTTTTAAGCTGTTGTAGTAATCTGTCCTTTCAACATGCAAGTAATGAATTGCCAAGGGTGTGAGCATGGGATTGTATCCTTAGTTGGGGAGCTCGGAGATAATGAAGCACTTTCCCTTCAATTTCTCAGGAGGCATGGAGTAATTAGGACATTTTTGAATTGTGAAAGATGTGGAGCACCGTACAGGGAAATTGAGGGCCAATTGCTCTACCGTCAACAGGAAATTTCACAAATAAGGATTTCCTTTCCGCCAAAATCTCCTCACTTCGTTTCAAGCTGTTGTAGTAATCTGTCGTTTCAACATGCAAGTAATGAATTGCCAAGGGTGTGAGCATGGGATTGTATCCTTAGTTGGGGAGCTCGGAGATAATGAAGCACTTTCCCTTCAATTTCTCAGGAGGCATGGAGTAATTAGGAAATTTTTGAATTGTGAAAGATGTGGAGCACCGTGCAGGGAAATTGAGGGCCAATTGCTCTACCGTCAACAAGAAATTTCACAAATAAGGATTTCCTTTCCGCCAAAATCTCCTCACTTCGTTTCAAGCTGTTGTAGTAATCTGTCGTTTCAACATGCAAGTAATGAATTGCCAAGGGTGTGAGCATGGGATTGTATCCTTAGTTGGGGAGCTCGGAGATAATGAAGCACTTTCCCTTCAATTTCTCAGGAGGCATGGAGTAATTAGGAAATTTTTGAATTGTGAAAAATGTGGAGCACTGTGCAGGGAAATTGAGGGCCAATTGCTCTACCGTCAACAGGAAATTTCACAAATAAGGATTTCCTTTCCGCCAAAATCTCCTCACTTCATTTCAAGCTGTTGTGTATAAAGCGTTCATTTTAACATGCAACCGATTAATTGCCAAGGGTGTGAGCATGGGATTGTATCCTTAGTTGGGGAGCTCGGAGATAATGAAGCACTTTCCCTTCAATTTCTCAGGTGGCATAGAGTAATTAGGAAATTTTTGAATTGTGAAAAATGTGGAGCACCGTGCAGGGAAATTGAGGGCCAATTGCTCTACCGTCAACAGGAAATTTCACAAATAAGGATTTCCTTTCCGCCAAAATCTCCTCACTTCGTTTCAAGCTGTTGTAGTAATCTGTCGTTTCAACATGCAAGTAATGAATTGCCAAGGGTGTGAGCATGGGATTGTATCCTTAGTTGGGGAGCTCGGAGATAATGAAGCACTTTCCCTTCAATTTCTCAGGAGGCATGGAGTAATTAGGAAATTTTTGAATTGTGAAAGATGTGGAGCACCGTGCAGGGAAATTGAGGGCCAATTGCTCTACCGTCAACAGGAAATTTCACAAATAAGGATTTCCTTTCTGCCAAAATCTCCTCACTTCGTTTTAAGCTGTTGTAGTAATCTGTCCTTTCAACATGCAAGTAATGAATTGCCAAGGGTGTGAGCATGGGATTGTATCCTTAGTTGGGGAGCTCGGAGATAATGAAGCACTTTCCCTTCAATTTCTCAGGAGGCATGGAGTAATTAGGACATTTTTGAATTGTGAAAGATGTGGAGCACCGTACAGGGAAATTGAGGGCCAATTGCTCTACCGTCAACAGGAAATTTCACAAATAAGGATTTCCTTTCCGCCAAAATCTCCTCACTTCGTTTCAAGCTGTTGTAGTAATCTGTCGTTTCAACATGCAAGTAATGAATTGCCAAGGGTGTGAGCATGGGATTGTATCCTTAGTTGGGGAGCTCGGAGATAATGAAGCACTTTCCCTTCAATTTCTCAGGAGGCATGGAGTAATTAGGAAATTTTTGAATTGTGAAAGATGTGGAGCACCGTGCAGGGAAATTGAGGGCCAATTGCTCTACCGTCAACAAGAAATTTCACAAATAAGGATTTCCTTTCCGCCAAAATCTCCTCACTTCGTTTCAAGCTGTTGTAGTAATCTGTCGTTTCAACATGCAAGTAATGAATTGCCAAGGGTGTGAGCATGGGATTGTATCCTTAGTTGGGGAGCTCGGAGATAATGAAGCACTTTCCCTTCAATTTCTCAGGAGGCATGGAGTAATTAGGAAATTTTTGAATTGTGAAAAATGTGGAGCACTGTGCAGGGAAATTGAGGGCCAATTGCTCTACCGTCAACAGGAAATTTCACAAATAAGGATTTCCTTTCCGCCAAAATCTCCTCACTTCATTTCAAGCTGTTGTGTATAAAGCGTTCATTTTAACATGCAACCGATTAATTGCCAAGGGTGTGAGCATGGGATTGTATCCTTAGTTGGGGAGCTCGGAGATAATGAAGCACTTTCCCTTCAATTTCTCAGGAGGCATGGAGTAATTAGGAAATTTTTGAATTGTGAAAGATGTGGAGCACCGTGCAGGGAAATTGAGGGCCAATTGCTCTACCGTTAACAAGAAATTTCACAAATAAGGATTTCCTTTCCGCCAAAATCTCCTCACTTCGTTTCAAGCTGTTGTAGTAATCTGTCGTTTCAACATGCAAGTAATGAATTGCCAAGGGTGTGAGCATGGGATTGTATCCTTAGTTGGGGAGCTCGGAGATAATGAAGCACTTTCCCTTCAATTTCTCAGGAGGCATGGAGTAATTAGGAAATTTTTGAATTGTGAAAGATGTGGAGCACCGTGCAGGGAAATTGAGGGCCAATTGCTCTACCGTCAACAAGAAATTTCACAAATAAGGATTTCCTTTCCGCCAAAATCTCCTCACTTCGTTTCAAGCTGTTGTAGTAATCTGTCGTTTCAACATGCAAGTAATGAATTGCCAAGGGTGTGAGCATGGGATTGTATCCTTAGTTGGGGAGCTCGGAGATAATGAAGCACTTTCCCTTCAATTTCTCAGGAGGCATGGAGTAATTAGGAAATTTTTGAATTGTGAAAAATGTGGAGCACTGTGCAGGGAAATTGAGGGCCAATTGCTCTACCGTCAACAGGAAATTTCACAAATAAGGATTTCCTTTCCGCCAAAATCTCCTCACTTCATTTCAAGCTGTTGTGTATAAAGCGTTCATTTTAACATGCAACCGATTAATTGCCAAGGGTGTGAGCATGGGATTGTATCCTTAGTTGGGGAGCTCGGAGATAATGAAGCACTTTCCCTTCAATTTCTCAGGAGGCATGGAGTAATTAGGAAATTTTTGAATTGTGAAAGATGTGGAGCACCGTGCAGGGAAATTGAGGGCCAATTGCTCTACCGTCAACAAGAAATTTCACAAATAAGGATTTCCTTTCCGCCAAAATCTCCTCACTTCGTTTCAACCTGTTGTAGTAATCTGTCGTTTCAACATGCAAGTAATGAATTGCCAAGGGTGTGAGCATGGGATTGTATCCATAGTTGGGGAGCTCGGAGATAATGAAGCACTTTCCCTTCAATTTCTCAGGAGGCATGGAGTAATTAGGAAATTTTTGAATTGTGAAAAATGTGGAGCACCGTGCAGGGAAATTGAGGGCCAATTGCTCTACCGTCAACAGGAAATTTCACAAATAAGGATTTCCTTTCCGCCAAAATCTCCTCACTTCGTTTCAAGCTGTTGTAGTAATCTGTCGTTTCAACATGCAAGTAATGAATTGCCAAGGGTGTGAGCATGGGATTGTATCCTTAGTTGGGGAGCTCGGAGATAATGAAGCACTTTCCCTTCAATTTCTCAGGAGGCATGGAGTAATTAGGACATTTTTGAATTGTGAAAGATGTGGAGCACCGTACAGGGAAATTGAGGGCCAATTGCTCTACCGTCAACAGGAAATTTCACAAATAAGGATTTCCTTTCCGCTAAAATCTCCTCACTTCGTTTCAAGCTGTTGTAGTAATCTGTCGTTTCAACATGCAAGTAATGAATTGCCAAGGGTGTGAGCATGGGATTGTATCCTTAGTTGGGGAGCTCGGAGATAATGAAGCACTTTCCCTTCAATTTCTCAGGAGGCATGGAGTAATTAGGAAATTTTTGAATTGTGAAAGATGTGGAGCACCGTGCAGGGAAATTGAGGGCCAATTGCTCTACCGTCAACAAGAAATTTCACAAATAAGGATTTCCTTTCCGCCAAAATCTCCTCACTTCGTTTCAAGCTGTTGTAGTAATCTGTCGTTTCAACATGCAAGTAATGAATTGCCAAGGGTGTGAGCATGGGATTGTATCCATAGTTGGGGAGCTCGGAGATAATGAAGCACTTTCCCTTCAATTTCTCAGGAGGCATGGAGTAATTAGGAAATTTTTGAATTGTGAAAAATGTGGAGCACCGTGCAGGGAAATTGAGGGCCAATTGCTCTACCGTCAACAGGAAATTTCACAAATAAGGATTTCCTTTCCGCCAAAATCTCCTCACTTCGTTTCAAGCTGTTGTAGTAATCTGTCGTTTCAACATGCAAGTAATGAATTGCCAAGGGTGTGAGCATGGGATTGTATCCTTAGTTGGGGAGCTCGGAGATAATGAAGCACTTTCCCTTCAATTTCTCAGGAGGCATGGAGTAATTAGGAAATTTTTGAATTGTGAAAGATGTGGAGCACCGTGCAGGGAAATTGAGGGCCAATTGCTCTACCGTCAACAGGAAATTTCACAAATAAGGATTTCCTTTCCGCCAAAATCTCCTCACTTCGTTTCAAGCTGTTGTGTATAAAGCGTTCATTTTAACATGCAACCGATTAATTGCCAAGGGTGTGAGCATGGGATTGTATCCTTAGTTGGGGAGCTCGGAGATAATGAAGCACTTTCCCTTCAATTTCTCAGGAGGCATGGAGTAATTAGGAAATTTTTGAATTGTGAAAGATGTGGAGCACCGTGCAGGGAAATTGAGGGCCAATTGCTCTACCGTCAACAAGAAATTTCACAAATAAGGATTTCCTTTCCGCCAAAATCTCCTCACTTCGTTTCAAGCTGTTGTAGTAATCTGTCGTTTCAACATGCAAGTAATGAATTGCCAAGGGTGTGAGCATGGGATTGTATCCATAGTTGGGGAGCTCAGAGATAATGAAGCACTTTCCCTTCAATTTCTCAGGAGGCATGGAGTAATTAGGAAATTTTTGAATTGTGAAAAATGTGGAGCACCGTGCAGGGAAATTGAGGGCCAATTGCTCTACCGTCAACAGGAAATTTCACAAATAAGGATTTCCTTTCCGCCAAAATCTCCTCACTTCGTTTCAAGCTGTTGTAGTAATCTGTCGTTTCAACATGCAAGTAATGAATTGCCAAGGGTGTGAGCATGGGATTGTATCCTTAGTTGGGGAGCTCGGAGATAATGAAGCACTTTCCCTTCAATTTCTCAGGAGGCATGGAGTAATTAGGAAATTTTTGAATTGTGAAAGATGTGGAGCACCGTGCAGGGAAATTGAGGGCCAATTGCTCTACCGTCAACAGGAAATTTCACAAATAAGGATTTCCTTTCCGCCAAAATCTCCTCACTTCGTTTCAAGCTGTTGTAGTAATCTGTCGTTTCAACATGCAAGTAATGAATTGCCAAGGGTGTGAGCATGGGCTTGTATCCTTAGTTGGGGAGCTCGGAGATAATGAAGCACTTTCCCTTCAATTTCTCAGGAGGCATGGAGTAATTAGGAAATTTTTGAATTGTGAAAGATATGGAGCACCGTGCAGGGAAATTGAGGGCCAATTGCTCTGCCGTCAACAGGAAATTTCACAAATAAGGATTTCCTTTCCGCCAAAATCTCCTCACTTCGTTTCAAGCTGTTGTAGTAATCTGTCGTTTCAACATGCAAGTAATGAATTGCCAAGGGTGTGAGCATGGGATTGTATCCTTAGTTGGGGAGCTCGGAGATAATGAAGCACTTTCCCTTCAATTTCTCAGGAGGCATGGAGTAATTAGGAAATTTTTGAATTGTGAAAGATGTGGAGCACCGTGCAGGGAAATTGAGGGCCAATTGCTCTGCCGTCAACAGGAAATTTCACAAATAAGGATTTCCTTTCCGCCAAAATCTCCTCACTTCGTTTCAAGCTGTTGTGTATAAAGCGTTCATTTTAACATGCAACCGATTAATTGCCAAGGGTGTGAGCATGGGATTGTATCCTTAGTTGGGGAGCTCGGAGATAATGAAGCACTTTCCCATCAATTTCTCAGGAGGCATGGAGTAATTAGGAAATTTTTGAATTGTGAAAGATGTGGAGCACCGTGCAGGGAAATTGAGGGCCAATTGCTCTACCGTCAACAGGAAATTTTACAAATAAGGATTTCCTTTCCGCCAAAATCTCCTCACTTCGTTTCAAGCTGTTGTAGTAATCTGTCGTTTCAACATGCAAGTAATGAATTGCCAAGGGTGTGAGCATGGGATTGTATCCTTAGTTGGGGAGCTCGGAGATAATGAAGCACTTTCCCTTCAATTTCTCAGGAGGCATGGAGTAATTAGGAAATTTTTGAATTGTGAAAAATGTGGAGCACCGTGCAGGGAAATTGAGGGCCAATTGCTCTACCGTCAACAGGAAATTTCACAAATAAGGATTTCCTTTCTGCCAAAATCTCCTCACTTCGTTTCAAGCTGTTGTAGTAATCTGTCGTTTCAACATGCAATTAATGAATTGCCAAGGGTGTGAGCATGGGATTGTATCCTTAGTTGGGGAGCTCGGAGATAATGAAGCACTTTCCCTTCAATTTCTCAGGAGGCATGGAGTAATTAGGAAATTTTTGAATTGTGAAAGATGTGGAGCACCGTGCAGGGAAATTGAGGGCCAATTGCTCTACCGTCAACAGGAAATTTCACAAATAAGGATTTCCTTTCCGCCAAAATCTCCTCACTTCGTTTCAAGCTGTTGTAGTAATCTGTCGTTTCAACATGCAAGTAATGAATTGCCAAGGGTGTGAGCATGGGCTTGTATCCTTAGTTGGGGAGCTCGGAGATAATGAAGCACTTTCCCTTCAATTTCTCAGGAGGCATGGAGTAATTAGGAAATTTTTGAATTGTGAAAGATATGGAGCACCGTGCAGGGAAATTGAGGGCCAATTGCTCTGCCGTCAACAGGAAATTTCACAAATAAGGATTTCCTTTCCGCCAAAATCTCCTCACTTCGTTTCAAGTTGTTGTGTATAAAGCGTTCATTTTAACATGCAACCGATTAATTGCCAAGGGTGTGAGCATGGGATTGTATCCTTAGTTGGGGAGCTCGGAGATAATGAAGCACTTTCCCTTCAATTTCTCAGGAGGCATGGAGTAATTAGGAAATTTTTGAATTGTGAAAGATGTGGAGCACCGTGCAGGGAAATTGAGGGCCAATTGCTCTACCGTCAACAAGAAATTTCACAAATAAGGATTTCCTTTCCGCCAAAATCTCCTCACTTCGTTTCAAGCTGTTGTGTATAAAGCGTTCATTTTAACATGCAACCGATTAATTGCCAAGGGTGTGAGCATGGGATTGTATCCTTAGTTGGGGAGCTCGGAGATAATGAAGCACTTTCCCTTCAATTTCTCAGGAGGCATGGAGTAATTAGGAAATTTTTGAATTGTGAAAAATGTGGAGCACCGTGCAGGGAAATTGAGGGCCAATTGCTCTACCGTCAACAGGAAATTTCACAAATAAGGATTTCCTTTCCGCCAAAATCTCCTCACTTCGTTTCAAGCTGTTGTAGTAATCTGTCGTTTCAACATGCAAGTAATGAATTGCCAAGGGTGTGAGCATGGGATTGTATCCTTAGTTGGGGAGCTCGGAGATAATGAAGCACTTTCCCTTCAATTTCTCAGGAGGCATGGAGTAATTAGGAAATTTTTGAATTGTGAAAAATGTGGAGCACCGTGCAGGGAAATTGAGGGCCAATTGCTCTACCGTCAACAGGAAATTTCACAAATAAGGATTTCCTTTCCGCCAAAATCTCCTCACTTCGTTTCAAGCTGTTGTGTATAAAGCGTTCATTTTAACATGCAACCGATTAATTGCCAAGGGTGTGAGCATGGGATTGTATCCTTAGTTGGGGAGCTCGGAGATAATGAAGCACTTTCCCTTCAATTTCTCAGGAGGCATGGAGTAATTAGGAAATTTTTGAATTGTGAAAGATGTGGAGCACCGTGCAGGGAAATTGAGGGCCAATTGCTCTGCCGTCAACAGGAAATTTCACAAATAAGGATTTCCTTTCCGCCAAAATCTCCTCACTTCGTTTCAAGCTGTTGTGTATAAAGCGTTCATTTTAACATGCAACCGATTAATTGCCAAGGGTGTGAGCATGGGATTGTATCCTTAGTTGGGGAGCTCGGAGATAATGAAGCACTTTCCCTTCAATTTCTCAGGAGGCATGGAGTAATTAGGAAATTTTTGAATTGTGAAAAATGTGGAGCACCGTGCAGGGAAATTGAGGGCCAATTGCTCTACCGTCAACAGGAAATTTCACAAATAAGGATTTCCTTTCCGCCAAAATCTCCTCACTTCGTTTCAAGCTGTTGTAGTAATCTGTCGTTTCAACATGCAAGTAATGAATTGCCAAGGGTGTGAGCATGGGATTGTATCCTTAGTTGGGGAGCTCGGAGATAATGAAGCACTTTCCCTTCAATTTCTCAGGAGGCATGGAGTAATTAGGAAATTTTTGAATTGTGAAAGATGTGGAGCACCGTGCAGGGAAATTGAGGGCCAATTGCTCTACCGTCAACAGGAAATTTCACAAATAAGGATTTCCTTTCCGCCAAAATCTCCTCACTTCGTTTCAAGCTGTTGTGTATAAAGCGTTCATTTTAACATGCAACCGATTAATTGCCAAGGGTGTGAGCATGAGATTGTATCCTTAGTTGGGGAGCTCGGAGATAATGAAGCACTTTCCCTTCAATTTCTCAGGAGGCATGGAGTAATTAGGAAATTTTTGAATTGTGAAAGATGTGGAGCACCGTGCAGGGAAATTGAGGGCCAATTGCTCTGCTGTCAACAGGAAATTTCACAAATAAGGATTTCCTTTCCGCCAAAATCTCCTCACTTCGTTTCAAGCTGTTGTGTATAAAGCGTTCATTTTAACATGCAACCGATTAATTGCCAAGGGTGTGAGCATGGGATTGTATCCTTAGTTGGGGAGCTCGGAGATAATGAAGCACTTTCCCTTCAATTTCTCAGGTGGCATAGAGTAATTAGGAAATTTTTGAATTGTGAAAAATGTGGAGCACCGTGCAGGGAAATTGAGGGCCAATTGCTCTACCGTCAACAGGAAATTTCACAAATAAGGATTTCCTTTCCGCCAAAATCTCCTCACTTCGTTTCAAGCTGTTGTAGTAATCTGTCGTTTCAACATGCAAGTAATGAATTGCCAAGGGTGTGAGCATGGGATTGTATCCTTAGTTGGGGAGCTCGGAGATAATGAAGCACTTTCCCTTCAATTTCTCAGGAGGCATGGAGTAATTAGGAAATTTTTGAATTGTGAAAGATGTGGAGCACCGTGCAGGGAAATTGAGGGCCAATTGCTCTACCGTCAACAGGAAATTTCACAAATAAGGATTTCCTTTCTGCCAAAATCTCCTCACTTCGTTTTAAGCTGTTGTAGTAATCTGTCCTTTCAACATGCAAGTAATGAATTGCCAAGGGTGTGAGCATGGGATTGTATCCTTAGTTGGGGAGCTCGGAGATAATGAAGCACTTTCCCTTCAATTTCTCAGGAGGCATGGAGTAATTAGGAAATTTTTGAATTGTGAAAGATGTGGAGCACCGTGCAGGGAAATTGAGGGCCAATTGCTCTACCGTCAACAGGAAATTTCACAAATAAGGATTTCCTTTCCGCCAAAATCTCCTCACTTCGTTTCAAGCTGTTGTGTATAAAGCGTTCATTTTAACATGCAACCGATTAATTGCCAAGGGTGTGAGCATGGGATTGTATCCTTAGTTGGGGAGCTCGGAGATAATGAAGCACTTTCCCTTCAATTTCTCAGGAGGCATGGAGTAATTAGGAAATTTTTGAATTGTGAAAGATGTGGAGCACCGTGCAGGGAAATTGAGGGCCAATTGCTCTACCGTCAACAAGAAATTTCACAAATAAGGATTTCCTTTCCGCCAAAATCTCCTCACTTCGTTTCAAGCTGTTGTAGTAATCTGTCGTTTCAACATGCAAGTAATGAATTGCCAAGGGTGTGAGCATGGGATTGTATCCATAGTTGGGGAGCTCAGAGATAATGAAGCACTTTCCCTTCAATTTCTCAGGAGGCATGGAGTAATTAGGAAATTTTTGAATTGTGAAAAATGTGGAGCACCGTGCAGGGAAATTGAGGGCCAATTGCTCTACCGTCAACAGGAAATTTCACAAATAAGGATTTCCTTTCCGCCAAAATCTCCTCACTTCGTTTCAAGCTGTTGTAGTAATCTGTCGTTTCAACATGCAAGTAATGAATTGCCAAGGGTGTGAGCATGGGATTGTATCCTTAGTTGGGGAGCTCGGAGATAATGAAGCACTTTCCCTTCAATTTCTCAGGAGGCATGGAGTAATTAGGAAATTTTTGAATTGTGAAAGATGTGGAGCACCGTGCAGGGAAATTGAGGGCCAATTGCTCTACCGTCAACAGGAAATTTCACAAATAAGGATTTCCTTTCCGCCAAAATCTCCTCACTTCGTTTCAAGCTGTTGTAGTAATCTGTCGTTTCAACATGCAAGTAATGAATTGCCAAGGGTGTGAGCATGGGCTTGTATCCTTAGTTGGGGAGCTCGGAGATAATGAAGCACTTTCCCTTCAATTTCTCAGGAGGCATGGAGTAATTAGGAAATTTTTGAATTGTGAAAGATATGGAGCACCGTGCAGGGAAATTGAGGGCCAATTGCTCTGCCGTCAACAGGAAATTTCACAAATAAGGATTTCCTTTCCGCCAAAATCTCCTCACTTCGTTTCAAGCTGTTGTAGTAATCTGTCGTTTCAACATGCAAGTAATGAATTGCCAAGGGTGTGAGCATGGGATTGTATCCTTAGTTGGGGAGCTCGGAGATAATGAAGCACTTTCCCTTCAATTTCTCAGGAGGCATGGAGTAATTAGGAAATTTTTGAATTGTGAAAGATGTGGAGCACCGTGCAGGGAAATTGAGGGCCAATTGCTCTGCCGTCAACAGGAAATTTCACAAATAAGGATTTCCTTTCCGCCAAAATCTCCTCACTTCGTTTCAAGCTGTTGTGTATAAAGCGTTCATTTTAACATGCAACCGATTAATTGCCAAGGGTGTGAGCATGGGATTGTATCCTTAGTTGGGGAGCTCGGAGATAATGAAGCACTTTCCCATCAATTTCTCAGGAGGCATGGAGTAATTAGGAAATTTTTGAATTGTGAAAGATGTGGAGCACCGTGCAGGGAAATTGAGGGCCAATTGCTCTACCGTCAACAGGAAATTTTACAAATAAGGATTTCCTTTCCGCCAAAATCTCCTCACTTCGTTTCAAGCTGTTGTAGTAATCTGTCGTTTCAACATGCAAGTAATGAATTGCCAAGGGTGTGAGCATGGGATTGTATCCTTAGTTGGGGAGCTCGGAGATAATGAAGCACTTTCCCTTCAATTTCTCAGGAGGCATGGAGTAATTAGGAAATTTTTGAATTGTGAAAAATGTGGAGCACCGTGCAGGGAAATTGAGGGCCAATTGCTCTACCGTCAACAGGAAATTTCACAAATAAGGATTTCCTTTCTGCCAAAATCTCCTCACTTCGTTTCAAGCTGTTGTAGTAATCTGTCGTTTCAACATGCAATTAATGAATTGCCAAGGGTGTGAGCATGGGATTGTATCCTTAGTTGGGGAGCTCGGAGATAATGAAGCACTTTCCCTTCAATTTCTCAGGAGGCATGGAGTAATTAGGAAATTTTTGAATTGTGAAAGATGTGGAGCACCGTGCAGGGAAATTGAGGGCCAATTGCTCTACCGTCAACAGGAAATTTCACAAATAAGGATTTCCTTTCCGCCAAAATCTCCTCACTTCGTTTCAAGCTGTTGTAGTAATCTGTCGTTTCAACATGCAAGTAATGAATTGCCAAGGGTGTGAGCATGGGCTTGTATCCTTAGTTGGGGAGCTCGGAGATAATGAAGCACTTTCCCTTCAATTTCTCAGGAGGCATGGAGTAATTAGGAAATTTTTGAATTGTGAAAGATATGGAGCACCGTGCAGGGAAATTGAGGGCCAATTGCTCTGCCGTCAACAGGAAATTTCACAAATAAGGATTTCCTTTCCGCCAAAATCTCCTCACTTCGTTTCAAGTTGTTGTGTATAAAGCGTTCATTTTAACATGCAACCGATTAATTGCCAAGGGTGTGAGCATGGGATTGTATCCTTAGTTGGGGAGCTCGGAGATAATGAAGCACTTTCCCTTCAATTTCTCAGGAGGCATGGAGTAATTAGGAAATTTTTGAATTGTGAAAGATGTGGAGCACCGTGCAGGGAAATTGAGGGCCAATTGCTCTACCGTCAACAAGAAATTTCAGAAATAAGGATTTCCTTTCCGCCAAAATCTCCTCACTTCGTTTCAAGCTGTTGTGTATAAAGCGTTCATTTTAACATGCAACCGATTAATTGCCAAGGGTGTGAGCATGGGATTGTATCCTTAGTTGGGGAGCTCGGAGATAATGAAGCACTTTCCCTTCAATTTCTCAGGAGGCATGGAGTAATTAGGAAATTTTTGAATTGTGAAAGATGTGGAGCACCGTGCAGGGAAATTGAGGGCCAATTGCTCTACCGTCAACAGGAAATTTCACAAATAAGGATTTCCTTTCTGCCAAAATCTCCTCACTTCGTTTCAAGCTGTTGTAGTAATCTGTCGTTTCAACATGCAAGTAATGAATTGCCAAGGGTGTGAGCATGGGATTGTATCCTTAGTTGGGGAGCTCGGAGATAATGAAGCACTTTCCCTTCAATTTCTCAGGAGGCATGGAGTAATTAGGAAATTTTTGAATTGTGAAAGATGTGGAGCACCGTGCAGGGAAATTGAGGGCCAATTGCTCTGCCGTCAACAGGAAATTTCACAAATAAGGATTTCCTTTCCGCCAAAATCTCCTCACTTCGTTTCAAGCTGTTGTAGTAATCTGTCGTTTCAACATGCAAGTAATGAATTGCCAAGGGTGTGAGCATGGGATTGTATCCTTAGTTGGGGAGCTCGGAGATAATGAAGCACTTTCCCTTCAATTTCTCAGGAGGCATGGAGTAATTAGGAAATTTTTGAATTGTGAAAGATGTGGAGCACCGTGCAGGGAAATTGAGGGCCAATTGCTCTGCCGTCAACAGGAAATTTCACAAATAAGGATTTCCTTTCCGCCAAAATCTCCTCACTTCGTTTCAAGCTGTTGTGTATAAAGCGTTCATTTTAACATGCAACCGATTAATTGCCAAGGGTGTGAGCATGGGATTGTATCCTTAGTTGGGGAGCTCGGAGATAATGAAGCACTTTCCCATCAATTTCTCAGGAGGCATGGAGTAATTAGGAAATTTTTGAATTGTGAAAGATGTGGAGCACCGTGCAGGGAAATTGAGGGCCAATTGCTCTACCGTCAACAGGAAATTTTACAAATAAGGATTTCCTTTCCGCCAAAATCTCCTCACTTCGTTTCAAGCTGTTGTAGTAATCTGTCGTTTCAACATGCAAGTAATGAATTGCCAAGGGTGTGAGCATGGGATTGTATCCTTAGTTGGGGAGCTCGGAGATAATGAAGCACTTTCCCTTCAATTTCTCAGGAGGCATGGAGTAATTAGGAAATTTTTGAATTGTGAAAAATGTGGAGCACCGTGCAGGGAAATTGAGGGCCAATTGCTCTACCGTCAACAGGAAATTTCACAAATAAGGATTTCCTTTCTGCCAAAATCTCCTCACTTCGTTTCAAGCTGTTGTAGTAATCTGTCGTTTCAACATGCAATTAATGAATTGCCAAGGGTGTGAGCATGGGATTGTATCCTTAGTTGGGGAGCTCGGAGATAATGAAGCACTTTCCCTTCAATTTCTCAGGAGGCATGGAGTAATTAGGAAATTTTTGAATTGTGAAAGATGTGGAGCACCGTGCAGGGAAATTGAGGGCCAATTGCTCTACCGTCAACAGGAAATTTCACAAATAAGGATTTCCTTTCCGCCAAAATCTCCTCACTTCGTTTCAAGCTGTTGTAGTAATCTGTCGTTTCAACATGCAAGTAATGAATTGCCAAGGGTGTGAGCATGGGCTTGTATCCTTAGTTGGGGAGCTCGGAGATAATGAAGCACTTTCCCTTCAATTTCTCAGGAGGCATGGAGTAATTAGGAAATTTTTGAATTGTGAAAGATATGGAGCACCGTGCAGGGAAATTGAGGGCCAATTGCTCTGCCGTCAACAGGAAATTTCACAAATAAGGATTTCCTTTCCGCCAAAATCTCCTCACTTCGTTTCAAGCTGTTGTAGTAATCTGTCGTTTCAACATGCAAGTAATGAATTGCCAAGGGTGTGAGCATGGGATTGTATCCTTAGTTGGGGAGCTCGGAGATAATGAAGCACTTTCCCTTCAATTTCTCAGGAGGCATGGAGTAATTAGGAAATTTTTGAATTGTGAAAGATGTGGAGCACCGTGCAGGGAAATTGAGGGCCAATTGCTCTGCCGTCAACAGGAAATTTCACAAATAAGGATTTCCTTTCCGCCAAAATCTCCTCACTTCGTTTCAAGCTGTTGTGTATAAAGCGTTCATTTTAACATGCAACCGATTAATTGCCAAGGGTGTGAGCATGGGATTGTATCCTTAGTTGGGGAGCTCGGAGATAATGAAGCACTTTCCCATCAATTTCTCAGGAGGCATGGAGTAATTAGGAAATTTTTGAATTGTGAAAGATGTGGAGCACCGTGCAGGGAAATTGAGGGCCAATTGCTCTACCGTCAACAGGAAATTTTACAAATAAGGATTTCCTTTCCGCCAAAATCTCCTCACTTCGTTTCAAGCTGTTGTAGTAATCTGTCGTTTCAACATGCAAGTAATGAATTGCCAAGGGTGTGAGCATGGGATTGTATCCTTAGTTGGGGAGCTCGGAGATAATGAAGCACTTTCCCTTCAATTTCTCAGGAGGCATGGAGTAATTAGGAAATTTTTGAATTGTGAAAAATGTGGAGCACCGTGCAGGGAAATTGAGGGCCAATTGCTCTACCGTCAACAGGAAATTTCACAAATAAGGATTTCCTTTCTGCCAAAATCTCCTCACTTCGTTTCAAGCTGTTGTAGTAATCTGTCGTTTCAACATGCAATTAATGAATTGCCAAGGGTGTGAGCATGGGATTGTATCCTTAGTTGGGGAGCTCGGAGATAATGAAGCACTTTCCCTTCAATTTCTCAGGAGGCATGGAGTAATTAGGAAATTTTTGAATTGTGAAAGATGTGGAGCACCGTGCAGGGAAATTGAGGGCCAATTGCTCTACCGTCAACAGGAAATTTCACAAATAAGGATTTCCTTTCCGCCAAAATCTCCTCACTTCGTTTCAAGCTGTTGTAGTAATCTGTCGTTTCAACATGCAAGTAATGAATTGCCAAGGGTGTGAGCATGGGCTTGTATCCTTAGTTGGGGAGCTCGGAGATAATGAAGCACTTTCCCTTCAATTTCTCAGGAGGCATGGAGTAATTAGGAAATTTTTGAATTGTGAAAGATATGGAGCACCGTGCAGGGAAATTGAGGGCCAATTGCTCTGCCGTCAACAGGAAATTTCACAAATAAGGATTTCCTTTCCGCCAAAATCTCCTCACTTCGTTTCAAGTTGTTGTGTATAAAGCGTTCATTTTAACATGCAACCGATTAATTGCCAAGGGTGTGAGCATGGGATTGTATCCTTAGTTGGGGAGCTCGGAGATAATGAAGCACTTTCCCTTCAATTTCTCAGGAGGCATGGAGTAATTAGGAAATTTTTGAATTGTGAAAGATGTGGAGCACCGTGCAGGGAAATTGAGGGCCAATTGCTCTACCGTCAACAAGAAATTTCACAAATAAGGATTTCCTTTCCGCCAAAATCTCCTCACTTCGTTTCAAGCTGTTGTGTATAAAGCGTTCATTTTAACATGCAACCGATTAATTGCCAAGGGTGTGAGCATGGGATTGTATCCTTAGTTGGGGAGCTCGGAGATAATGAAGCACTTTCCCTTCAATTTCTCAGGAGGCATGGAGTAATTAGGAAATTTTTGAATTGTGAAAAATGTGGAGCACCGTGCAGGGAAATTGAGGGCCAATTGCTCTACCGTCAACAGGAAATTTCACAAATAAGGATTTCCTTTCCGCCAAAATCTCCTCACTTCGTTTCAAGCTGTTGTAGTAATCTGTCGTTTCAACATGCAAGTAATGAATTGCCAAGGGTGTGAGCATGGGATTGTATCCTTAGTTGGGGAGCTCGGAGATAATGAAGCACTTTCCCTTCAATTTCTCAGGAGGCATGGAGTAATTAGGAAATTTTTGAATTGTGAAAAATGTGGAGCACCGTGCAGGGAAATTGAGGGCCAATTGCTCTACCGTCAACAGGAAATTTCACAAATAAGGATTTCCTTTCCGCCAAAATCTCCTCACTTCGTTTCAAGCTGTTGTGTATAAAGCGTTCATTTTAACATGCAACCGATTAATTGCCAAGGGTGTGAGCATGGGATTGTATCCTTAGTTGGGGAGCTCGGAGATAATGAAGCACTTTCCCTTCAATTTCTCAGGAGGCATGGAGTAATTAGGAAATTTTTGAATTGTGAAAGATGTGGAGCACCGTGCAGGGAAATTGAGGGCCAATTGCTCTGCCGTCAACAGGAAATTTCACAAATAAGGATTTCCTTTCCGCCAAAATCTCCTCACTTCGTTTCAAGCTGTTGTGTATAAAGCGTTCATTTTAACATGCAACCGATTAATTGCCAAGGGTGTGAGCATGGGATTGTATCCTTAGTTGGGGAGCTCGGAGATAATGAAGCACTTTCCCTTCAATTTCTCAGGAGGCATGGAGTAATTAGGAAATTTTTGAATTGTGAAAAATGTGGAGCACCGTGCAGGGAAATTGAGGGCCAATTGCTCTACCGTCAACAGGAAATTTCACAAATAAGGATTTCCTTTCCGCCAAAATCTCCTCACTTCGTTTCAAGCTGTTGTAGTAATCTGTCGTTTCAACATGCAAGTAATGAATTGCCAAGGGTGTGAGCATGGGATTGTATCCTTAGTTGGGGAGCTCGGAGATAATGAAGCACTTTCCCTTCAATTTCTCAGGAGGCATGGAGTAATTAGGAAATTTTTGAATTGTGAAAGATGTGGAGCACCGTGCAGGGAAATTGAGGGCCAATTGCTCTACCGTCAACAGGAAATTTCACAAATAAGGATTTCCTTTCCGCCAAAATCTCCTCACTTCGTTTCAAGCTGTTGTGTATAAAGCGTTCATTTTAACATGCAACCGATTAATTGCCAAGGGTGTGAGCATGAGATTGTATCCTTAGTTGGGGAGCTCGGAGATAATGAAGCACTTTCCCTTCAATTTCTCAGGAGGCATGGAGTAATTAGGAAATTTTTGAATTGTGAAAGATGTGGAGCACCGTGCAGGGAAATTGAGGGCCAATTGCTCTGCTGTCAACAGGAAATTTCACAAATAAGGATTTCCTTTCCGCCAAAATCTCCTCACTTCGTTTCAAGCTGTTGTGTATAAAGCGTTCATTTTAACATGCAACCGATTAATTGCCAAGGGTGTGAGCATGGGATTGTATCCTTAGTTGGGGAGCTCGGAGATAATGAAGCACTTTCCCTTCAATTTCTCAGGTGGCATAGAGTAATTAGGAAATTTTTGAATTGTGAAAAATGTGGAGCACCGTGCAGGGAAATTGAGGGCCAATTGCTCTACCGTCAACAGGAAATTTCACAAATAAGGATTTCCTTTCCGCCAAAATCTCCTCACTTCGTTTCAAGCTGTTGTAGTAATCTGTCGTTTCAACATGCAAGTAATGAATTGCCAAGGGTGTGAGCATGGGATTGTATCCTTAGTTGGGGAGCTCGGAGATAATGAAGCACTTTCCCTTCAATTTCTCAGGAGGCATGGAGTAATTAGGAAATTTTTGAATTGTGAAAGATGTGGAGCACCGTGCAGGGAAATTGAGGGCCAATTGCTCTACCGTCAACAGGAAATTTCACAAATAAGGATTTCCTTTCTGCCAAAATCTCCTCACTTCGTTTTAAGCTGTTGTAGTAATCTGTCCTTTCAACATGCAAGTAATGAATTGCCAAGGGTGTGAGCATGGGATTGTATCCTTAGTTGGGGAGCTCGGAGATAATGAAGCACTTTCCCTTCAATTTCTCAGGAGGCATGGAGTAATTAGGACATTTTTGAATTGTGAAAGATGTGGAGCACCGTACAGGGAAATTGAGGGCCAATTGCTCTACCGTCAACAGGAAATTTCACAAATAAGGATTTCCTTTCCGCCAAAATCTCCTCACTTCGTTTCAAGCTGTTGTAGTAATCTGTCGTTTCAACATGCAAGTAATGAATTGCCAAGGGTGTGAGCATGGGATTGTATCCTTAGTTGGGGAGCTCGGAGATAATGAAGCACTTTCCCTTCAATTTCTCAGGAGGCATGGAGTAATTAGGAAATTTTTGAATTGTGAAAGATGTGGAGCACCGTGCAGGGAAATTGAGGGCCAATTGCTCTACCGTCAACAAGAAATTTCACAAATAAGGATTTCCTTTCCGCCAAAATCTCCTCACTTCGTTTCAAGCTGTTGTAGTAATCTGTCGTTTCAACATGCAAGTAATGAATTGCCAAGGGTGTGAGCATGGGATTGTATCCTTAGTTGGGGAGCTCGGAGATAATGAAGCACTTTCCCTTCAATTTCTCAGGAGGCATGGAGTAATTAGGAAATTTTTGAATTGTGAAAAATGTGGAGCACTGTGCAGGGAAATTGAGGGCCAATTGCTCTACCGTCAACAGGAAATTTCACAAATAAGGATTTCCTTTCCGCCAAAATCTCCTCACTTCATTTCAAGCTGTTGTGTATAAAGCGTTCATTTTAACATGCAACCGATTAATTGCCAAGGGTGTGAGCATGGGATTGTATCCTTAGTTGGGGAGCTCGGAGATAATGAAGCACTTTCCCTTCAATTTCTCAGGTGGCATAGAGTAATTAGGAAATTTTTGAATTGTGAAAAATGTGGAGCACCGTGCAGGGAAATTGAGGGCCAATTGCTCTACCGTCAACAGGAAATTTCACAAATAAGGATTTCCTTTCCGCCAAAATCTCCTCACTTCGTTTCAAGCTGTTGTAGTAATCTGTCGTTTCAACATGCAAGTAATGAATTGCCAAGGGTGTGAGCATGGGATTGTATCCTTAGTTGGGGAGCTCGGAGATAATGAAGCACTTTCCCTTCAATTTCTCAGGAGGCATGGAGTAATTAGGAAATTTTTGAATTGTGAAAGATGTGGAGCACCGTGCAGGGAAATTGAGGGCCAATTGCTCTACCGTCAACAGGAAATTTCACAAATAAGGATTTCCTTTCTGCCAAAATCTCCTCACTTCGTTTTAAGCTGTTGTAGTAATCTGTCCTTTCAACATGCAAGTAATGAATTGCCAAGGGTGTGAGCATGGGATTGTATCCTTAGTTGGGGAGCTCGGAGATAATGAAGCACTTTCCCTTCAATTTCTCAGGAGGCATGGAGTAATTAGGACATTTTTGAATTGTGAAAGATGTGGAGCACCGTACAGGGAAATTGAGGGCCAATTGCTCTACCGTCAACAGGAAATTTCACAAATAAGGATTTCCTTTCCGCCAAAATCTCCTCACTTCGTTTCAAGCTGTTGTAGTAATCTGTCGTTTCAACATGCAAGTAATGAATTGCCAAGGGTGTGAGCATGGGATTGTATCCTTAGTTGGGGAGCTCGGAGATAATGAAGCACTTTCCCTTCAATTTCTCAGGAGGCATGGAGTAATTAGGAAATTTTTGAATTGTGAAAGATGTGGAGCACCGTGCAGGGAAATTGAGGGCCAATTGCTCTACCGTCAACAAGAAATTTCACAAATAAGGATTTCCTTTCCGCCAAAATCTCCTCACTTCGTTTCAAGCTGTTGTAGTAATCTGTCGTTTCAACATGCAAGTAATGAATTGCCAAGGGTGTGAGCATGGGATTGTATCCTTAGTTGGGGAGCTCGGAGATAATGAAGCACTTTCCCTTCAATTTCTCAGGAGGCATGGAGTAATTAGGAAATTTTTGAATTGTGAAAAATGTGGAGCACTGTGCAGGGAAATTGAGGGCCAATTGCTCTACCGTCAACAGGAAATTTCACAAATAAGGATTTCCTTTCCGCCAAAATCTCCTCACTTCATTTCAAGCTGTTGTGTATAAAGCGTTCATTTTAACATGCAACCGATTAATTGCCAAGGGTGTGAGCATGGGATTGTATCCTTAGTTGGGGAGCTCGGAGATAATGAAGCACTTTCCCTTCAATTTCTCAGGAGGCATGGAGTAATTAGGAAATTTTTGAATTGTGAAAGATGTGGAGCACCGTGCAGGGAAATTGAGGGCCAATTGCTCTACCGTTAACAAGAAATTTCACAAATAAGGATTTCCTTTCCGCCAAAATCTCCTCACTTCGTTTCAAGCTGTTGTAGTAATCTGTCGTTTCAACATGCAAGTAATGAATTGCCAAGGGTGTGAGCATGGGATTGTATCCTTAGTTGGGGAGCTCGGAGATAATGAAGCACTTTCCCTTCAATTTCTCAGGAGGCATGGAGTAATTAGGAAATTTTTGAATTGTGAAAGATGTGGAGCACCGTGCAGGGAAATTGAGGGCCAATTGCTCTACCGTCAACAAGAAATTTCACAAATAAGGATTTCCTTTCCGCCAAAATCTCCTCACTTCGTTTCAAGCTGTTGTAGTAATCTGTCGTTTCAACATGCAAGTAATGAATTGCCAAGGGTGTGAGCATGGGATTGTATCCTTAGTTGGGGAGCTCGGAGATAATGAAGCACTTTCCCTTCAATTTCTCAGGAGGCATGGAGTAATTAGGAAATTTTTGAATTGTGAAAAATGTGGAGCACTGTGCAGGGAAATTGAGGGCCAATTGCTCTACCGTCAACAGGAAATTTCACAAATAAGGATTTCCTTTCCGCCAAAATCTCCTCACTTCATTTCAAGCTGTTGTGTATAAAGCGTTCATTTTAACATGCAACCGATTAATTGCCAAGGGTGTGAGCATGGGATTGTATCCTTAGTTGGGGAGCTCGGAGATAATGAAGCACTTTCCCTTCAATTTCTCAGGAGGCATGGAGTAATTAGGAAATTTTTGAATTGTGAAAGATGTGGAGCACCGTGCAGGGAAATTGAGGGCCAATTGCTCTACCGTCAACAAGAAATTTCACAAATAAGGATTTCCTTTCCGCCAAAATCTCCTCACTTCGTTTCAACCTGTTGTAGTAATCTGTCGTTTCAACATGCAAGTAATGAATTGCCAAGGGTGTGAGCATGGGATTGTATCCATAGTTGGGGAGCTCGGAGATAATGAAGCACTTTCCCTTCAATTTCTCAGGAGGCATGGAGTAATTAGGAAATTTTTGAATTGTGAAAAATGTGGAGCACCGTGCAGGGAAATTGAGGGCCAATTGCTCTACCGTCAACAGGAAATTTCACAAATAAGGATTTCCTTTCCGCCAAAATCTCCTCACTTCGTTTCAAGCTGTTGTAGTAATCTGTCGTTTCAACATGCAAGTAATGAATTGCCAAGGGTGTGAGCATGGGATTGTATCCTTAGTTGGGGAGCTCGGAGATAATGAAGCACTTTCCCTTCAATTTCTCAGGAGGCATGGAGTAATTAGGACATTTTTGAATTGTGAAAGATGTGGAGCACCGTACAGGGAAATTGAGGGCCAATTGCTCTACCGTCAACAGGAAATTTCACAAATAAGGATTTCCTTTCCGCTAAAATCTCCTCACTTCGTTTCAAGCTGTTGTAGTAATCTGTCGTTTCAACATGCAAGTAATGAATTGCCAAGGGTGTGAGCATGGGATTGTATCCTTAGTTGGGGAGCTCGGAGATAATGAAGCACTTTCCCTTCAATTTCTCAGGAGGCATGGAGTAATTAGGAAATTTTTGAATTGTGAAAGATGTGGAGCACCGTGCAGGGAAATTGAGGGCCAATTGCTCTACCGTCAACAAGAAATTTCACAAATAAGGATTTCCTTTCCGCCAAAATCTCCTCACTTCGTTTCAAGCTGTTGTAGTAATCTGTCGTTTCAACATGCAAGTAATGAATTGCCAAGGGTGTGAGCATGGGATTGTATCCATAGTTGGGGAGCTCGGAGATAATGAAGCACTTTCCCTTCAATTTCTCAGGAGGCATGGAGTAATTAGGAAATTTTTGAATTGTGAAAAATGTGGAGCACCGTGCAGGGAAATTGAGGGCCAATTGCTCTACCGTCAACAGGAAATTTCACAAATAAGGATTTCCTTTCCGCCAAAATCTCCTCACTTCGTTTCAAGCTGTTGTAGTAATCTGTCGTTTCAACATGCAAGTAATGAATTGCCAAGGGTGTGAGCATGGGATTGTATCCTTAGTTGGGGAGCTCGGAGATAATGAAGCACTTTCCCTTCAATTTCTCAGGAGGCATGGAGTAATTAGGAAATTTTTGAATTGTGAAAGATGTGGAGCACCGTGCAGGGAAATTGAGGGCCAATTGCTCTACCGTCAACAGGAAATTTCACAAATAAGGATTTCCTTTCCGCCAAAATCTCCTCACTTCGTTTCAAGCTGTTGTGTATAAAGCGTTCATTTTAACATGCAACCGATTAATTGCCAAGGGTGTGAGCATGGGATTGTATCCTTAGTTGGGGAGCTCGGAGATAATGAAGCACTTTCCCTTCAATTTCTCAGGAGGCATGGAGTAATTAGGAAATTTTTGAATTGTGAAAGATGTGGAGCACCGTGCAGGGAAATTGAGGGCCAATTGCTCTACCGTCAACAAGAAATTTCACAAATAAGGATTTCCTTTCCGCCAAAATCTCCTCACTTCGTTTCAAGCTGTTGTAGTAATCTGTCGTTTCAACATGCAAGTAATGAATTGCCAAGGGTGTGAGCATGGGATTGTATCCATAGTTGGGGAGCTCAGAGATAATGAAGCACTTTCCCTTCAATTTCTCAGGAGGCATGGAGTAATTAGGAAATTTTTGAATTGTGAAAAATGTGGAGCACCGTGCAGGGAAATTGAGGGCCAATTGCTCTACCGTCAACAGGAAATTTCACAAATAAGGATTTCCTTTCCGCCAAAATCTCCTCACTTCGTTTCAAGCTGTTGTAGTAATCTGTCGTTTCAACATGCAAGTAATGAATTGCCAAGGGTGTGAGCATGGGATTGTATCCTTAGTTGGGGAGCTCGGAGATAATGAAGCACTTTCCCTTCAATTTCTCAGGAGGCATGGAGTAATTAGGAAATTTTTGAATTGTGAAAGATGTGGAGCACCGTGCAGGGAAATTGAGGGCCAATTGCTCTACCGTCAACAGGAAATTTCACAAATAAGGATTTCCTTTCCGCCAAAATCTCCTCACTTCGTTTCAAGCTGTTGTAGTAATCTGTCGTTTCAACATGCAAGTAATGAATTGCCAAGGGTGTGAGCATGGGCTTGTATCCTTAGTTGGGGAGCTCGGAGATAATGAAGCACTTTCCCTTCAATTTCTCAGGAGGCATGGAGTAATTAGGAAATTTTTGAATTGTGAAAGATATGGAGCACCGTGCAGGGAAATTGAGGGCCAATTGCTCTGCCGTCAACAGGAAATTTCACAAATAAGGATTTCCTTTCCGCCAAAATCTCCTCACTTCGTTTCAAGCTGTTGTAGTAATCTGTCGTTTCAACATGCAAGTAATGAATTGCCAAGGGTGTGAGCATGGGATTGTATCCTTAGTTGGGGAGCTCGGAGATAATGAAGCACTTTCCCTTCAATTTCTCAGGAGGCATGGAGTAATTAGGAAATTTTTGAATTGTGAAAGATGTGGAGCACCGTGCAGGGAAATTGAGGGCCAATTGCTCTGCCGTCAACAGGAAATTTCACAAATAAGGATTTCCTTTCCGCCAAAATCTCCTCACTTCGTTTCAAGCTGTTGTGTATAAAGCGTTCATTTTAACATGCAACCGATTAATTGCCAAGGGTGTGAGCATGGGATTGTATCCTTAGTTGGGGAGCTCGGAGATAATGAAGCACTTTCCCATCAATTTCTCAGGAGGCATGGAGTAATTAGGAAATTTTTGAATTGTGAAAGATGTGGAGCACCGTGCAGGGAAATTGAGGGCCAATTGCTCTACCGTCAACAGGAAATTTTACAAATAAGGATTTCCTTTCCGCCAAAATCTCCTCACTTCGTTTCAAGCTGTTGTAGTAATCTGTCGTTTCAACATGCAAGTAATGAATTGCCAAGGGTGTGAGCATGGGATTGTATCCTTAGTTGGGGAGCTCGGAGATAATGAAGCACTTTCCCTTCAATTTCTCAGGAGGCATGGAGTAATTAGGAAATTTTTGAATTGTGAAAAATGTGGAGCACCGTGCAGGGAAATTGAGGGCCAATTGCTCTACCGTCAACAGGAAATTTCACAAATAAGGATTTCCTTTCTGCCAAAATCTCCTCACTTCGTTTCAAGCTGTTGTAGTAATCTGTCGTTTCAACATGCAATTAATGAATTGCCAAGGGTGTGAGCATGGGATTGTATCCTTAGTTGGGGAGCTCGGAGATAATGAAGCACTTTCCCTTCAATTTCTCAGGAGGCATGGAGTAATTAGGAAATTTTTGAATTGTGAAAGATGTGGAGCACCGTGCAGGGAAATTGAGGGCCAATTGCTCTACCGTCAACAGGAAATTTCACAAATAAGGATTTCCTTTCCGCCAAAATCTCCTCACTTCGTTTCAAGCTGTTGTAGTAATCTGTCGTTTCAACATGCAAGTAATGAATTGCCAAGGGTGTGAGCATGGGCTTGTATCCTTAGTTGGGGAGCTCGGAGATAATGAAGCACTTTCCCTTCAATTTCTCAGGAGGCATGGAGTAATTAGGAAATTTTTGAATTGTGAAAGATATGGAGCACCGTGCAGGGAAATTGAGGGCCAATTGCTCTGCCGTCAACAGGAAATTTCACAAATAAGGATTTCCTTTCCGCCAAAATCTCCTCACTTCGTTTCAAGTTGTTGTGTATAAAGCGTTCATTTTAACATGCAACCGATTAATTGCCAAGGGTGTGAGCATGGGATTGTATCCTTAGTTGGGGAGCTCGGAGATAATGAAGCACTTTCCCTTCAATTTCTCAGGAGGCATGGAGTAATTAGGAAATTTTTGAATTGTGAAAGATGTGGAGCACCGTGCAGGGAAATTGAGGGCCAATTGCTCTACCGTCAACAAGAAATTTCACAAATAAGGATTTCCTTTCCGCCAAAATCTCCTCACTTCGTTTCAAGCTGTTGTGTATAAAGCGTTCATTTTAACATGCAACCGATTAATTGCCAAGGGTGTGAGCATGGGATTGTATCCTTAGTTGGGGAGCTCGGAGATAATGAAGCACTTTCCCTTCAATTTCTCAGGAGGCATGGAGTAATTAGGAAATTTTTGAATTGTGAAAAATGTGGAGCACCGTGCAGGGAAATTGAGGGCCAATTGCTCTACCGTCAACAGGAAATTTCACAAATAAGGATTTCCTTTCCGCCAAAATCTCCTCACTTCGTTTCAAGCTGTTGTAGTAATCTGTCGTTTCAACATGCAAGTAATGAATTGCCAAGGGTGTGAGCATGGGATTGTATCCTTAGTTGGGGAGCTCGGAGATAATGAAGCACTTTCCCTTCAATTTCTCAGGAGGCATGGAGTAATTAGGAAATTTTTGAATTGTGAAAAATGTGGAGCACCGTGCAGGGAAATTGAGGGCCAATTGCTCTACCGTCAACAGGAAATTTCACAAATAAGGATTTCCTTTCCGCCAAAATCTCCTCACTTCGTTTCAAGCTGTTGTGTATAAAGCGTTCATTTTAACATGCAACCGATTAATTGCCAAGGGTGTGAGCATGGGATTGTATCCTTAGTTGGGGAGCTCGGAGATAATGAAGCACTTTCCCTTCAATTTCTCAGGAGGCATGGAGTAATTAGGAAATTTTTGAATTGTGAAAGATGTGGAGCACCGTGCAGGGAAATTGAGGGCCAATTGCTCTGCCGTCAACAGGAAATTTCACAAATAAGGATTTCCTTTCCGCCAAAATCTCCTCACTTCGTTTCAAGCTGTTGTGTATAAAGCGTTCATTTTAACATGCAACCGATTAATTGCCAAGGGTGTGAGCATGGGATTGTATCCTTAGTTGGGGAGCTCGGAGATAATGAAGCACTTTCCCTTCAATTTCTCAGGAGGCATGGAGTAATTAGGAAATTTTTGAATTGTGAAAAATGTGGAGCACCGTGCAGGGAAATTGAGGGCCAATTGCTCTACCGTCAACAGGAAATTTCACAAATAAGGATTTCCTTTCCGCCAAAATCTCCTCACTTCGTTTCAAGCTGTTGTAGTAATCTGTCGTTTCAACATGCAAGTAATGAATTGCCAAGGGTGTGAGCATGGGATTGTATCCTTAGTTGGGGAGCTCGGAGATAATGAAGCACTTTCCCTTCAATTTCTCAGGAGGCATGGAGTAATTAGGAAATTTTTGAATTGTGAAAGATGTGGAGCACCGTGCAGGGAAATTGAGGGCCAATTGCTCTACCGTCAACAGGAAATTTCACAAATAAGGATTTCCTTTCCGCCAAAATCTCCTCACTTCGTTTCAAGCTGTTGTGTATAAAGCGTTCATTTTAACATGCAACCGATTAATTGCCAAGGGTGTGAGCATGAGATTGTATCCTTAGTTGGGGAGCTCGGAGATAATGAAGCACTTTCCCTTCAATTTCTCAGGAGGCATGGAGTAATTAGGAAATTTTTGAATTGTGAAAGATGTGGAGCACCGTGCAGGGAAATTGAGGGCCAATTGCTCTGCTGTCAACAGGAAATTTCACAAATAAGGATTTCCTTTCCGCCAAAATCTCCTCACTTCGTTTCAAGCTGTTGTGTATAAAGCGTTCATTTTAACATGCAACCGATTAATTGCCAAGGGTGTGAGCATGGGATTGTATCCTTAGTTGGGGAGCTCGGAGATAATGAAGCACTTTCCCTTCAATTTCTCAGGTGGCATAGAGTAATTAGGAAATTTTTGAATTGTGAAAAATGTGGAGCACCGTGCAGGGAAATTGAGGGCCAATTGCTCTACCGTCAACAGGAAATTTCACAAATAAGGATTTCCTTTCCGCCAAAATCTCCTCACTTCGTTTCAAGCTGTTGTAGTAATCTGTCGTTTCAACATGCAAGTAATGAATTGCCAAGGGTGTGAGCATGGGATTGTATCCTTAGTTGGGGAGCTCGGAGATAATGAAGCACTTTCCCTTCAATTTCTCAGGAGGCATGGAGTAATTAGGAAATTTTTGAATTGTGAAAGATGTGGAGCACCGTGCAGGGAAATTGAGGGCCAATTGCTCTACCGTCAACAGGAAATTTCACAAATAAGGATTTCCTTTCTGCCAAAATCTCCTCACTTCGTTTTAAGCTGTTGTAGTAATCTGTCCTTTCAACATGCAAGTAATGAATTGCCAAGGGTGTGAGCATGGGATTGTATCCTTAGTTGGGGAGCTCGGAGATAATGAAGCACTTTCCCTTCAATTTCTCAGGAGGCATGGAGTAATTAGGACATTTTTGAATTGTGAAAGATGTGGAGCACCGTACAGGGAAATTGAGGGCCAATTGCTCTACCGTCAACAGGAAATTTCACAAATAAGGATTTCCTTTCCGCCAAAATCTCCTCACTTCGTTTCAAGCTGTTGTAGTAATCTGTCGTTTCAACATGCAAGTAATGAATTGCCAATGGTGTGAGCATGGGATTGTATCCTTAGTTGGGGAGCTCGGAGATAATGAAGCACTTTCCCTTCAATTTCTCAGGAGGCATGGAGTAATTAGGAAATTTTTGAATTGTGAAAGATGTGGAGCACCGTGCAGGGAAATTGAGGGCCAATTGCTCTACCGTCAACAGGAAATTTCACAAATAAGGATTTCCTTTCCGCCAAAATCTCCTCACTTCGTTTCAAGCTGTTGTAGTAATCTGTCGTTTCAACATGCAAGTAATGAATTGCCAAGGGTGTGAGCATGGGATTGTATCCTTAGTTGGGGAGCTCGGAGATAATGAAGCACTTTCCCTTCAATTTCTCAGGAGGCATGGAGTAATTAGGAAATTTTTGAATTGTGAAAGATGTGGAGCACCGTGCAGGGAAATTGAGGGCCAATTGCTCTGCCGTCAACAGGAAATTTCACAAATAAGGATTTCCTTTCCGCCAAAATCTCCTCACTTCGTTTCAAGCTGTTGTGTATAAAGCGTTCATTTTAACATGCAACCGATTAATTGCCAAGGGTGTGAGCATGGGATTGTATCCTTAGTTGGGGAGCTCGGAGATAATGAAGCACTTTCCCATCAATTTCTCAGGAGGCATGGAGTAATTAGGAAATTTTTGAATTGTGAAAGATGTGGAGCACCGTGCAGGGAAATTGAGGGCCAATTGCTCTACCGTCAACAGGAAATTTCACAAATAAGGATTTCCTTTCTGCCAAAATCTCCTCACTTCGTTTCAAGCTGTTGTAGTAATCTGTCGTTTCAACATGCAAGTAATGAATTGCCAAGGGTGTGAGCATGGGATTGTATCCTTAGTTGGGGAGCTCGGAGATAATGAAGCACTTTCCCTTCAATTTCTCAGGAGGCATGGAGTAATTAGGAAATTTTTGAATTGTGAAAGATGTGGAGCACCGTGCAGGGAAATTGAGGGCCAATTGCTCTACCGTCAACAGGAAATTTCACAAATAAGGATTTCCTTTCCGCCAAAATCTCCTCACTTCGTTTCAAGCTGTTGTAGTAATCTGTCGTTTCAACATGCAAGTAATGAATTGCCAAGGGTGTGAGCATGGGATTGTATCCTTAGTTGGGGAGCTCGGAGATAATGAAGCACTTTCCCTTCAATTTCTCAGGAGGCATGGAGTAATTAGGACATTTTTGAATTGTGAAAGATGTGGAGCACCGTACAGGGAAATTGAGGGCCAATTGCTCTACCGTCAACAGGAAATTTCACAAATAAGGATTTCCTTTCCGCCAAAATCTCCTCACTTCGTTTCAAGCTGTTGTAGTAATCTGTCGTTTCAACATGCAAGTAATGAATTGCCAAGGGTGTGAGCATGGGATTGTATCCTTAGTTGGGGAGCTCGGAGATAATGAAGCACTTTCCCTTCAATTTCTCAGGAGGCATGGAGTAATTAGGAAATTTTTGAATTGTGAAAGATGTGGAGCACCGTGCAGGGAAATTGAGGGCCAATTGCTCTACCGTCAACAAGAAATTTCACAAATAAGGATTTCCTTTCCGCCAAAATCTCCTCACTTCGTTTCAAGCTGTTGTAGTAATCTGTCGTTTCAACATGCAAGTAATGAATTGCCAAGGGTGTGAGCATGGGATTGTATCCTTAGTTGGGGAGCTCGGAGATAATGAAGCACTTTCCCTTCAATTTCTCAGGAGGCATGGAGTAATTAGGAAATTTTTGAATTGTGAAAGATGTGGAGCACCGTGCAGGGAAATTGAGGGCCAATTGCTCTGCCGTCAACAGGAAATTTCACAAATAAGGATTTCCTTTCCGCCAAAATCTCCTCACTTCGTTTCAAGCTGTTGTGTATAAAGCGTTCATTTTAACATGCAACCGATTAATTGCCAAGGGTGTGAGCATGGGATTGTATCCTTAGTTGGGGAGCTCGGAGATAATGAAGCACTTTCCCTTCAATTTCTCAGGAGGCATGGAGTAATTAGGAAATTTTTGAATTGTGAAAGATGTGGAGCACCGTGCAGGGAAATTGAGGGCCAATTGCTCTACCGTCAACAGGAAATTTCACAAATAAGGATTTCCTTTCCGCCAAAATCTCCTCACTTCGTTTCAAGCTGTTGTAGTAATCTGTCGTTTCAACATGCAAGTAATGAATTGCCAAGGGTGTGAGCATGGGCTTGTATCCTTAGTTGGGGAGCTCGGAGATAATGAAGCACTTTCCCTTCAATTTCTCAGGAGGCATGGAGTAATTAGGAAATTTTTGAATTGTGAAAGATATGGAGCACCGTGCAGGGAAATTGAGGGCCAATTGCTCTGCCGTCAACAGGAAATTTCACAAATAAGGATTTCCTTTCCGCCAAAATCTCCTCACTTCGTTTCAAGTTGTTGTGTATAAAGCGTTCATTTTAACATGCAACCGATTAATTGCCAAGGGTGTGAGCATGGGATTGTATCCTTAGTTGGGGAGCTCGGAGATAATGAAGCACTTTCCCTTCAATTTCTCAGGAGGCATGGAGTAATTAGGAAATTTTTGAATTGTGAAAGATGTGGAGCACCGTGCAGGGAAATTGAGGGCCAATTGCTCTACCGTCAACAAGAAATTTCACAAATAAGGATTTCCTTTCCGCCAAAATCTCCTCACTTCGTTTCAAGCTGTTGTGTATAAAGCGTTCATTTTAACATGCAACCGATTAATTGCCAAGGGTGTGAGCATGGGATTGTATCCTTAGTTGGGGAGCTCGGAGATAATGAAGCACTTTCCCTTCAATTTCTCAGGAGGCATGGAGTAATTAGGAAATTTTTGAATTGTGAAAAATGTGGAGCACCGTGCAGGGAAATTGAGGGCCAATTGCTCTACCGTCAACAAGAAATTTCACAAATAAGGATTTCCTTTCCGCCAAAATCTCCTCACTTCGTTTCAAGCTGTTGTAGTAATCTGTCGTTTCAACATGCAAGTAATGAATTGCCAAGGGTGTGAGCATGGGATTGTATCCTTAGTTGGGGAGCTCGGAGATAATGAAGCACTTTCCCTTCAATTTCTCAGGAGGCATGGAGTAATTAGGAAATTTTTGAATTGTGAAAAATGTGGAGCACCGTGCAGGGAAATTGAGGGCCAATTGCTCTACCGTCAACAGGAAATTTCACAAATAAGGATTTCCTTTCCGCCAAAATCTCCTCACTTCGTTTAAAGCTGTTGTGTATAAAGCGTTCATTTTAACATGCAACCGATTAATTGCCAAGGGTGTGAGCATGGGATTGTATCCTTAGTTGGGGAGCTCGGAGATAATGAAGCACTTTCCCTTCAATTTCTCAGGAGGCATGGAGTAATTAGGAAATTTTTGAATTGTGAAAGATGTGGAGCACCGTGCAGGGAAATTGAGGGCCAATTGCTCTGCCGTCAACAGGAAATTTCACAAATAAGGATTTCCTTTCCGCCAAAATCTCCTCACTTCGTTTCAAGCTGTTGTGTATAAAGCGTTCATTTTAACATGCAACCGATTAATTGCCAAGGGTGTGAGCATGGGATTGTATCCTTAGTTGGGGAGCTCGGAGATAATGAAGCACTTTCCCTTCAATTTCTCAGGAGGCATGGAGTAATTAGGAAATTTTTGAATTGTGAAAAATGTGGAGCACCGTGCAGGGAAATTGAGGGCCAATTGCTCTACCGTCAACAGGAAATTTCACAAATAAGGATTTCCTTTCCGCCAAAATCTCCTCACTTCGTTTCAAGCTGTTGTAGTAATCTGTCGTTTCAACATGCAAGTAATGAATTGCCAAGGGTGTGAGCATGGGATTGTATCCTTAGTTGGGGAGCTCGGAGATAATGAAGCACTTTCCCTTCAATTTCTCAGGAGGCATGGAGTAATTAGGAAATTTTTGAATTGTGAAAGATGTGGAGCACCGTGCAGGGAAATTGAGGGCCAATTGCTCTACCGTCAACAGGAAATTTCACAAATAAGGATTTCCTTTCCGCCAAAATCTCCTCACTTCGTTTCAAGCTGTTGTGTATAAAGCGTTCATTTTAACATGCAACCGATTAATTGCCAAGGGTGTGAGCATGAGATTGTATCCTTAGTTGGGGAGCTCGGAGATAATGAAGCACTTTCCCTTCAATTTCTCAGGAGGCATGGAGTAATTAGGAAATTTTTGAATTGTGAAAGATGTGGAGCACCGTGCAGGGAAATTGAGGGCCAATTGCTCTGCCGTCAACAGGAAATTTCACAAATAAGGATTTCCTTTCCGCCAAAATCTCCTCACTTCGTTTCAAGCTGTTGTGTATAAAGCGTTCATTTTAACATGCAACCGATTAATTGCCAAGGGTGTGAGCATGGGATTGTATCCTTAGTTGGGGAGCTCAGAGATAATGAAGCACTTTCCCTTCAATTTCTCAGGTGGCATAGAGTAATTAGGAAATTTTTGAATTGTGAAAAATGTGGAGCACCGTGCAGGGAAATTGAGGGCCAATTGCTCTACCGTCAACAGGAAATTTCACAAATAAGGATTTCCTTTCCGCCAAAATCTCCTCACTTCGTTTCAAGCTGTTGTAGTAATCTGTCGTTTCAACATGCAAGTAATGAATTGCCAAGGGTGTGAGCATGGGATTGTATCCTTAGTTGGGGAGCTCGGAGATAATGAAGCACTTTCCCTTCAATTTCTCAGGAGGCATGGAGTAATTAGGAAATTTTTGAATTGTGAAAGATGTGGAGCACCGTGCAGGGAAATTGAGGGCCAATTGCTCTACCGTCAACAGGAAATTTCACAAATAAGGATTTCCTTTCTGCCAAAATCTCCTCACTTCGTTTTAAGCTGTTGTAGTAATCTGTCCTTTCAACATGCAAGTAATGAATTGCCAAGGGTGTGAGCATGGGATTGTATCCTTAGTTGGGGAGCTCGGAGATAATGAAGCACTTTCCCTTCAATTTCTCAGGAGGCATGGAGTAATTAGGACATTTTTGAATTGTGAAAGATGTGGAGCACCGTACAGGGAAATTGAGGGCCAATTGCTCTACCGTCAACAGGAAATTTCACAAATAAGGATTTCCTTTCCGCCAAAATCTCCTCACTTCGTTTCAAGCTGTTGTAGTAATCTGTCGTTTCAACATGCAAGTAATGAATTGCCAAGGGTGTGAGCATGGGATTGTATCCTTAGTTGGGGAGCTCGGAGATAATGAAGCACTTTCCCTTCAATTTCTCAGGAGGCATGGAGTAATTAGGAAATTTTTGAATTGTGAAAGATGTGGAGCACCGTGCAGGGAAATTGAGGGCCAATTGCTCTACCGTCAACAAGAAATTTCACAAATAAGGATTTCCTTTCCGCCAAAATCTCCTCACTTCGTTTCAAGCTGTTGTAGTAATCTGTCGTTTCAACATGCAAGTAATGAATTGCCAAGGGTGTGAGCATGGGATTGTATCCTTAGTTGGGGAGCTCGGAGATAATGAAGCACTTTCCCTTCAATTTCTCAGGAGGCATGGAGTAATTAGGAAATTTTTGAATTGTGAAAAATGTGGAGCACTGTGCAGGGAAATTGAGGGCCAATTGCTCTACCGTCAACAGGAAATTTCACAAATAAGGATTTCCTTTCCGCCAAAATCTCCTCACTTCATTTCAAGCTGTTGTGTATAAAGCGTTCATTTTAACATGCAACCGATTAATTGCCAAGGGTGTGAGCATGGGATTGTATCCTTAGTTGGGGAGCTCGGAGATAATGAAGCACTTTCCCTTCAATTTCTCAGGAGGCATGGAGTAATTAGGAAATTTTTGAATTGTGAAAGATGTGGAGCACCGTGCAGGGAAATTGAGGGCCAATTGCTCTACCGTCAACAAGAAATTTCACAAATAAGGATTTCCTTTCCGCCAAAATCTCCTCACTTCGTTTCAAGCTGTTGTAGTAATCTGTCGTTTCAACATGCAAGTAATGAATTGCCAAGGGTGTGAGCATGGGATTGTATCCATAGTTGGGGAGCTCGGAGATAATGAAGCACTTTCCCTTCAATTTCTCAGGAGGCATGGAGTAATTAGGAAATTTTTGAATTGTGAAAAATGTGGAGCACCGTGCAGGGAAATTGAGGGCCAATTGCTCTACCGTCAACAGGAAATTTCACAAATAAGGATTTCCTTTCCGCCAAAATCTCCTCACTTCGTTTCAAGCTGTTGTAGTAATCTGTCGTTTCAACATGCAAGTAATGAATTGCCAAGGGTGTGAGCATGGGATTGTATCCTTAGTTGGGGAGCTCGGAGATAATGAAGCACTTTCCCTTCAATTTCTCAGGAGGCATGGAGTAATTAGGACATTTTTGAATTGTGAAAGATGTGGAGCACCGTACAGGGAAATTGAGGGCCAATTGCTCTACCGTCAACAGGAAATTTCACAAATAAGGATTTCCTTTCCGCCAAAATCTCCTCACTTCGTTTCAAGCTGTTGTAGTAATCTGTCGTTTCAACATGCAAGTAATGAATTGCCAAGGGTGTGAGCATGGGATTGTATCCTTAGTTGGGGAGCTCGGAGATAATGAAGCACTTTCCCTTCAATTTCTCAGGAGGCATGGAGTAATTAGGAAATTTTTGAATTGTGAAAGATGTGGAGCACCGTGCAGGGAAATTGAGGGCCAATTGCTCTACCGTCAACAGGAAATTTCACAAATAAGGATTTCCTTTCCGCCAAAATCTCCTCACTTCGTTTCAAGCTGTTGTGTATAAAGCGTTCATTTTAACATGCAACCGATTAATTGCCAAGGGTGTGAGCATGAGATTGTATCCTTAGTTGGGGAGCTCGGAGATAATGAAGCACTTTCCCTTCAATTTCTCAGGAGGCATGGAGTAATTAGGAAATTTTTGAATTGTGAAAGATGTGGAGCACCGTGCAGGGAAATTGAGGGCCAATTGCTCTGCCGTCAACAGGAAATTTCACAAATAAGGATTTCCTTTCCGCCAAAATCTCCTCACTTCGTTTCAAGCTGTTGTGTATAAAGCGTTCATTTTAACATGCAACCGATTAATTGCCAAGGGTGTGAGCATGGGATTGTATCCTTAGTTGGGGAGCTCAGAGATAATGAAGCACTTTCCCTTCAATTTCTCAGGTGGCATAGAGTAATTAGGAAATTTTTGAATTGTGAAAAATGTGGAGCACCGTGCAGGGAAATTGAGGGCCAATTGCTCTACCGTCAACAGGAAATTTCACAAATAAGGATTTCCTTTCCGCCAAAATCTCCTCACTTCGTTTCAAGCTGTTGTAGTAATCTGTCGTTTCAACATGCAAGTAATGAATTGCCAAGGGTGTGAGCATGGGATTGTATCCTTAGTTGGGGAGCTCGGAGATAATGAAGCACTTTCCCTTCAATTTCTCAGGAGGCATGGAGTAATTAGGAAATTTTTGAATTGTGAAAGATGTGGAGCACCGTGCAGGGAAATTGAGGGCCAATTGCTCTACCGTCAACAGGAAATTTCACAAATAAGGATTTCCTTTCTGCCAAAATCTCCTCACTTCGTTTTAAGCTGTTGTAGTAATCTGTCCTTTCAACATGCAAGTAATGAATTGCCAAGGGTGTGAGCATGGGATTGTATCCTTAGTTGGGGAGCTCGGAGATAATGAAGCACTTTCCCTTCAATTTCTCAGGAGGCATGGAGTAATTAGGACATTTTTGAATTGTGAAAGATGTGGAGCACCGTACAGGGAAATTGAGGGCCAATTGCTCTACCGTCAACAGGAAATTTCACAAATAAGGATTTCCTTTCCGCCAAAATCTCCTCACTTCGTTTCAAGCTGTTGTAGTAATCTGTCGTTTCAACATGCAAGTAATGAATTGCCAAGGGTGTGAGCATGGGATTGTATCCTTAGTTGGGGAGCTCGGAGATAATGAAGCACTTTCCCTTCAATTTCTCAGGAGGCATGGAGTAATTAGGAAATTTTTGAATTGTGAAAGATGTGGAGCACCGTGCAGGGAAATTGAGGGCCAATTGCTCTACCGTCAACAAGAAATTTCACAAATAAGGATTTCCTTTCCGCCAAAATCTCCTCACTTCGTTTCAAGCTGTTGTAGTAATCTGTCGTTTCAACATGCAAGTAATGAATTGCCAAGGGTGTGAGCATGGGATTGTATCCTTAGTTGGGGAGCTCGGAGATAATGAAGCACTTTCCCTTCAATTTCTCAGGAGGCATGGAGTAATTAGGAAATTTTTGAATTGTGAAAAATGTGGAGCACTGTGCAGGGAAATTGAGGGCCAATTGCTCTACCGTCAACAGGAAATTTCACAAATAAGGATTTCCTTTCCGCCAAAATCTCCTCACTTCATTTCAAGCTGTTGTGTATAAAGCGTTCATTTTAACATGCAACCGATTAATTGCCAAGGGTGTGAGCATGGGATTGTATCCTTAGTTGGGGAGCTCGGAGATAATGAAGCACTTTCCCTTCAATTTCTCAGGAGGCATGGAGTAATTAGGAAATTTTTGAATTGTGAAAGATGTGGAGCACCGTGCAGGGAAATTGAGGGCCAATTGCTCTACCGTCAACAAGAAATTTCACAAATAAGGATTTCCTTTCCGCCAAAATCTCCTCACTTCGTTTCAAGCTGTTGTAGTAATCTGTCGTTTCAACATGCAAGTAATGAATTGCCAAGGGTGTGAGCATGGGATTGTATCCATAGTTGGGGAGCTCGGAGATAATGAAGCACTTTCCCTTCAATTTCTCAGGAGGCATGGAGTAATTAGGAAATTTTTGAATTGTGAAAAATGTGGAGCACCGTGCAGGGAAATTGAGGGCCAATTGCTCTACCGTCAACAGGAAATTTCACAAATAAGGATTTCCTTTCCGCCAAAATCTCCTCACTTCGTTTCAAGCTGTTGTAGTAATCTGTCGTTTCAACATGCAAGTAATGAATTGCCAAGGGTGTGAGCATGGGATTGTATCCTTAGTTGGGGAGCTCGGAGATAATGAAGCACTTTCCCTTCAATTTCTCAGGAGGCATGGAGTAATTAGGACATTTTTGAATTGTGAAAGATGTGGAGCACCGTACAGGGAAATTGAGGGCCAATTGCTCTACCGTCAACAGGAAATTTCACAAATAAGGATTTCCTTTCCGCCAAAATCTCCTCACTTCGTTTCAAGCTGTTGTAGTAATCTGTCGTTTCAACATGCAAGTAATGAATTGCCAAGGGTGTGAGCATGGGATTGTATCCTTAGTTGGGGAGCTCGGAGATAATGAAGCACTTTCCCTTCAATTTCTCAGGAGGCATGGAGTAATTAGGAAATTTTTGAATTGTGAAAGATGTGGAGCACCGTGCAGGGAAATTGAGGGCCAATTGCTCTACCGTCAACAAGAAATTTCACAAATAAGGATTTCCTTTCCGCCAAAATCTCCTCACTTCGTTTCAAGCTGTTGTAGTAATCTGTCGTTTCAACATGCAAGTAATGAATTGCCAAGGGTGTGAGCATGGGATTGTATCCATAGTTGGGGAGCTCGGAGATAATGAAGCACTTTCCCTTCAATTTCTCAGGAGGCATGGAGTAATTAGGAAATTTTTGAATTGTGAAAAATGTGGAGCACCGTGCAGGGAAATTGAGGGCCAATTGCTCTACCGTCAACAGGAAATTTCACAAATAAGGATTTCCTTTCCGCCAAAATCTCCTCACTTCGTTTCAAGCTGTTGTAGTAATCTGTCGTTTCAACATGCAAGTAATGAATTGCCAAGGGTGTGAGCATGGGATTGTATCCTTAGTTGGGGAGCTCGGAGATAATGAAGCACTTTCCCTTCAATTTCTCAGGAGGCATGGAGTAATTAGGAAATTTTTGAATTGTGAAAGATGTGGAGCACCGTGCAGGGAAATTGAGGGCCAATTGCTCTACCGTCAACAGGAAATTTCACAAATAAGGATTTCCTTTCCGCCAAAATCTCCTCACTTCGTTTCAAGCTGTTGTGTATAAAGCGTTCATTTTAACATGCAACCGATTAATTGCCAAGGGTGTGAGCATGGGATTGTATCCTTAGTTGGGGAGCTCGGAGATAATGAAGCACTTTCCCTTCAATTTCTCAGGAGGCATGGAGTAATTAGGAAATTTTTGAATTGTGAAAGATGTGGAGCACCGTGCAGGGAAATTGAGGGCCAATTGCTCTACCGTCAACAAGAAATTTCACAAATAAGGATTTCCTTTCCGCCAAAATCTCCTCACTTCGTTTCAAGCTGTTGTAGTAATCTGTCGTTTCAACATGCAAGTAATGAATTGCCAAGGGTGTGAGCATGGGATTGTATCCATAGTTGGGGAGCTCAGAGATAATGAAGCACTTTCCCTTCAATTTCTCAGGAGGCATGGAGTAATTAGGAAATTTTTGAATTGTGAAAAATGTGGAGCACCGTGCAGGGAAATTGAGGGCCAATTGCTCTACCGTCAACAGGAAATTTCACAAATAAGGATTTCCTTTCCGCCAAAATCTCCTCACTTCGTTTCAAGCTGTTGTAGTAATCTGTCGTTTCAACATGCAAGTAATGAATTGCCAAGGGTGTGAGCATGGGATTGTATCCTTAGTTGGGGAGCTCGGAGATAATGAAGCACTTTCCCTTCAATTTCTCAGGAGGCATGGAGTAATTAGGACATTTTTGAATTGTGAAAGATGTGGAGCACCGTACAGGGAAATTGAGGGCCAATTGCTCTACCGTCAACAGGAAATTTCACAAATAAGGATTTCCTTTCCGCCAAAATCTCCTCACTTCGTTTCAAGCTGTTGTAGTAATCTGTCGTTTCAACATGCAAGTAATGAATTGCCAAGGGTGTGAGCATGGGATTGTATCCTTAGTTGGGGAGCTCGGAGATAATGAAGCACTTTCCCTTCAATTTCTCAGGAGGCATGGAGTAATTAGGAAATTTTTGAATTGTGAAAGATGTGGAGCACCGTGCAGGGAAATTGAGGGCCAATTGCTCTACCGTCAACAAGAAATTTCACAAATAAGGATTTCCTTTCCGCCAAAATCTCCTCACTTCGTTTCAAGCTGTTGTAGTAATCTGTCGTTTCAACATGCAAGTAATGAATTGCCAAGGGTGTGAGCATGGGATTGTATCCATAGTTGGGGAGCTCGGAGATAATGAAGCACTTTCCCTTCAATTTCTCAGGAGGCATGGAGTAATTAGGAAATTTTTGAATTGTGAAAAATGTGGAGCACCGTGCAGGGAAATTGAGGGCCAATTGCTCTACCGTCAACAGGAAATTTCACAAATAAGGATTTCCTTTCCGCCAAAATCTCCTCACTTCGTTTCAAGCTGTTGTAGTAATCTGTCGTTTCAACATGCAAGTAATGAATTGCCAAGGGTGTGAGCATGGGATTGTATCCTTAGTTGGGGAGCTCGGAGATAATGAAGCACTTTCCCTTCAATTTCTCAGGAGGCATGGAGTAATTAGGAAATTTTTGAATTGTGAAAGATGTGGAGCACCGTGCAGGGAAATTGAGGGCCAATTGCTCTGCCGTCAACAGGAAATTTCACAAATAAGGATTTCCTTTCCGCCAAAATCTCCTCACTTCGTTTCAAGCTGTTGTGTATAAAGCGTTCATTTTAACATGCAACCGATTAATTGCCAAGGGTGTGAGCATGGGATTGTATCCTTAGTTGGGGAGCTCGGAGATAATGAAGCACTTTCCCTTCAATTTCTCAGGAGGCATGGAGTAATTAGGAAATTTTTGAATTGTGAAAGATGTGGAGCACCGTGCAGGGAAATTGAGGGCCAATTGCTCTACCGTCAACAGGAAATTTCACAAATAAGGATTTCCTTTCCGCCAAAATCTCCTCACTTCGTTTCAAGCTGTTGTGTATAAAGCGTTCATTTTAACATGCAACCGATTAATTGCCAAGGGTGTGAGCATGGGATTGTATCCTTAGTTGGGGAGCTCGGAGATAATGAAGCACTTTCCCTTCAATTTCTCAGGAGGCATGGAGTAATTAGGAAATTTTTGAATTGTGAAAAATGTGGAGCACCGTGCAGGGAAATTGAGGGCCAATTGCTCTACCGTCAACAGGAAATTTCACAAATAAGGATTTCCTTTCCGCCAAAATCTCCTCACTTCGTTTCAAGCTGTTGTAGTAATCTGTCGTTTCAACATGCAAGTAATGAATTGCCAAGGGTGTGAGCATGGGATTGTATCCTTAGTTGGGGAGCTCGGAGATAATGAAGCACTTTCCCTTCAATTTCTCAGGAGGCATGGAGTAATTAGGAAATTTTTGAATTGTGAAAGATGTGGAGCACCGTGCAGGGAAATTGAGGGCCAATTGCTCTACCGTCAACAAGAAATTTCACAAATAAGGATTTCCTTTCCGCCAAAATCTCCTCACTTCGTTTCAAGCTGTTGTAGTAATCTGTCGTTTCAACATGCAAGTAATGAATTGCCAAGGGTGTGAGCATGGGATTGTATCCTTAGTTGGGGAGCTCGGAGATAATGAAGCACTTTCCCTTCAATTTCTCAGGAGGCATGGAGTAATTAGGAAATTTTTGAATTGTGAAACATGTGGAGCACCGTGCAGGGAAATTGAGGGCCAATTGTTCTACCGTCAACAGGAAATTTCACAAATAAGGATTTCCTTTCCGCCAAAATCTCCTCACTTCGTTTCAAGCTGTTGTAGTAATCTGTCGTTTCAACATGCAAGTAATGAATTGCCAAGGGTGTGAGCATGGGATTGTATCCTTAGTTGGGGAGCTCGGAGATAATGAAGCACTTTCCCTTCAATTTCTCAGGAGGCATGGAGTAATTAGGAAATTTTTGAATTGTGAAAGATGTGGAGCACCGTGCAGGGAAATTGAGGGCCAATTGCTCTGCCGTCAACAGGAAATTTCACAAATAAGGATTTCCTTTCCGCCAAAATCTCCTCACTTCGTTTCAAGCTGTTGTGTATAAAGCGTTCATTTTAACATGCAACCGATTAATTGCCAAGGGTGTGAGCATGGGATTGTATCCTTAGTTGGGGAGCTCGGAGATAATGAAGCACTTTCCCTTCAATTTCTCAGGAGGCATGGAGTAATTAGGAAATTTTTGAATTGTGAAAGATGTGGAGCACCGTGCAGGGAAATTGAGGGCCAATTGCTCTACCGTCAACAGGAAATTTCACAAATAAGGATTTCCTTTCCGCCAAAATCTCCTCACTTCGTTTCAAGCTGTTGTGTATAAAGCGTTCATTTTAACATGCAACCGATTAATTGCCAAGGGTGTGAGCATGGGATTGTATCCTTAGTTGGGGAGCTCGGAGATAATGAAGCATTTTCCCTTCAATTTCTCAGGAGGCATGGAGTAATTAGGACATTTTTGAATTGTGAAAAATGTGGAGCACCGTGCAGGAAAATTGAGGGCCAATTGCTGTTTAGGTAATTGAAAATAAATAAACCTAGCAATGCTATATCCTTAATGAGTTAGTTATTTAAGATATTAATAAAATTAGTTATTTTAGAAACATGTGCCCTGTGTTATTCCCTAAGCATCATGCTCATTTAATGTGTTTGTAATATCTAATATTGCAAACATGTGCCTTGTATTATTTCCCCAGCACCATCTTCATTTCTGAATCATTTCATGCTTTTTATTATTATCTGATTAGATAATAGCCATCATCAACTTCCTGCAATTCTTCGAATGTAATGTCTCTTTAATTTTTTTAAAATAAACCTAGCAATGCTATAGCCATAATGAGTTTGTGTAACTAATTTTAGAAACATGTGCCCTGTGTTATTCCCTAAGCATCATGCTCATTTAATGTGTTTGTAATATCTAATATTGCAAACATGCGCCTTGCATTATTTCCCAAGCACCATCTTCATTTCTGAATCATTTCATGCTTTTTATTATTATCTGATTAGATAATAACCATCGTCAACTTCCTGCAATTCTTTGAATGTAATGTCTCTTTAATTTTTTTAAAATAAACCTAGCAATGCTATAGCCATAATGAGTTTGTGTAACTAATTTTAGAAACATGTGCCCTGTGTTATTCCCTAAGCATCATGCTCATTTAATGTGTTTGTAATATCTAATATTGCAAACATGCGCCTTGCATTATTTCCCAAGCACCATCTTCATTTCTGAATCATTTCATGCTTTTTATTATTATCTGATTAGATAATAACCATCGTCAACTTCCTGCAATTCTTTGAATGTAATGTCTCTTTAATTTTTTTAAAATAAACCTAGCAATGCTATAGCCATAATGAGTTTGTGTAACTAATTTTAGAAACATGTGCCCTGTGTTATTCCCTAAGCATCATGCTCATTTAATGTGTTTGTAATATCTAATATTGCAAACATGTGCCTTGCATTATTTCCCAAGCACCATCTTCATTTCTGAATCATTTCATGCTTTTTATTATTATCTGATTAGGTTTTGGTACCTTTTTTCCAAAGTTACAATTTTTCCAATAGTTCAACAATCAATCTGTTCTAAATAAATCAAAAAGACATTAAAGTGATTTTTATCAAAAGAAAACTTCCGAAGATGGTAAATGGCCCATTTGTGTTGGAAAATCCCAATGTTAGTTCGCCATTTTGAAACCTGTTGATGATGTAACGCAACGGACAACAAAGGATATAGTTCTGTTGTTGCTGGACCCAAGGACCGGAGCAGAGGCATCTTGTGAGCTCCCGCAGTTTTTCATCAACATTATTTGGTAACACAATTTCATTATCTCCCATAAATCACCGTCATCGTTCTACAAGGAAGAAAGTGTTTAATTTTAAGAATTATTGACGCTTCACGTTTATTTGTATGTTCTTTGTTAGTAATGTATGAACAAGGCATTAAAAAGGCTGCATTTGGTAATACAGTTTTAGATTTTTATATTGAAAATCGGGATAAAAACGTAATTCCGAAATTTTTTTTAGAAGTAAACAAAGAAAAACTGATTAAGATTTTAAAATCATATTTGGCTCAATGGAATATATTTAAAATTAATCTACAGTTAGACTGTACTTAAAAAATAAGTCAAAATAATGAGGAAAAGTCCGATATGAATTTTAAGACTAGTCAGCAAGTTATAGATTCTTCAACCGATTTGGACGAATATATTAGAGAATCATTCGAAAAAATAGTCATGGAATTAGATTCTTTTGAAGCTAAAGGTTCTGGTTGGACATTTGTATCATGTAACTTTCTATACTTGCATTTAACTAAATATAAACCTCTTAGCGGGAAACAATTTATTAAATTGCCAAAAGTTATAGAAGACAAGCATGCCGTAATTAATGTAAAAAACGTAAACAATGATTGTTTTCGATCAGCAATATTAAGCAAAACTATTGATTCGAGCGATCCTAAGTCGTATGAACATTTTGATAATAATTATAATTTCGATTGTATTACACATCCCACTTCCTTGAAAGACATTAAAAAATGCAAACAATGTTTTAATTAATGTGTACGGTTTAGATGAAAAAATAATATATTTCCTTTAAGAATAAGCAAAAGAGAAACCTACAAGGAGAGATTTGACCTTTTGCTTCTTCAAAATGGAAGAAATTAGCATTATTGTTACATCACAAATTTAAGCCGGCATATATAGTGTCCGGAATATCCGATGACAAATCTGCCAAAAAAATTTGTCACAGGTGTTTAACATCTATTTCCTGGAGATATAAAACAAAAAGCGGAAAAAACATTAAAGGAGCATTTATTATTTTGCGGTATGCATAAACCAGTGAGATCGGATTTTCCAGTTGATGATAAAATCAAATTTAAAAAATCCAAATGCACACAAAAAAGTAAAATTGTAGCATATGCAGACTTTGAATCCTATCTGGAACCAATTGAGGGTCTTTCACAAAATCCATCAATTTCTTGGACCAAATCATAAAATCTTTTTCACTTATGGTCAAAGTGGTTCCTATTGACTTTGTCCAATCAGGGAGGTCAGCCATTGAGTTGTATAGGAAGATGGGAGAGGTTATAGTCCCAATGATTAAAGACGAGCACACTTCCAAGCAGATTTTGTTTCATGGAATTTTTGGATCTTATTCTGACAACTTAGAAGTCCTCAGCTGGATGACTGGGTCTAATATTGCTTGGTCGACGAGATCTGACATAGGCAAGGAGTTTACGAAACTCGTTGAGAAGCGCAAAATCGCAACCACTCCTCTAGCAATCAAATATTATTCTAAACCTGTTTCCTCTAATCAGTCTTCTTTCTACAAGAATGTGACTCAGCAAGTCTCCACTATCCCAACCTTCAGTGGTAGAACAGAAAATGATTGCAGTGCATTGTTGACTTATTTGGAGAAGGGGAACAGTGACATGATGAGTTCAGCGAGAGGGTTGAATAGCATACGGAGTATATTACAAGGCCATCTGGACAAGATGAGAGACAGTGTGTCTAGGGATCAAACGCTATGCTGGGGTAACTCTGAATGGGTAGATCCTGACACTATGGAAACCAATGAGTTTGTATCAGTCAAGCCTCCTCGATTCCAGACAAGAATGTTTATGGGCAATTATGACTCAGAAGTTGCTTGACTGCCACTGACAGCATTTTTTATGGATATACCAGTATTTAATCAACAACAACCATCAATTTTCACCGGTAAAAACTGTATGTCAATGTTAATGGAAGCATTACATGAATTGGCTAAAAGAGCTGATAAAATACATGGAAAGGTCGAACCTATGACTGAGCAAGAAAAGTTAATTTATCAATCTACTGATTTATGCGTTATATGCCAGAAAACTTTAAATAACGATGAGAAAGTACACCATCACGATCATGTAACATCTAAGTTTATTGGAGTGGCTCATTCCAATTGCAATTTACAAGCAAAAACTCCCAATTTTATTCCGGTATTTATGCATAACTTTCAGGGTTATGACTCCTTCCTTGCTTGCCTAGTTAGCGCCTACAGCTGCCGAGGTCCATGCTTATCCCTTGGGACTAACCTCGGCAGCCACCCAACTGGGTAAGGGCAGCGTCGCACTGGCAAGCTACCTCCTTTCTAAACCCTTTAAACTCTTCACCCCTCTTATAAATACTTCAAGACAGAGGAAAGTAGGGGCAGGTAGGTGAATTATTTGACTGAGAGTGATCCCTGTCACAACCCAGGTAACCTTACGGTGTGTCGAAGGTACCTCATACAAATATTACATTTGGCATCCCTTGTGGGGACCGTTGAAGCTTAAAATATTATATTTGGCATCCCTTGTAAAGGATCGATTAAACTAACCGACCTTTGAATTAGAAACTTAACCTAAAAAATGGAAGAATACGATAACAAACAATTCAGGGAAGAGACTGATGAAGAAATGAGTACCCCAGTCGCTGCCACTGCAGGGCACTATAATTTACGATCCAAGAAGGAGACAACAAGGAGTACATACCATGAAGAATTTAAGGAAATGAAATTATTAATCTCAAGATTAGGTGAAAAAATAGATAATATGAAACTAGATTTTGAAGCCAGATTAACCATGTTACCAGAATAGAATCAGGAAAAGTGTGAAGGCCTAAGAGAAATTATAACCAACGGAAATGAAGAGATAAAGGATGAAATCAATGAATTGAATAACATCATAGAGACCCATGATGAAGATTTGAAGATCTTGAGTAATAGGATAGATATCCTTGAAAACAATATCACAAGAGGCAAGTCACCCCTTAGAAATTTGGATACAAGGACGAGACCTCCGATTGGACAACAAGTCTATGTCTATCGACCACAATTGAATACCGACAATGATGGGATCACTGATATGTTCAGAGCACTGAATTCTACCTTGATACAACAAAATAAGGGAATGAATCAGAGACCCTTATTTTTCAGGAATAGTCGAAGGGACATTCCTACAGAATTTGTGAACTCCTTAAGATCACAATACCCCTTATGGGGCCATACCGTGATATTCCGAGACTTCATCAGACAGCATCTGAGGGACGAAGCCTTAGTATGGTGGCTGATGCATGAGAATGAAATCTACGAAATTGATAGTTTTAGTGAAAAATTCTTGAATAAATTCTGGAGGGGAAAATATGACCCTATTTTCTGGGAAGAGTTGAACCATGGCAGTTATTACGACCACACACATCTAAGCCCGCAGCAGTATTTCTGCAATATGGTATTGAGAGCCTGTGAACATCAGTTAGATGAAGGATTCATCTGCAAATCCATGGCTCAGCATTTTGGGAAGACCATCGAAGAAATAATACTGTACCAAGGAATAAACAGTATCGATGGATTCATAGAAGTATTAAACCGAGTTGGAAAAGAGAGAATCCTTAAAGTAAATAGTTATCATAACAAAACGTCGAACCAATATTCTGAAACATCTCAGAAGAGACCTTATCAACGAGAAGGGATTCCCGCCGAAAATAAGGACCGGGCAAGAACCCCAGCACAACCTTGGGAGAACAGAGGGGTACCACCGAGAAGACCGTTCATAAGAGGGAATAACCAGCGAAATAAATCACCACCTCGGCAATATTCAAATAGGCCAGTGGAAGGAAGAAATTTTGGTAATAGCCGCAATTGGGGTCAATCGAATCCAAGAGTCAATCAAATCACGAGGTCAAGAGAGGGAAATGATGACGAAGAAGCAAGGCGGCTAACCGAAGACCAACCCATAGAGGCAGACTCTCGAACAACAAGAGTAGCTGAACCAAATATTACGTTTCAGAATAGTCTCAATAACTGACAATTAAGGCAGAATATTTATGACCCAAGGGATGATTTGCTGATTAGGTCCCTATATAAGGAATTTACCCAACTCCTTACAAACACGGAGGAAGATTTCAACCACATACTCAATCAAGATTATAAGTGCCCAGAGGTAATTATAACCATCAACAATAAGGACATTCCGGCCTTGATAGATTCTGGCAGCGAAATATCATGCCTAAATCAGGATTTCTATAAAAACAAGTTAGAAGATGCTGAAGTAGAGAAGCTACCAGTATGCAATACTGTCGCACTTACGGCTACTGGGAAAAGGTCTAAACCCATTAAGGAGCAAGTACTGCTTAAGGCAATTATTCCAGGCCGAGACATAGTGGTGAAAATCCACTTTTATATCATTCCGGACTTAAGTCATAATTGTATTATAGGATATGACTTCATTAAGGAGAATATAGAAAAAATCACCATCTCACCCCCTAGCATTACTTTAAAACTAGACCAAGGAGGAAGGGTAGAAATTCCAATGTTAGATTTTCGAGAAGTTAAGCCAAATTCTCAAATTAAATTAGCATCAATAGAGAAGGAGAGGATAGAACAGGGCATTCAGGAAATAATAAAGGGAAAAATTACTCTGGTACAGGAACAAAATAAATATATTCCCAGTTTAGTCCTAAGGGAATTAGAATCAGTCTTGCTTAGACATCATAATATCTTCAGCAATAACCCCGGCAGGATAAAAGGGTTCTGCTACCACCTGAGGGTCACAAATACTCAGCCTTATTTTATTAAACCCTATCCAATAGCCAACCATAAAAGAGAAGGAGTTAGAAGAGAAATAGATAAAATGTTACGGGAAAACATAATTCAAAAAAGCCAGAGTAATTATATAAATCCCATAGTGATAGTCACTAAAGCAAATGGATCCATAAGGCTCTGTCTGGATGCTAGGAAGTTAAATGAAAGACTGGAAAATGACCATCAAACATCAAGCACAATAGATGACATCCTCCGGTCATGCGGACAGCAGAATTATTTCTCCACACTTGATCTCACAAAATCTTTTTGGCAGATACCCCTAGACCCAGAAAGTACAAAATATACCGCCTTTATGTTCGAAGGTCAGGTGTACGAATTCGTCAGGGTGCCATTTGGGTTAAAAATTTCTTTAGCCGCACTTAGTCGAGCTTTAACCCCAATTCTAGAAGAATTTAAGGGAAAAATAAAACCCTACGTTGATGATCTATTGTGTATGAGCCAGGACCCTAATCAACATCTAAGACTATTGAATAAGCTGCTCGAGAAATTAGCCAGAGCTGGGATAACAATCAATCTGGATAAGTCAAATTTTTTTCGGAAGGAGACAGAGTATGTAGGTTTTATTTTATGTACCGAAGGTCTGAAGCCGCAGTATGATAAGATAAAGGCAATCAAGGAATTTCCTCGCCCAAAATGTGTAAGGGACTTAAAAAGTCTAATCGGGCTCACGAATTTTTATCAACGTTTTAACGGAAACTATGCAGCCCACCTGGCAAAATTAACCCATTTACTGAAAAAGGGGACAAAATGGAAATGGTCTCAGGAAGAAGAAGAAGCCTTCAATCAACTAAAGGACTCATTTTTAGGGGAAGTCATGTTAAAGCACCCTGACTTTAGCAAACCATTTATTCTACAGACAGATGCAAGCGGCTATGCGCTCGCGGCACAGTTAATCCAAGAAGATGAGGAAGGGAGGCTAGGAGTGATTTCATATGCGAGCAGAACTTTAAAAGGGGCAGAAAAAAACTATACCACAACCGAACTCGAACTACTAGCCATCATATATGGAACAAAGAAATTCATCACCTTTTTGGCCGATAGAAAATTTTTTATTGAAACAGACCACAACGCTCTCACCTTCATTAAAAATTGCAAAAATACAACAAGTAGGCTTATGAGATGGTGTTTATGGCTACAGCAATTTAATTTTGAAATAAGATACATCAGAGGAAAGGATAATATCGTCCCGGATGTATTGAGCAGGAATATTGGCGACCTAACGGAAAATGCTAGAAGACAAAACATTTTTGAGTTAAATTTTATTCATCAGGAGAAGCAGGATCAGATATTAGCTTTAATAGAAAGTTTTAAAAACAATTATTCCCCTTCAGAGCTACCCACGGATATCCTGGAGAATATGAAACACCAGGCCACCAATTCTTATCAGCATAAGATGGTCCATTATTATTACAAGGATGATCTTATATGGTCGAGATATCAGCACAAAATGGAGAGGGTTCTCGTTCCTGAGAAACTGGGTAAAATTTTTATCAAGGTAGTACACGAATCTTACGGTCACATTGGAATAAATAAGACCATAAAACTGACGAGTAGAGACTTTCATATTAAGAAGCTGTACGAGACCGCCTCTAAGATAATTGGATCATGCGCAACTTGCCAACTTAACAAAATTTCTAATAAAACATACTACGCTGAATACCAAATTATCTCGCCTAACGAGCCTCTAGACCTTGTTTCATTAGATTTTTATGGACCATTACCACAAAGTATGGGTGGCGTAAAATACATCCTAGTAATAATCGATAACTTTTCAAAATATACTAAATTATATAATCTAAAAAGGGCCACGACGGACGCAGCCGTAAAATCTCTAAGAAAATTCTGTGAGGAATGTGGGAAGCCAAGGAAAGTACTTTCAGACCACGGGTCACAATTTAATGGAGATGGAGATACTTGCTACAAGAATTAGACATTAAGGTGGTATATTCATCGATCAGACACCCGGAAGGTAATATTAGTGAAAGGGTAAATAGGGACTTAGGAAATTATTTCCGCATCCTGACAACAGGACAACATACCAAATGGGCAAAATATACGGCAGAAATTGAATTTTATTTAAACAATACGTTCCACAGAAGTATAAATGCATATCCCAGGGAAGTTCTGATGGACGAATCTATATCCACCCCATGGGAAAAAATTATAAGGAGGAAACGACTGTTAACAAATCAAGAGGGCCTACACAGCTTAGTAAGGTCGAATATAAGGAAAAAAGGATTAAGAAATAAGATTAAGAGGGATCACTCACATCAGGTGTACCAGTTTAGAATTGGAGACGAAGTATTAATCAAAGCACTAAGAACAGTGACAGACGCCAGTCACCAAATTTCTAAATTCACCGCCCTATATGAAGGACCATATATCATCGTGAAAAAATATGGAGAAACAACTTATCTATTAGCAGAAATTGGGAAGGTGAATCAAGCCAATCCTGAAAACAAACCCCTTAAATATTTAAGGGGAAAATTTCACATAACTTTATTAAAACCCTTTCGAAGACCAAACATTATTTAAATGGCAGCTGTACAAGGCTGGCCCAATCAGGAGCCAGCTTACAATTGAGACCAACATTAGTTCCTGGATTCACCGATAGGTGAAGTAATGACCTATAAGTAGACCAAGACTAAAGACTAATTACTCATTGTTCATTATGAAGTGGTCAAGGCCACAACGAGTGGATCTGGAACCTACCCTGGGAGACGTCCTCAGGGAGATGAATAATTTCATAAGGGAGGTAAATCTCCCTTGGGCTACCCCGATCCAAGACCCCCCGGCGAGGAAACGGGAATCACCGAAGAAGATCGTTGGGGAACCCAAGAAGAGAAAATGTCTCGGGGACATAACTAACCTGCCCCTACCAGTAGTACTACCCTACAAGACAGAAAACACAGTAGAACACGTTCCGGCCCCAAAGAAGAAACAAAAGAGCGAGCGGACGCAGACTCCGGCCTCACTCTCTAAGGGGTTTCACCGGGGGCCTTTCTACGAGGAGATGAAGGAAACGGATCGGAAGAATGAGAAGGCAACCCAGACTATATTTAAAAAAAAAAAAGAAGAGAATATTGAAAAAAAAAATGTATATATGAGAATTTGTTAAAGAATATAATATGAAATAAGATTTAGAATTCGTTTGAAAAAAAAATATATAATTTCTTTGTTATCTTTCCTTAATGGAATATGTGTATATAGTAAAATCCACCGCATAGGTAACTTAATCTGTCTTTGTATAAATTCATCCTATTTAATATTAACATTGTACAGTCATAAGAGATTAACTCTTGAAAAAAAAAACGAATTTGTTTGAACGTAAGGCTCATTGTATTTTCCTTGATGGAATATTTGTATATAGTTAAATCCATCACATATGTAACCTAATTTTTGTATAAATTCATCTTATTTTAACATTGTACAATCATAAGAGATTAACTCTTGGAAAAAAAAAAAACGAATCGTTTGAACATAAGGCACATTGTATTTCCCTTGATTGAATATTTGTATCTTGTTAAACCAACCACATATGTAATTTGATTTTCTTTGTATAAATTCATGGATTTGTTGAAATGCAACCTGTATTGCGTAATATTTGAATCAACTATACTATGTAACTTAGTTTTATGTAAGAGACTAGTTCTAGAAAAAAAAAATCTTAATTTTTTTTTCTTCTACAGGAAATGGTAAATGTAGCATCCTAAAATAGGGCCCTTTTCTTTTATTGTATAATACCTTTAAAAAAGGCCCTTCTGCTGTGTCATTTACAATTAATACGTGATATATCTTAAAAGAACACGTTAATTTAATTAAATACTAAAGATAATGTAATTCAAATATTTATTGTCTTTAAAAAAGGCCCTTCTGCTGTGTCATTTACAATTAATACGTGATATATCTTAAAAGAACACGTTAATTTAATTAAATACTAAAGATAATGTAATTCAAATATTTATTGTAACACGCGGAACAGCTGTTAATCAAGCCGGCAGAACCTTCTCGATCAAAGGCTGTGGACTACGGGAAATGGTTAGCAGCACGATCTAGCGACCGCCGGCTGAACTAAGGCCGCTCTCCAGCTGCTGAACGACCTTCCCCATCGAGAGCTGGCATAGAAATGAAGCGAGCCGTGGGCTGCAAGAGTGGGTTGAGGGCGCCATCTGCCCACCACCAAGTGAACTAACTCACTATACTTTTTAGTAGGCTTTGGATTTATCGACGATTAATTTATATATAAAAGGGTTATTTATTTTAAATGTGTTTTAAAATGTACTGTAATGAATATTGTACTTATACAAATAAAAATAAGACCAAGAGGTGTGATGATATGGCCAGGAAAAATATATATATGTTAGACTTCTCAAAATAGAGATTACCCAGCAGTCATTGCTTATTGGTATAAATAGAGCTCCGATTTAAAGGCCAAATCAGAACACCTCCGGGTCGAGCTTATGCAAGACCAAGTGTGGCTGACCGCCAGTGTTCTCTTTTCCACCCTTACCTACCTACCTCTCTCTCTCCCTCTCTTACCTTGTCCTTTCCTAGACTTGATTAGTTAGCACCTTCAGCTGCCGAGGTCCATGCTTATCCCTTGGAACTAACCCCGGCAGCCACCCAACTGGGTAAGGGCAGCGTTGCGCTATCAAGCTCTCCTTCTTTCCTCGAGATTGTCGGGCTAGCTTACCCCGGCACTCGATACCTCTACCTTCCTTCCTCCTTGTGTGGTCGGGCTAGCTACCCCGGTCCACAGGGTCCCTCGAGATTGTCGGGCTAGCTCACCCCGGCACTCGGCCATCCCGTCTATCCTTCCTTGCTTGCCTAGTTAGCGCCTACAGCTGCCGAGGTCCATGCTTATCCCTTGGGACTAACCTCGGCAGCCACCCAACTGGGTAAGGGCAGCGTCGCACTGGCAAGCTACCTCCTTTCTAAACCCTTTAAACTCTTCACCCCTCTTATAAATACTTCAAGACAGAGGAAAGTAGGGGCAGGTAGGTGAATTATTTGACTGAGAGTGATCCCTGTCACAACCCAGGTAACCTTACGGTGTGTCGAAGGTAACAGACAGCTAGAGAGGCAACAGACAACCAAAGGGCGCATCGGAGGTGAACCTCATACAAATATTACATTTGGCATCCCTTGTGGGGACCGTTGAAGCTTAAAATATTACAATTGTCTAGATCCAGCCTATTTTATGTCTCTTCCGGGCCTTAGCTATGAAGCAATGTTAAAAACTACAAACATTGAGCTAGACATTATAAAAGACCTAGATATGGTATTATTTATCGAAAAAGGAATTCGAGGAGGCATTACACAAGTTGTCAAGCATTATGCCAGAGCAAATAATTGTTACGTAGATGATTATGATACAAATCTGCCCATTAGCTACCTAATGTATGCTGATGTAAATAATTTGTATGGTTATGCAATGAACTGTTTCCTTCCATATAGTGATTTTAAATGGTATAATGAAGATTTAGATGTGTTAAACGTTCCGGATGATTCAGAAGTTGGTTACATACTTGGTGTAGGCAATGATTACCCTGAAGCCATACACGATTTGGCACTGTCAACTACCTTTATTACCGGAAAGATTAAAACCCCCTGGCAATAAAACTACAGAAAAGTTACTAACGACACTCACAACAAAAACCCGTTATATCGTGCATTATGTCAACTTGAAACAAGCTATAAATCTTGGGATTAAATTGAAAAAAATACATAGTTTTAAAATTTAACCAAAAGAATTGGTTGGCTCCATACATTAATTTAAATAGCAAACATAGAGCTAAGTCTACCAATCCTTTTGAGTCAGGTTTTTTCAGCTCTTGTTTTGGGAAATTTATGGAAAACGTTAGAAAACGAATAGACCTAAAAATTGTAACAAATAAAAGATCGTTAAACAAACTAGTTAAAAAGCCAAATTTCAAAGAGAGAATAATTTTCACTGAAAATGTAGTATCCGTCCAGTTAGAGAAGAAAAAAATTGTATTATAATACAATAAATAAATACAATAAATTGTATTAAAATACAATAAATTGTATTTGAAAGCCCCGTTTTAGCATACTGGAACTTTCAAAGGTCTACGTTCCAAAAACATCTTATTACAAAAGAGCTACAAACATTTCATCCGATGATACACAAACTAGTACAATGCAAACAGCTTTATCTCACTCAATTAAAATTACAAACAGTGGTAATTCTGTTGTTGTAATATGCATCTGGAGCAAACTAGGCCTAACAAACTATTTGTATCTTGTAAGATACACACATACATACATACAGCGGGGTGGCCCGCTTTGGGTAATTTTACTCAAAAGTTGTTTGTACCCTATAAGATGCATGGCCCGTTTCAGGTCTTTTTCTTCAATGTATATGTTACAATAATTTTTTTAGTCTGTTATATAAATTTTTAAATTGATAATTTAAATAATTGTTTGTTGAGCAATTTCTGCTATTTTCATTCTTTCAGGACATAGCAGTAGGATGTTTTGTTAGCTAAATGCATTAAAACATTTTGTTCATTTACTTTTCTTTTCAATTTTACAGAAAACTTTTTTCAAATCAAGAGCTGAAAAAATTCTATCGCTTTTACCAAAGCCGTATATTGGCTCTGATATTGAAGCATCTGACAGTGAAAATGAAGAAGTTATTGAAGTTCAGGATATTGATACATCAATAGACAAATTGCTATCTGATTTTGATGTTTTTGATGAGACTGACTTTATGCAAGAGGTTGAAAAACTGGAAGATCCCATTTTCTCTACTAGGTCCAAATCACCAAGTCCTAATATGTCTAAACAGGATATTGTTTCGGAGGTGAAAATTTCAAAACCTTCCAGACAAAAGAAAGGAAAGAACAAAAGGTATGCATAGAATATATATATATATATTAGAATTCATTAATCATACATTTTTTTAGAACACATGCATTCTCATTTTGTTATTCAATAGAGCCAAAAAATTGGGGAGGCAAAGCCGGAATAATAAAAATTGGTGATAACATGAAAATTATTCAAATCGATATTTTACACAATTAGATCATATAAAATATATATTATGTACAGTGCAAATGAAGTATCTTCCATTTATCAAATTCTTTATTGCTATTCGCAGCTTCGTTATAATATATTAGGTATCTACTAAACTATATTAGATACATTGTGAATGAAGTATCTTTGTTTTATCAATTTGTTTATTGCTGTTCACAACTTCTATCCAATGTTTCAGGCTGTTCCCACATCATCAGGAAACATATCTGAATTACAGAACATTAAACACATATTCTTAAAATAATCACTTTGAGTGGTGAACAGCAAGAAAGAAATTTATAAAAGGAAGATAGTTCAATCACAATGTAAGGCAAGATGGGGTAAGTGCGTTCCAAGGGCAAGTTCATTTACTCAGCCTCAAAACGGTGTAATATTAGTCCAATAAAGTTAAAAATGGTCAGAAATTTTTTTTTATTTATTATAAATGAAGGTTATAATTTTTTTTTTTTACAGTACTGGACTAATATTATACCGTTTTGAGTCTGTGTACGTGCTTACCCCACCTTACCTTGCCTAATATGATAAATATTTTTTTTTTTATTATTAATGCAGATTATTTCATTTCAGATGGTCAAGAGGCCATTTTCGGGGAAGGGTATCTCCAAATAATAAGAAATCCTGAGGTAGAAGTCAAACCAGCTATTGAGTACTTCTTTTCCCAATTTTCACTTGATTGTATTGACCTTATTGTAAGTCAATCTAATTTGTATTCAACCCAAAAAACAGGAAGCTGTATAAATTTGTCGAAAGAAAAAATTTATGACTTCCTTGCTATAGAGATAATTATGGAGATTGTAAAAATGCCTGCATTAACTGATTATTGGTCACATGATCTTAGATATGAAAAAATAGCCACAGTAATGACATCAAAAGAATATAAAACTATTCGTAGATTTTTACATTTTTGTGACAATGACGAATTAAATAATGACCAATATTTTAAAATAAAACCATTACTTAATTTGTGTTTAAAGAATTGGAACAATCTTCTTCCTGAAAATTCATTTTCTGTTGATGAAATGATGATTCCGTACAAGGAGACTAGAGCAGGAAATAGAAAACAATATATGAAGGGAAAACTGAAAAAGTGGGGTTTCAACGCATTTGTTAGATCTGGGGTATCGGGCATTGTTTATGACCTAATATTGTATGGGGGTAAGGATACCTTCAGATGGGTAAATTTCACCAAAAAAGAAACAAAATTTGGTTTGTCAGCAAAAGTAGTAATTGCACTAAGCAAATCTATTGTTGATAAACCATTGTCAACACTGACATTTGACAATGTTTTTTCTTCCCCAGAAATGATGTTTTATTTGAGGGAGAAATTTGTATTCTAACGACTGGTACTGTCAGGGTCAATCGTTTTAATTGCAAGGATCAATCAAAATCAGATCGCGAGCTACAAATGCAAGGAAGAGGGTCATTCGACCAATTGGTTGATACAGATAAAAATTTAACTCTTATTAAATGGCATGACAACAAATTTGTCACATTAGCTAGCACATATATGTGCTCCGAGCCAGTAGGCAAAATAAAAAGATGGTCTAAGGATGACAAAAAAAAAATCCCTGTAAGTTGTCCTGCTATTGTCAAAAATTACAATACTCAAATGGAAGGTGTAGATCTAGCAGATATGCTAGTTTCCCTCTACAAAACTTCGATGAGGATTCATAAGTGGTATATGAGGATTTTTGGGCAAATAATACAATTTTTGGCCTGGTTATTATACAAAAGAGATGGTGGAGAGGATAGACTTAAAGATTTTAGGATGAGCATATCCAATGCCCTTCTTAAACTTATTACATTTTTTTTTGTTACTTCCTGAAAAATTATATGAATAGTTGATGTATAGCTCAACCAAGCAAGAGCCAAGCTGCTTACTGCGCAACTCGGTTTAGCGGGGAAGTAAGCTTCCCCCTCTACCTCTTCCAAAACCATTCTCTATTCACTGCTTACAACGTCAACATCTCTTTTGTATTCTTGTTTTAGTTTTATTTCATAGTTTTAATTAGAATTTATTATAGAATAAATTATACACAACGTTCATGCCTATTTAAGTGAAAATAAGAAAAAGAAAAATTGAAAATATAACGTTGCAAAATCCACTGCTTTAGCAACAAGTGTTTCATTATGGATAGTCCAACAAGTTGTTCGAGAAGCAAAACAATCAATAGCAGAAGGCTATGTAAAACCGAAATTTTCAACTCCGAAGAAGCATGGGGGGTATAATAAAATAGAATTTGACAATTTTAACGAAGGCATGTTGAGGAGACTGGTCCACAATTTTTATACAGAAAAACATGAAGTACCAACTGTTAAAAAACCTCTAAGCCGTTTACAAGAAGATGGATGGCCATCACAACAGACTTGCCATTGACCTACATTCGTCTTCAGTCTTCACTAGCCTTTGCGTGCCTCGCCATCAGTTTTTGTGCGTGTCTTTTCTGTTTTTGTGCGTTTGTTTTGAAGTGTAGAAGTTCATGCACAATGGATTCAAAAAAGAAGAAGTGTCATCAATATTCAGCTGAGTATTTAAAATTCGGTTTTATAGCGTTACCACAAAATGTGCAGTTTCCACATTTTTGTGGAATTAGAAGGACAAATTATTTTGTCTTTTGTGCGATAAAACATTTACTAGTAATGAAGCCATGAAACCTTCGCAAATGAAAGATCATTTATCAAGAGTACACAGTGATAAAGTGAGTAAAGAACTTAAGTTATTTTCAACACCTCAAAGCTACAGCTGATAAACGGCTTAATGTAAGTGAATTTTTTAAAAAACGAGCAACCGATTTTGACAAAGGTCTTCTTGCTTCTTACGAGGTGTCTTTATTGATCGCTAAATGTGGTAAACCTCACACAATTGGCAAAACTCTTGTTTTACCGGCTACCAAAAAAATTGTTGAAATCATGCTAGGCGAGGGCCCACCCTAGTAATAAGATCAGTCAATCGGTTCCTTTGAGCAACAATACTGTTTCCAGGCGAATTGACGAAATGGCCACGGACGTTGAATCCAAACTCACCAATTTGTTGAAAAAAAGTAAATTTGCATTGCAGATTGATGAATCAACTGTGGTTGATAACAAAGCAATTTTATTAGCTTATGTGAGGTTTATCAATGAACCGAAGGAAATTACCGAGGAAATGTTGTTTGCTAGAACTTTGATCACTGATACGAAGGGATTGTCGATTTTTAAAGTGGTGCAAGATTATTTTGAGGAAAAAGAGATTCCCCTAACAAACGTGAGCGCTTGTGCAACAGACGGTGCCCCTGGCATGTCAGGTCGTCATGCTGGGTTTCTAGCCCACCTTAAGAAAGAAGTGCCAGAGGTCATCACTATTCACTGTCATTCATCGTCAACACTTAACTGCGAAAAAATTGGGTGGTGTCCTGCATGAAACCCTACAACTGGTTATTACTGGTGTCAACAAGATCAAAGCTAATTCCCTCAATGACTGTCTATTCCGACAACTTTGCCATGAAAATGATGAGGAATTCGAACGCTTGCTTCTACATACGGCCGTGAGGTGGCTTTCCAAAGGAAACTGTTTGCGCCGTTTCTTCGAATTATTTGACACAGTTACTGAGTTTCTCGATACGTCTGATCCTGTTTTAAGTGAGAATTTGAAGCAACGCAAGTTGGAACTTGCGTACCTTACAGATATTTTTGAAAAAATTAACAAAGTCAATATAAGGCTTCAAGGAAACAAGATGAACCTTATCAAGGCCAAAGGAATTATTTCATCATTCATCGCCAAGTTTGATATTTACAAGGTAAATATTGGCCGTAAAGAGCTGATTCGACCAACCCTTAAAAAGTGTTCAGTGTCAGATAACGAGACTCCTGAACTCCCAGAAGACAAAATCCTAATTTTTACTGATCACCTTGACCAGTTAAAAACTGACATGGAATCAAGATTTGGCCAAGTTACAAATTCCGGATTGGATTCTAGATCCATTCTCGTTTGAAGCTGTGGATAAGCTTGATAACTCTTCGCAGACAGAGTTTCTAGATCTGAAGTATGACTGTGAGGCGAAAATCATTTTCAAGCAGAGTGGTTACGAGTTAGCATGGGTGAAGCTTATGGACACTTATCCACAACTGTGGGGGAAAACTGAACCACTTCTCATCTCGTTCCCGTCAACATATTGCAATATACACCTTTTTTAAGAATTAAGTACGTAGTAAATAATTGTTTTAGATATCTTAAATTAGATTTAATATTTGGAAATAGGGATTCTCATGAAAATAATACATTTATTTATCCTGACTGCAATCATCATAAATTATAATGAAAAGTGTGTTTGTCATCATAAATGGAACCAAAATAGACGGTTTTATTTAAAAACATGGCGGCTCTATTTTGGACTTCAACAGAACCACTGCCATAATGATCGAGTGGGTGAAGATGATCAATTTGTCAATACTTCTACAATAAATCTAATCTAAGAAAATCAAAAAGAAGTAGAAGAGATTTTCATCAAACGAAAACCTCTGAAAATAATAAATGGTCCATTTGTATTAGATAATCAAAATGGCAGTTCGCCATTTTGAAACCTGTAGAGTGGTGTAACGGACAAACAAAGAGAGAGTAGCATTGTTGTTAGGACCAGGGACCGGCCTAGACGTCTTAAGAGCTCCCGTAATAATTCATCCACATTCAAGATCATCATTTTGGTAACACACATTCATTATATCCCGTAAACCACCGTCATCGTTCAAAGAAGAAAGTGTTAAATTTAAGATAAGTGATGCTTCACGTTTTAGTATGTTTTGTAATAGTAATAGTTCTGTGTGTCTGTGTCTGGTTGTCTAGTAACCCGCCCTGAGATTAGAGTCAAACTTATATAAAACAAATAAATATATTAAAAAAGGGAAAATAAGTTTCATTTATTCAATTTCCCGAAAAACGTAACATTACATATTTGTCGCCCAATAACGCGTGGCGTTATTGATTAAAAATTAGGTCACGACAATCAGGACGCAGCTCACTGAAATTTTTAAAGTGTTAAATTTTATTTAAAAGTGGAAAATTATGGATAAAATTCAGGAAGAGACGGTTGTCCAATGCCTAGGAGATGAGAATGATTCAGACTCGGGAATTTATAAAAATAGTGAAAATCTAGACATTAATAGCATGTTCAAACTTTTAATATCTAAAATGCAGGAACTGGATAAAAAGGAGGATGCAAGATTTCAGGAACTTAAAAATGATTTAAAAAAACTTGATACAAAAGTCGATAAAAAATTTGATGAAAGAAGTCCTGAACTCGATAAAAAAGTTGATAATTTAAATAAAGAATTTAAAACTTTTAATTTTATAAGTGATGAAGAACTAAATTTAGAAAATGATAATAAAATAAATAATTCAGTGATACCAGGAAGTTGTGAACCGGGACAGACAATAATTAAAGATGATTCAGTTGAAACTAATTTAACCTTAAAATTGAGCTCACGAAATGCTGAAACATCAGAAAAAATTAATGTAGCTCATAGAAATGACTCTGAATTATCAGAAAAAATTTATGAAAGTCTCGAGGATGAAAATCGGAATATCAGAGTGTTTGGGGATCAAAAATCCAATCTTGAATTCACGGAACAAGTTATTACCCCATTAAAGTGTTTAATAAATAACGCCACCCGGTTTGCCACCAATAGATGGAATGATTTCCTATTGATTTTGAATATTTCCCACATTTTAACATATACCAGACATGCACCTATACAGTGTATGTTTGGAATGAAGCTCTTATGCTTTAGGAGTACATTTAAAGTGTACGACCCGGGTGGATTGCATTTAGATCATGAGCCGGTACAGAAATTTATAAAAATAAAATGGAAAAATTTGTATATAAAAATAACTTGATGGAAAAAAAAAAAAATATGGTATTTATTATTTTTGTATAGGCTTGGGATATTTTTATGATGCTTAAAATTAAAAAAGAAAGTTAAAAAATCAATACATTTTTATTTCTGGGGTTGGAATAGACAGTTATTTTTCTATATAAAACTAGTCTCATATCTTTAAAATTAGTTGTTAGAATCAATGATTTGTATCCCTTTATTACTGTTATTCCTGAGGATGGATTTATAAAAATGAAATATTATTTGAAAAAAAAAAAACAAAAAAAAAAAACACCCTTTTCAATATTGTTATTAAGTAAAGGTCATTTTGATTTTAATAAGAAATGTTTAGTTGATTTATAGAAAAATATTTAAGAATTACATTTTAAGAGTTTATTAAATTATCAAGAAAAATATCTCTCATTTAATAGGTGTTGATTTTTGTAACCAATAGTCAGATCATCGATTATTCGTGAATTGTAGTTAACCTAGGAATATTTACCTGTTAAATAATTTTTAGTTTTTGAACTAAATTTAAAATAATCATTACTTTCAACCCTTGTTTTGATTATGGTGTGTTGCAATAATAATTCAAAATTCTCATTTAAGATCTACCTTATGTGAGAATCCATATTTTCTTTTCTCTTAATAATCATTACATGTTTTAGTGATAGGTTAACCAGCTATTGATGCTATTTGTTAATATAGAAATTTAAAATAATTGGTGCTCAGCGCAGAGCTAAAATTTTTGTTTGCTTGAAAAATTATAAGGTCTCAAATTCTACTAGAATACTTAAATAAAATTTAATTATTAACAATGACAGTGATTATTTTTGGTACAATTAAATTTTTGTTTCACTCATTTTCTGTTGGACAATCTTCTCTTGCTCATTCCTATTTTCCTTGGTTTTGGTTAAATTAAACCTAATCGACAAACATAACAATGTTTCTCACTTAGTCACAATATCCTGTTTTTTTTTATTAATAGAACCACATCTTATTGGGGTCTCAACAAAAATTAGTTTGTATATAATGAAAATGTAACTGTCTTCTCTCAATTGTTCTTTTATATAATTTATGTATAGTTTTTGAAAAAATGTTTGTATATAGTTTAATTGTATTCTGTTTAGAGATAAGAAAAATTATGTAAATCAATAATTAAGAAGAAAATGAAGAATAAAATTAAACTTGAATTTAGTATTTAAGGAAATAAAAAATTGTAATTATTAGTAACTCAGAGGCAATTGGGGATTAATGTTTAATTGAATGAATGGAGTATGAATGTTTCAGTATTCACTTGTATAATTTAAGATGGAAAAAAAAAAAAATAAATAAAAAAAAAAAAAAATAATAAAAAAAAAATAATAATAATAATTGCGTGCAAAATATCATTATTTTTTTTACCTAGAAGGAGGGAGAAATGTAATATACATCTTTTTTAAGAATTAAGTACGTAGTAAATAATTGTTTTAGATATCTTAAATTAGATTTAATATTTGGAAATAGGGATTATCAGGAAAATAATACAACATTTATTTATCCTGACTGCAACCATCATAAATTATAATGAAAAGTGTGTTTATCATCATAAATGGAACCAAAATAGACGGTTTTATTTTAAAACATGGCGGCTCTATGTTTGACTTCAACAGAACCTCTGCCATAATGATCGAGTGGGTGAAGATGATCAATTTGTCAATACTTCGACAATAAACCTGATCTAAGAAAATCAAAAAGAAGTAGAAGAGATTTTCATCAAATGAGAACTTCAGAAAATCATAAATGGTCCATTTGTATTAGATAATCAAAATGGCAGTTCGCCATTTTGAAACCTAGAGAGGTGTAACGGACAACAAAGGAGAGCATCATTCTTGTTAGGACCAGGGACCGGCGTAGACGTCTTAAGAGCTCCCGTGAAACTTCATCCACCAGATCCACATCATTTGGTAATACATTTAAATTAACTCCCGTAAACCACCGTCATCATTCTACAAGAAGAAAGTGTTAAATTTAAGAAATATTGACGCTTCATGTTTTATTATGTTTTGCAATAGTAATAGTTCTGTGTGTCTGTGTCTGGTTGTCTAGTAACCCACCCTGAGAATTAGAGTCAAAGTTTTATAAAACAATTAAATATATAAAAAAGGGAAAATAAGTTTCATTTATTTATTTCCCCAAAAACGGAACGTTACACTACAGACAACAAATGATCAATTTGAACCATTGCATTGATTGAAAAACGACCAGAATGGGCCAGAAGACACGGCAAAGTATTTTTGTTACACGACAATGCACCTGCACACAAAGCAAAACCGGTTCAGGATACAATCAAAGCACTTGGCTGGGAGCTGCTACCCCACCCGCCGTATTCACCAGACTTGGCCCCCTCTGACTACCATTTGTTTTCATCGATGGGACACGCATTGGCTGAGCAGCACTTCGATTCCTACGAAGAAGTCGAAAATTGGGTGTCTGATTGGTTTACTTCAAAAGACGAACATTTCTATTGGCGTGGTATCCACAAATTGCCAAAAAGGTGGTCAATACTTTGAATAATTTTTTTTTACTTTCCTATTCAAAATTGGTGTTTCATTTTCACAAAAAAACGCTCACTTCATACCGGTACACCTGGTATGTGGCGAGATAATTGAGGGGGTTCGAAACTGGTCCGGCACAAATATTTTTGTCACAACTTAAATATTACAAACACAACAGATTGGTTACCAGTTTTTAGTTGTGAATTAAAAAACAGTTGTGCTTAGAATCTTTTACAATACAGCTATATATTAAATATAAGTTCATATTTCAATAGAGTTCATTCAATCAATAAACAATTCATAGACCATAATATTTGTGAATCTTGTTTAAACAATTAAAACAACTGTGAACTAACCAAGGAAGTGCTTTCTCCATACGTTTGGCTTGGTGAGCGATGCATTGATTTACTGAATAAGGAACCAAATAATTATTCCGTTATGCTTTCACATACAGACAATCTTACTCATCAGATCAAACTGAAGGGTCTGGTCTGCTGGTATAAGAAAAAGATTTCTCAAAATTAAATTAGATAATTTGGATATAGACTTCTTTTGTTTCGCTATTTTAGTCAAGCCTTGCTTCAAGTATATTAGTATTTTTGTTCAAAAATGGCAAATACAAATTTGATAAGACTACATTAATAAAGAATATATACCTATGGTGCTTCACAACTTACATTAATAATACTTAAAATATAAGTAGGTAACAATCCAAACTTACACTAGTTAATAAAATAATTAAAACAGTGATAGTACATACTAGAACTTCGGAGAGGATTATAAGCTAAAATATTTTCCAGCTTTAACCTTCTTTACAGCTCTGTCCGTTGGTTTGATCATAAAATGTTTGCCGAGAAACTTTACTTGATAATCACCTATCGTAATTTTAAATTCACATGATCCCTTGGGAACAGCTGAAAACATAGAAAACAGCAATAAGTAAAATTGATACTTCCTTTTAAAATTTTGACATGCTTTTAATAATACTTTTTTTTAACATTATATTTATAAAATTGATTAAAATAAAATGAAAAACCTTGTAACAATTACAATCTACGAAGGGTCTTGAATTCAGTACTTGAGAAGGGGATACTCTTTCTCAATGAGTGGTTGTGCTAAGAAGTGATTGTCCAGGAACGAGCTCAACCGCCAGGTTTTTCCCCCAAATAAGGGTACCCACTTTATAGAAGCTGGATGTGCCTCAGGAAGGTCTCTCACACAACGTAAGTAATTCATAACAGAGACGGACAATAACAAAATATCAAATGAACTACGCCAATTCCAATGTTTTCTCAAGCAATTTTATAAAATTTCTGTCCTAAAGAAAAATATTCTAACATTCTGACAATAAAACTGTCATAAATTAGTTCTTGTTTTAGTAGAGTAGAATAATAGACAATTGTTTTTTTGTTGGAAAATTTCAAAGTTAGATCACCCAATGCTGAGACATTTATTGTCTACACACGATTTTAGAGTTTTCTCCTCGCTAACGCCCTCACTTTTCATTACAAATAAGGTGTTTGCTAAAGTTTTGTTCACTATTTACATTTATAATTATATTTTGGCTAACTTATTTATTCAAATTGATAAATATGACTTTAATTATTCATGGGTGAGAACTCCAATTAAATACAAAATAAAATATTACTCAAACATCATTAATATAAAAATAATTGAATGAATCTTAACTCAACATTCCGTTGAGAATGATCTTATAATCCTGTTCTAAGGGACGGAATGTAATTGCATATCTACTTAAGCAAATTGGTAAGTTGTTAGTACAGCTGATGCCCATAAATATAGAACCTTGATGTAGTAGTCGGGTGCCTTCCACAACACATTACGGCCCTAGCAAGTACATTCCGTTCCGTTCATCTGTGCATGTCAAAATACAGAAAGCTCCTTCTATCAATGGATGTAAACATAAAGAAAGTAAATTAATGTATTGAGTAAAGAAGAGTCTTAATTTTCATATAGGTGTGGAAGGCACCCGACTGTGACACCAAGTTTCAATATTCATGGGCACCAACTTCACTAACAACCCACCAATGCGCTTAAGTAGATATGCAAGTACATTCCTTCCCTAAAAATGAATGGGATTTTAAGATATAAAAGTTCGACGTCACAAATCTTTTCATAAGTATCCCACCACTAGAAACAATAGAAATTTTAGAACAGCTAATCTTCCGATCGAATATAGCACCACTAGAAAAACTAGATCTTTACAATTTGATGTCTATTTGTATAAAACATAATTATTTTCAATTTGATGGAATAATAAAAAATACACTCTCATTGAGGTGAATCCGCTACCTCCCTGACTATATGGCCTACCAAAAATACACAAACCGGAAATCCCCATAAGACCAGTCGTTACTTACATCAATAGCCCGATCTATAAACTTGCCAATTACTTGAACAATTTGTTCAAAACCAGAATCTCATTTTCCCCAAAACACACGGTAAGAAACTCTATAGTTAGTCAACAAAATTAAGAACATAGTAATTCCGGATAACGCGAAATTAATATCATTCGACGTCACAAATCTTTTCACAAGTATCCCACAACTAGAAACAATAGAAATTTTAGAACAGCTAATCTTCCGATCGAATATAGCACCACTAGAAAAACTAGATCTTTACAATTTGATGTCTATTTGTATAAAACATAATTATTTTCAATTTGATGGAATAATAAAAAATACACTCTCATTGAGGTGAATCCGCTACCTCCCTGACTATATGGCCTACCAAAAATACACAAACCGGAAATCCCCATAAGACCAGTCGTTACTTACATCAATAGCCCGATCTATAAACTTGCCAATTACTTGAACAATTTGTTCAAAACCAGAATCTTATTTTCCCCAAAACACACGGTAAGAAACTCTATAGTTAGTCAACAAAATTAAGAACATAGTAATTCCGGATAACGCGAAATTAATATCATTCGACGTCACAAATCTTTTCACAAGTATCCCACAACTAGAAACAATAGAAATTTTAGAACAGTTAATCTTCCGATCGAATCTAGCACCGCTAGAAAAACTAGATCTTTACAATTTGATGTCTATTTGTATAAAACATAATTATTTTCAATTTGATGGAAAATTCTTCAAACAGGAAGAAGGCTTACCGATGGGCTCCCCTCTTTCACCCCTCCTGGCAGATTTATTTATGGACAAATTAGAACAAAAAATTCTCAACTAGCTCAACATATCATATACTGGTATCGGTATGTAGATGACATTATATGCCTATGGTCTGGTACGACAAGACAAATAAATAATTTTTTAAAGGAAATAAACGAAATTCATCCCTCAATTAAATTCACAGTAGAACTGGAAAAAAACCAAACCATAAAATTTTTAGATTTAGAAATCTCAGTAAAAAACAAACATCATGAATTTGGAATTTACCGGAAACCCACCCACACGGATGTCGTTATAAACTCGCAGCCTTTAATAGCATGATTTACCGTCTTTCGAACATACCATTAAATAAAAAGAACTATAATAAAGAAATTGAAATAATATATTCCATAGCAAAAAATAATGGGCATAATAAAACCACTATCAATCATATTTTTAAAAAACAAATACAAAAAAAAGACAATTAATGATATCTATTCAACAATATCCGCCAAAGTCGGAAATGAATTGAAAAAACATGGATTAAAACCTGCATTTAAAATAGAAAAAATCCTATCCTCATATTTCTCTTCTCCTAAAGACAAAATAGACCCTTTCCAAAAAAGCGGAGTATACGAACTAAATTGTAATGATTGTGCAGCCAAACACACTGGAAAAACTGGAAGATCGCTAGATGAGAGATTAAAGGAACATATGCGTGCATATAATAATAAGACAGATAATTCCAACTTTGCAATTCATTTAAATGAAAATAATCATAAATTCATCAAAGACTCAGAAGTTAAATTAATATATCACGTTGAAAACAGTCTCAAATTAAATATATATGCAAATTAAATATATATGAAACACTTGAAATAATAAAATCCTTCAAATCCAAACCAGATTTTTGCTTAAATGACCAAATAAATATCTCCAATAGTCCAATCTCAAATTTATTCCCATCAATAACAGAAAAAAACAATTACTCATCGGCATTACCGGGAAAACCCTGACCCCTAAACCGTTTACCTAAAAACATCCTGCCTACTTCTCGCTCATTGTTAGTACAATGCAAGAAGAAACCAGTACAAACTATTCTGTTTGATATAATCCATTTAAACCTTGGTGAGTACCAACATGTATTTGATTTCTTGTCTTAATTAAATTCATAATTCATAAATGTTTTATAATACTGACTTATATTAATCCAATTTAATATGTATAATAATACCAACTATATTTTGAATTGCTTATTTTTTAATTTTTTGTGTGTTTTTAGAACTGAGGATGAATGTATAACATTCGAAAGTAGTTTTCAATAAAACAAATTTATAGAAGTGGCAAATAATTTATCAATTCCTAATAAGATATAAAAGTTATTCCTGTAGTCGGGGTCTTATTTTTTATTAAATTGAATATTTATTAATATTGATTGACTAATATGATTTTTTTGTTCAAATTATACACCACCTAACCCTATTTCTTACTAAAATAACGTAAGTCAAGAATAATTTTTTTTTTTAAATTCATATACTATAAAAATTATTCGATATTTCAACCTTTTAAGTTTAAAAACTATATTCAGCACAATGGCACGTTAAATTGCTTCCTATAAAATTCTAATTATGTGACTCACATGATTTTTGGGAATGAAAGATTCATTTATTAAGGGTTAAAATCAAGACGCATAAAATGTATTAAGTTAAGTCAATTATTCACGGTTCTACACTAGATATCGGACTACCGTTGGATCGTGAATGGGAGTGTAGGACTACACAGAGCATGATGCTAGTAGGCTTCTTCAATCGTCCTACAAGCATTCCCTCTTTCTAACATGCTGCCACGTTGGATCGTGAGTAGGGTTTCCGTCCTACTAAAAAAAACACACACATTACACTCGTTTACTACTACGTCATCAATTGCTATTGATATTTGTTAAATATTAATCAGTGTTTCCAGGTTGGGTTTTTTTCTCCCTGGTTTTCAGTTTTGTTTTTTTACCCTGTTTTTTGTATCTACTATTAAATGCGTTCATCATTTGTATATAATTAGAAAGAAAAGAAAAAAGATTTTCAGTTCTTCTTTTATTACTTTACTAGTATACCCGAGCGAGAAATCTCGCATTACATATCTTCTAATCCCTAATTCCAAGTATAAGCGATATTAGGGAAACATATTTATTCATATAAACAATACAATATTATCAAGAAAGTTTATTTAACTTATAGTTTGTAATGACTATGTTGGAGTTCCAGTTCATACTTAATAAGTAATTAGCTTGCCCCGCTGGAAAACATCTCTTCAATTTAGCAGTTAGGCAATGAGATCTGGCTATAACATTGTCCATATGTAGTATTCATATTTAGCAGTGCCCTTTAGGGTTGGATAAATGAAACAATATTTAACTTCCCACTCATTAAAAGTTTTTGTAAACAGACTCGAATTGATATAAGGTTGCCATGACAACGGCACGTACGGAAGATGGCGTAGGACCCGTGCGGACCTATATCCTGCGTTATCTCAAAAACGGTAGATTTTTAAGCTTTAAAACGCTGGACCAATACGCTCTATAAGAGTCCTGATGCCCGCGTCAAAATCTTTAAAACCCAACTTATCCCGTCTCGATCCGCCGACTCTCTGTCGTCTAAGTTTTGAAACCTTCCAGTTTTTCATCACTTTTATTTAAGCCCTTGTAAGATTTTAGGAAACAAAATTGGAATTCGTCACATCTCCGTGAAATTCTCTTTCTTTTGATACCTCACTCGTCAAAATCCATCGCTCCTGAGAGCCGAAAAAGGGATCTATACTACCGTAATAATATATAGTAGTGATTTTACACATATTGTCCAAATATGTAGTGTAATAAGCTAATAAAAAATGTTCTCATGCATGGCCAAATATCCTTTAATATGTCACTGCGACATTCTATTGCTGGGACTACATTAAAATATTAAATAAATAATGTGATTAAACCTGAATGGCTACATAATAATTTTGGATCCTAGTTTTAATAATTAAATGTTCATTTCTAATTTATCTTATTTTGTTTTAAGTTTGCTTATAAGTAGAAACCAGATTTTTTGCAGTAAAAAAATTGATAAACATGCAAAAATATGCAACAAACAATAAAATTCTGCCATTTATGTTGTTTATACTTTAAAAAATCTACATATTTTGTTTTCTTTCATTTATTATTTTTTCTTGTTTGGAGCATTCTAGTGAAAAATGTGAAAATCTCATGAGCTCTTATTAGGGTATTTTTTGCTACGTTTCGCAAGGCCATACATGATTCACGCACTATGGCAGCGCATTGTATGCGTGTTTTTTATTGCGAACCGATAATTTTTTTAATAACGTATCGCATGGTCAATTGAGATAATTCCAAATTTCCTCCGATATATTGATAACTCAATCCTTGTCGAAAAAGTTGAACCATTCATCTTTGCCGGTAGAACTTAACTCTTTGGATTTACCATCCATTTTGGTGGATTTTCCTTCAATTTTGATCATTTTTCCCATTTTGGGTTTATATGGATTCTATGAGTAACTTATATGAATAAGATATAATTAATTAGATGAAAACCATGAGCAGATAATTAACTAGTTAATATCACAAATGTTACAGCATGTATAATTTTTTTGTTAAACTAATTTCCAATACTTGTTTATAATTCGGTTGTACGGATTTTTAATTCCCTTCAATCATAAAAATGTATGCAAGATCTTATTATCATAAAAAAAAACTCCTGTACCACTACAACATACGAAGTGTCTTGGGTTCAGTACTAGGTAAGGATCGTTCTGTTTCTAAGCCAACAGTTTTGCAAGGAGGTGATTTGGCTGCCAGGTTTTTCCCCAATTAAGGGTACCCACTTTATAGAAGCTGGGATTGGTAAGGATTAACTGGCTTTCCACAAATCTAAAAACGCTGCAAATTATTACACAATGGTTTATTATTTCCACTTGTTTATTATTCCACAAAAATATCTACTCTGTCAAAGTAAAAAATATGAAGCAGTAGGCACCAAAGGAAAAGAAATTTGAAGCTTGTCACAAGATGTCCGCCGTGAGAGTGCCGAACTGTGTTAATTAAAAAAACTGCGTCAATGCAAGTAGGCTGTGATGTAAAATGATACAGAGGAAATATTTGATGTGCACTTCACTAGGAAAAAATAAAAACGAAGTTCATTACGCTATATCTCAGCTAATAATGGTCTGATTTAGGTGACTTCAAGTTCGTTTTGTAGGGATTTTCGTTAGCTTACGTTTAAATACAATAAAAGCACCAAATTTTTGTGGACGGATTTTTTTTTATATTCGATATTTGGATTCTACGTATCTTGAAACGTAAAACCTCAAATTTTGAGGGAGGGGGGTTACAAAAAAATTTTCCTTGGTCGATTCCAAAGGTCTATTATTGAAAATAATAAACCAAAAGCATTTACAGATAGAGATTTTTTTATTTTTGTTTTTTTTTCTTTTTTGTTATTTTAATGCCTTGTTATGCTGATTCCAAAACACCTTACATTTCTCCTCTATGTTTATAAATGGCCAAGTTATGGGTATATAACATCTATAATCGGCGATTATTATAGATTTCTTGTTTTTCAATTTTTTTTTTTTTTTTTTTTTTTATATCTTCTTATGCTGATTCCAAAACAGCTTACATTTTCTCTCTATCTTTATAAATGACCGAGTTCTTATTAGATATTTAATCGGTAATTATACAGATTTTTTGTTTTTCAATTTTTTTTTTTTTTTTGATGTCTCATTACGCTGATTCCAAAACACCTTACATTTTCTCTCTATCTTTATAAATGACCGAGTTATGGGCATATCAGATCTCCAATTCGCCGTCATTTTGAAACAAACAGACGGATGGTTACGTCGAGTTCCGAGGATCATCCCGGGGTGACCTGTGACTTTGGTACCGAATCTCAAGAAAATCGGTACAGTAGTCTCGGAGAAAAGCCGTGGACGGCGTACGGACGGATTTTTTTTTATTCGATATTTGGATTCTACGTATCTTGAAACGTAAAACCTCAAATTTTGAGGGGGGGGGGGGTTACAAAAAAATTTTCCTGGGTCGATTCCAAAGGTCTATTATTGAAAATAATAAACCAAAAGAGCAAAACAAACTTCAATTTTCAGTTTCAATTCCAGATTTTTCCAGAAAATTTAATTATATTTAATGTGTAATAAACAGTTACATATTACTTCATCATGAACCTGTCCTATGTAATTTTGGTTCAACATTTATATTTGCAAGTAATTTACAAAAAAAAAAAGTTTAATTACAGCTAAATGTGTAATTTAATGCACTAAAAACATAAAATGTGCAATTTACACAAAATTGTTTAAAATGTGCAATTTTGTGCAAAAGAAAACTTATATATGTCTATCCGGATGCCTTAATTCGGGTAAATAACTTGTTCCCAATAGATTTCAAGCAATCCGGGCTCTAATTATAACCGTCTTTCAACTAGTATAACTAATTAAAATAATATAAAAATGCATAAACCTTGTAAATAAAGATATATAGCACATATATACCTTAAATACATTTTCATCATTTATCCTTATATTACATCAATTAACTTATACTTATTCCTAAATATATTTTATATTCATTCCTATCTATTTCATTTAACTTTGCAAGAGGGGCATGTTATAATTGGTTCCTCCTGAACTTGCCTGAAGGTCACTGGACTAGCACACTCTGGTGCCATTTGTGCTAACCAACTGCTTTGTATCCATATTAAACATTCATATATATTAGAATTATTACTGCCTTAATTACATATTATTTAAAATTCTTACTACTGTCGTTTTTCAGTGATCTGGAAAAGTTGTAGTAATAATCTAAAGGAGTGATAATTTTAATTATGGTAAGGACCCGACCTCAACTGAAAAGTAACTTTTGGGGTTTCTATATCTCTTGAACAAGCGGAAGTCAACAGCTGTGATCTAATTAAAGCAGTAATAATATAAATTACGGTAAGACCCCAACCTCAACTGAAAAGGATCAGTTGCTGTTTCGTTTATTTCTTAGGTAAACATAATGAGTGGAAGTCAACAGCATTAATAATTTTTATATAATATCTAATTAAATCAGTAATAGTTTTGATAATTCCAATGAACACGAAAATTAGAATTGAATGCAAAGCAGTTCGTTAGCACAACCTAATGGACTAGGGTATGCTAGTCCGGCGACCTTCGGGTAAGATCGGAGGAATAAGTGGTAGCACGCCTCTCCTGTAAAGTTGTACCAACATTTTCAAACCACTGTAATTTATTCGGTTAATAAATATTTTTATTGCTAAAACTTTCTTTTTCCTTTTTTCCAATAATGCTATATCAAGACAAATTGCCGACATTTTCCTATTTTTTAAAACAAAGATATACGATAAATACAGGTTAGAATAGCTAAACGGATCGCTTGTAACGCCATGAGTGGACGAACACATCCAATTGTAGTCCTACAAAGTTAGACCGTGAATGGTTAGCTTTAGATGGGGGTAATAGTTGAAACCTAACCTAACCAAAAGTAAACATTAAACTCCGCTATTATCAGGTAGTCTGTTCGCATAATCTTAGCCCTCCCACCATGAGACGCAAAACATATACTAATTAAGGTTACATACATTCATGTTCCATTAATATCCTGGAAACATGACTTTTCATGTAGCACAACAGGTTAAAATTAAATCAGATGACAGATTAACAAGTACTTACAGCGTGTAATGTTATCTTTGCCTAGTATCTTCAACACATTTTTAGTTTCAAATACCAAAATTCCTTCAATGCCAACTAACGAAGGACAAGTAGATTTTAAAATTGTGATGTATGCTCCATGATAATCGGCTTTCCAAAGAAGCTGAGAAAACTCTTCATGGATTGAACTAGTCACTTCGCCTCTCCATCTAGACAATAAATTTTCAAAACTAAAATAGGAAATCAACTAAATAAACTTAGATGAAGAAGAAAACAAACAAATTAATTAACATACCCTTGTTTATGCAAGTAAGGTAAATCTACAAGATTAGAGATATATTCTTTCCAACAATTGTGAAGTGGTAAAAGATCATCATAATTTAAACCATTCTTAGAAATGTTATTTAATCCTAAGAAGCGTTTCTTAGAACTACTCAAACCAGTATTTCTGGCACAGCCTTTTCTTCTTATTCTCTTTTTAAATACAGCTTGTACAGATGTGAAATTGTACCGCTATAAAAAATCGAAATATAAGATTTATAACTGTAGTAACTTAATTTATGAATTCCAGTGATAGAGGAAATTATTTTACTTTGTTAATGTTCCTTTCAATTTCTTCAACATCATTAGCTGGAAGCCTTGATTGAAGAAAGGACTTCGTGATTTCTTCATCAATTACCCTTTCTTTAAATCCAATGGTTTTTTCCAGCACTGAATCTGGGAGTTTTTGAAGGAATTGTCCTAATAAATTTAATATGACTCAGTCTTAATAATATTAATTAATTGGCTAATACAAATTTCAAAAGCCATCCATAAAAATCATGAAAATGTAAACGGAGTACAAAACTGGTGTAGGCAACTTAATGAAATATAATTAGGGATTGATAAATTATTTGCCACTTCTATAATTATGTTTTTATTGAAAACTAGTTTCTATTGTTATACAATCATCTTCAGTTCTAAAAACACAAAAATTCAAATACATGTATTAATTAAATTCATAATTCACTAATGTTTTATAATACTAATTTATATTACATTTAATTAAATATGTATAATAATACCAAACTGTATTTTGAATTGCTTATTTTTGAATTTTAATGTGTTTTTAGAACTGAAGATAAATGTATAACATTCGGAACTAGTTTTCAATAAAAACAAAATTATAGAAGTGGCAAATAATGTATATATCCCAAATTAGATTGATCCTCCTATACCATCTTGCGGATGTCAACTGATTAATGAAATTAATTAAGGTGGCTCTGCATATTAATAAATCATTCTGAAATAATATTATTCAGTTTTTAAGTTATATAGGTTTAAAACCTTTTTTAAATTCCTTTGAAACTTAAAATCAAAAACGAAAACTGGATGGGCTATTTTAAATTGGTAATCAAAAATAACTAAATAACTTGTCACTTACTACAATCATTAAAACAAAAATAGGAGACACATTACAAAAAATGATTATATTATAAATTAAGGCACAGAGATTTATTAGAAAAATGAAACTAATGATATATCAATCAAGTTCATATGAAGATTTAAAAATTACCTTCAATATCAGATATCACAGGAGGAACCATCTACTTAACATCCAAAACTCCAATAAAGCTGTTTAAAACGGCGGCAACCGACTCTTAGAACCACATGGTCCGGAAAGATTGAATCAGTCAAAATATATCGAGAGAAAGGTCTAAATATATCGATATATCGAAGTGATATGACAACATTGATGTATTGTTTGTGATACGAGTGAAAACAATTTTTATTTTTACACATTTTTTGTCTTCGGACTGTGATGTTAATTTGTGAGGAAATGGCTCTTAGCTTAGAGACCGAAAAAATATTGGCCGGTTACGGCTGGTGTAACTTGTTAAAAAAACTCGCAAGTTCATTTAAAATGGATAAAATAGACTATGTGCAACTTTATAATTGGAGCGCATTATCAGTGTCTGCCGTCGAAGTTACCCGAAGGTACATCAGTACTCTCAAAGCGACAGGTTATTTAAGAATAACCCATGTATACTTTTCTAACAAGAAAACGTACAACTTGCTATCCCTAATTCCTCCTAAATGTTAGTTTATATAAGCTTTAAGATCAGCAGCCAATGCAGCATTTTCTCGTAAATCAATATTTTTTTTTCGAGTATAATGATTTTCTCAATTTGATAACCCGAATTAAAAGTACACTCTGTTACAATATATTTATTTATCGAAGAAAAGAGAGCATTTGTTTAATTCAATTTATGGGCACTTAATGCAAGTTTACATGTTTGCTACGCAAACGCAACCGCCATAACCATAAACTCGCTAACCTGCAAGATACTGTCAAATGCTTTCCGTTCCATTATTATATCTATGTAATCTTGATTGAAACAGTTAACTGTTTCAAACAGATTGCTATTTAACACCACACAACTATTCTTGATACATCCTAATAAAATGATTGTTTCTTTAGACCCCTAGGGCACGTAAGAAGTCAGCCGATTTCGTGAGTTATTAAGGTCAAACTATGCAAAACTTAGATCCGTTCAAAGCCAAACTACGGAAATTTATCAAAGCACGGGTTCTCCACAGAAGGAAGTTCCTTCAAAGATCTTGATGCCTCTAAATATGTAAGTCTTGACAGGCTGAGAAAGGGTCAGGCACTTGGCAAGGATGAATGAGGACGAAAAATGGAAAAAATCTTACTCCCAACAAAACCTGGAAAAGGATTGGTAGGCATAGTAAGCTGCGATGGAGTGGTGGTGTTTCTTATGATATCAGGAGTCTTCGGGAAGAATGATGGCGTTAAATCGAGACAACTAGTATTTGGGTGATACGGAGCCCTTGACTCAGAAATGGGTAGAGTCGAAACGAAGAAGAAACGCCTGGTTGATTAAGTTAGGAAACAGTTGACATCCGCATGATGGTATAGAAGGATCAATCCCTAAGTTAGGAAACGTTAACCTATACGGCTTTGTTTGCTATTTATCTTCCTTTTGCGTTCCAACTAGGGTAGGAATAACGAGTTATCCTACAGATTACCTATCTATTCCAGTCAGAGATAGAAAGAATATTGAGTTTAATTCCTCAGGTTTGCCACAAAATACGTAAATTGCAAACCATTCAGGCCGGATATTGAGTTTAATTCCTCAGGTTTGCCACAAAATACGTAAATTGCAAACCACTCAGGCCGGATCCGAACAGGCGCCGTTTCTGACTCTTGAGTGATAAGGTAACGTTTTAACACGCTCGGCCACCACGCATATTTCTGATCAGTTCATTGAAGTGATAGAATTTTAATTTATACTTTAGATTGTAGCCACCGATTTGAATACAGCCTAGGTGGGTTTAATTTATTCCCGTGATGGACATTGGTATAGCTAGCCAAATTTTTCAGACGGTGTTCAGTATTCCTTTTGGGAGGGAAGGCTTTTCTTTCTTCCTACTCCAATGGTTTCGTGGTCAATACTTTAGGCTTAGCAAACCAAATTTTTTTTTGTACTTCTTAGTATTTCTTCATAAGAGGGCTTGGCAGTAGTTTTATAGCATCTACACCTATAGTGGTGGACCCACGGAATAAATCTCGACCTAATCACTGTGCCTAGAATAGATTGGTTACCTATAGGATAACCCGTTCTGGCTAGTTGGAGTACATTAGGTCCTTATGTTAAGGACGCTAAACTCCAAAGGAACAATCTACATTGTAACGTTGTAAAACTTTTGAGATTAAAAAAAAATATCGATACTTTATTACCGATATCCGATGGTATGAATGTAAAAATTTTTGCTAATTTATAGGATAATGGTCTAATATATTTTTTAGAATTTTTTTTGCAGAGAATATTTTAGATTAAAAATCAAACTAAATCTTAGATGGATTTAAATTGAATAAGCCGTTTTATCTGAAGTTATAGAAGGGCAGGTTTTGTTATTGTTATACGGTTTGCTTTCGGTGTGGTTGTTGAGTTTTTTAAGATTACATTTGAAGTACTCAAGACAGAAATGTTGACGTAGTAATTTAAATATATATACTCTGATGAATTTATCGGATTTGGAAAAATCGCATTTTTTTTAATGTAAAGAGTTCTACCTGTAGTTGATAAATATGGGCATCCAAAAGTTATTTGAAAGTTCAGGTAATTCTTCCAGTGCATTTTAGAATTAGTATCTCTTAATAATGTTGATCTTCTAGTCACCATAGCTTGATTATTTTTTTTTTCCTGTTTAGTGCATCATGATAAAATGAGTTTAACAAATGAATAAGTATCAATTGTCAAAACCTAAACTTACTTCTTATTGAATTAGTGTATCTTGATGAATTAACTTATTTTGTTATATCATGCTGGGAAGTATGAAGAACTGTGGTCTTTCATTTTGCCCCTGTTCTGCATTTTAAACTTGATTACAATTCATACTACATTGAAAATATTGAATTAATTGAACAATATTTGTCTATAATTTACAATAAAAGAATGTGCGAATATTTGGTGAAATGTATCTGTATTTAAAAATCATTTTGTATGATGAATTCATCTCTTCTTCCTATTTAATTTCTGGGATTCTTTTATAATCAAATAGATTTGAATTAAATTCATATAGTATTTTTCATTATCCCTTAAAAGTAATTCAAGTTCTGCTGAAAGTTAACGACTATTTATGAGATTACGTTCCTAATACCTCTTAAAAAATCCATTCTTGTTGATATCTTTAGCTTATTCTAACTTTATTTCTGCCTGCAAAATGAATTGCTTTGTATTAAATCTGTCTTTGTAGACTTCCTGAGATTCTGTTATATTTTAATCCTGCTGTTTAAGAAGTATTATTTTTTTTATGTTAATCAAGTTTTATTTTTTCTTACAGATGGTGGAAGTGAATCGGACTCCAGTGAGTCTGGCCAGAGTGAGCAATCAGGAAGTGGGAATTCTCGGAGAGATGATGCTAACTCTGAAAATGATGAACGATCTCGAAGCCCAGTCAGTCATAAATCTGGTAGTCAATGGTCTGGCTCAGGTAGTCCACAAGGTAGTCACCATTCTCGTTCTGCAAGTCCTCCAGGTAGCCAACGCTCACGTTCTGGCAGTCCTCAAGGAAGCCAACATTCGCGTTCTGGCAGTCCACAAGGAAGCCAACGTTCACCTTCTGGCAGTCCTCAAGGAAGCCAACGTTCTCGTTCTGGCAGTCCACAAGGAAGCCAACGTTCACCTTCTGGCAGTCCTCAAGGAAGCCAACGTTCGCATTCTGGTAGTCCGCAAGGAAGCCAACGTTCGCATTCTGGTAGTCCGCAAGGAAGCCAACGTTCGCATTCTGGCAGTCCACAAGGAAGCCAACGTTCGCGTTCTGGCAGTCCACAAGTAAGCCAACATTCACGTTCTGGCAGTCCACAAGGAAGCCAACGCTCTCATTCTGCCAGTCCTCAAGGAAGCCAACGTTCACGCTCTGGAAGTCCTCTAGGAAGCCAACATTCTCGTTCTGGCAGTCCTCAAGGAAGCCAACGTTCAGGCTCAAGAAGTCCGGAAGGTAGTCATCGTTCAGGTTCAGCTAGCCCACATCGGTCTGCATCTGGCAGTCCTCAAGGTAGCAATCATTCAGGTAGTCCTGGAGGTAGCAATCATTCAAGATCTGCCAGTCCTAAAGGGAGAGGTCATTCTGGGTCCAGAAGTCCAGCTGTTAGTCATCATTCTGGGTCCAGAAGTCCAGCTCGTAGTCATCATTCTGGGTCCAGAAGTCCAGCTCATAGTCATCATTCTGGATCCAGAAGTCCAGCTCGTAGTCATCATTCTGGTTCCAGAAGTCCAGCTGGTAGTCATCATTCTGGCTCCAAAAGTCCAGCTGTCAGTCATCATTCTGGGTCCAGAAGTCCAGTTCGTAGTCATCATTCTGGCTCCAGAAGTCCAGCTGGTAGTCATCATTCTGGCTCCAGAAGTCCAGCTGGAAGTGGTCGTTCGCAGAGATCTGGTAGTGCTTCTTCTAAAGGTTCAGCGAGCCCCTTGTCTCGAAAATCACAATCACGAACTTCGAGGTCTAGATCCCGATCACAGAGCAGTGCGGGTTCAAGGTCTCATTCAGGCTCTCCTGTTGGTAGGAAGAAGAAATCAAGTTAGTGGATTTTGTCTTGTTTCATATTTCTATTATTTTATATTCAATATTATTGGTTATGAAAACAAATATTTCTGGTACATTTAGTATATTTTTTCAATGATGATAAAACTAATTTCTTTTTTTGGTTAAAGTAAAATTAATTAATTTAATAATACTTATTTAACATTTAATTTTAATTAATAATCATCTGTAAAATAAATTGATATTAAATTTATTATTTGACATACCAAAGAATTGTATGGTCACATAATTAGTAATTAGCTTTATGCTTTTTTATATAATTTCATACATATAATGTTTGATTAGTGATGTTATTTTGTGAGTAATTTGTTATGTTTGTATTATATTATTATTAGATGGAGTTTAATTGTATGTTTATTTTATGTACTCGAAAATAGACGAGTTGGGATCAGACAAATCAGACAATGAAGAAAATGCAACTGTTCAAAGAAAACGAGTCTTATCTGATAGTGAAGGAAGTTCAAATGCTGGAAGGTAAATTTATTATCGTAATGTTGTTTCAATGCTGATTGTTCTGAAGTTTTCCATGTGTATGGTTGACTCTCTGTAACTCCATTCATTACAAAAAAATTTCTTGACCAGTCCTACAACCTGTAGGATGCTTTGTAAGCTAAAGTTATTAAAAATGCCATCTCTATTAGTTGACTATTAATTCTATTACTTGTGTTATCTTGTCGAAACAGGTCGCAGTGTTTCTCTTGAGTCTTTCCACTGTCAGTTAGAATTGCCACAGGGTTGTTTATGGTATTTAATGTAAATCTAATGTTGCTCTATTTTGTAATACTGAACTTTTTGAAAATATTTATTTTTTAAATAATTTTCATATGTATTATGTATAACAATTCATGTTAAATCATTAGCTCTGTATCTTAAATTCTCTTCATTTGAACTTGTGTATTTTGAACAAAAATGTGGCCTCGATAACTTGAAATGTTTAAAACTAACCTCTGTTAAATCATTTATAACTTCATATTTCATTCTTTTTAAATCTCTTGAGTTATCGAGACTGCAATATACTCATGTCTGGTAAAGTTATTTTATCCGCAAAAAATCCTCAATTGACAAGAAATCACTTGTTCATTTCGACTATTGTATTTACAAGTCAAACTTTCTGAATAGTTTTTATTAAAAAATATATCTACTTGGGTTTGGGAATATTGTACCATATTGAGGCTCATGGAAACCATGAAATTTGTTCTATATCCAATTTTTCCAATCGTATATCCTTTGTCAGTTCCTTGTAACTCATTATATCACAAATATAATTGAAGATTCCAAGGAAGAAAGAGGTAGTCACATTTTTCTAAAATGTAGTTATTTGTATCAATATGTTCATATCGTTGAGTAGAATAAGATGGGGGAGGGGGGAGGTGGGAAAAAATAGCCAAAAATGTAGATGGTCAGTTTGTTAGAAACCTTTGAAGGATACTCATGCATAGAAGAAAGGTCAACTTTAATACTTGATTTGAGTCTAATACACGTACCGGACGTATTTATATTTCATGATTAAACATGAAACTGGGGCTGACAATGGGGAAGGAACGATACAATGTTATTTATTCTTCTCTGATAGAAATACAATATAGGCCATAGGAGGAGTTTAACCTCAACCATAGGCATTTGGGGAAATGTGCTGCGAAACTGAAGTGCTTCATTTATGCCGGATAGAACAGCGTCAACTTTATTTAACATCATAAAAGGATATATTAAACCTAGTTATAGTTTCTGATTGTTGGAGGAGTTACAATTGAATACTGAACTTTGAAAGATATAATTCCAAACATTAAACTGTCAATCATGACAGTTTGTGCTAACAACATAGAAGGAACTGGGACACTTGCAAAAAGAAGAAACATAAAAGAATGCGGGACCTCGTGGGAATTATTAGACTTATATTTATGCGAATACATGTGGAGACATTGGAATATGGATAGAGATTTATTCCACCAAATAATTGAAGATGTAACCCTTTTTCATCCAACAGAGTCTCTTCATTGAAAAAGTAATTAAATGTTCACATAACAGCAAATGCCTCCGCCTTCTGTATAAGACCCCTTGATTTTTTTCAAAATGCATAATGGAGGACTCTTCTCGTTTCTCCTGTGGACTCTTCAATTATTCACAACTTGATGATCCTCTGTTGTAGAAAATCCAAAAATGATGGGTATTACTTATCCTTCCATTATTAACTCCATGAAGGGTAGAGAATATCAACAGAAATATACTCTATTCACATTGGCCTATACAATATAGTACATATGGTCAGCTAAGCAATGTGTATCTTTAGAGAGATTTTACTCTTTGATTTGCTAATATAAAGAAAGAAATTTTGGATTTATATTTACCTTCTTTGTCGTTCTTAGTTTTATTTTATTTTTTTTGGGAAGAGAAACACATGTACTACTAAAAGCTAAAACGCCGGAATTCCAAAATAATTGTTTTAAATATATTTTTGTATTGTACCCGAATTGCTCTAAAAATTACTCCTTTTTATACACTAGAAAGCCCTAAAATCAATGATTAGGATCTAACTATTGGATTTAGGACTTCTAATGTCATAAAACAGCGTAGTTTTTAGAGAAATTCCAGTACTTTTTAAAAATGATGTAGTTAGGATCTTTTAGCTTATCACAGCAGTGTAGTAGAAAATATTTATAAGAATTAAATTTTTTATATTATTTATTTTTTTTTAATCTGTTTCATTTATTTTCAGTAATAAAGAAGAAAAATCCCATGAAAAAAAAAAATCGAAAGTATTGGATTCTGATAGTGATGATAGTGGATCGGAGCCAAAAAAATCAGGTATGCAATTTTAAAATTATTGACAATATTAGCGTCAAGTTCTTATTTGGGCTATTCTCATCTGGGTAGATAGATGTGTTTTTTACTTTCCCTTACCTATATACGAAGTATATAGTAAAGGTAAGTATTGCGATCGTGAAAATTTTCGAAATCGAGTTTTTAACTGAAATACACGCTTTAAGGTCTCCTGAGTCCAAATAACCAAGTCTCGCAAAATGGTCTATCTGTATATGGCAAGTCTCTCTTAAAAACGAAAAGTTGTACAAAAATGAAATTACGTAGTTAAGGCAGGTATATGCCGGGGATGTTATGGCAACTGATTCGCCAAAATCAACCAATCGACCGGAAGTGCCACTCTATCATATTGCACATCTTTATAATTTTCTCGAAAATTTTGACAAAACAATTTTGATTAAACTCGTTATATCAATACTGGTGAGGGTTTTATTGACCGTAGATGTAATTTTAAGAAGAAGTTGGTCAGGGATTACGGTCAATGAAGAACATACGAATAAGTATAACTTATTTTATTAAAATTAGTTACACTTATTAGTGTGTTCTACATTGAACCTTTTTTTTTTTCTTTTTTCCGGTTGGCATTATAGACTATGGAGATGTTTGGCCGCGTGATGTGGTATTCATATAGATATCTATTGCTTGAGGGAGAATAGACAGCCTGGACAGGGTCACCCCACCACAAGTTGCTACGAACCATGGTGCAGCGGCAGTCTATCCATAGCTCCATAACCATTGGGGTCAAATTTGGGCCAATTTGGCAGTGTCCTACCCACCAACTCACTTGAGTTCAAGGTAAGTAATAAACAGGTCAAGATCCACGGATTGTGGCTGTTCGGAGTCAGTAGGCACACGAGGACCTATATTTCTTTTCTCGAGGCAGACTGTTCATGGACTAAATCTCCGGGCGGCTATTTTGGTATTCGCAATTTAGATACACGAGGCATGGTCATCACTCCTACGCCCGGCATATGTGAGTTGCCTCCAGGAGGCTGACGGGCCTCATACCCAGGGGAGGGTGGGTGATAAATTGCTTGAATTATTAATTAAATTAAATTAAAGTAATGCTGGTACCGGGATTCGAACGACCCACTTTGCAGGTCTTCATTAGGGCTGATTTTTTTTTTAGTGCCTCCCGGACCTTCTCATTCCTTCATAAAAGTTTTACAGTCAAATATTGATTCTTAAAAAATTTTAGTTCTGATAATTTCTATTTTTTTTTAATTTATAAAATTTTAAATTTATTGCTTGTTCTTCTCTGTGATGGACTTGGAAACTGCTAAAAATTAATCAAATTGGATTTTTCTCAATATTTTGTTTTTAATAAATTGGAATGATAAGAAAAATACCTATAGATTTTCAAGTTATTAACACTATTCGAAAGTGATAAAGTAATTTTATCTCAGAGTTACTTAATCTAATTCTGAAGAGGTAAAAATCTAAATAAATAAATTTTCAGCTACTGCTGAAGCATTGTTCGGGGATGCCGATGATATCAGTTCTGAAGAAGAGGCAGAAGGAGAAAAAAAGGATAAATCAAGTGATGTTGAAGAGGAAGAGCCAAAAGGTTCAGAAGATGAAAAAGCTCGGAGTGAAGAAGAGAAAGAAGAGACCGAAAGGGAAAGGGTATGCTTTTTAACAATTAATATTAAGTTTTAATGTCATGAATGAATGAATGAATTAATATCATCAATATAATGAATGAAAAAGTCCACGTTCCTGAAAATACTTTCATTGACTAATACCTTTCTTCTCAAGTTTATTCATTATAAAGAACAAAATATAACTTAAATCCATTATAAAAAAAAAAAAAATACTTGTTCCTCTTTATCCAAACACCACAGAATTGGTTCATAATGCTTATTTCCATTAATTGGTATAAAGACTGTCGATGATGTTATATTACATAATTATAAACGGTATTAATATTACATAATTGTTAGGAAGAGGAAGTGGAAAAAGAAGAAGAGATACCTGAGACACGAATCGACGTTGAAATTCCAAGAATAATGTGTGATGTAGGGAAAGACATTCACTTCGTCAAGCTTCCCAACTTTCTTTCTGTCGATCCAAGGCCATTTAGTGCTGAAACCTACGAAGATGAAATCGATGAAGAAGAAACACTTGATGAGGAAGGGCGAGCAAGGTAGGCTTATTAATTTTTTTTTATAATGTAATTTGCCTGTTTTAATTTCTCTAAGGTTAGAACGTCACTATAAAATATCGGTTGAAAAATATGGATGCTACTGACAAAATGACGACTATGTCTAAATCCTAATTCAATTATGGAAAGTAATTTTTAAACCTGGTCTGATGTGTAAGATGAGATTTCTTTACTATTTATTTTTCTTCAAATGGTATGGTAAAAATATAATACTATCTAAGGGAGAGAGCAATGTTGTCTGTTTAATTGTCAAAAGGAGGGGGCAGTATTGTCTGTTTAATTGTCGAAGAGAGGGGGCAATATTGTCTATTTAATTGTCGAAGGGAGGTGGCAATATTGTCTGTTTAATTGTCAAAGGGAAGGGGAGAGGGAGGACATTCTGGTGCACTTTCTCCTCTATCATTAAATCACTACAATCGGTCAATTTAAATAATTAAGCATATGATAAAAGCTGTTCAAAATATATCTCATCATACTTAATTTTTTTTCTTATATCCTATATATACCATATTTTCATAAATGACCGAAGTATGGGGTTATGAAATCTCTAATCAGCTGAAATTTTGAAACAAAATGATGTTGAGTTCCAACGATCTTCCTGGGATAACCTGTGACTTCCGTGTCAAGTCTGAAAAAAATTGAGTTTGGAGAAAAGTCGCAGAGGAACCTATTTATTATTTTTACTATTTTTTTTATTATTGGATTCTACATATCCTGAAGCGTAAAACTTCAAATTTTACGGGGGGATTAAAAAAAAAAATTTCTTGGTCAATTACAAAGGTTCATTATTGAAAATAATAAACCAAAAGAAAGTGATTAGTTGTAGTTGATTCTTTAACATTTTTTAAATTAAGTTGTAAAAAACAAAACGAAATAATGGTGGAGAGGTTTTAGTCATTTGGCATGTGATTTTTCAACATTTGGCAAATTGAGCTGTTGTATTTAAGCTGTAGAACAGGCAGAGCTTGGCCAGGAAATTCTGAAAGAATTGATTTTTCTGATTTAAATGTTTACCATACTATGACTATCAATATTGAATATATGGTTAAATGTTTAAAAAAAAAAATTAATAATTAAAGTAATAACTTGATCCAAGTGGGAATCGAACCTAGACTGTCCCTCGCCCCAAAGCGCTCGACCATTAGTCTCTTAATAATTAAAATTAACTCCAGAGTCCGTAATGGTCATCATTTATTTATTCAATTTGTTCTTTCTAGCTATTTTTTATAAATGATGAAAAAAAATTTAATTTTTTAAAAAAAGATCTATTTTTTTGTTGTGCATTATTATTTTATTTATTTTTTTCAATACCTTCCAATGAGCAGATTTGTATTATCTTTTTTTTTATCAGAACTACTACTCATGATGAATTTTAATTTTAATACACCGAGGTGGGTATTGAAGCGTTAAGCTCGAGTGCTACTCTAATACGCACGCCTTGCTTTGGATTGAATCTGACTTTCTTCTCGACCACAGGCCTCGTTAACATACCTTACTTACTTTTGCTACATCATTTTAAGATTGCTTTTTGTGGAACAACTAAAACCATTGTCTTAATTAGTCGAAATTACTTTATATCAATTATTATTTCTTTCTACAAATAAATTTTCTAAGAAATTTTGATTTATAATGTGCTAAGTTATTGATGTTTGAGATTTTTTTTTTTAAATCCTGTGATATATTATTAGATATCACTAATTACTGAGAGCAAAAACTAAAAAAAATTTGTCAAGATATTATTAGAAGATTCTGATACAAAGCCTTAAGCCTCTCAAAATAAAGTACAGTAGAACGTCGATTATCCGAACTAATGTTGTCAGTGGTGGTTCGGATAATCAAAAGTTCGGATAATCGAAATTCACGCACTCGCACACACACTATATATATACGCATATGTATATATAAATTAATTTATTTTTTATTTATTTATTTTTTTATATATAAAAGGAAAAGGAAGATCTAAAACGACAACTTTGTAAAAAAAACATGTTTGTTTATTTATATAAATATAGTATGCATGTGCATAGTGAAAAAAAAAGTGTCGTAAAGTACATATAAATTGTTTAACTTAGTCACATGTACATAATGAAATGAACAAAAATATGTATTTACGTGTATGCAAAAAAATAATCAAAGTGTATCTAATCAAAGCTTTATTAAAATTAATGGTGTGGCATATTTTTATATTTGTCATGATCAAATTAATTAAAATTATACACATAAAAAAAAAAAACTGTTCCGATAATCGAACGTTCGGATAACTGACGTTCGGATAATCGACGCTCTACTGTATATAACAAACCAGTCGACTTTTTGCCAATTCAAGTGTTATTAGGACAGATGTCACATAAATGGTGGAAACCCAGGGACAATACATCTCATGTCAACAGTCTATAAAAGACAACCAAATTAAGACTTTCTTTTGTAATAACTTCCTATTAGATAGATATCCCTTTGAATACTCGCCTATAATATTTTAATTACTTTTTACAGATTAAAATTGAAAGTAGAAAATACTATAAGGTGGCGTGAAGCTTTGGACAAAGAAGGGAACACTATAAAAGAAAGTAATGCACGCATGGTTCGGTGGTCAGATGGAAGCATATCTCTTCATCTCGGTAGTGAAATTTTCGATGTATACAAGCAACCACTACAGGTAAATTATATACTATTGGTAAAGTAATATCTTTACCTATTTCCAATATTTTATATTTATATTACTAAGATCAAAAAGATTCATAGATACTAGTGCTATTTATTAGTTGTAATTTTATTTTTATTTTGTTTTTATTTATAAGTTATATAATAAATAATTTCATTTTTAAAAAACACTACAAAAATAACCATATGATGTCCTATGGGACGGAATGTACTTGCACATCTACTTAAACACATTGATGGATATAGTAATGAAGACTGTTCTGACAGTACATTAATTTACTTTCCGCATTTTTACACATACAGATGCAAGAAGCTTTCTGTATGTTGACATACACAGATAGATGCGATACTATGAACTTGTAAGGAGCCGTAAAGTGTTGAGGAAGACACCCGTTAATACACGAAATTTCAATATTTACAGACGTCAACTTCTCTAACAACCCACCAATGTGTTTAATTGTAATACTTTAATACGGATAGGGTTATTTCCCTTGGGTTTTGTAATTTTTAAATTAAATTATTTGTAATTTTTAGTTTTTTAGTTATTAGAAATTTATATTTGAATACATATAATCATGAAATTACAAATATAATAAAATATTTTTTCAGTATTTTGAGTTCGTATTGCTTCATAATATTTATGGGAATTCACTGAGTAATTTGGGCATCAAACTTAAAAATCGATTGCGCTGTTCTCTCATAAATCGTTTCATACCATCAAACGGACAGGCTAAACACATTACTCTCCTTGTGGCTCTGCCGTAATGGTCCAATAAAACAAACCACTAAATTTTGAAAATATTTCCTCAACTTGATGTTGATATTACACAATCTGTCATTATGAAAATATCTATTAATTATATTCAACGCAGTATTCTATAACTAATCAATGCTAACTCTCAACCACGCCGATTCATATTTTTACTGTGGCAAAAGTTGTTCTATTTTTGTTGAATGATGTCAATAATATTTAATTAAATTATGAACAAATAAAACAGCAATGAATTGTTATGTTGTGAATAAAGTTGAAACATTAATAAAATATAACTACTCTAATAAATAAAAAAGTATGATTTTTTTTTTTTTTTAAATTCCATGTTTTATTCTTATACCTTGTGATAGTAATTGATGTGATATTTTATGTAGATATTTTATTCTCACTGTTCTTTTCTGCCCTCAGGGGGATCATAACCACTTGTTCATTCGCCAAGGTACTGGTCTACAAGGACAAGCCGTTTTCAGGACTAAATTAACTTTCAGGCCTCACTCGACCGAATCGTTCACCCACAGGAAGATGACGCTGTCATTGGCCGACAGGAGTCAGAAGTCAGCAGGAATCAAGGTGCTATCGCAAGTTGGTCACGATCCGGATCAGCATAGAGGAGAGATGATTAAGGTTTGTCCAACAAAATATCTTCAAGCATTTGTGAAGCCTTTTAAAGAATACATAAAAGATAAACTTTTTCCTGAGCGAATCAATATTCAGTCAAACATAAAATTTCTTAGAAGAAAATTTTGTATTATATGGGAAGTTATTTGAAGAAGTATAAATGGCGATAGTGTATATAATCAGGGATTGATAAATTATTTGCCACTTCTATAAATTTGTTTTATTGAAAACTAGTTTCGAATGTTCTACATTCATCTTCAGTTCTAAAAACAGACAAAAAATTAAAAAATAAGCAATTCAAAATATAGTTTGGCATTATTATACATATTAAATTAGATGTAATATAAATCAGTATTATAATACTATTTATATTATATAATATTATAATACTGATTTATATTACATCTAATTTAATATGTATATCAAACTATATTTTGAATTGCTTATTTTTGAATTTTTTGTCTGTTTTTAGAATTGCAGATGAATGTATAACATTCGAAACTAGTTTTCAATAAAACAAATTTATAGAAGTGGCAAATAATTTATCAATCCCTAATTTTCTGTTTGAGTGTTTTAGTCATGAAAATCTGATCTATTACACTATTGAGTGAAATTAGTTAGCTTTATGTTTAAACATTTTAAAGTTAACTAATTTAATTTTAAAATACTTCTTATATTGATTTTTATTGTTCTATTAGATAAAATAATTTAATAATGATGAGAGTATGGTTGACTGAAAATATATGTGGGAGTAGCTTGGTTGGGGGGTTACCAAGTTTCTAGAAAAATAATTTAATATTATTGACTGAAGCTGAGTCCGATGACATTGTGATAATAAATTATAATTTATACTTTATTTTTTACAGAAAGAAGAAGAAAAGTTAAGGGCAACTTTAAGGAGAGAAAGTAAAGTGAAACGAACACGTGAAAGAGGAGCAAGTAGGCAATTGAACAGTTCTTACATCGAACCAGATCGGGAAGATGGCTCAGACGATGATGGCGCTATTTCGCTAAACGCTATCAAAAACAAATACAATAAAGCAAATAGTAAGTAGAATATTTTTTGAAAAAAATACAATTTTTTTTATTAATCCACAACATGACAGGCACCAGTTACTGCTTTCTGGCGACAGGTGGGTCTCTCAGACCCAGCAGCAGTAATTTCTTTACTTCTTATAGTATCATCTTTGTCATAGTATCTTATTATTTATCTATTAATGTACTGATTTGTTTATTTTTCTGGATAAGGTAGTAAACAAAAAAAAAAAAAAAAAAATTGTTCAGAAAACCAAAATTACATTTTACCTGTTTTTATTTTAATGAAATTAAATAACTATAAGCTCTTAAGATAAAATAAAGAATGATTTGAAACAAAATACTTATTACTATAATATAAGCTGTATACTAAATATGACAACAGTTTTTTTATGATCAATCTAGTCTTATTTCAACTATTTATCTTTTGTTCAAATTGACCAATGTTTACTTTGGTTGATTTGAGTTTCATTCAATTTGGAAAACGTTTCGCTCTGCTAGTTTCTTCCATACTAAAAGAAACATAATTAGAAAAAACATATATTTTATCGGCATTCTTTGAAAGAAAGCTATTTCCTTGTTTTGAGATATTTCCTTTGTCGCATGGAAAACACTTCCTTTGACTAATGCATTCATGACCCTTTTTCTTTTTTTTTCTTTTTTCTTTTTTTTTTTTACATTCTAGGCACACAGTTTTTTTGCATTCTACACACTTGTTATTTGTTTTGTCTTTTTTATGTCCATAGCGCTGTTTCTTATCCATTTTTTCACTCAAGGTGCTAGTTGCGTATAAGTTTATTCTCGAAATCAGGTTCATTTGTGCACAATATTATTTTACCATCATCGGCTAGATGAGTGGGAGAGACAGAAACAGTTGGTGAATACCGATTAAACCAAAAATAAAAGTGCTACACTAATTTTTGAATGAGAAGTGAAAATAGCGAAACAGAAAATTAAAAATGTTGGATAAGTTACGAGCTGTTTGCACATAATACTTAACCTTGGGGAACATCAATTATAACCTGAAAGTTATTATAATTCAAGAATTCACTCCTGATAATTAAAACAGCAATAGACTTCAAATATGCCCTTCAAATCACTTGTTGAATACGAAAGATTGTTTGAGAACTTCATTAATATTACAAAAGACATTATCTATAACACAATTAATGGTGAATGCATTCCCCTTATTTAAATTAAACTTAATTTTAGTCATTAGTAGATTGAGGAAAGCGGGCTTCTCGATTTGATGTTAACCAAGTCATAGAATATAAGCACAACCACAAAATTTAACTTTTAAATTACCATCCATTTTTTCTCTAAAATGTAGTTTTAATTACGACAAAATGATTTTAAGTAGTCGTTAGTATTTGAGAGGGCGAGAGGCCAAGGGCTACAAGTGATTTTTTTCATATATAGAGTGATTTTGATTATGGATAGTTAATGCATGTAAAATATTTTTCAAAAGCAATATCGCTCTATATTCAAGGGGTATACAATGGAGCCATAATATAAGGATATATATATATATATATATATATATATATATAAAAAATTAAAAGACTTTTTAAAAAGATTTATTTGAAGTATAAAATAGAATACAACTTAAAAAAACAGAGTGGAAAGTGGCGTAGAGACGGGCCTAACATAGACTAAAGACAATGTTAGAAAGTAGTGGGGGTTTATAAAGATTTACAGAGTTAATTCTAAGAAATCTTATGCTAGGATATACAGTTTTCATGCTTATGGTAATAGTTCCCAGGACAGAGTTCTAAGAATGTAGATTACTATAAACAATATTAAAATATTACATACTAAGGGAGAATAGAATATGTAAGTTATATATATATATATATATATATATATATATATATATATATATATATATATATATATTTGTATGATGTTTTGTCATTTAGAACTTAATACCCTGTTTCAGCTGAAAGAAAGCAGAACATTTATTCATCAGACGATGAAGGCTCTGACATGGAAGCAAGAAGGCCGAGGAGAATAGACAAAATGAAAGCATTGAAGGATTCTGACGATGAAGATGGAGAAGGGGGATCGGAACATGGAAGCGATGCTTCAGACTTATCATAAATGACATATTTATATTTTGATTTTAGTTTATTTAGAAAATCTTAATTTGTTTATTATACCGATGACGTTTTATATTTGAATTTCATATGAATACCATTGTATTTCGTTGTTATTATTATTTTAGACAAAATTTTAATTGAATTGTTAATGTAATTGTGTATATGTTCACTTGGATGTATATATACATGTATTAATTACATGACTTTTATTTATTAAAATGTCTTGTATTTATTTTTCTGAAGGTGTAACAATCTCAGCTGTTGGACTTATTTTTATAATTGCTTTAAATATAATTCTTATATTTGTTATTTTTTGTTTTTATCGCTCTCATATCTTATTTGTTATTCAAATCATTAGTATAGAATTATTATGTCTGAAATCAGTTGATTAATTGTATGACAATTGTGGCAATGGCTCTCATTATTGGATTATTTATTTAAAGGCAGCCACTGGCGATCAGCCCACTCCAGCGTTCCATTTTTTAGAGACCAGTAGTGATTCATGCTCATGTATACGTGCATTTTATAATAATTACAGTCTACAAATATTTCAATATACAGATTAACTCATGAGAATTAATTGGAGATAAATAGTCCCTCTGCAATAACTAGAAGATTAAATAATTTAATCTTAACCCTCAAATACTAACAAAGTGCCTCTCGGGCATAGAAGAGGAATCAAATGGCCATAAAATCACGTGAACTCGATTCTTTCCTCCTATCTTTGTATATTCCTCAAGCATTCTCCTCATTTTAGTCAGCCGCCGACCTTAGTGCTGTCAACAACAGGCGTTTAATAACATTTTTTTCAAGAAGTATTGCGTCTGGAAGGTGCCTCGTTAGTCTGAAAGGTAAATGCTTCTACACCTCGTAGGCGCATGTCAACATTGAGGGGTGATAAGTGTATGCCTCTCAGATGTATTATAAAATATTATCAGTAACTTTTTCCTAAAAAAATTTTTTTAACATTCCGGAGTCCCATTCGTTGATGATTAGACGGTGGAAAATTGTAATAAGTCGAAAGCCAAAGAATCACATGCTGGCAAAATGTTATAAGTCGAGCTATGACATTTTGCCATCTTACATGTTTTACATGCACTTAAGTCTGATAAGATAATGATACACGGGATGGTAATAGATTTTGATTAAAAGTAATAATTAAATTGATTTATTAGATAAATAAATATTGTTAATTTAATTAATTTAATTGGGGATTGATAAATTATTTGCCACTTCTGTAAATTTGTTTTTATTGAAAGCTAGTTTCAAATGTTATACATTCATCTTCAGTTCTAAAAGCACACAAACATTCAAAAATCAGCAATTTTAAATATAGTTTGGAATTATTATACATATTAAATTATGTGTCGTCAAAATACATATTAAATTAAACATAATATAAATTAATATTATAAAAGATTTATGAATTTTGAATTTAATTAAGACGAGATCAGATACATGTTGGTACTCACCAAGGTTTAAATAGTTTATATCTAACAGAATAGGTTACATTGGTTTGTTCTTGCACTGAACTAGTAATGGAAATTACTGTAATGGAAGAAAGATCAGGTGTTTGTAGGTAAATGGAACGGTTTAGGGGGAAGGATCAGGATTTCTCTGGTAATTCCGGTGAGTAATTAATTAATTATATTAATGAAACCTCGAACCTTCCCACTAAACTGGTCCAATTGCCTACGAATACCTGACCTTTTTTCTGTTATAATCATTTCCATTACTAGTTTTGTGCGAGAACAAACCAATGCAACATGTTCTGTATGATATAATCTACTTAAATCTTGGTGAGTACCAACATGTATTTGATCTTTAGTCTTAAATAAATTCAAAATGCATAAATGTTTTTGAGTACTAATTTATATTAATATATGCATGCAAGACCTGGAACAGAGACAGCAGTTAGTGAACCAGTAGTTATGGGTCAATTTACATTCCAGATTGTGGATCACCTTACATATCTAGGAACTGTTGTAAGTCGGAGAAATAGAGTATCCCTGGAAACCGACCAGCGAATCATTAAGGCAAACGTGTTATTTTGGTCTCAGTAAACACTGGAAGAGTTCGACCAACTCTCGGTGCAAGAAATGTTTCCTTTACAAGACCCTCATTAGAACTGTCCTTACTTACGGATCAGAGACCTGGACCCTCACCAACATGGCAGAGAAGAAGATACATGTTTTCGAACGAAAGATCCTGCGTTGTATATTTGGACCAGTCAAGGAAAGCGACAACTGGAGAAGAAAAGAACAGGAAGATCTACAATCTGTATGTGGATATTGATGTGATGAGGCATATCAAACTGGGAAGACTATGCTGCCAGAATGCCGGAGGAAGGTATACCAAGAAAGATGCTGGACGGAAGAAGGCTCTACCGTACAAGAGAGAGAGGCAGAGATGGGAGGATGCTGTCACTCGGGATGCAAAATTTATTTGTCTATTTATCCACTTCACTAACTAAAGTTGAAAATTTCTGTTTTTTATAACTTAAGATAGTTCGACAACTCTGGATTTGATGTAAAAGTAGCCTATCTTTATTTATAATACTAAACCCTAACCTTGGCAATGTGTCCACTCATGGGACATTTCTTCTATTCACTTATTCCCACGAGACAGTTCGGTAATTGTTGGGATCTCACGCTGCTTATCAAAAGGGGGCGTGGCTTACATTGTTGACATTGAGGTTACGTCCCCACCACCTTCTCCAGCACCTTCACCTACACATTCGTCACTGTTTTTCGAAATGTTCACTTCTTCCTGGTAAATATTTACCGAAATATACATAATTTTACGTTTCCCACTGAAGATAATCACGACTGTCTCCGCTTTTTCAGAAAATTAACCACAATAATTACCAACTAGGAATTTAATTCAAATAATAATGTTTACATCGAAGTGAACACATTTTTATTATTATTAACAATAACAAAGTTAAAATAAATAAAATTGTATGTTCCCCATCGCATTAATCACGATATTCTGATTAAATTCATTATAAATTAATTAATTGAATAGGGCTTTAATAAATAAATTGTTAGTTGGTCATTTTTGATCCTACAATTGAATTAAAATTTTTAATAAATTTTAATCAGTCTTGCGACTGGATGATTTTTCTATTATTTTATACTCATGCTATAGTTCATAATGGTGTGTTACCACAAAACTGAAGTTACCTAAAAACAAAACTCCTTATTATTATTAATTGATCAGTGATCATCTAAATCCTCAAGTGAATATATGAAGGGACCCCAAACAATTAAAGAAAAGGGTTAACTATTGTATACACCAAAACAGTAGTATTCTGAACTGCTGTAATTAATCTGCTATGGTATTTCTTCAGTGTTTGTACAATGAAACATCTGCAAAGCATAGGAGAGGTAGACTCTCCACTCTGCAATTTATGTAATTCTGGAGAAAATTTGGATACAACACATTTAAACCTATGCTCATGCTTACAGGAAAAAAGAAGCATGATGTAATCAGTAATAGGTTTCAAGAAACACTTATTCTCGTGGATAAACACTGTTTTCTACACTTAATTCCCAGACCATTTCACTCCTCACCCCTACTTATCGGAAAACCTTGTTTATGATTTATTTTGCCTTTGTCAGTTTAGGTTCTCTAATTCTAAATTCTATTATACATACTGATGGACTTTCATCTTAACACTAGTCCTAATCCTATCCTTACCCCCAATTCCCAAACTTCCTCCCACCATTTATCGGAGGACTGACTGGAACCTAGTTTGTCAATTTGCTATATTGTTGATAGACAGACTATTGACTGGCTCCAAAGACCTCAGAATAACATTGAAAACACCTGAAATAGGTAATGCTATAATTACTTCATTAACTCGAAACAGCAAGCAGTTCGGACTACATCCTTCCCCGAATACCATCAGAAAAATCGTTTAACACAAGAGCTTTCACAGTGCTCCAAAATGCCATTCCATATCATTCAGGCAAACAGCAAATGTTCAGATGTTTATCAGATCACAATCAGATTATATACTCGTAACTACCATTCCAAACCAATAAAAAAAGAACTTGCCTACTTTTAGATGAAAGTATTAGTAATGCTTATGATAACCGCCTGTGGAATCTTAACAAAAAATAGCCTAAAATATCATTGTATTACCTATCCTCTTGGAGATAACAAAAGATCTAAGGCTGCATCAGATCAGAAATAAGAATCTGCCAAACACCTTTATTCTCATCCCAGAATATCATCCAACCCATACTGCAAAATATAAGTTCTAATGGCATTATTTGCTGGATGCCGTCCTATATCAACATATGAGAATCCGAAAACCACAATACATTCATGGTATCCTTTCCTTCTGTTCCTCTGAGCACTCCTTGAACACCATATTTGCATCCACTTTATCAACAGCTTCCTTTGAAAAATCATTTGAGGGAGTGAGAATCAAAGGGGAACAAATGACAATTTCCTAATTTTGTGAAAACACAGTTTAAAGTTAACATATTTTGATAAATTTCCTAAAATGTTGAAGTATGTATCTTACTTATATTGTGGCTCCACTTTATATCCCTTTATATCTCCCTTTTTATCTCCACTTTATATACAAATAATCAATTTCATCATAACTATTTCGTTATAATTAAATTTATTTGTTATTTTATTTTAGATTTTTATCAAAAATTTTCATTAAATAATTTATTGAAAATTATAATGATAAAATTAGTACGATATTTAATTAATGTATAGTAATTCGGCAAATCTATTCTTCACCTGTTTAACAAACACGTGCCTAAATGTTTAATGTTTATTAAGTCTGGTCTGCTCAATCATTATTAATTAAATAGCCGCAATATTTTGACTGTGCGAAGTTAGCATAATCATTTGTCTTTTAATTGAAGGCTTGAATGAATGGCTGGATGAGAGAATATCTTTCTTTATATTATATACTGAATTTAATTTTTTAGTTAAAAAGCTAAAATTTTTAAATGGGACGAGAAGACCCTGTAGAATTTTATTAATTATTTAATAATTAATTGTTGGTTATTTCTTTAATTATTTAATAATTAATTTTGTTGGGGTCACATTGAGATTTTATTAACTCTCATAATTAATAGAATATTAATTTCTATTTTAAACAGCCTTTTTTAAGGATATTTAGTTTAAATTACCTCAGGTATAACAGCGTAATTTTTCTGGAGAGTTCTTATTGATAGAAGAGTTTGCAACCTCGATGTTGGATTAAAATTACATTTAAGTGCATAAGCTTATAATTTCTAGGTCTGTTTGAACTTTAAAGTTTTACATGATCTGAGTTCAGACCAGCGTGAGGCAGGTCGGTTTCTATCTTTTTAGGTTTAACATAAATTAGTACGAAAGGACCATTTATATCAAATATTTTGTTAAATATTGAATTTTATTAACTATCTTGGCAGATTAATGCAGTAAATTTAGAATTTATTTATGTAATTTAAATTACAGATGGTATTGTTTTTATTAATTTATTTATTAATAATTGTTTGTGTTCTAATTTGTGTTTCTTTTGTTACACTTTTAGAGTGTAAGATTTTAGGATATATCCACCTTCGTAAGGGACCTAATAAATTGGGTCTTATAGGTCTTCTTCAGCCTTTTTCTGATGGAATTAACTTATTTTTTAAGGAACAAATTTTTTCTTATAAATCTAATTATTTAATTTATTATATCTCCCCAATTTTTCTCTTATTTATATCTTTTTCAATGTGATCATTATTTCCTTTTTTATGCAATGTATATAATTTTGATTATGGAGTTTTATTTTTTATAGTTTGTACTGGTTTAGGAGTTTATGGTGTAATAATTTCGGGTTGATCATCAAATTCAAATTATTCTCTAGGTAGTTTACGTTCTGTGGCTGAGGTTATTTCTTATGAGGTTAGAATAATTATAATTATATTATGTTTAATTATTTTTGTTTTAAGATATAATTTATTAGATTTTATATATTATCAAGAATTAAGATGATTTATATTTATATGCTTTCCTTTATTTTTTAGTTGATTATCTTCTTGTTTAGCTGAAACTAATCAATCTCCCTTTGATTTTGTTGAGGGGGGAAGAGAACTAGTTAGTGGATTTAATGTGGAATACAGTAGAGGGGGATTTGCTTTTATTTTTTTGTCAGAGTATATAAATATTATTTTTATGAGTTTGATAACTAGAATTATATTTTTAGCTTGTGATTTATGGTCTTTGTTGTTTTATGTAAAGAATATAATTATTGTTTTTTGATTTATTTGAGTTCGAGGGGTTCTTCCTTGGTTTTGTTATGATAAACTCATATACCTAACTTGAAAATTATTTTTACCTTTATCTTTAAATATATTTATTTTTTATTTAGGTTTATTAATTTTTATATTATATTAATATATATTCCATTAAATTAAGTGTAAATAATTCAATGAAAGAATTTAACTTTCTTCACATAATTTCAAAGTATAGGTTTATCTAAAAGTTATTGGCTAATGTTAATTTTTTTCTAGTAATTTATCTCACATTTTTATTGTCATAGGATTAATTAAAAAGTATCTAAAATATAAAACTGTCCAGATTTGGCCTGTAAAGATGTATGGTTCTTCAGCTGGTCGTGCACCAATTCAAGTTAATAGGATAATGTAGTAACTATTCATCAAAATATTCTTTTTCTTGGAGGATAAAAAGCGTTATCTTGAAATTTTCTTTTATTAATTAAAGGTAATAGAATATTTAAAATTAATATAATTACTTAATATTAATATAATTACACCTCATAGTTTATTAGAAATTGACCGTAAAATTGCATATGCAAATAAGAAATACCATTGTGGTTGAATGTGAACTGGTGTTACTAAAGAATTAGCAGGGATAAAATTTTCAGGATCTCCTAAAGTTGGAGGTTCTAAAAGAATTAATAAAATAAATAATAATAGTGTAACTATTATTCCTATAAGGTCTTTAATTGTGAAATAAGGATGAAATGGTGATTTGTCATAATTTGAATTTAATTCTAATGAGTTATTTCTTCCTGTTTGGTGTAAAAATAATAAGTGTATGATTACTATTGCTGCAATGATAAATGGTAATAAGAAATATAATGTGAAGAATCGTGTTAATGTTGCATTATCAACAGAGTATCCTCCTCATAATCATATTACTAAAGTTTTTCCTAAATAAAATTAATTACTGTTGCCCCTCATAAAGACATTTGTCCTCAAGGTAAAACATACCCTACAAAACCGGTTCCTATTACTAGAAATAATAGTAAAACTCCAATAGAGTTATTCTTAATTTATAAGATCCATAATATAAAGCCCGTCCAATATGAAAATATAAAGAATAAAGAGGCTCCATGGATTGGTTGCTAATTTTGAATATGATTTGAAAAAAATTATTGCATTTTCAACTTTAAGCCAGTTGGGCTATATATTAAGAATTTTATTTATGGGAAATTATTTTGGTTCTTATTTTCATATATTAGCTCATGCTTTTTTTAAGACTTTAATATTTTTATGTGCAGGTTTGATCATTCATTGTATAAATGATTCTCAAGATATTCATCATATGGGTAATTTAATTACCTGTATTCCTTTTACTTGTTCTTCATTTTGTATTTCTAATTTGTCTTTGTGTGGATTCCCCTTTTTATCTGGGTTTTATAGAAAACATTTAGCTTTAGAATTTTAAAGTTATGGATTTAATAATGTATATATTTTTATTTTATTTTATATTTCTATTGGTCTTACGGTATAGTCTACGTTTAATTTATTTCTGCTTTGGAGGATCTAATAGATTAATATCAAATTTAAATTATAATGAATATAAAATTATATTATTATCATTAATTTTATTAACTATTGTATCTATTTTTGCTGGAAGAATTTTAAGATGACTAATATTCCCATATCCTGAATTTATGTTTCCCTTTTATTTTAAAGATTCTTCCCTTAATTTTTGTGTTTTTAGAAGGTTGATTAGGTTATAGTTTATCTTTATTATACACTAATGATAATATTTTTGGTATTTTAAATAATTACCTTACTGAATTTATAAGTTGCATATCATTTATGCCTAATTTTAGAACTTATATAACTTATAATAAGGCTTTATCTTTTTCAAGGATAAGATCATCTTTTATAGATTTTAGTTGAGGTGAATATATTATTTCATCTTCATTAATTAAATTAATGAATTATTTAAGTTCTTTTTATTCATTATATGAGGTTAATAATATCAAAATTTATTTAATTAATTTTATTTTCATATTCTTTTTTATAATATTAATTTAAATTTGGGTATCTTAAATTTTAAAGTTTAACTCTGAAGTAGTTAATATAGGCGTTATTCTCCCAGGTACTTATAAATGTTAAAAATCTTATTTCCTCCCTGAAAATGAGGGGTTTTAGAATAAACTATATAAATAAGAGAAACTAATAACTACAACCCCTATATACTTATTTGGCTCATTCTAGTACTCCATTATTTCATTCATGGTATAAAATTATGACAGTAATAAATATTATGATAGTTATAATTAATGTTTTAGTTAATCTTCATTTTATTGTAATACTGATTGGTAATATAATTGGAATTTCAACATCAAAATTAAGAATAATACTGCGACTAGGAAAAATTGGATAGAAAAAGGGGTAAGTGCAGAACTTTTGGGATCAAATCCACATTCAAATGGGGAACTTTTTCTCGATTTTTTTTTTGATGTTTTTGAAATAATTGTACATATATATGTTATAATAATTTAAATAATTATTGATGTAATAATGTAAAATATTATCTTTTTCTTAAATTTAAGATCTTTTGATTGGAAGTCAAATATATTGTTTATACTAAAAAGATAATTTATCTACCTCATCAGTAAATTGAAATGTAAAGGAATAGTGATACTACATCTACGAATTGTCAGTATCAGACTCCTGCTTCAAATCCAAAATGGTGATTTATAGAAAAGTGGCATTTAATATGTCGTATTAAGCAGATTATTAAAAAAATAGTTCCAATGATTACATGTAATCCATGAAATCCTGTTGCTATATAAAAGCATGATCCATAAATTGAGTCACTAATACAGAATCTGGCTTCTTTGTATTCATAAGCTTGTAATATTGAAAAGTAAATTCCTAATATTACAGTTATTGCTAGTCTTTTAGTTGTTTCTGAAAAGTTATTTCTTATTAATCTTATGGTAGGCTCATGTTACTGTTATTCCTGAACATAACAAAATTATGGTGTTTAGTAGAGGGATTTCTATCGGATTAAATACTTCAATTCCCTTAGGAGGCCAAATTATTTCAATTTCTACAGTTGGAGCTAATCTTCTCTGAACAAATCCTCAAAACAATGATAAGAAAAAGAATACTTCTGAGATAATAAATAGGATTATTCCGATTTTTAAACTATTACTTACTTTAATTATATGGTGGCCTTGAAATGTGGACTCTCGAATAATATCTCGTCATAATTGGATTATAGTTAATAATAAAATTGTAATTCCTAAGTAAAACAAGTGCATTTCATTTTTATGGAATCATAATACTATACCTGAGGTTAAAGTTATAGCTCCAATAGATCGTGTTAAAGGTCATGGGCTATAATCAACTAAATGATAAGGGTGATTTTTGTGTATTTTCATATTTATTGCATAACTTCTCTAGTATAAAGTGTAGTTAATACTGAAAATACATATGATTGAATAATTGCCACTGCTGCTTCAAATATTATAAGCATAACTTGTACTATTATAATAAATACTAATACAATATTGTTTACTCCTAATGATTTATTTCCTAATAATCTTATTAATAAATTTAGAAAGTTTTCTGTTGTTCTTCTTTCAATTACAATTGGTATAAATCTATGGTCGGCACCACAAATTTCTGAATATTGTCCATATATTAATCCAGGTCGATTAATATTAATAGTTTCCTGATTAAGTCGACCTGGCACAGCATCAATTTTAATACCTAATGAAGGGATGGCTCATGAATGTAAAACGTCTGCTGCTGTAACTGCAACACGTGTTTGTGTATTTTAGGGGTAATACTGTACAATTATCGACGTCTAGAAGTCGAATTTCTTCTGATTTTAATTCATTTGTTGGTTTTATATAGGAATCAAATTCAGTATCTCTAAAATCTGAATATTCATATCTTCAGTATCATTGATGACCAATTACTTTTAGAGTAATAGAGGGATTATTATTTTCTTCAATTATATATAATAACTGTAGGGATGGTAAGGCAATAAAGATTAATGTAACTGCTGGTATTATAGTTCAAATTAATTCAATTGTTTGTCCTTCTAGTAAATATCGATTAATTAAATTATTTTTAGTTAATGTTATTATAATATATGCCACTATAACAGTGATTATGGATAAAATCATAATTGTCTGATCATGAAAGAATATAAGCTGTTCTATTAGCGAATAATTTGCGTCTTGAGTTAAAATATTTCCTCATGTTGCTATTTCTAATAAAAGAGTTACTGCTCCCAAGATTGAGAATACTCCTGCTAAATGTAGAGAAGAAATAGCTAAATCTACTGAAGCTTCTCTATGAGATAAATTTCTTGATAAAGGAGGATAAACTGTTCAGCCAGTACCTGCTCCCGCTTCTGTTAATCTTCTAATTATAAGTAATGTTAATGATGGTGGTAATAGTCAGAACCTCAATTTATTTTTTGGGAAAATGCTATATTTGGGGCTCCAATTATTAAAGGTACTAATCAATTTCCAAATCCTCCGATTATAATAGGTATTACTATAAAGAAAATTATCACAGAGGCATGGGCTGTGACTACAACATTATAGATTTGATCATCTCCAATTAATCTTCCTGGTTGTCCTAATTCAATTCGGATAATTAATCTTATGGCTGATCCCACTACTCCTGATCATATTCCAAATATAAAATATAAAGTTCCAATATCTTTATGGTTAGTTCAGAATAATCATTTATTCAAAATATTGATACGGTGACTGAATAATAGGTGATAAATTGTAAATTTATTTATGGCTAGTTAAGCTTCCTATCAATTGGTTAATATTACCTTTACAGTCAATTATAATATGATATTCTAAAGTAGATGAATATCTAAAGCTTATATAATATTTATATATCTTTAACTTTGAAGGTTAATAGTTTCATTTAACTTAAAGCTTTATTATTTTAAATGTTATAATATGTCAAAGATTGTGATTGTGATTCATTGGTTGCATGTTGAAAGGAGAGCTAGCCACAACAGCTTAAAACGAAGTGAGGAGATTATGGCGGAAAGGAAATCCTTATTTGTGAAATTTCCTGTTGACGGTAGAGGGCAGGGAGGGGAATGGCGCTATTTTCAAAAAATTAAAGACATTACATTCGAAGAATTGCAGGAAGTTGATGTTGTTGGGGAGACGGTTTGGTGGAGGAGCGGTTTTTTCAAAAAGTAGGGGAAAGGGGAAAAATGGTGGGGGTAGCTGGTGACGTGAGGATGCATAACCTTACATAGGCCACGCCCCCTTTTGATAAGCAGCGTGAGATCCCAATAATTACCCTGTCGGGTAATTATTCAAATTTTCTAAGTTCATGAATATATAGTTTTTATATAATTTTTAAAAATTTATATGTTTTTAAAAAATCGCAAAAATATTCTGCCAAGTTTAGGCCTAAACTGGAAAATCAAAAGATTGGTTTATGCATTCATATCATTAAACAATAATACAAAAAAAGTAAAAAAAAAATGGCTGTAAACTTTAATTTTCAAAATTAATTACTTCTGCTCGAAAGCATTTATAAGTTAAGCATGCATTTATCCCAAAATATGCCAATTAAAAATGGTCATTTAAATGCATATACAAATCCCGAAAGATATTTTGAAAACATTTTCAAAATAAATTAAATTCAGTCTCTTGTTTGGATATAATGCAATAAAATTTATAAAAATTAATCTGGTTGTTTTAAAATTTCCTGAATATGAAATAAATTAATTTACTTATTTGAATTGGTTCCCCTTCAAAAATGACTCAGATGGAGGGTCCTCTATTTTAATTCCATAGCATATTTTATATCCTCTGTATTTCCATGTTTTCAAATTTTATCACCAATTGAAATGGTTAAAGATTTTTTAAACCTAAAAATTAAATTGGATTGAATCCTTATTATTTTGAATGTATACATTTTGTATATTATAATTCATAATTAATATTGAAAAGGAAGTATGTTGGTAGCATTGGTGCAATACTATTTTTTCTTTATTGTATAAGAAAACAACATACATATTGTTATTAGTAAGTGCTAGCAGTAATATTTCATATTTAATACCAAAATGTCACAAATTACTTCTTCTTTTTTTCAAGTTCTGTGCTCAATAAAGTCAAATAAAATGTTTTTAAATATATATTACTAGAATGGTTTAAATTTGTTAAAACAGAAATAGTTTTGATTGTTGGTGAATTGACTGAATCATTATAATATTTATTGATTTATTACTTTTTTAATAAATGTTATAATTTAGAGGATAAAAAAATGAAACGGTGATATGAAAGTCGAATGTACTTTTCATTTTTGGAGCCTACTTAATTTATTTGACTTAAAAAACTTAGATTCTTATGCATATGGACCACCAAATCCCGAACACTAAATTTGTTATGACTTTTTTGAAATAAGGTATCAGCCATTATCAAATCTAAAAATATAAATAATTTATAATAATAATTTCCATTTGTGTTAAAACTTTCTTTAGCAGAACAATAAATATAAAAATATAAGCTGTTTTATTATTATTGTTTGAAATTAATCAAAATAAGGAAGTGGAATTGTATATATTTCAGTTGACATCCGCATGATGGTATAGAAGGATCAATCTAATTAGGGATTGATAAATTATTTGCCACTTCTATAAATTTGTTTTATTGAAAACTAGTTTCAAATGTTATAGATTCATCTTCAGTTCTAAAAACACAAAAAATTCAAAAATAAGCAATTCAAAATATAGTTTGGTATTATTATACATATTAAATTAGATGTAATATAAATCAGTATTATAAAACATTTATGAATTATGAATTTAATTAAGACAAGAAATGAAATACATGTTGGTATTCACCAAGGTTTAAATGGATTATATCAAGCAGAAAAGTTTGTGTTTGATTATATTAATGTAATTTAATATGTAAAATAATACCAAACTATATTTTGAATTGCTTATTTTTGAATTTTTTGTGTGTTTTTAGAACTGAGGATGAATGTATAGCATTCGAAATTAGTTTTCAATAAAACAAATTTATAGAAGTGACAAATAATTTATCAATCCCTAAGTATATATTTCAGTTTAAAGTAGGAAGTATTTTCCTAATTCCCAAAATTATAATATTATTCCCAAAATTATAATATTATTATAAATTCCCAATGTTATAATATTATTCCACTAAGTAATAATTTATATTTTTGGGCTTGATAATGGCTGAAATGTCATCTTAATAAAGAAAATTAAACAATAAATTGTTGGGGACTTCATGGTTCATATCCATAATAATCTAATCAAATGAATATATTTCATTACATACTTAAATTAGTTATGAAATTCTATTTTTGACTCATTATTAGTTTAATATTTGAAATAATAGAGAGAAACCAGATGTTAGTGTTGGTTCCAGAGAGACATATAAGAGGAAGTGGATGTAAGATTGAGCCAGTCAGTGACATGTGGTCTCAGGGTTCACTTCTCTTGGCTCTGCTTCTTCCAGTTTTTTCTCAAGTTTTAAAATATGAAGATTATAGATTGCCATTGGATATTTATCCAATTTCATACAAACTAACTTTGAATCCAGATCTAGATAGGCTTACTTTTATTGGGAACCTAACATTCACTTTTAGAGCACTGAAAAACCTACAGACATTGATATTAAATTCAAAAAATCTTTTGATAGATCCCATTTATAGTTCCATTGGAGATGAAACAGGCAATGTGATACAAATCAATCAGGTGCTCGAAAATAAAGACTTAGAAAGGATTCTTATCAAACCTTCAGGGTATTTTTCAAAGGGAAGAATATACGCTATTAATTTCAATTATCAAGGAAATATAACTGAAGATGGTAGTGGCCTTTACAGATCTAGCTACATTGATAATGGAAAAAAAGAGTATGTATACCTTTAATTTTTAATGAATGTAGTCTATTGCTGAGTTTTTTAAAACTATTATGTTAAAGATTTCACAGATTTGTTCATTTCCTCTGTTTTGTCAATAAAATTTTGTTACTGACAAATCAGTATTATTCAATATGATATTATTAATACTTATTATTTTGTAATAAACCCTGCTACTGTTTTATTTTTTAATGTTAGTAATATCTTAAAGAATCTATTAACAATAATTCAACTTGAAACAGTTAACAACTTATTTTTATTAAAAATTTTCCCTTTGTAAGTAAAATTTTAGATTTCTGATAATTGTCGATCCTCTTGTATAGTTGGTTGTTTAACATTACTGTGACCATGCATGTAGATTGTAAACAATATCTCTTTTTATTGAAAGAGGTTATTTTAATGTATTAATGAAAGGGTTAATTATCATTTTAATTGTTTTTAATAATCGTTAATTTTAATTGTTATTGAAAAAAAAAATCATTTATTTTATTTATTTATTATTATTTTTGAAATATAAAATAAAAAATTAGGTTAAACATTTACTTGATTTTTTGCTGTGGGAGGGGGGGGAGGGGAATAATTAATGCATTTATGATTTATTTGAACAAAATGTTTTTATTCACGAACACTTTTATTTTCTGTACACTATTTAAAAATCCTTAAGCAAAGCTTCACATTTGTTCTTAAATTTATGTAAATTACTCTAATTATTTTTTAAGATAATTAAATTAATTTATACTATCTAATGTAATTGACATATCCATCAGTAGAACTATATATTCATGAGGAAAAAAGGCAAATGTTGATTCCTATGGGAGTGATATTGTATTTCCTTGACCGTAGTAGTAATTAAATAATTAAATTCCTGTAGTTATTAATTATTCCCCAATGTATATTTTATTTAGAACTTTATTCAACTTATATAATCTGTATAAAGTTATCAGTTATATCTGTAAAATATTATAGAACTATATTAATAATGGTAATAATTTTTTTTTTATTCTAATATTTGTCTGTCATTAGCCCATTGTGAAATGCATACATTGTCATGTAGGATTTCGTGCAGTAAAAAAAATTGTAAAACGTGCAATGTGCAAAATGTGCAACGAAAAATAAAATTTTGCCATTTACGTCGTTTAGGCAAAAAAAAAAAAAAATCTACATGTTTTGTATTCTTTAATAAATTACTATTTTTTTCCTAATAAATTAGGTAGGCTGGAGCATTTTTATGTGGAATGTGAAAACCTCAGGAGCTCTTATTAAGGTATTTTTTGCTACTTTTCGCACGATCACACATGATTCACACACTATGGCAAAGCATTTTCTGCCTAAGTGTTTTTTTATTGCCAACTGATAATTTTTTTTAATAAAGTGAGACAATTCCAAATTTCTGCCGATATATCGACAACTCTATCCTCGTCGAAAAAGTTAAACCATTCATCTTTGCCGGTAGAACTCTTTGGATTTACGATCCATTTTGGTGGATTGTCTGCCAATTCTGATCATTTTGCCCATTTTGGGTTTATATTTGAATAAAATATAATTAATTATATGTAAACTATGTCCAGATAACTTACTAGTTAATATCACAAATGTTTCAGCATGAATAATTTTTTTGCTCGACCAATTTCCGATATTTGTTTTTAATTAGGTTGTACTGATTTTTAATTCCCTCCATTCTTAAAAATTTATGCGGGATGTTGTTTGTTGTCATATCCACTAATTAATTTATTTTTATTAATTTTATTATTGTCCGAAAAACTGTGTGTATGCATAATTATTTTGCCAACTATAGACTGAGTGTATCACTGTAGAACATAAAAGGAAGTGAATGGATTGGAAAGAATTAACTGGCCTTTCCACGCATCTAAAAATATCAAAACAAACTTCAATTTTCAGTTTCAGTTCCAGAAAATTTAGTTATATTTAATGTGTTATAAACACTAACGTATTATTTCGTGAATCTGTCCTATGCAATTTTCAATGTTTAATTTTCAAACAATTTACAAATATTTTTTTTAATTACGACTAAATGTGCAATTTAATGCAGTAAAACCATAAAACTGGCAGTTTACACAAAATTGTTCGTGCAAAATAAAACTTAATATGTTAATCTGGATTTCTTAATTTGTGTAAATAACTTGTCCTTGATCGATTTCAAGCAACCGAAAAAAAAATTAAATTTCACGAGAATCCGAGCTCTAGTCATGTCTACGAAATTAGAGAACTTTTTTTAAAATTTATAAATTCATTGTTGTTGGTAGGATATATTCTGTGGATGAAAGCAAACTGTTAAAAATATTAGCTAGTAAATAATATTTTTCATAATGTTTTAACTTTTGAACAAATGCTGAAATACTTCATGATGACTGTTCTTATAAAATCAAATAAGACAACTTCAATATCCCGTTTTAGTAAATTTTTTTCAATTTTATTTATAAAACGACAAATTATTTTTGCGGTTATAAAAATAATTAATTAAATGTTAAAAACTCATTTGTTGTTTCATAGTAAAATAATAGCAATTCAGTGAACAGTAGAGTTGTAGAGTTAAAATACTTTCGCTCCAATAAATTTTTTTAATAGTTGCTTCATTGCACAACGTTTTTGGGTATATGTGTGTTCAGATTTTTGATGATACCAGACTTCAAAACTTCAAAACGAACGCTATCTAGGATTGGAATTAAAAAATAAAAGTCCCCTCACACATGTCGCTTTTCCTGATTTCAAGGAACATTTGTGAAAACAATGAAGAAAATCGATGGAAATACGCATTTAATCGAGTTTAAACAGGACTTCCCTTAGGTTTGGTCAGTTAATTTAACTAGAAATGTTACTGGTAATTTAACAAGTTGATCACAGTCTCTTGTATTAAATACTTTCGTTAATTTGCTAAAGATAATTCCATGTAAACCAAAAACATTGGATTCTATCAACATTTGGTGTTAATCAAATATCGACATTTGCCTTGGGGTAACCCTCTCTCATGTAATCACCTTTCACGACGAATATTCCCTACTCTTTTACCCTTTCTTCCGCAAACAATATTCCTTAAAATTCTTCCTCTACCAGACTATTTCCGCGTAATCTCCTCCTTTCTTCTTTGATCTTCTATATTCCTCAATGTCTAAATTGAAGGTGGGTCTTGGTGAGCCAAATGAGGCCAGTGCACGCGCGCAAGGTGTTCCCGTGCCTCGACGAGCCGTCTTTCAGGGCCAAGTTCAAGCTGTCCGTTTGGCACACCCGGGACTACCAAGTCGTTTCCAACATGCCTCCTGTAGTCACCGAAATCATCGGGTAAGAGATCATTTTTATTTTATTTTAGCTGAATAATAATTAATAAATAAGTTTTTATACCTATATCAGTGCTTACGTATTATCCCGTCGACCATATGTCCTATTGTATTATAGGAATTACAGGTTGTAACCTACAGTCAAACCTCCATAAATCGAAAATGAAGGTTCCTTGAAAAAATCTATATATGGAAATTTCGATGTATAGAAAGATTAAAAATGTTCACCCTTTTCAGCCTAAAAACAATTATACATATTCTTTAGGATTTAAGAAGTACCAAAGGAAATTTTTTAGGGTTAAGGAAAAACCAAACTGAACGATCAATAACACTTATTTGAAAAATTGTACAAAGTACATCTGTGATTGCAGATTTTTTACAAATGTACATTTATAATGAAGGACATGTATATGTATTAAAAATATACTAACATATATACAAATTTATTTATTTTTGTTTTCGTGCAACATAGTTTCTATTGTCTATTTGTGTATAATTCATGAACAAAGTGATGTTTAGGAGCAATGTTTACAACAAGAAAGGCAAAGTTAAACTGAATTTAAAATAAAAATTTCACACTATTTTAGGAAAGATATTCAGAGAATTTAGGTACTCCTGTGCTTCTTCTGAAACAAGATCTTCCCTGAATTTCGATTGCTTTGCAAACCAATGGAATATTTTTTTTCTTATTTAATTATTACCCATTATTATGTACGTAAACTGAGGGCTCTTTTTGATGACTATTACATTTTATATTTTTTTAAATGAGTATTTTTGTTCTATACATAGAAATTTTATACGCTATGCAGATTTTTTTTTCTAATCAAAATTCAAGGTTCCTAAAAAAAGTTCGATGTATAGAGGTTTTCGATATATGGAAGTTCGATATACAGAGGTTTTCGATATATGGAAGTTCGATATACAGAGGTTTTCGATATATGGAAGTTCGATATACAGAAGATCGACTGTGTAACTTTTCTTATAAGTTTATATAAGTTATAAGTTTTAAGTTTCGTGTATCAATGCACTTGCGCATTAGCCCGTCTATCAATAAATTGGCGAAGATTTTAATCAACTTGTATTTCCATTACTTAAATAATTAAATTTGAATTACGGTAAGGCCTCGACCTCAACTGTGAAGGATCCGTTGGGGCTTCGTTTATCTATTGAGCAAGCGTAACGAGTACATATTGTGATCTAATTAAAGCATTTATAATTTTGATGATCACAATGAATACGATGTTTTTAGCGCCGCCACATAAATCCGCATAAATACGTGCGAGGTTATAACCTGCAACAGTAGAACATACACTTGACGAGATAATACACAAGTACCTTGTCCATGTTTAACCTGTATTTGTTATTTCTAATTAAGGATGTTACTTCCATAAAGCATTAAACGCAATTTTGGAAATGCAGATTTAAATTTCTAAACGGTTATGGAGGAAACCTTTCTAAAAGCTTAAGAAAATGAAGATAGTATTAAATAATAGTTTGGTTGTTAAATCAACTCATTTATATTATTCTAACCCATTTCAAATATATTGATAACTTGTATCAAATGTAATTACAAACATATTGATAACGTTTATCTAATGTAATTCCAAATATGCAATAACAACTTTTGTAGAATTTAGTATTATACAACCAGCGGCATACGCAGGAGGTGAGGAGGTGATTGGGGGATATATTCTCCCCTTCTGAAATCTACGGAGAAAAGATAAAGTTTGAATTTTAAGTAATATTTTCGGTAACTTTTATCAATTACTTTTGATCCAATCTTGATTTTTATCCTTAAAACTTACTCCCAATGTAGCAATTATACATATTTAGGCGATTACTTGTCTGCTTCTTTTTAAATCCTTCCCTCCCCTCTCTCTCGAAAAAATTTAAATCTTCTCGAAAAATAATTCTGCGCACGCCCTTGTATACAACTCTCAAAAAGGTCTTGATATGAATAAGTGAGCATTATGTATGGTGGCTCTGACTATAGCTTTTCCCGAGGACTTATTTGCTATTTTCTCATCAATGAAGGGAAAGAGCGCTGACTGAATTCGAGGAAACACCTGCTATCCCAGTCTTCCTTACCGGACTCCTGGTGTCCAAGTTCGGCTCAGTGAGCGGAGAACGAGGGTTCGTATCCCTGGCAGTGCCCGAGGAGGTTCCAGCCGTGGCCTATTCTGCAGAGATCGGACCCAAATTGGCCACTGCGATGGAGGCCCAGCTGGGCATCGCCTATCCGCAGAAGAAGACCCACCAGGTAGCGCTGCCACGGCTCGTGCCCGTCGCCATGGAGAACTGGGGCCTCTTCAACTTCAGGTTACTAATTCACTTAAATTCCAGTTCGTACATTTTTATTTTTATAGTTCTTAAGGAATGTGTATGTTTTTCATCAGGAAGGAAAATATCCTTTACTCCCCCAAGGACTCCCCGATGGTCCAGAAGCAGACTGTGGCGAGATTCTCTGGCCACGAAGTATGTCACACATGGATTGGTAACTCAGTGACCCTCGCCTGGTGGGACTACCTCTGGCTCAGTGAAATGTTTGCCATGTACCTCGAGTATTTCTTACCTCATCTGGTTAGTACAATTCTTATAAACTAAAATGGCTCATCTATCTGATCATTATATTTATAATATCAAACCGCCCGTTTAGAATAGTATTTATTGATTGACAGCCGATTAGGCATGTGGCGGAGTGTACCATCGTCACAGAAGATCCCTCTGCGAAGGCGATTATAGGATCGACGCTTCATCAACCACTTACGGAAAGTTTATTTAAATAATGGCTTTAATGTATGTATAACGTTCGCCAAGAAAGCGATCTCATTCAGAAGGCATTTGCCCCAGCTCCATCCGCCTTCTTTAGGAGCGTGGGCTACTCTTTCCGTCTTCGACCCGCTTTCTTTCCCGCGTGTTTTGTTTCTCTCGACTGCGTCAGTCGAGTCAATTCAAGTACCGTCTGTGCCATTCATTCATTTCTCAATTCTTCATCTTTGTCATGGTCTATAAACCCAAGTATCTTCAGCTGCCTCATTGATTTACAATGTTTTCTCTCACTAGAAATCTGCAACTCCTGTCCCTATCCTGATTTAACCTTTACTCCTTTTCGCTTTACCTCCTACCATTTGCTAAAGCAATGTACGAAGTAAAGGAAGTATTGTAATCGCGAAAATTTTCGGTTTTCAGATTTCGACGGAAATATCCATTTTGACCATCCCTGAATCCATTTTGACTAGTTTCGTCTTGGCGCCTGTACGTACGTACGTTCGTATCTCGTATAACTCAAAAACGTTAGCCGTAGAAAGTTGAAATTTTGTATTTAGGATTGTTGTAAAATCTAGTTGTGAACCTCCCTTTTTGGTCACTGCTTAATCACCGGAAGTGGTACTTTACTTGAAGGTCATAATTGATTTCCATCAAAAATTATATTAAGATACTTCGCAAAATTTCTCAAATTTGATATTTATTACTTATATATTGATTTAAATAACATACTAGATTTTGGTCTAATTTGGAAAACCGGAAGCGGTACTTTACTTAAAGGTCATATTAGACTTTCATCAAAAATTATATTAAAATATAATGTAAAACATCTCAAATTTGGTAAATAGGACTTTTATATCGATATGAATGTATTTTTTGTTGTAAGGCAAATGATGGAAAAGTGCTATGAATATAACATTGATCTGCACCTATTATTCGTTGACTACTGCATTTGATAGCATCAAGAGATCAACATTGTTAAAAGTGCTAGTGAAAAATGGAGTACCGCATAAATTAATTAATTTAATACGAATGCTAGAAGCGCGATTCGGTGGAAAGAGAAAAAGGGGAAGACCGAGAAGCAGATGGAAGGATGAAGTGCAAAGAGACGCGAGGATGCTGGGTGTCCGCAATTGGAAGAGAGAAGCACAGGACAGAGCGGTATGGAGGAGAGTAACTCAGGAGGCCAAGGGTCATGCTGGCCTGTAGCGCCGGGGAGTTAGTTAGTTAGTTACTATATTTTGGTTAAAATTGTTGAGCCGAAAACGGTACTTTATTTGAAAATCATAATAAGCTTACATCAAAAATTATATTTAAATTAAATACATAAATCATATGTTTCGGTAATAAAGGTTACAAACGCAATTTGGTTTCCAATCCAATTAAATATTTTTATTACTTGTTTTAAGTGTTAAAATTGAGTGTAAAATACTGCTTTTCCTCCCTATTTGTGTGTGTCAATAGATGGATGTCGCGACGCCGAGTATCGTTTTTGAGACACTGCAATCTTCGGAAACTAGTAACCAAATTCAGGATAATTTACTGAGCCACCGATTTATAGCTTAATAGGCGTACAAGGAAGTCATGTGTTGTCCACATCAGATATTTTGTTTTTAAAGTAATCTACGCTTCTTAGAATGTGTTGTTGCCAGAAAACCCGCTTACTATTATAAAAGGCCTAGAAAGCTAAATGTTAATTTTTTTTTAGTTCGAAAGATAAATATGAATAATCGAGATATCCAAATTATTGAGATTTACAATAATCGGTGGTAAATAAATAGGAAATAACAAAATGAATACAAAATCGTATTAATATGAATGGACATACAAATGATATAGTGAGATAGCTATAATAGTGAAAATAGTGAAAAAAAAATCGGTTATATTCTTTTGGTGCAATTACAAAGGGTCTTATCGATGGTTTCGTTAAGCATGTTCAGAGCAGAAAATACGTTTACACAATTATCCGCTTTTGCTAAGAAATGGCACACGTTGTAGATAAATTATTTTCGCCATTAGAACTAATCGTCGGCACATCAATTTCTTCTTCATCTCCTTTTTTTACGGAGTCAAAATTTTCTCGTCAAAATAAGCGGAATCTCGAAAACTTATGGGAGTTTGTTAATTTTGGGGTAGGTGATTCCCATCCTCGATGCTTTCTAAGAGTTGCTTCACTATTTCTTTCGTTTATGATACCTGCTTTTGTGTTTGCACGGTAGGCTACCGGTAACGTTTTTGTTTATAAAACACCTTGCTTTCGCGGATTTGCCAGTCAGGAGCATTAATTTTTCAGATCAATCCATGTTGGCGGCTAACAGTATGGCTACAGGTTTTTTTTACAATTTTTTTTAAAGAGAACTGAAATAGAAAAAAAAAAGGGTAAACCGACCGAAATTCTTAGAAACGATTTCTCCGTCAATCACTCACCTCTCCTCTTGAAAATATTAAGAGTTAACCAGATTTTTTATTTGGAAATTCGAATTATAAGATGTTTACTTGGAAGACGAAAATAAATACGAACTATCGAGGGGACTGGATTGCAGTGTTCTTATAGGAAATAAAGAGAGATTTTCAAAAGACCAGAAAATCCACACGAATTATTGGGATGTACGAATTACCGGGATATGAATTATCGACATTCTACTGTAATATAGTTTAATATGTCGGTGTCATCGATATATCGTTGTAAAATATCGATATATAGGATGTTAAGATATCTATAGAAAATATCGAGTTTTCAACTCCGATATATCGATATATCGCGTGTCGATATTACAACCCTAAAGTAGCATACCATTAGTTTGGTATTAATTGATACCTTCAGTAATGGAATATTATACTATTATTGGTTATGAGTTTAATCTTTGCGCCCTTCTCGCCACGAAACTAACCGCTGCGGCATACAAGATTTATCAGGAGCTTGTGTTTAGTAATTTAGCGGAACGAAAGTTCCCTGAAAACAGGGAAAACGATAAAGACATTTTTATTTTGTGGTTAGAGAGCTATGGATGAATTTATGTTACAATGTTTTGTATAATAAGATGGCTGCCCTGCAGGTGGAGCCAGGGTGGAGGATGGACGAGCAGTTGGCAGTGGATTTGGCGTTCTCCGGACTAGCAGGGGACTCGCCGCAAGCCGACCCACTCACTACCAGGGTCCTCACGTCAGAACAGGTTTCCGCCAAGTTCTCCGGTCTCACCTACACCAAAGGTATTCTTATACACATCACTACTATATATTATTACGGTACTATTGATCCCTTTTCCGGCGCTCAGGAGCGATGGATTTATCAAAAGGAAGGGAATTTCATGGATATGTGACGAATTACAATTTTGTTTCTTAAATTCTTACTAGGGCTTAAATTAAAGTGATGAAAAAAACTGGGAGGTTTCAAAGCTTTGACGACTGAGAGTGGGCGGATCGAGACGGGATAAGTTGGGTTTTAAAGATTTTGACGCGTGCATCAAGACCATATACGTTCCTTTGGATATAGGCATACGATATATGTTTTAAAGCTCAAAACCCACCTTTTTAAAGTAGGTTGTAGGTCCGCTCAGGCCCTATGTCATCTTGCGTACTTCACTTCAAGTCACTCTTCCCGCCTTAGAGCTTCAAGCCCTGAAGAAGACCTGCAAAGTGGGTCGAAACGTCGGTTCCTTAATAAATAGTTACTATTTGACCGCCTCTCGGACCATCTCATTCCTTCGGAAGTGCTTTATGTTTTTTTTTCTTTCGTTTTTTATTAATTAGTCGTATGTATAAAGTTGAGAAATGTATTTTTAATATAGAAACTGGTCTACTGTGGTACAGTATCAAACTTATGTTCTTTATAATGAAATTATTATTTGAAAATAAGAAAAAAAAACTAGATATCTAAACCCGACAAAAATAACAAGTAGAAATCGTACCGAATTTAATTTAAAAACAAATTTACAGAATATCTCTAATTTAAATTGTTAATGAGAGAGACTAGAAATGTTTCTACACCTGTGACATTCACCATGGCCTTATAGTTTTATAGTCAAAAGTCGTTGGCTTGAAATCAGATCGCAAACAGATAAAATGCGTTTATTGGCTCCGATTTAAGCGAAAGTCCATGTTGGTTAATTAAAATAAATTGAAAATTAAACCTGAAATTGAACGAACATGTGAAATGATTTAATAAATTATTCTAGTAGTCCAGGCGCGAGAATTTATTTTTTGAAATAAATTTCCAATGGACTTTCTCAACGTGATTATTAGGAGAAAAATGGTAGAAACAAATTGCATATGTTTTATGCAAATCGATGTTTAGCAACTAGGTGAAAAAAATTTATAAGCGTGTTTTTCACGTGAAATTAAAATCGGTCAATAACTTTTAGCAAAAAAAAAAATATCTGATGTGGAAAACACATGACTTTCTTGTACGACTACTAAATTATAAATCGGCGGCTCAAAAAGTGATCCTGAATTTGGTTACTAGTTTCCGAAGATTGCAGTATCTCAAAAACGACACTCGGCGTCGCGACATCTATCTATTGACACCCACACAGACACACTCTTGTTTCAGGAGGTCTCATTTCGTTATTATATGTCGTTTTCCTCCAGTAGGTAACAAGTTTTCAAGATATTTCTTCATGTTCCATGACAACATTAAAACTTTCAATATCAATAGATAAAGCATTGGAAATCGACAGTTTCGACATTTTAAGCGGAAGAACCCGCTTAACTTATATCTTATTCTACTGCTGCAGACTTGTTCAGATCACATATAGGGAGGAAAACCAGTATTTTATACTCAATTTTAAAACTCAAAACAAGTAATAAAAATGTTTAATTGGATTGGAAACCAAATTGCTTTCGTAACCTTTATTACCGAAAAATACGATTTATGTATTTAATTTAAATATAATTTTTGATGTAAGCTTATTATGACCTTCAAGTAAAGTACCCTTTTCGGTTCACCAATTTTAACCAAAATATAGTAAATACATTCATATCGATATAAAAGTCCTATTTACCAAATTTGAGATGTTTTACATTATATTTTAATATAATTTTTGTTGAAAGTCTAATATTACCTTCAAATAAAGTACTACTTCCGGTCTGTCAATGTTAACAAAAATTTATTATATTATTTATATTAATATTTAAGTGTTATATACCTAATTTGAGAAGTTTTGCATAGTATTTTAATACAATTTTTAATGGAAATTAATTATGACCTTAACTACAATTAGAGATAACTACAAATCGATATTATTATGAAGACAGACATAACATACTTGGCGACAGCAAGGTCAGTCTTGTTGTCCGGGATGGTGAAGAGGGCTTCGCTGAAGCTGGCCAAGAGGTCGCCCACTCCCAGATCTTCCTCGTCGGCGAAGAAGATGCCCGGATTGGGGCGTCCTTCGATCAGAGCCACGATCAACAGGAGTAGAAGAGAGCAGATCAACATGGCGGCGATACAGTCGCGAGTGTGCCCCACGGCCTTCCTACCTTCTCTTATATACCCACCTTTATCAGCCCTCACCTCATGCATAGCTATCGCTATACCCAGAACTATATTAATAATACCTCCCGCCAATCGGAAAGATAAGCTTAATAACAAATAGATTTGTTTCTGTTCGATAAGTCACTGGGAAAAAAAAAACTTTAAGAAGATAGTATAATTCGACTTCTAGTTGTGTAAGTGGATTTGACTATCGCGGGGCTTATCTTTCTAACTTCTATGTTGTCATACCCGGTCTGTGACGTTTCAATTAGACATAGAGTCCGGCCTAAGGAGGACCAATAACTGTAATTAGACATAGAGTCCGGCCTAAGGAGGACCAATAACTGTAATTAGACATAGAGTCCGGCCTAAGGAGGACCAATAACTGTAATTAGACATAGAGTCCGGCCTAAGGAGGACCAATAACTGTAATTAGACATAGAGTCCGGCCTAAGGAGGACCAATAACTGTAATTTGAATTGACAGCGAGGCAATTGTATACCTCTATGTCTACTATCGCCGATACGTATTTTCTTTAGCTCTTTCATCTCTGACGTCAACCAAAGTTACTGATACAAAGGAGTAGTGGACAGTGCGCCCAAAGTCTTTTCATCTTACAAAAAAGATAAGAATTAAAAGAAATAAAAAGAAACAGGACCATTGTAATTCTCCACTTAAGAAACTCAGTCCATTGGTTTAATTTTATTTTCAACTTTTTCTACATCACTTTAGAGATCATTTTAAATTCTAAAGATAAAGGAAAAGTAATTATAACAAATTGGCACTAAATTCTAACATTCAAGCTAAACACAAAAAAAAAATATCTGATGTGGACAGCACATGACTTCCTTGTACGCATATTAAACTATAAATCGGTGGCTCAAAAAGTGATCCTGAATTTGGTTACTAGTTTCCGAAGATCGCAGTATCTCAAAAACAACCCTCGGCGTCATCTATTGACACACGCACAGGGAGGAAAACCAGTATATTACACTCAATTTTAACACTTAAAACAAGTAATAAAAATGGATTGGAAACCAAATTGCATTTGTGACCTTTATTACCGAAACAAATGATTTATGTATTTAATTTAAATATAATTTTTGATGTAAGCTTATTATGACCTTCAAGTAAAGTACCCTTTTCGGCTCACCAATTTTAACCAAAATATAGTTAATACATTCATATCGATATAAAAGTCCTATTTACCAAATTTGAGATGTTTTACATTATATTTTAATATAACTTTTGATGAAAGTCTAATATGACCTTCAAGTAAAATACCGCTTCCGGTTTTCCAATTTAGACCAAAATCTAGTAAGTTATTTAAATCAATATAGAAGTTATAAATACTAAATTTGAGCAGTTTTGCAAAGTATTTTAATACAATTTTTAATGGAAATCAATTATGACCTTCAAGTAAAGTACCACTTCCGGTGATCAAGTAGTGACCAAAAAAGGATGTTCACAACTAGATTTTACAGTAATCCTAAATACAAAATTTCAACTTTCTACGGCAAACGTTTTTGAGTTATGCGAAATACGAACGTACGTACAGAGGCCACGACGAAACTAGTCAAAATGGATTCAGGGATGGTCAAAATGGATATTGCCGTCGAAATCTGAAAACCGAAAATTTTCGCGATTACAATACTTCCTTTACTTCGTACAAGGAAGTAAAAATTGCGAAATATGGCCTGTTTTGAAAATTTATTTACAGACATTGTAATTGTCCCAGAAAAATGTTCGTGAACTTAAATTGTGGTATTTCCTAATGCCTACGTACAGTGAAAATTTCATGCAAAAATAATTATAACTTTTCGCGGAAAACAGTCTATTTGTTTTGCAAAGAGTTGCATTACAACGCTATTTTTATGAAATCTATGTAAAGTTCGATTTAGTACCTCAAAAACGCGTTTGAAAATATTTTTCTTTCTTTTTTTGCTTCGGTTGTACGAAGTAAAGGAAGTATTGTAATCGCGAAAATATTCGATTTTCAGATTTCAACGGAAATATCCATTTTGACCATCCCTGAATCCATTTTGACTAGTTCCGTCGTGACGTCTGTACGTACGTTCGTATCTCGCATAACTCAAAAACGGTTAGCCGTAGAAAATTTTGTATTTAGGATTGTTGAAAAATTTAGTTGCAAACCTCCCTTTTTGGTCACTGCTTGATCCCCAGAAATGGTACTTTACTTGAAGGTCATACTTGATTTCCATTAAAAATTGTATTAAAATACTTTGCAAAACTGCTCAAATTTAGTATTTATAACTTCTATATTGATTTAAATAACATACTAGATTTTGGTCTAAATTGGAAAACCGGAAGCGGTATTTTACTTGAAGTTCATATTAGACTTTCATCAAAAGTTATATTAAAACATAACGTAAAACATCTCAAATTTGGTAAATAGGACTTTTATATCGATATGAATGTATTTACTATATTTTGGTTAAAATTGATGAGCCGAATAGGGTACTTTACTTGAAGGTCATAATAAGCTTACATCAAAAATTATATTTAAATTAAATACAGAAATCATATGTTTCGGTAATAAAGGCTTCAAACACAATTTGGTTTCCAATCCAATTAAACATTTTTATTACGTGTTAAAATTGAGTGTAAAATACTTGTTTTCCTTCCCATTTGTGAACTGAACAAGTCTGCAGCAGGAGAATAAGATATAAGTTAAGTGGGTTCTTCCGCTTAAAATGTCGAAACTGTCGATTTCCAATGCTTTATCTAGTGATATTGACAGTTTTAATGTTGTCACGGAACACGAAGAAATCTCTAAGAAACTAATTACCAACTGAAAGAAAACGACGTATAATAACGAAATGAGACCTCAAGAAACTAGTAACTAAATTCAGGATCAGTTTTTGAGCCACCGATTTATAGTTTAATAGGCGTACAAGGAAGTCGTGTTGTCCACATCAGATATTTTTTATTTCCATTCAGTACCTGTATAAAAACTTTTGTTAGTCACTGTAAGTCCTTGGGACCAAATATAACATTACCTTTACTTAAATATATCATTGAGGAATGTTATGATTGCATCAAGAGTTGAGAGAAACCATTTCAATGAAAAAGAAAGTTGAAAACGATACTTGCAAGGATCGGCGTCGTTCGGATAAGAGTAGACTCCTAACGAAGGAGTTGGTTTAAACCTTTCTGGACCCCCCCCCCTCTTGTCGCAACCAACGCCATTAACCATAATCCATTTATATAATAATCCTTTGCCTTTATTCAATCAAAAACTAATGATTTTGTTTCTGTGGATATTTCTGTTCGTTCACATTGTTTTCTCTTCATAACTAACCCATATATTGATTTTCGTTGTGGTAAAACGTACGAGTGTATAACTAAAAAATCCGTGAGCTGCAGAATTCCGTCACTAAAGTCGTATTTTCAATTTTAAAAAAAATATTATAAAAACGGGTGAGTAAGAAAAAAATTGAGACCCACAAAATACAGTTCCTTAACATACCGAAATTTACCCATACTTTTATTATATGGTTCTGCCTCTCCGCTGACCTTCGATACAGAAAGAACTTCATACCGAATTTCAGCTCATTTGACCCAAAGGGGGCCGCTGGAGTTGAAATATCTTTACTAATACTGGTCCGATTTCGATGAAATTTCTTTTGTTTTATAGGTAATTTAATTTCCTTTAAAATGCAATAGGTATTGAGCCCTTAATTTTGGAGGGGTTTTAAAGGTGCGGTAAACATACCGACATTTTGACTGTAATTTATCCATTCTTTAATGGTATCGTTCTGCCTGGAAGAAAGTCCTACACACCTACTTTCAGCTTTTTTTCCCCTAACATGGAGGAATTTTAAAGGTGCACAAATGCTTTAAAAAATCGGAAAAACCTAGAGGGAGTGGGGGAACCAAGTTGAGACAGCCAAAAGATACTTCCCCAACACCATCCCAATTCACATACAAATTTTCAGCCCTATAAACTAATATGGTGGAGCTGTAAAGATGCGCAAAACTTTAAAAACGACGAAATTTCAGGTAAACGTACCGAAATTTAGACTGGAATTTACCGTTCCTGGAATGATATCGTTCTACCAGGAAGGAAGCCCTACATACCGAATTTCAGCTCTTTTGACCCAAAGGTGGCCGCTGGAGGTACCCAAATGTAGCGGGAAAAATATATATATATATATATATATATATATATATATATATATATATATATATATATATATACCACATCGCGCGGCCAAAGATTTCCACGGCCTACAGTGCCAACAGAAAAAAAAAAAAAAAAAAAAAAAAAAAAATATATATATATATATATATATATATATATATATCAAACATCTCCAAATCTTCCATAATCGTTTTCTAGGGGTTATGAAACGAATAGAAAACGCAGTCCCGCCGTTTACCGCCGACCTTCGACCCACTGCAATAGTTTATCTTTTTCGGGGAAAATACGAATAAAAATGGCTGTAGTACGTTTTATCTACGCATTGGCCCACAGTGAATCAAACTACCAACGCATTGTTCTGGAAATTGGCCAAAAAATAAAAACTTAAGTTTAAACCATGTTTTATTGTACTAATCTATACTTGAGCATCATCTTTCGAAATTTTCCATTCCCGGACTAGACATTCAATCAGTGACCGTGAAATCCATAAAATAATTAAATTGGCGCATTTCACTTCTAAAATATTATGTATGTAATATTTTATTACATAATATTTACGCTCTGAAACTTAAAAATGAAATCATTGTTTTATTTATCAGAGTACTGTTGTAAAAAATTCAAACTTAACATCTCGGTTAAGAAATTTCACGAAATAATATTATTCTGAAATATTACAATATTTTTGGTAAATGTGTCGCAAAAACGCGCTTTATCATTTACCCAAAATCTTTGTTAAAAAAAAAAAGTTAGGGGTGTCTAGTTTTAGATGGTACATGTCTGAGATTTTTGATTTTGAATGGGTCCATACGAGCTTTCACAACTAATTTTATTCCAAATTCTTCGAAATTTCACTGAATTTGGCTCAAACTATGTAAAAATGTTATGGTTTTCTGAATAACAAAAAATAGTTAATTAACATTAAAATCCGTAGATTGAAACCAAAGATATCGCAAGTTGAAGTTTTAAATTTAGTTGCCTATTTCTCAGCAATGAATCATAATTTATTTTATTCAATAAAGACGCTATCGTCTTCTCCCGGAAACCTAACAATCTTTTTAATCTTCAAGAAAACTCGTTCAATATTATAGGAGAAGATGTTGAGAGCAACATTTTTTTTTTTGTATTTTATTTGAATTTAATAAATTTATTTAAAGTAGTATACCCGATCGAGAATTCTTGCATTAGATATCAATCCTTCTTTTAATCTCTAATAAATTAGAAGTATAAGCGATATTAGGGAAACATGTTCGTGTAAACAATATAATATTACAAAAAAAGATTATTTAACAAACACGTTTGGTGAAGCTACATAGTTTGTAATGACTATGTTGAAATTACAGTTCATACTTAATAAGTAATTAGCTTACACCACAGGAAAATATCTTTTCAATTTAGCAGTTAGGCAATTAGATCCAGCTATAGTATAGTTTATATATTTAACAGTGCCCTTTAGGGTTGGACATGGGAAACAATATATAATGTCCCACTCATTAAAAGTGTTTGTAAATAGGCTCAAATTGATATAAAGTTGCCATGACAACGGCACGTACGGAAGATGGCGCAGGGCCCCGTGCGGACCTATATCCTACGTTATCTCAAAAACGGTAGATTTTAGGGCTTTAAAACGTATATATTCTTGATGCCCGCGTCAAAATCTTTAAATCTCAACTCATCCCGTCTCGATCCGCCGACTCTCAGTCGTCAAAGTTTTGAAACCTTCCAGTTTTTTCATCACTTTTATTTAAGCCCTAGTAAGAATTTAACAATTGAAATTAGGATTCGTAACTTCTCTGTGAAATTCCCTTTCTTTTGACACCTCATTCGTCAAAATCCATCGCTCCTGAGAGCCGGAAAAGGGATCTATACTACCGTAATAATATATAGTAGTGATAGTGATTGATATGGTTTTACTTTTATTTAATTTATTCGGAATTTAGCATAAATAAAATTATTTAAAATTGACGAATGGTCATATAATGACTTAAAGTAAAAATAAAAAGTTGACAACGGTCAAAGGCTGACTCTAATAAGGTTTCCAAAGAATCAAAGGCAATACAAATGCAGACTTTCCCACAAAATAAGTGAAAAAGAAAGCCGTGCTATATTTACAATATCCTAAACAAGGGAGAAATCGATTCCTTCCAAGTTCAAAAAGGAAATGGGACTTGCTGGTCATTGACGAGTTGGGAACAGTAACTGTTCCCTCACTAAGTACTTTGAAGATTCTGCATGTGTTATAAAGTAGGGTTGGAATATCGAAACGCGATATATCGATGTATTCGAGTTGAAAAAACCGATATTTTCTATCGATATCTTAACATCCTATATATCGATATTTTACAACGATATATCGATGACACCGACATGTTATACTCTATTACAGTAGAATGTCGATAATTCATATCCCTTTCCAATGGATTTTCTGGCCTCTTGAAAATCTCCCTTCATTTCGTATAAAAAAACTGCAATCCAGTCCCATCGATAATTCGTATTTATTTTCGTCTTGCACGTAAAGTCTAGATTTTTAAGATCTGTCAGGTCCTAAAAATCTAGACATCCGCCATGTTGGGATCAGGATTCTGTAGTTTTACCAGTAAATAAAAGAAAAAACAATATTTAGTAATCTATACCAAACAATAATTAGTAGATAAGATGTATATAAAAATAATATTAATTAATTCTATGTAAAGACAAATTGATAATTATATAAATGATTATTGTACTGAGATGTATATCAAATAAACTACATGCTTTTAGATGAATGTTTTGAGAATGCACAATATAGTCGGAAGCGTAATAAGATAAATAAAATTTTTAGACGTTTGAATGTTTTATTATTGAAAATTCCTAGAAGACTATAATATATGAAATATGGCTAAAAGTCTTCAAAATAAAAATATTTTTTTTAAAGTATAATTCTTTTCTATCTTTTTTTTATTATGATTCATGGCTAATATTGATTTTACTTCCTTGTAGAAAGTTGAAATTTTGTATTTAGGATTGTTGTAAAATCTAGTTGTGAACCTCCCTTTCTGGTCACTGCTTGATCACCGGAAGTGGTACTTTACTTGAAGGTCATAATTGATTTCCATTAAAAATTGTATTAAAATACTATGCAAAACTTCTCAAATTTGGTATTTAGAACTTATATATTGATTTAAATACCATACTAGATTTTGGTCTAAATTGGAAAACCGGAAGAGTTACTTTATTTGAAGGTCATATTAGACTTTCATCAAAAATTATATTAAAATATAATGTAAAACATTTAAAATTTAGTAAATAGGACTTTTATATCAATATGAATGTATTTTCTAGATTTTGGTTAAAATTGGTGAGCCGAAAAGGGTACCTTACTTGAAGGTCATAATAAGCTTAAATCAAAAATTATATTTAAATTAAATACATAAATCATATGTTTCGGTAATAAAGGTTACAAACGCGATTTGTTTTCCAATCCAATTAAATATTTTTATTACTTCTTTCAAGTGTTTAAATAGAGTTTAAAATACTAGTTTTCCTCTCCCATTTGCGAGATGAGCAAGTCTGCAGCAGGAGAATAATATATTAGTCAAGTGAGTTATTCCGATTAAAATGTCGAAATTGTCGATTTCTAATGCTTTATCTATTGATATTGAAAGTTTTAATGTTGTCATGGAACATGAAGAAATCTCTTGAAAACTTGTTACCTACTGAAGGAAAACGACATATAATAACGGAATGAGACCTCTAGAAACAAGAGTGTGTCTGTGTGGGTGTCAATAGATGGATGTCGCGACGCCGAGTGTCGTTTTTGAGACACTGCAATCTTCGGAAACTAGTAACCAAATTGAGGATCACTTTTTGAGCCACCGATTTATAGTTTAATAGTCGTACAAGGAAGTCATGTGTTGTCCACATCAGATATTTTAAATAATAATAATTATCTTATTTCTTAACCTTCTTCACAGATTAACATTATACTCATTTCATTCACTTTTCTTTGCTTTTTCATCTATTTCCTTTCGATATATTGATATATATTTTTTTGCCTAGTGATTATCGGTGGATATCGTTATTTGGTTTTGCGATATTACAAAATATCGATATTTTACTTTCGATGTTCCAACCCTATTATGAAGTATACATGTAAAGTCCTTTCACGATGGAAGGCATTACTAGAGGCCTGTGGAAAGACAATTACCAGAGAGTTCGTAAGAAAATACACAATGGTTGATATGACAACAAGCTACAAGGAACAGAAGTACATTCATTTTGTATCGATTTATTATTTCGATTAATTAAGATTAGGCGCAATAGTTCGCTTCAGTGCTCAAACAAAATATAGCTCTACTACTGAAAACGGCATAGAGGTATAAAAATTTTCAACTTTCATCGCAGAAGAGGTCAAAAGTGGAACATTTCAAAGCCGGAAATAATTCTATTCACACGACGTCAGATCTTTCGTTCAAAGCGAATGGAAAGGTCACACCAAGTTTTTCTTCTTCAACCACCGAAGTAGTGGAAGAATCGATGTATATGTGTGTGTGTGTGTGTATATGTATATAAGAATATCAAATTAAATTAAAATAACATCATTTCTCCTATAAAATAAAGATTATGAAAATTTTAATTTTAATTTACCTAATTTGATATTGTTTTTGTTTTTTTCAAAAAAGGCAACATTTTTAAATCACTATTAAAATGAAATCATTTTATCGAAACTTCAATAAAATGTTTACACATTACAATATATATATATATATATATTTTTTTTTTTTTAAATACCTATGTATTTTAAAAGAATCCATATTACTTTTTTTTCCTCAACGATGATAGATAAATTAATTTTGTGTCTCTATACTTACTTATATTATTATTCTAATTGTTATATTTGATAAGCTGGAAAGAATTGCTCTGAAAAGAGCTATCACAGGCAGAAACGATAAAAGCCGTCATGGTATTTCCCCCTTCTTATGACACGATACGTTGTACTTCCTTTTAAAATATTGTATAACTATTATATAAAAATATTATGTTAGCAGAATACTTCCAATTTTTGCATAATTACAAATTATTATTGAATGTGCTATTAAATAACTTTCGAATTTCAGTTGCAAATAATTGTTTTAATTGACTCCAACTTCCGCTACCTTCAGCAAAAATGTTGATTTTTCTTTGAGAATTATTATCATAAATCAAATTTTGTGTTTAATTTGTTGTCAGTAAGTTAACACTCATCTTAGTTTATTTCCATAGCAAATGGGTACTTACATATTGAGCGGTCGACCATATGTTCTATTGTTTTCGCCTATAATCAGACACCATAGCATGATGGCGTGTGTCTTCTTCTTCGTATTTATGGGAATTGAAGGCGTTAAAAAATTAAATTAAAATTAATTTCATTAAAAAATTCCTTCATTAAAAAATAAAAAATTATGGAGCAACTCAAAAACTTTGGATTTATATGGTTGCGATAAAATTCGTATTCATTCGGATTATTAAAATTATTACTGCTTTAATTAAATTACAACCGTTCGTTTAAGAGACAAATGAACTCGCAACGGATCCTTTTCACCGTAATTTAAATTTAGTTATTTATGTAATGAAAATATCACATCAATTCCCACAGGCTTACATTGATGGAATAATCCCAAAATTTTGAGGACACTTTAACTGAATTTTCTTCCGTAGAAAGTTTTATCCGTACTTAAAATATTAAAAACAAATATATCACAAAATACAGAACTTATTAATTCAAAAATTATATTTATAAACAAAATACAGAACTGATAACAAAGGTTACAGCGTAGATCATAACCGTAAGCTATAGAACATATTGTCGACCGCTTAATACGTAAGTACCTGAAATTCTTTCATAGAATCTTTATACATCTTATTGTATCTAAAATTGCTTCTTAACGATGGGATGTAAATTACTAAAGCATTAGTTTCTGCGTCATTTCTTGTTTAGTTTATAAACTTTTTGTATTTTATATAAGGCTTTGTAAATTTCTTCTTTTTTTTCTTTTTCTTTTTCTGATATTGGTCTTTATTCTTGAAGGTCCGGGATTGCTGCGTATGGTCCAGCACGCGCTGACTTTGCCCAATTTCTTCAGCGGAGTCAAAACTTTCGTAGAAACCTAGTAAGTTAAATGAACCTGTTTTCTCTTCTAATTAAATCGATGGACTATTGACTATTTTCTACCTTCCGTAGCTGGGAAAAGAGCGTCACACCATCTCACCTTTGGCAATGCCTAGAAGAAGAAGGAACCTTTCCGGACAAACTGGAGTCTTTGATGTACCAATGGACGGAACAACCTGGGTATCCTGTGGTGTCGGTAACTCTGGAAAGAGGAAGTGTAGTCTTGAGTCAGGTAGTTATTACAAAAAAAAAAAACTGTTTGGCCCGTACTTAGTTATACATCTTCAATTTTTTATTTAGATCATACTTAGCCAAAGAGGATAGAACAGAGAGGTAAGAACTGCCAATTTACGGTTGGGACTAGAAGTGTTACCCTTCAAGTTCCTTTTAAACTCCCCTCATCATTCTGATTATCAGTGATTGGCGAAATTATTATACCTTCACTTCGAACTACATTCCACTGTAATTGGAATTCCACTCGTTTAAGTGATAAACATACCACGTAAATGCCAGATGGCAAGGTGGCAAATTTTCATGGGCTTCGAATTGGCCTTTATAACAATAAAATACAATGTCTAATTATATTATATGTAGTAATACGACTAAAAACTAATATTGTATTATTATTTACAACACACAGCCACATCTTCAAATTCTAATGGTGGCTTAGGCGGCCTCAAAACATGGCTGCCACGATCCTCCAAAATACTTACGCAACTGCACCAATGGGTCCTTGTCAGGGGAGGCTGGTTAGATAAATCCGATGTAAAGCGAAGAGCACCCAAATAATGAATATCTTTTGATAAATCTATGTATAAAGAAGTATTATATAAATAACATATCATGTTATTTTATAATATAATTATGTTATTAGACAATGAAGAATAGCTATAAGTTGAGGCTTCGTTATTTTATTGGGTTAGGGATTAAATTATTTGCCACTTCTATAAATTTGTTTTTATTGAAAACTAGTTTGGAATGTTATACATTCATCCTCAGTTCAAGGTTTAAATGGATTATATCAAACAGAAAAGTTCGTACTGGTTTCTTCTCGCATTGAACTAACAATGCATTGTTAGCTCAATGCTAGAAGAAGTGGCAGGTTAATAATTTTGTGAAAACAAATATTAAAGTTAAAACATATTGATAAAACCTAAAACGTTTAAGATTGTATGATACTTATGCTATGGCTCTACTGTTTGTATGATACTTATGTTATGGCTCTACTGTTTGTATGATACTTATGTTATGGCTCTACTCTTCATCCCTTGGATATTGAGCAATATTACTTTTGAAAAACATTTTATATGCATTAACTATCCATAACTCTATCTTTGAAAAAATCAGCCTCAACACGATTTTGTCAATTTAAAAAGCATTTGGGTCTTTTGGTTTATTATTTTCAATAATAGACCTTGGAATCGACCAAAGAAAAAAATTTTTGTAAGCCCTCCTCAAAATTTGAGGTTTTACGTTTCAAGATACGTAGAATCCAAATATCGAATAAAAAAAAAAATCCGTCCGCAAATTTTACATGATTTTATTTAAATTTTTTTAACAAATTTTTATTATATTTAAACGAAAGCTGACAAAATTCCCTACAAAAGGAAAAAAAAAATCATTTAAATCGCACCAGTATTAGCTGAGATATAGCGTAATGAACTTCGTAGACTAATTCTCCGGCGCGGCTGGTCATCGTGGCCCTAGACCTCCTGATTTATCAATTGGGCTTCTGACTTCTTCGTATCTCTCTGTTTTATCCTTCCTTGGATTATTTCTGCACTTCCTTTAGCTTCCTTAGTCTTTCGTTTTTTTTTTTTCCTACTGAAGCGCACATCCAATATTTCCTCTGTACCATTTTACCCCCTGATTACATGTCCTAACCATCATAGCCTACTTGCATTGACACAGTTTCTTCTTAACACTCCCAGTTCGGCACTCTAACGGCGATCGTCTTGTGACAAGCTTTAAATTTCTTTTCCTTGGGTGCCTACTGCTTAATTTTTTTTACTTGGACAGAATAAATATTTTTGAAATATTACTAAGTGTAAATAATAAACCATTGTGTAATAATTTGCAGCGTTTTTACTTCGGTGGCGCAAATAACTTTTCAATAAAAAAATCTTAGTCAATGTTTACATACTTGTTAATTACTATTATATAACACGTAGTTAATTACTATTATATAACACGTAGTTAAATATAACATTTTGTTGATTTATGCACTATGCGTGCTTCTTGGAGTAATTGAAACACGTTTTCTTTATTCTGGAATGTAGCAGATAATTGAAAAATACTCATTTATTTTTAGTATCTAAACGTGCCAGAACATACACAATAAATAACCCAATCGGTATAAGTTAAAAACAATTTGAACCAAATTCATATGTTTTTATCGAAAAGTGATTTGCAACAGCGAAGTAAAAAATACCCTAGCATTTAAATCATTGCAATTCCTTAAATTAGTTTAACATTTTATTGTCGTTCCAATGTAATGATTATTGGAAAATGTTGTTATTGTCTATTGGTGTTAGAATGGCTTTGGGGGTGTTAAAGTGGGTATTGTACTTGAATGTTATTTTTTTTCATTCTAGAGAACAGGTTTCCAATGTTATTCGACACACTACTCCATTTTCAGCAAAAAAAAAATAAAAAATAAAAAAAAATAATGGCAAGGCCGCATGAAAAATTTATTTTTTAGATAGAATAAAACTAAACAAGGAAATATTCCAGAAAATCCAAGAATAGAAAAGCTCAGAAGCATACACCAAGCAGATGATGGAGGAAAGGAGAAGCTAGGAATAACAGACCGGGACTGTCTGGACGGAGAAGGATATAATATAGGAAAAGACTGAAGGAAATCAAGGTTCTTGTTGGAAAGAAAAATTCGAAAAAGGGAGCGTGGAAAGAAGAAATAAAACAAAAGCATGCAGAGTTAATTAGGGAAAAATGGAAGGAAATAAAAAAACAAAAACAGGAGAAGAACCAAAAGTAATGATATTCGCGTGGCGCCGTTCCGTGGGGAAAAAAAAAATAAAATGAAAATAATTTTCAATAATATATCTAGTGTTAAAATTTTGGTTATAAATCTATGTACATATTTTATGTTAAGTTTGCAATTATTTGCCATAAAATTTCTGTTAACACTTATGCGACTGCGAAAGTTTTTTTTTTTTTTTTCTGGCAGATGTATTGATATTAAAACTATTTGGACAAGGAATTATAAAGGAACAAATTTAATTTTGAAGTCTTGAATGGTAAATGGTGGGATAAAAATACAATATAAATAACAACATTTTGATAAAGTGCCTAGGGTTTATTGAAATTAGAACTTTTGTTTTCAAATATAAAACATTACTTATTTTTTGTTTAATTAGATGATGAACTTGATGGAATAATATGATATTATTTATATTGGACCCTATGTTCGTTAGTAGTATCCATAAATCTACATGAGCATATCTATTCCTTTTTTGTAATGAGGCCTATTACTGCACTAAATACCTGCTCTACTAAATAAGAAAACGGGAAAGCAATTAACAGCTTCTGTAGATTCCAATAATGCAGATATGAAATTGGTATCTGTTGTTGTAACAAGAATTTGTGGTATCCTTGTTCAAACTTCCATAATAATAAAGAAATCCGTGAGCAGCAGAACTCCTTCACTAAAGTCGAATTTTACTTCACTAAAATAAAAATATTATAAAAACGGGGGAGTAAGAAAAAAGTTGAGGCCCACAAAATACAGTTCCCTAACTAACCGAAATTTGACCATACTTTTATTATATTGCTCTGCCTCTCTGCTGATCTTCGATACAGAAAACCCTTTATACCGAATTTCAGCTCATTTGACCCAAAGGGGGCCGCTGGAGGTAATCTTGCTTTCAGGTAATCGAATTTGGAGGGGTTTTAAAGGTGCGTAAAAGTTTTTTAGGTTTTAAAGGTGCGGTAAACATACCGAAATACGGACTGGAATTTACTCATTCTTTAATGGTATCGTTCTGCCTGGAAGAAAGTCCTAAATACCTAATTTCAGCTCATTTGACCCAAAGGGGGCCACTGGAGGTGCTCAAATGTAGCGAGGGATATATATATATATATATATATATATATATATATATATATATATATATATATATATATATATATATATATATACATACATATACATATATAATCTCAGATATATATGTATATATATCTCAGACGTCTCCAAAAGTTTCATAAGCATACTCTAGGGGTTATGAAACGGATTGAAAACGCAGTCCCGCCGCTCACCGCCGACCTTCGACCCACTATAAAATAGTCAAATAAAAAAAAATATGTTTTCGGAGAAAATACGACTAAAAAATGGTGAAGGTTATTTCACTACCCTAGAACCTGTGTGTTTCATTTTTAGAGGAAGTGCATGACCGCCTTGCTCGCAAAGAAACCGGTTATTGCCTTTGCACCACAGATTCAATATTGCACCACATAAGAACAAGCTGACGTCCTTCAAGCCATCTGATATCGCCCTCATTATAAATTTAGTATAGTAAATGCTCCGTGGAGACGAATGCCCTAGTTATAAATGTTTTTTTTAAATAATACATGAAAGGGGGGGAAGGGGGGAGTCCTGGTTCGGTATTGCTCAGCTAGAAACAGTCCATATCCTCATACTTAGCATCCCAACTAGTTTATCTGCCATCTTTTTTTTTATTATGCTAATTACACTATCCTGCGATGGTTGTGTTTTTTAGTTTTTGATAACTGATTCTTAGGTATTTTTTAGCGCTTAATCCGAAAATTGCCTTCACTTTCTCCCATCACGTCAGGATTGTTCGCAAAGGCAATTTTCAGAATGTGTAAAAAGTAATAAAAATTGCGGAAATATGAGACTCCAAAATAGACGCAAAACATTTTTCTCTTATAATTTATTCTTTTTTTTTTGGCTCATTCTATGCAATCTTATAGCTTTTTCCAGAGCCTGAGCTAAACTGGTTTGAGATTTACATCTAACCAAAGAAGTTATGAGGAGTTAATTCATATCTCCTTGGTTCAAGGCTTAGAGAGAAGTACTACCTATTAGCAGCTGTCACCTCATACTCCTGGCTTAGGAAAAGAGAAAAGGATTTTCTTCCATATTTGCGATATATTTATTTCAAGATTGTGAAAAATCCTGTCATTTTTGGATTCAGCGCTCAAAAATACTTAAGAATCGATTATCATAAGTTAAAAAAAATGCCACAACCCAAATTTTGCAGGCTTGTGTAATGGTTCTTGGAAGCACAGGAGCGGATTTGTTGTACTGCCGCCCACAGATATGGAAAATAATGCCACCCCCTCCAGTCGCTCTACCCCCTCTTAAAAACTAAGTGTGATAATTTTTATATTCAGATTTGATTGATTGAGCTGTTTTTTATACTTGCGAATTCGTTTGAATCTAAAAATATTGCCGCTCTTCAAAAATTGCCGCCCCAGGCAAGTTCCTCAACTACCTGTGCGTAAATCCGCTACCGAGCGGAAACATGCGTTTATGATTTTGAATAAACTCAACTTCGTAACAACAACTAACCTTCCATTAAATTATTCTTCATTCTTTCTTCTATGGTCTACGAATTCCTGGGTTGTCGGAAATGTTTTTCCCTTCTGCATACGCGCTCTATATACTCCAGACATGGACATCCTTGGGCGTTCTCGGGGTCTTCTATTATCAGGGACATGCACATAAAATGTTCCAAGTTACATGAGCATGCAACTAAATTGAAGCCAAGAACCGGATGAGACAGGCTACTACTGACACACCTCATCGCTAACCAACTATTTTCTTTGCTAGATGATTACTGTACGTCTGCTGATTGCTGGCTATGTCTTATGTGATTGAGGGGTGCTGACTTAGAAATAAAAGTGAGAATATATATATATATATATATTTTTTTTTTCTTTCTCATTTTTATTTTCAAGGCAGCTCTTCTCACTCGTAAATATATACATTCTTACAAAGTGGGTAATATTGAGAGTTTGTTATTGTTGGAAATAACGTACGTAATTATACTTATACTTATATATCTATAGATATACACTATGTTGAATAATATCCCTAATAGTTTTTGTGTTAACAAATGGATTAGTTTTTATACGCATTTATTTAATTTCGCTGCCGCTGCTGTTTATCAAATATTGTAATCGAATTATTGCACACTTCCGATTATCCGATCAAGCTGAAGTTTGGGTATCAACACATAAATCCGATGACAATGAAATAGCATTCATGGTGCGATTAAGAGAACGGCTCGGCTGATTTTGGGCGATCTTGGCTCAAACGTTTCTTATAACACTGCTAACGATTTCCTTAGCTCTGTATTAACTAGTACTTAAATAATATAGGATCATCAACTCTTTCCGTTCTAAAAATACGCGGCTGGTTTTTATGAAAATTGGCACAGATATAAACCTTATAGCGATTTCTTAGGGCTTTATTAGCCAATACTTATAGAAGGCATGGGTTGAGAACTTAAGGAAGAACCTTGTGTGAGGAGCATAGGTCGGAAGGTTACGCTTAAGGAGGGGGGAACCTTCTACATAACTTCAGACAGCTACCTTTTCAAATATCATTTTGAATTTTTGGTTTATAATTTTCAATAATGGTCTATTATAACAAAAAATTTTTCCTTGGTCGATTACAAAGGTCTTTTGTAATCGACCAAGGAAAATATGTTTATAACCCCCCCTCAAAATTTGAGGTTTTACGTTTCAAGATACAAATAATCCAAATATCGAATAAAAAAAATCCTTTCGCTGTTTTTGTTGCATTTAAACGAAAGTTGGTGAAATTCTTTACAAAAGGAAAAAAAAAAATCATTTAAATCGGACCATTATTAGTTGAGATATAGCGTAATGAACTTCGTAGACTGATTCTCCGGCCGGCTAGTCATCGTGGCCCTAGGCCTCCTGACTTATTTATTGGGCTTCTGACTTCTTCGTATCTCTCTGCTTTATCCTTCCTTGGATTATTTCTGTACTTCCTTTAGCTTCTTGGTCTTTCCTTTTTTTCCCCTACTGAAGTGCACATCCGATATTTCCTCAGTACCATTTTACCCTTTGATTACATGCCCTAACCATCACAGCCTACTTGCGTTGACACTGTTTTTTCCAATACTCCCAGTTCTCATGGCGATCATCTTGGGCCAAGCTTCAAATTTCTTTTCCTTTTCTTTTCCTACTGCTTAATTTCTTTAACTTGGACAGAATAGATATTTTTGAAATATTACTATTTATAAATAATAAACCATTGTGTAATAATTTGCAGCGTTTCCCTTTTTTTCATTTTGATTTCTTTTACATATTCCCAATCGCGGGTACCAATTCGTAAGTTTATTGTTATTTCAATAACAAAAAGTTATTGTAAGGCGCATCTACAATAATACAATAAAAGGTTCTTTCTTAAGTACCTATACGGTCATCAGTTCTTTAGAACGGCGCGGACGAAATAATCCTTTCTACGTCTTGAAGACTAAAAAGTGGAAATTACACAATTTCTTTTTTTTTTCTTTCTTTTTTTAAAGAAACACACTCTTAATAGATCTAAAAGCGTATAACCTATAAACAAATATATACTTAATGTTATGTTTAATAAAGTCTTCCTGGATTAAATACTAAATTCTTAGTATTTTCGCTTCTATAAACCTAAAATTCCAACGGTTATACATTGGTTTTTATCGTTACTTGTTTGTTCAGGAAATTCACATGTTACCTTATGTGTAGTTTTAATATATTTTGAGACTTCAACCAGTAAACGAGAAACGCAGCAATTAAATCCACTAATCAACCCGGCAGTATAGAAGTTATATAGTTTGCATTAAAAAAGGAACCTTAAAACTTAGCTGGAATATTGAAAACGATTATATTTAATGGTGGTTTAGTCCGCCATAGCTAAATGTAAACACTGTCCAATTAGGTAGAAAATTGCGAGGTATAATTATAGGAAGCCAAAAGTTAAATTAACTAGTGACTGAGGAATGACCTCATAGTGACTGGTTTCATTCAAGCGTTCATATTTAGTGTTACGCTCGCGACGAGCGACATTCAGAAAAGGAATGTGGAATGAACAAGTTACTGACGTTCTTATGCTCTCTTGAATCAACGAGAAACGAGTTATCTTTTTTTTTTAAACTTTCATTTTGATTCTCAATATAGCTCCGCTTCTTTCTTTCTTAAAGGGGTCACGGACGATCACCCTATTCCAATTGAACTACGCCAAATGGAACGTGGAGCGATCCTGAATTTAAAATTTTGTAAAGATTTTTTGGAGTGATAAGGAGCGGCTGGAATTCTATCGGTCCTTAACTCCATCACGCCATAGCAAAATACAATCACTCCAACTGTGTAACCAAGAATGTGGAAAACTGAAGGAGTGGAACGATGGATTGCATACTTTTTAGTCTTTTCACAATTTATAATAATAATTGTTTGTCATTAAATACAGTATAATTAAAATTTACGATATTAGTTATGTAAAATGTTACAAAAATATGAATATGAATAACTTTCAATTTTCAAGCCTTGTGTTCAAGCAGGAATTTTTAAAAAATATTATGGCTTCATAATCGAAAATTTCCATTCGCGTTTTACGTTTTAGACATCAAGAAACAAATTTGGTCTCGTGTCTGTCTGTAATCGAATCCATGCTGATCAAACCATGGGATTGCGAGGGTTGGTACCAAGATGGTCCCTTATCAATCAATGGTCACGTACCTAGATCAATTTTATCAAATTTCATCCTCTACTTTCGCTTACGTATCCACATTACGTTTGTGCAAATGTATTTTCCTTGACACATCGACATCGTTTTTTGAAAAAGGCTTAAACGTCAAAAAGTCGAAATTCATATTTCAATTTATTATGGGATCTAAACACTACCTCCATCGATTACCACTCACGATATTTCGGAAAAGGTCCAAAAGTTGAATATTGATGACGTAAGCACCAAAAACTGACGGCTCTCAGTCGTCACTCAGGCCTTGAACAGTGCTAAAAAGGTTTATTGAAAAAAGGTGTAACCAAAATTGACAATTAGATATGGCGACTAGCAAAGTTGCTAATTCCTACTAATAATAATGATAATATTGTGGTTTTAAGTCACCGATTCTTGTTACGATTATAAGTATATTATGATCCAATGAAGCAAATTATAGTAAAACTATATTAAGGAAAACGATTAACTAAGCAATACTTTGTACAATACCTTCTTTATTTTTATCTATTTGGATAGCAGCAGATTAAAGTTCAGAAGCTCTGAATGAAACTAATCAGTTAAAAAAATATCCAAGTATCGTGTGATTTAAATACACGTATATTTTTTTAATAAATAGAATATCTCATTTTACAACTTTTTTTTTTTTTTTTAATAAAAAGTTACCCAATTTTAATTTTTACTGCTGAAGCACTAAATCAATTATTGTTGAAGTAATGAATATTTTTTATTTTCCAGGATCCTTTTTCAGTTGATGGAAATAAAGTTTTGAACGGTTCCTGGTGGATTCCAATAAGTACGATGACTTCGGAGGAGCCGTATCCCGACACACGTGCCAAGTTCTGGATGCCACCGGGTCAAGCTGTCAAGATCCCAGACCCGGGAAAATGGATACTCATCAATGTAGATGGGACAGGTAATCAGATTTTTACTTTAAAATTGCATTAAAAGTTACATTTGGAAGATTTAAAAAAAAAAAGTATCGAGTTTCAGTAAATAGCTAGTCAGGCAACGGTTCAGGAATCATCAGGAATGAAAAAAATTAAGATGACATTAATGTGGACAAGAGATAGCACATCCCACTTCAACAGGCTAAAAAAAGGAGTAACTCAATCAGTGTTTCCCGACCTGAGCGGTCATCGGGAGCATCTGAGTGAAGCATCCTTCTGTATATTTTCCGTGAGAACTTATTGTTAGAACTATTGTTTGTTTTCCTTTCCTGAGGTTTAATTCTTAGTTGAAAAGTTGAACATCTAATGTACTTTTAAGCATCCTAATACCCAAATCGGAGGTGAGGGTGGTCCGCACAATGTTCAATTTCTGGCTTCAACGGATTGGGAACCTCTGAACTAAAAAGAGGTTGTACATCAGTGGTAGATCTAGACCTAGCGGGGCCCTAGGCGATAGATGTTGCTTAATCCCTCCTTGATTAGAAGAATACTGGTACTGGTAATGGTGGGGGAAACGAGTCCGGCCAATGGGCCTATAGAATGATTGCCAAGTTGAAATGGTAGTCCGAGAGCCTTACTCCGTAGTGGCACTGGGCCTCGCGGACAATATTTAATGTGAACCATAAATTCGTTTTTAATGTAATTTATTTTCTTTAAATTTTCTATGGCGCGGGGCTCTGGGCGGTTGCCTCCCTCGCCTTTCCATGGATTCGCTACTGTACATCATTGTTACTAAAACATTTGCTTAAACACTAATTTGGATCACTTCGTTAAATGTCTAAGTTTATTTTTCTTTTAGGTTTCTTGTTGAAATGAGATGTGCTATCTTTTGTCTAAATCAAAATGAGTTTTTTATTCCTGATGATGCCTGAATTAAGGAGGTAAAACGTTGTCTGGCTTGCTATTTACTGCTCTTTGAGAGTCTCTAGGCTTTGTTTACAAAGCTTTCTACTACATCTTAATGATTGTATTTCTTTATTTATTTTTGATTTTTTGCTTTCTTTAATTAAAGGCAGTATTGAATTCATATTTGAGTTTATTTTATATACATTGCCGACATAAGCTTAAAGGACCTAACTCCAATCATTTTTAAAATACATTTTTGCATCGTATACAAAATGCTCTAAAAAACAAACCTTTTTAGGGCTTTCTAAGGTCATAAAAAGGCGTAGTTATTTAGACCAATTCGGATGCAATAAAATGACGTATTTAAAAAAAAAAAAACGATTTGGAGTTAGAGCTTTTAGCTTATCACGGCAGTACAATACTCGTATAGTCTAGTTATTGGAGAAATCTCTTTGTATGTAAATGACAAGGCTCCCGCCCCTACAGGTTTCTTCCGGACTTCTTACGACCCTGAGCTGTTCTCCAGGCTCACCAATCAGCTGGAGAGAGACCATTCCAGACTTCCGCCTCTCAGCAGGGCTATACTCATCGACGACGCGGTCTGGCTGTCCAGGGCCGGTCTCCTCGATATCCAAGCTGCTCTTGGTCTCATCAATTACCTTTCCTCGGAATTGGACTTCATCGTCTGGAAGTCCGCTGCTATCTCTTTGGATGTACTCGACTCATTACTATTGCATTCCAAGATCTACCCGTTGTTCAAAGTTAGTTTCATTTACTGAATATAACATATTCAATATTATGTGTTACTCTTAAATTAATAGATCGTTCAAACATTGACTGTTACCGCGCCAGTTGTGTCTATGGAGCAATTGTCGCACCTAACGCTGCCGTGTAAACTGTAGGACAGTTGTCGTCATAACAACAATTACTGACGTGGCAGTACCGTCGCACTATCAGGTTTGACATGATAGTTGGCAGTAGCTGTCGCGGTGGTCGCAAACAAACTTGCTAGTGATCTGCCGCACCTGATCTACCTATCAACCTAACCTACTTGTCGACTGCAAGTTTCGATTATTTCTGAACTTAAAATCGATTGTAGCTAACGTGTTGACGCTATTTAATTCTTGGAGGAGGAATAAAAAGATATAATTTAGTTTCTATGGTGACCTAATAATGGTTAGAGCTCACTCAGCTGTTCTACATCCGCCATTTCCCATATGTCACAAGAGTTACTGTCAGCGTGTTATGAAAGGAATTGCCGTACTACCGCGATAGAAAACTGTCACTGTCTAAAATAGGGTTTATTTATAATCAGACTCACCTCTCAGAAGGTTATCTTTGCCTTCTAATTAACACGTGCTCCAGACAGTAAAGAACTCCCCTCCACCTCCTCAAAAAAACTCAGTGAAGGTGAAGCTTATACAATTCTAAAGAAAATTGAACATTATAAAGTTAAGTGATTTAGAAATTTGATATAGCGCACCAAGGTCGCATTAACAGCTGATTAACTTGCCAGAAATCTGAAGATACGAAAAAAAAAATTTCAGAATCCATCTTAACTCCAAAGATATTGTGTTTTTTTGCTGAATTGGCCTTCGTCTCAAATATTATTTAATGTAGTTACTAAATTATTTCGTAACTTACCCTTCGAATTAATTGTAACAGGAAATCTTCGAGAACAAGTTGTTGAGAAAGAGTGTGTTGGAAGTAGGATAAGCCAATAAGTGAAAGGTATCACGTAGGCCTTGTGTAGTTGATTCGATTGTGTAGTTGATTCGATTTATTACTGGCAAAATGTTTATTTATTATAATCGTCCCTTAATTATTCAACGCATTTAAAAGCTATACTTCAACAGTAACATTAAGGTGTTCAATGGCGATCTCTCTTGACGATCACGCCACGCCAAAATGTAATCACTCCAACCTGATGGAATGGAATAATGGACTGCGCAGTTTTAGGCTATGCTATAATATATTATAATTGTCGGTCTGTAAATACATGAGGGGTAATGTTCTTCCATTGTAGTCCCCACCACATTTCCTTGTTACCAGGAAATAAATACTCTTAATTATTCATTTTTATTTGCATGGGACACTGTGTTTTATCAAAATTAAGCTTTTTTTTAAATTTGATTTTCTACTATCGGAGAACAATCGATAATCCACTTCTAGCCATGGAACTTATATTCTGTTGTATTGATATAGCTAAGTTGCAACACTGTTACACACTAGTTGTAAAAAAAAAACATGTTTGGTTAATATTAATGAAAGACTCCCCTTTTTAACAAATATGTTCCCGACGTTCAATAAGTACCCTTAAGTTATTCCTTCGTTCACATCTTCCACAACCTACTCCTAAACTCCTCGTATCCTCCCTTATCTTCCTTCACTTTTAATATGGCTGTGTGGTATACCAGAGCGGATCATAAGATTTGTCTTCAGCACCTCGAGAGGGGCTCATGTGTTAAAGTGTACAGCAAGTATGGGTCCAGTAAGTTACAGTGGCTCTTCCCCTCCAACCGTAGACAATATTTCCTCGGATCTATCCTATACCAAACTATCACCACCAAGCACCTTCCTACATCTACAGCCTCCTACAATACAAATCCTTGGTCCACGCACAGGAAACAAGATCGCGCCTTTCTGACCTCTATACCCCCTCCCATAGAACCAAAACATTCAAGCCCGCTCCTCTACCCTTTGGAATTCCTTTCCTTCCGAGATCCGTCATGCTTCTTCTCTATCCTCATTACAATCCCTCCTTTTCCAACATCTTCTTTCTTTCGAAAATGATGCTCTCTAATTACGAAATTTCAATTTAAGATTAACATCTAGATCAGAAGTAATTAATAGTTTTTAAGCACTATCTTCAACTTTACTAAGCAGCCCATTTTTTTTTTTCATTTTCTCTCTTTTTCTTTTTTGCTTATATTAATTATATTTTTCAAGACAAGAAATTATATTGTTTATTATATATTATTATTTTATTGAAAATATTAATTGATCTTTATATTGTAGTCTTCTGGCCAGATATTGTTTCTGTTTTATTTGTTAGATTGTGTTATTCTTAAGGAAAAAATTAGTCCCAGAATAAAGTTTTTCTTCTATTCTATTCATTTCTACGTACTAAACAAGTTGAAAATTCTGAAGTTATAGACTCGTTCAGTAACGTGTAAATAATCATTCCAGATATTTTAAAATAAGTTTTTATTTTTCTCAAAAGGCCCTGTACTTAGAAAAGAAATTGAGATATCTTAAACCTGTTTTTGCTGATTAACGTGTACTACCGGCTCTGGGTTTTCTGGCGCCCTAGGCGAATAAAAATTCTGCGCCGCATAATCTTGCTCCCTCCCCCTCCAGTTCCTACCAAAAACCAAACTAAGCTCACCCCTGACTTAAAAGGAAGGATTCTATAAAATAATTTCAATAAGTAATTCATATTTTTCCATCTCCGATTAATATGTCCTTTCGATCGTTCCGACCTAACATCTAGTTAAAAATTCGCGTGCTCACCCGTCAACACTTGAAAGCTTAAAACTTCCTCTTCTTCTGTGCACAGAGCACTGGATAAAACTAGAACAATTACAATAAAGACGAAGTTGTATCGTTCAAAGACTCACTTCTCAATGTTCAAGTGTTTGTTAGTGCCAGGTCAGTCGGAAGGGACGGAACGGCGGAAAGCAGTCTAGTAACTGTTGTAATTGTTATTCCATTTTACATTGTAAAAAAAAAAAAAAACTTGAGTAGATCTGACTTAGTCTTCCGAAAACGATTGGGGTGAAGGCACGTTTTAAGTTTTGGTTAATGTTGATAAACGTACATTAAAAAATTGACCAACATTCCGTCCCTGAACTTCTTCTTCCTCGTCTTCTTAGCCGGTCCTGTTACTAATTAGGTACTTACCTAGTTCAAGTAAAACATAATTCAACAAGCAATAGACTATATGGTTCAAAAAGGTGTAAATAACACAGGCCAACAAAAATTTTTTTTTTAATTTTAATGTTTTTATGTGCTAAATCTAAATCTGGCCTTAGTTTTTTTGTATCACCCATAGTTTTCCAGCAATATGCTTTGTATTATATAGTATAAACCCCTATACGGTATACGGGGGAATTAATGAAACACCATGTTACATCATAAGGATGGTTATAGTCCCTAACCAAGTCGTTAAGCCCGATTTGAGTAAACAGTATAGGCTCTACATTTTCTGTAAATCATTGGAATTCTTCATCATCTTGTTCATCTAACTCTGATTGCACAGGCCAACGATGAAAAAACTTTTGTACTGAAAATACTTTATTCCTATAGTTTTTAGGGTGCTGAATCCAAATATGATATTAAAAAAACTGTATCACCCCCAATTTCTTCACATTTTACAGTTAAATTTATTAAATTAAGCGATTTTTAAAGAATTGAACAGCTTTAATAGTTAAAATTGTGGGTGATACAGCTTTTTTAATATCATATTTGGATTCAGCACCCTAAAAACTATAGGAATAAGGTATTTTCTGTATAAAAGCTTTTTCATCGTTGGCCTGTGTAATCATTCCAGAGATTATATATATATATATATATATATATATATATATATATATATATATATATATATATATATATATAAGATCTCTTAAATCTCTTTTGTCTGATTAACGTGTACTACTTAGTTGAAGCAAAACATATTTTAAAAAATTGACACAGAACACTGACACAGCGTGAAATAAATTCCTCTCTGAGACTTAAGTTAAATACCTGAATCCATTTTTCCTTTAAAAAAAACAACTAATTTCTCAGTTGACATTCGCAAGATGGTATAGAAGAATCAATCCCTAATCAACTAATTTCTGTTCATCTCTCCTTCGATACAGCCGGTGTAGACCTATATTTTTACGAATTTCGCGTTCGATAATGGCAATAACCATTAGAAAGTGACATGGCGTAACACAGTTGACGGCTGTATCTAGTTCAAGATTTTGGAACCAGATATGCCGTTTCCAAATCCTTGCTGACCCGAATTCCTCCAATCCCGACCCATTTATTGACTCTAATTAGTCATTCGGAAATAAAATGGATTGAATGATTGTGAAAATGGGAACTGGTTCATTCATAGGCTTAGCCAAGGACAGAGGTGAAGTGAGGCCGATAACGAACATCTAATGATATATATTAACAATAAGTCATTATTTTAGAGACGATTTTTTGGTAGTGACAATAGACCGCATAAATAGACAATTAACATTTGGCACTCTCGAGCAATTACCTCACGAGCGCCCCCTACGAAAATAAATAAAAACTAGTATACCCGAGCGAGAACTCTCGCATTAGATATCTTCTAATCCTTAATTCCAAGTATAAGCGATATTAGAGAAACATATTTATTTCTGTAAACAATATAATATTACCAAAAAAGTTTATTTAACATACATATTTGGTGAAGCTACATAGTTTGTAATGACTATGTTGAAGTTACAGTTCATATTTAATAAGTAATTAGCTTACCCCACTGGAAAACATCTCTTCAATTTAGCAGTTAGGCAATTAGATTCAGCTATAACATTTTCTATGTGTATTATTCATACATAGCAGTGCCCTTTAGGGTTGGACATGGGAAACAATGTATAATACATAATAATAATAATAATAATACAATGTATAATGTATAATAAACAATGTATAATTTCTCACTCATTAAAAGTCTTTGTAAACAGACTCAAATTGATATAAAGTTGCCATGACAAGGGCACGTACGCAAGATGGCACAGGGCCCGTGCGGACCTATATCGTGCGTTATCTCGAAAACGGTAGGTTTTTAAGCTTTAAAACGCTGGACTAATATGATCCACAGGAGCGTATATGGTCTTGATGCCCGCGTCAAAATCTTTAAAGCCTAACTTATCCCGTCTCGATCGTCAAGATCGATCGTCGTCCCGCCGACTCTCAATCGTCAAGTTTTTTCTTTCTCAATCTTCCAGTTTTTTCATCACTTTTCACTTTCAATTTAAGCCCTATTAAGAATTTAAGAAACAAAATCAGGATTCGTCACTTCTTCGTGAAATTCCCTTTCTTTTGATATCTCACTCATCAAAATCCATCGCTCCCGAGAGCCGGAAAAGGAATCTATACTACCGTAATAATATATAGAAGTGATAAGGTAATTTAGGATGAGAAAATGAGACAGGTGCGAAGGACATACTTTTATTTAAAATATACCACAGTTTGCACTAAGTTTCACAAACAGTAATCTACAAGGCAGGCATGAACAGTTAAATAACGCTTTCGATTCACTGGAGTTATCGTCATGCAATGGATCAGGGGGGCATATCGTCACTTCCCCCTCCCCTCCCGAAATTTAGGAAAAAAATATTATTTTCATACTCACCAACATGTATACTGAGTTTGTGTACTGAGTAATATTTTTTGTATTTTTAATAGTAATGTTTGATTCTGTTTTCCTACTTACACTTAAAACTTACGCCTAATATGCGTAAGTGATTACTTATCTGCAATAGATTATATTATAACTGATTTTATCTCCACACAGAAGAATAATTTTCGAAACTTATAAAACTGCAACTTTCAATTTCTTCAACTTTCAACTTTATACAGTATTACCAAATTTGATAATATTTTTTAATAAGGACGAAACATTGCGATTGACAGCGGAAAAAAATTGGTTCAAATTGTCATTATTTTATTTAGTATCATCATGATGCATTAATTTAGTTGAACAAAATAGAAAAAATTACAAGGAATTTCTTCAATTTTTAATCTCTGTTAATAAAAGGTTGATTTAAGAAAAAAAAATCTAATCTGAGGCCCTAAATCAAAATAAAATGGTGATCTCTTTGTAATTTTTTATAATAACCAACATGTGCCGGCGTGTGCCCTAAGGCTGGTACTGATAATAGATTTCAGTGGCCTAACGACGATTCAATCGAACAAACCATCTCTATTGTTATTATTACTATCTAACTTTTATTATATATTTTTTATTTATATATATATGCAGAGCTACGTGGGATCCTTGGTGAATAACGTTTACAGAGAAAGAGGCCTCTACAGCTCTCCAAGAGACAGCCACACCGACCGGGTGCAGCGACAGATCGTGGTAGAGCTGGCCTGCAAGATGGGAGATGCCAACTGCATCGGAGTAGCCGTTGATCATGTGATTGCTGTCATGATCGGGAACAAGCCTCGGTTAGTTTTTTATACAACTTATTCTTTTAATAATACTTTATATTAGCAGGTGTAAGTAAAAACGACTATCAATAGTGTTACCAAACTATCTCCAACCCTGCTAGCTCCTCACACTACAAATTGGAAAGATTATGAAGAAAAAAAACCAATATATAAGAACCATTATAATCTTAATATATCAATATGTGACCTTAAACTGTATCGTTTATAATTATTTCATGTAATTACTACTTTACCAATATCAGTCTATACTGCATGACTCAAAAATAAATAAATAATAATTACATGAAATTAATGAAACATATAAAATTAGTTGAAGGGTGATTCTCAGGAAAAGGACAATTTTCAGTGATTAATTTTCAAAAAAGTAGAGGTCTCCAAAAAAATGCAAATAAATTTGGTCATATTATTTGGAAGAGTGGGGTAGCTCATTGGGTGCTGGCAGATATTTATTCTATTATCAGCCGTGGATCGACCCTCGGAGTTCGTAAACCCTCCTGGGGCCCACCCATCCTCTGTAAAGTGGTTACCCTTAATTGGGGGAAAAACTGACGGTTGTGTGTAATCTGGTCCGAATCCTCTCCTTACACAACCATTGGCTTAGAAACAGCATAGTCCTTACCAAGTACTGAACTCAGAACCTCCAGAGGTTGTAGCGGTAGGGGTGTGTGTGTTGTCATGTTGTTTGACCAATAATTGAGAGAATAAACCAAATTTTTAAAATCAAAATAAGTTTTTATGATAATTATAATTAATAAATCTGAACTTGAACCAATTAACTAAAAAAAAAAAATTCAAATATTTTAATGTTATTCTGTGGAGCTTGAAATCAGATACTACCTTAGTTGTCAGTTCCATGGATCTATTGTTAGTTCCATGGGACAGACCGCAATAGACCCATAGTACAGACAACTGAGACTTTGAAGTCGAATGATTTATATTTAAAATGCCTAATGAAAACAAGAATTACTACACTCTTTTTCAGCCCAAAAATAGAATGAAATGGTAGCCTAATGAAAAATTAAATTAAAGATTGAATAAATTAAACATTGAAGCATTGGATGGATATTAATAAAATTTCCTACCTGCGTGACATTCTCCCCTGCAACGCTGGCTGGAAACCGAGGCCTGGGGATCATGAAAGAAAGATTATTGCCAGACAATGTGGCTGTCACAACAAAATGACACCCCAAAATTCCCTGTTCCTCCCACTGAAGTATGAAGAGAGAGCCTTTTTCATCCTATGGGACAGACTTACTTTTTGTATACAAAGTTTAAATCACACGAAATGGCGACCTATCTGAACACCTGAATATTTATAGAAATTTATTTAAAAAAACAAAAACAACTAGGATTTCATGGCATGTAGATATGAAGATATCTACTTGATACATAAAAATTGCCATTTTCTTGAGAATCACCCTAATATTTAATGATGATGCTGATTTACAATTTTTATTAGAGTTTTTAAAAATATTTCAGGATCTCTCCAGACGTTGAAGCATCAATTTATTGCACAGCAGTGGCTAATGGCGGAGATCCCCTGTGGCTGTATGCTTTATCATCCTACCTCAGCAATCCAAAAGATAGCGCTCGCTATTTAGCTGCACTCTCCTGTTCTACTAATACTGAAAATATAAAAAAGTAATAAATTTATAGATTGATTAAAAAAAAAGTAAACATACTGTATAAAATTAAGTATGTTTAATGATGAATTTTCTTTCTTTCTTAGTTTTATTATCGATTCCATACCTTTGCTGACTGCCGAACAATGGACCGAAAGGGCGACAGCTTTTGCATTGAGGAAGGAAAACTCAGACAGCCTGCTCAACATAATTCACCAAAACATCAACATCATTATTAACAAGTATAATAAGACATATTTTAATTTTCATTAATGCATTATTTTATGCCTTAATATGTTTTATCATTATAATAATTAAATGAATTATTTTTTATAGGTATGGTACGAAAACTTTAAGCAGTGTATTGTTGCAATTCACAAAATATTTAACTACAAAAAAACAGATCAATGTGGTAAGAATTTTTTTTTTTTTTTTCATGTAATGATATTACTTACTTGATGAGATCATTGATTAAGATTCATTACTGTTTGAAATATTATTTAAGAAAATGTAGAGGATACTTATCACCTGTGTTTAAGAGGACAAAGAATAGACATAACTTATTCTTTATCAATGTGAAGCCCTTATCTTCTAATGCAAGCATCACATTAAACCAAATCTTGCTAAGGCAAATCTAAGATGTGCTTCCTCCTGAATTTTCCTTGGAACCTGTACATAGAATGAGGGATATGGTCTAGGGATAGAGGGATATAGTCCAGGAATAACAGGATATAGTCCAGAGATAACGGGATACAGTCCAAGGATAGCGGGATACGGTTCAGGCATAGAGGGATACGGTCCAGTGATAGAGGGATACGGTCCAGGGCTAGATGGGTATAGTTCAGGACACGACATAATCAAAATATTAATATCATGATAAAACTATTTAATGAACAACACAATTTTAAGCCATACAAGAATAAAATATCAGTGAAATATGTATGCTAGTACTTAGGATCCAATTTTGTTTCTTTTTATTTTGGTTCTAAAAAAGATGAAGTGATCGATTGATATAGAGTATATGGGGGTAAAAGTACACAATGGAAGGTTTGGAAAAACTGCGATAATTCTCGAATTGAAACGGCTCTTGGGCAGTATTTAGAGAATTTTATTATATATTTTATTTATACTTGTGGGTAGCTAAAATATAACGGTTATAATTGTGGGCCTAGTTAAAAGTTCAGGAACTACAGGATTAGATTATTGAATATATGTTATTAATAAAAAAGTTATAATTTTTGTTTATTTGCAGCTTCTTGACATTCAAAGGCTCGGAGTTGGAGGACTCGCACCAGAAATAGCACAAATAGAGAACCGAAGTGTATGGCTAGAGAAAAATATTCCTCTGATATTAACCTTTTTCAAGTCAAATTTTCAGTTTGGATTGATCACTTCATAGATTAATATTTTTATTATTTATTATTGTTGATAATATGACATTCTGTATCAATATCCCACTCAGTGGAAAAAAATCATTCATCTGCATGCTATTAATTCTTACTCTATATTCATGAAATGTTTAAAAGTATAACGCCCACAGTGTTTACCTAAATACGTATAGCATTCTTTTGTAATGTTTAATTTTTTTTTTTATTTTCCCATTATTCACTAATCAAAAACTAGTTGAACCGTACAGCAAAAGTAATTTCCAAGGTCAGTAGTAGAATGAAAGGAAAGATGGTCCCCTATGATCAACTTGTTATTACCAAACCCGTTTGTGTTCTATAGACTTGTTTATCCTTTTATTTTCTTCTCTCGGCATTCTGCTAAAGATGCTTTGTGGAAATTAATTTCAATTTTATTAACAATTTTGTCTTTCATATTTCAAGCACGCAATTATGATTTGACTGAGATGATATATCTCACTGAGGCAAAAAAACAAATATATAATATATATATATATATATATATATATATATATATATAAATAAAAAATAAAATAAAAATAAACGCCATATTTATATTTTTTTTTCTGTGTTCTAATAGGCCAATAATATTTTTAAATAAATAAAAGAGTTCTTATCAAACTATTGAAGGAATATTGGAAAAAATTAACTTTTTTTTATCTGCGTTTAATTTGAATGATTAAAAGGTATTTATCCTCCTCTTGTATTTATTACGGCATTGGCTTGCATTGGATGTGGCATTGGCCTAACAAGACTTTTAATAGATTCCTTAAGGCCATTTTCATGTTCTTCCATCAGAACAACCCTTGGTTCTTGAAGTAATTCTGGTGAAGTAGGATATCTCTTTATTTGTTTAGATACCTCGTCCAATAGATGCACAAAAGTGTTTTGATATATTTCCCAGGCATCAGGAATGCGTGGCCAAAATCTTAACTGCGCCACATTTTTTTGCTTCAGTATATTTTAAAACTAAGTTCTGGAAATATGCTGTTAATTAAAAAAAAAAAAAAAATTTGACCAAATTTGTCTATCACTGTACAGCTGGAATGGCATTGCGTAAGTGTCTTATAAGTTACAAATTACAATTTGTATATTTTAGAATTATTAATAAGTAATTCCTCATTAAAAAAACAAAACAAAAAAAAACTATCTACTGTTATATGTAACATCAACTTACTACTGATAAATTTTTCCATTGTTTAAAAAAAAAAAAGTTCAAGTACTTCATCGTAAGCTTTTAACAGATTTGTATACGCATTATAAATTTCAGAGACTGTATTTTATATCATTTGTTTTAATTAAAGGAATGTATTGTATTATTTAAAAATTTATTTATATCAAAACAATTCTGAGATCGTAGTTGTATATGTACCAATTCTGTATTATAGTTATTATGTGTAATATTTATATATTAATTTGTATTTTGATTACTCAACTTGTAATTTTTGTTTGTATTACAAAACATTTTATATTTCTATAAAGAAATAATATGTAAATATGTTCAAGAAGCACAAGATTAAGAAGTACGTGTAACTTTTATATGCTTGTTATTAAAATATTTGTTTAATAAATTAATTTATGGATTAAAATTTATAAGAAATGCATATTTTAGATCAATAAATTACGTCATCAAAATTATTTTTAAAATTATAATAATTGTTTTAAGATGGAGGCTCAGTTCCTGATCAGCTGTAATCTATGGATCATAAAATATTCTTAACATTTCTTGAACCCATGAGTTTTATTATAATGCATTGGGAAGGACCAATGCGATCTACCCGTTACTTACGAGTATATGTACTGCATGCCATAATCATTATTTTAACATTAATATTAACAGAAAAAGTACCTGGATTGTTTACATTATTATAAGATAGCAATTACGGTGAACATGAGAAAAGCGGTAAAATAAATGTGTGGGGAGTTAGAAATATTAATGTATGTCAAGAAATAAATTAAACATTTTAAATACATTATTGAGATACATACTGACAATAATGGAGATAAATTTATAATCAATGGGAAGGTTGAAAGTGAAAATGAACATATTTAATTTATAACAATTTATTTTGTATTTATAATTTAGTTCCATTTAAAAACCTTAGTTCTTATTCTTGTATTAATAGTTCATACTTAGTTGACAACTTTAAGCACTGGCACTGACAACTTAGCAACATATTAGATAAGGAGGAAGGAAACAGGTAGAAGTAATTTGTAGGTTGCCATGGTAACCCTAATAGGTATCATGTTTTTATTTACATTGATTGACAGAATATTGTCAAATAATTGGCAATAATCATCTTCAGTTTCTCATAGATATGTAAGAATAATTTTAGATACCATTACATTCAAAATTAATATTACATCATTTTGTTTATTATGCAGGGTGCGGCAAAAGTAACTGATACATTTCAAGGATGAATAAAATCCAAACTAAGTATATGAAAAAAAAAAATTATTCTCATCTGATCTGTGGGTACATAAAAATGCCTTTCTTTTTTTTAAATGAGAAATTAAGTATTTCTTGGCGAGGATAGAGGTCCTTATAACAAAAATAGTCGGTTTTAACATTGATACAGGCTTCGATAGATCCTGGCTAGTTATTAAATCGGAACGGACTATATTAGCGAACAGAGAGACATTAGAATAAACGCTAAAATAGTCTATTTTAATAGTCTTCTTCTTCTTCTTCTCGTATAAGAAAATAGATCAGAAAATTATTTAGGTAAGCTTGCTAGATTAGAGAGGGAGAGAAGGTCCCGCTACGAAAAGCTAATGTTTTAACAATCTCCGAGTTCATACCCGTTGAAGCTATTAGGCCCAGAAAGCCTATTAGGAATCGCGTGAGGTGGATAAAATTTATACATATATTGTAACACTCTAAAAATAATACTAGCTTTGGCGAGGATAGAGGTCCTTATAATAAAAATAGTCGGTTTTAACATTGATACTTGCTTCGATAGATCTTTAAAATTTTACTTACAGTAATTAATTCATTTTAAAAATAATGCCAGTTAAGTGAGTGCCGTTGGTACGATGATAACAGTTGGCATGCCCGGTCACCCGACTTGAATTCTTGTGGTGTTTTCCTTTGGAGCTACCTCAAGTCAAATGTACATCAAGAGGCTCTCGCATTATTGACCAACTAAAACAAGCCATTCGACAGGGAGTGGCTCCTATTTCACAGGAAATGATCTGTGTGTACTTCAAAACGGCATTTGCATATCCGACATTATTTTTAAAACAAATTAATTACTGTTTCTATAATTAATAAATTAGTTTGGATTTTATTTAGCCTAGAAATGTGTCAGTAACTTTTGCCGTACCCTGTTTATTACATTGATTGGTTATCAGGGTTAAGAAATTATTTCATGCAATTGTTATTAATATTTGATTGTTTATTAGGTTTAACTAGGACAAAAAGGATGGGATATTCTACAAAAAATATAAATATCCTAAGTACAAAAAAGAAAAAAAGCCAATTCTAAGTGTAGTAAACATATAATAAAATATAGTAGTTTTAAAAAAAAAATTACTAAGCAGTTTTATTTCACCATTTCTAGTTAATAGCGTTCAAGCTGTTATTATTAGCAATTAGATACGCAACTGTGGCATAAACAAAGCATATATTAAATAAATTTGTTACCTTTATTTCTTTATTTTCTATTGATTAACTGTCATTTGAATTTTCTTTTTTGACGGTCCTGAAAGTAAATATTTGTCAACTTTAATTTATTTTTAAAACTGTTTTTATTTGGTTACTTTTGATATGGAAAATAGTAGAAAAAACAATTATAAATTGTGATTTATATTTTAAGCTACTCAATCAGCAACGCAAATTAATTTGTATTATTGATAAAGATAAAGTTTGAGAAAATAGGCTATCATTTTTAAAGGGCTTGTGAAAAATCAAATATTTACCAAAACTGTTTTCAGTTGCCATATTTTTTTTTTTTTAAGTAAATGAAAATACTATTTTCCAGTATGAAATCACAAATTAGAAATAAATGTTTTTTCATATTCCAATTACAGACCTTTTAGTCTCTTTCTTTAAATTTAGATCAAATACATTCTCTATATTAATTAATTAATTATCTCACATTTCTGGTTTAGTTATTTAACTGATTTAATTCTTTTAGATCTTTATAATTTTATTGCATTGTATATTTCTGGCACTCGGTCATAAAACACAGTAACTGGCAAAATGAAAACTACAATTTTTAAATGTTTGTTAGTTACAATGTTTTAGCTTCAACCAGCTGTCAGTTATCATAATTTAATAACAACATTATACTTTAAAAAACATATTTCCTACAGATTCTTTCAACAACCTATGAAGTTAGTTACAAGAATCAGATGTTATCAAAAACTTCAATTCACAAAAATGTCAGATACCATGTTTATGACTGAACTCCTCGTCTATTTCAAAATAATTTTTCGCATTTCTATTTTTCATTATTTTACTTAATTATTTATTTAATAGATCGCTCATTAACTGAGAACAGTACAGACAACATGATTATGATTACAAGTGATAATATTGTATCATGACGTTGGATTAAGATTTTCTTTTTAATTTTCTCAACTATTAGTTTGAGATTTATTTAGAATTATTTATTAAAGTATATTGTATTAATCCAACTCCTCAATTATTCTTCTAGGCCTTAATTTAAAGTCCCATTTTGGACGAGGAAGTCTACCGATAAATGCTTCAACCTCCTCCAGTAACTGCTCTTCCTCTTTACTCCTTACGATGTCGTAGTAAGCCCAGACCATCTTCTCCTGGGAATAGGTTTCTATGGCTCCTGGCTGAAGCATCCTTATCGTAGTCACTGCTCTTTCCGGCCTCTGGTTGTAGATACCGACAAGGTAACAAGCAGCCATTGTACCGCTTCGGCCTCTTCCCAGTCTGCAATGAACAGCTAACGCCTGTAAAAAAAAAAAAAAAAAAAAAATATATATATATATATATATATATATATATATATATATATATATATATATATATATATATATGATAATAAAATTGTCTTTAGAATCTCAATTTTTTAAGACAATATATGGAGCTTTCATTTGGGTCCTATCTCTTTTGTGATATTTGGAGAAAGAGAAAGAGCAGATCTCACATCTCAATCGGCTGGAACAGATAACGATGACTATAGACCATGTTCATTGCTTAATGGACTTCCTAAAAATGTCTACATATTACAACACAGTTGTAAGAATTTACCCAGGGATGCAATCATAATAAATAAGTAAGAACATTTTACTAGAATTTTTTTAAATATTTCTCAAAGGTGAGAAAAAAGTAGTTGATTTTTTTGGGTTTCAAATGGTATGAAACTTGTGTCAAACATGTAAGTACTGACATGATAGATAACTGAAACTCTTTTCTGTCTGTCTTAATTGGAGTTGGTAAGGATGTTAAATCCAAAGAAAAAAAAAAAAGGATAACTGAAATCCATCCTTGTGTCATAAACATGGTATCAACTTCAGTCTTCATAAGAATAATACAAAATGAAATAAAGCTAATATGATAATTATAATTCACCAAATGGAATGTTAATTTTAGCCATTGAGGGTCAACTATTTATCACATGGACAGATATAACTGGAGACTGATAAATATATTTAGATAATAACCACAATAACAACTAAATTATTTACCAAGCAGTGGCTTTGTCAAATATTTTATATAATTACTGGTATGAGCTGCAGAAGAGATTGTCTGGTGCAATTATATTGCTGTATTCTGTCTTCATGTTTAATTATCAATATTTTAGGAACCATTTATCAGACCAATGACATCTTTGTCTAAATTGATTATTTTTTGGTTGCTGAGAGTTATTATTTATTTTGAAAATTTCACTCTCTCCTTCTCCCTAATATTTTTGAAAACCCAAAAGTTGAGAAACTTTTATTTTGGAAAAAAAAAAACTTGTAAAAACATTTTATGAGCGTTGAATGACTGAAAAAATTCAGTTGAATGGCAGTAAAAGAGTTTGATGAGGCAAAAATATAATTAAAAAAAATTGAGTGTTGTTTTACCATAACATTCTCTATATTTTCTAACTAATTTTAAATAAACTTGGAACTAAATATTGTGGTGATGTTAATTCGATATGTTGAATTGAATTGCTATCTTAAGATCCCATTGCCATAGGCGTGCACAGAGGGAGTACCCCTTTATTAGGGGATACAGGATCCTTTCATACTCCTCAGTCTGGGGAGTATGAAAGGTCCTTTCATACTCCGGGAATATTCTTTACTCTCCAGGAAAATCTTTTAAATAATATGACGTCTAAAATTAATTTTTTAACGTATTTTAAACAATTTTTGTGTTAACATTAAACCAAAAATTTAACGCTGATGGGCTACAAAAAAATTTAGTTGAACTTTAGCTCACACCAGAACTTTTACTAAGTTTAATTTTTAAACTTGGCTTCTATTTACTGTTTTATATGGAAAAAAAATATATTTTTGAGACATTAGCAAGGTGCCTCTTGTGTGCAGGCCTATGGCCATTGCCTGTTAATTTAAGAAAAATAGAATTAAGTCAAGTGAAGAATGAAGATCTTTTATCATCCTCATATTTGTGAACCAACTATAAACCTAGAAAATTCTTTAGAAACTGAAGTACTTTTGTTTTTTGGTATTTCTGTTACATGGAAGTTCAATACAGGGAGGTACACTAGAAGTAGCAATATCTATTTTATTCCAGTTGCAGTGATGTAATAAATGATCATAATTCTTATTTTACAAAGGAGATCATGATAATTTATAATTAGACAGTTATATGACGACATGGCCACTTGGACAGATCCAGGGCACCCAGCCAATTCAGCTCTAAAATAGTTCTATCAAGGAGTCAATAAGGTTGACAATACTTTCTGTTTTCTTCGACAGTCTCACCATATTAACAAAATAACTAATCATATAGAAATTTAATTTTTAATTAGCTTCAAGGAAAATGGATGAAAGATAGCATATTTTTAAAGTTTACACCTCTATATGAGAAAACATTTTTGTTCAGTTTTGAAAAATACAAGACAGCACATGTTTTGTACATAATGAAAATTCTACCAAAATCACAACTGTTCTTAAGTGTTACCAACATAAACGGTAACTAAACTGTTTTACAATCGTCCATCATTATTTAAATAAAAACTGTAACTTTTTTATTGGTGGATTCCCATTCTGAAACTTTATCAGATAATTCAGAAATGGATCGGAATTATTTGATAATTATTGATCATTAACGATGGTATCAAAATAATCCTGGCTTCGTTATTTATTCGTGTTTATACCGGAGTTGGCAACAGTGTTGCCAGAAAATGTTGAAAACTTTTAGAGCATTTGTTGACAACTTTCTTGTGTTGTCAACGAACTCAGATTTTAGCTTTATTGCCAACAAATCGCACTTCCAAAATTAAAGAAATACAACTCATTTCTAATATCAGAAATGTTAATGGACCGCTATCATCCCAAAGAGCAGCCTGCCCTAAAATATCCATCCAAACCTTTACTCAATAGATCATCTACCAGCAACATGTTTTAGATGAAGCACCTTAGGGCTTCTATTTAGAACTGAACCTATTTCTAATATTCGTAATAACAAAAACAAAATTTTTTTTTGAGTTGTGTCCCTTTCATTCTGGATGTATGGTATGTTGTCAACTTTTATTACTCAAGATTGTTGGTGATTAAATATGTAAATAACTTTTGGCGAAAATGGTCTATACTATTATTCTTTAAGTATCTTGGAGCTTTGTTCTCTTCTGAAGGCTCCAATCCAATCAAAGAGGTGGAACGGAGGTATCACAGTGCAACACGCATTTGTTGTGTACTTTTTTTACATTTTAACCTACTCAACTCCAACATTATACTGACTTCATCAGTATCTTGTTAGCAGGAGAATGGGTTGTGTCTTGTCCTTTGTTTCTTGTTTTTGCGCTAATGAAGGCTTGCAAAAAGCGAGACGAAAAGTGGGGAAATAAAAAATGCACAATTATGTTTCGATATCCTAACAGGAATAAGAATTCTTTTTTATGAAACATGCAAGAGTTCTCCGGAGAGCTAAGGGTCCGAGATAAAATCTCCAGGAAGGATTGATACGATAAATTGATTAATTCAAAATCGATTTTGAATGACTTAAGCCTTCTTTACACGATGACAGTTTTCTATCGTGCTAGTAATGTCCGGACAGTAAGATAGTATGCCAATGCCCTCTAGACTCTGTCCAGGCGGATTTTGAACACCTAATTGACACAAGCAATTTGTAAGTCACCATAAAATAGCTAGGATTTCTGGATAGTGGTAACGGGTGTTCCCACAAATAGTAATGCAAATCTCCATAGTAACCCACAAACAAACACGACATATAATACGTCACAAGTAGAAACGCCTGCAGTTTTCTGGTTATACTACGACATTGTAAAGCAGGAAGTTTCTAAACAACTAGAAGTTGTTAAAAGGGCTAATTAATGAGCATAGTGGATGAAGGGGTTATATGACACATTTGCTTAAATTGAATTTATTATTATTTATTTTTTTCATGAATGAACATGTTATGTGATGTTTTGTCACATAGTACATAGACATAGAAAGACCTGAGCGAATGAAATTGCTATTCAATAAGACATTACATAACATATTCCTTCATCCATAAAAAAATATGAATTTAAACTAAAATATCCCATGAGCCCTTTAATTTAATTCAGCATCATTGTTATTTGGGAATAAACAGTAATTTATTTAAAATTATTCAATTTATATAACATTTATCTAAACTTTTTAACAAGTTTATTAATATAGTGAAAATAAATAACTTATACATGTATAGGAAATGAAATTAACATTTGTACGCTAAAGTGGCTGTTGTAAAAAGTCCTTGCACCCGAGTAACGAACTATTACACAAAAAATGTGTGCTCACGAGGCGATCATAGACAGGTAGCACGCGCACTCAGCCCCCTCTGCACTTTTTGGCACAGCCAAGCATTGCGGGCTGCGTCCGTCAGAATGAAGGGGTTCCATTTCTTTTGGTTAAGTCAATCTTAAATAAATATCTTATATTTTTTTTTACTACTATAAAATAATTATATTTTTGTTCTATTAAGTTAGAGGGATTATATGCACTAATGGAATAACCGTTACTGCTATAAAAACTAAATTTAAATAAAAAAATATTTCTCCTACAAGTATTTAATAATGCCGTTGGATACAACCAATTTCAAGTTCAGAAATAATAGTAACATAGTAATCTGATGAGCAGGTTAGGTTGATAAGCCACTCCCGCGACAGATACTGCCATGACCGTAAGTGCTGTCATGACGACGACAGTTAACTGCCAGGGCTGCTACTGTCGCGGTAATTATCACCGTTTAAAAGGGTCTTTAGGCATTTTTGTTTATTACGTTATCTATATGTATCAACATAAATCATTTTCTCAGGAACGGAAACAGTGTTAAAAAAAACTTCAAATCGATATGAAATACCGAATTTGATTAGAAGTATCTGCATGCGGTAATGTTTTTTTAAATTGGATAAAACATGACATACTTGTGTTCTTTTAAGTATCACGTTTTTTATTCAATAGGAAGTGATCACTCAAAAACTATTCAAGGCAATAAAGTGTTAATGGCACCATCGCACAGAAGAGATAATTCACATTAAGAAATATAGTTTGGCTTCACTAAATCCGTTTTAAGGTGACTTGCAGGCGAAGTTTTTTTTTTTTTTTAAAGTCACATATAACTTGTAAATCACAAATAAATTTCTCAGCCCCCTATTGGGCTACAGATACTTCAAGGAAAACTACTACCTTTATTAGGCTTTAATTTCGTATTAATGAAGACGAGGTTTCTTTTCAGATTGGTCTAGAATTGGTTCCTGATTTCCCAAAAAGTGTGGTGTGAATTAGGTTTCCCCGGCAAAGAAGTGTTTTGAGAATGAAATTTATTAAATTCACGTTGTTTCTAGTCAAAAATGTCAGTCTCATCCAATAAGAATATCTTTAAGTGCTTTTCTTTATTTTTTAAAGCTGTAATAAATATTTATACACCTTTAAATATTTAAGCATTATTCATTTTAAATTATCAATGTTTATTTTATTTTTATTTTCAGGGACGGTTTCGTTTCATATTTAATGTCATAATTGTTTTGCTTAATTTACAGATTTTTTTTTGTAAAGTTTTGTTTTATTTCACAAAGAAGCTTTGTATTCATTATTTCTGTGTCCTTCTCCTTTATTTCATTCATTTCTAGAATGGAGATTTTTTGAGTTTTTCTGTAATAATGAGCGAAATTTTATGACATAGCTCCAATATTTCGTCCATTAGCAAAAATGTATGATCCATAGGAAATGAGGATCATCTAATAAATACAGTTGTAGTTTATAATGTACATTCGGGGATTAAAAGGGAAAACACGGCAGACTCCGATTATATCCTGGAATAACCTTTCGGAGGTCATGAACTGAGCTTACCTCTTTGTTGAAGAGTGCCACCTTGCAGGTGTTGATGAAGGCGTGGATCTGATCAATGGTCGGAGGTTCGAACTCCAAGACGTCAATCGGAGTCCAGCGGAAGTTGAAGGGGAAGTACTCGAAGGGCGGCTGCTTCTCGGGGGACAGGGAGACAAGATGGACGATACCGTTCTCGACGAGGAACTTGATGTTCTCTTTGCTCTTCGGGTATCCCATGATGGCCAGCTCGCCCTTGATCACCCACTTGAAGTTCCATGGCGCGAAAGAGTCCACGCTGTCCAGTTCGGAGCTCATCTTGGACTGCCCCTCAGGCAATGGTGGGGTGGAAATAACGTCGCAGTCTTAGCCTGTAACGTGTTACTTGAAAGTATCACTTACTGCGATAACGTGTTACCAGAAAGAACCAGTGATTGGTATTCACTCGATCACGAACGAAGGCATTGGCAATACTTCAATAACAGTTGAAATGAAGTGCGATCATGGTATGATAACTATCGATCTTTGAACCGAATCACTTTTAGTCGATATTGTGATCTGTGATTATGGGAAATCGATATTTCCCATTATGTGGGTACTAGTTTACAACTCATGATTAGAGATTTGCAAATAAATTGGGTATTATGGAATTTATAACTTACTATAGAAATTTTTTAAATAATGATATTTAGAAAGGGAATAAAAAATGGCATTATTATAATAATAGACTGGATATTAATTCATTATGATGTTAATATAAGTTAGGTTTTTATTTTTTGAACGAAATGACGATGAAGGTATAATGAATTATAATAACGTCAAAGTATTAAAGAAGTTTAAGTCAAAGTAATTTTTATTCAATATTTTTTTCACGGTATGTTTCACGTTATTTTTTTCATGATCTCACGTTAAATTTTTACAAGAAATGGAAGATAACCTAATTTTTACATTATGGAAATTTGTCAATTTTATTATTGATAATGATTCTTGTTTCATCCTTCACCATCTGGATACATCTTATAATTTCATGTTCTTTATAGTATAATAATATTTATATTTAAATTATTCCATAATATCCATATTCTTCATATTTTGTCAATTGTTAAAATATTTAGAAAAATAAAAATCTCAACGAGGAATGAAAGTAAACAATTATAGTAGAATATTTAAATATCAATAATAAAATTGACATAGGAAGATATTTTATTTACACAGTACCTCATAAAAATGATTAATTAATAAAATGTTTCAATTATACCGAATTCAATTAAACTGGAAATCTCTCCGATCTAAATAATTTCCGATAGTGAAGCAGTGTGACAAATATTGAATTCACATATCATTAAAATAACCTGTTACCAGATCACGATATCACTTGGTAGCTGTTACCCTGTAACAAGTTATCGAGATGTCACTGTTTAGTTGTCACTACCACATCACAAGGCAGTGGGCCACTTGGCAAGGAGCTGTAGTTGTCAGCTGATGTACATTGTTGCCAACGGTCGATGTGCCAAGCGTTATTTAATCAAGTTTAACAATGTATCTGATATTCAATCTATGGCCAGACAAGTTGAGACGGTTTGACTAATCTAAGGTGACTGTCAAAACAATCCTATTTACAAAATAACCTATATATGTATTAATAGGTAAGCAATTTTTTTACGCTACACCTCCAATTTACACAGTAGTGTATGGAAATGTGTAGTCATGTTTTTACTTTTCTACGAAGAAGGAGCTAAGATTTGAGAGAGCTGGTATTTTATTACGGCAACTTATTTTTACACACGGCCAATTATTTGTCATATCAAGCGGGGTCAGAGGCGAAGCTAGGGTAGGGCGAAATGTCCGAAAATAATTTATTTTTTCCCTTCTTTTTTAAGCTCCGAAAATAAAATATATTTTATTGGATTTAAGTCGAATATAAGTTTAAAAAGTAATCATGAAATAATGTATTCAATAAGCAGACTATTTACGATACCGATCGATACAAGAGAAGTATCGATTGTTCGATACGTAGTATCGAAGTAATCAAAAATAAAAATAAACTATCGATACTTTCCTTTGGACACCATGTAGTTTTGCTATCGATACCACTAATTCAACATTCCGTTCGATACCTTAGTAGTATCGAATATTTGATTCAAGTGCTTGGTATCGAGATTATGTCGGTATCGTATTGCGCTTGAAGCAGATGATTTGGAATTATGGCAGGGGGCGGCAGAACCGATATTAGGACCAAGTATGATTTTGCCGCCTAGATAGCTAGAGGTAATATATTTCGAAGTAAATATCAACTGATTTTTACTTCCTTGTACGAAGTAAAGGAAGAATTGTAATCACGAAAATTTTCGGTTTTCAAATTTCAAAGGAAATATCCATTTTGACCATCTCTGAATTCATTTTGACTTGTTTCGTCGTGGCGTGTGTACGTACGTGCGTTCGTATTTCGCATAACTCCAAAACGGTTAGCTGTAGAAAGTTGAAGTTTTGTATTAAGGGTTGTTGTAAAATCTAATTGTGAACCTCCCTTTTTGGTCACTGCATGATCACCGGAAGTGGTACTTCACTTGTAGGCCATTATTTATTTCCATCAAAAATTATATTTAAATATAATGTAAAACTTCTCACATTTAGTATTTATAATTTATATATTGATTTAAATAGCATACTAGATTTTTGTTTAAATTGGGAAACCGGAAGAAGTACTTTACTTGAAGGTCATAGGAAACATTCATAAAAAATTATATTAAAATATAATGTAAAACATCTCAAATTTGATAAATAAGACTTTTATATCATTGTAAATAATATACTAGATTTTGGTTAAAATTGGTAAGCGAAAGGGGTACTTTACTTGAAGATCATAATAAACTTACATCAAAAATTATATTATATAAAGTTAAATTATATTAAATTATAAACTTAAATACGGAGATCATATGGTTCGGTGATAAAGGTTACAAACGCGACTTTTTTTTCCACTCTAATTAAACATTTTTATTCCTTTTTTGAAGTGTTAAAATTGAGTGTAAAATAATTGTTTTCCTCCCCATTTGTGAGCTGAAAATGTCTGCAGTACGATAATAAGATGTAAGTGGATTTTTCCGCTTAAAATGTCGGAACCGTCGATTTCCAATTCTTTATCTAGTGACATTGACAGTTCTAATGTTGTCAAGGAACACGAAGAAATCTCTTGGGAACTTGTTACCTACTGAAAGAAAACGACGTGTAATAACGGAATGAGACCTCCAGAAACGAGAGTATGTGTGTCAATAGATGGATGTCGCGATGCCAAATGTCGTTTTTGAGATTCTGCAATATTCGGAAACTAGTAACCAAATTCAGGGTTACTATTTGAGTCACCGATTTATAGTTTAATAGGCGAACAAAGAAGTCATGTGTTGTCCACATCAGATATTTATTGCAAATACAAACGGTATTTCATAGAAAACAATAAAAAAGTAGAATAAAAATCTTAAAATGTTATAGTGCTTATTAATCTAACTATTAAACTCGTATAGACAATCTATAGTTATTAGTAGAGATCTTTGTATGCCTTGAGGAATCCCGAGACCTTGGGTTTGTAAGCAAGTGCACTTACTATTTGAGGGACTAAAGGATCTCAAATAGTTATCTGATAATAATTTTTCTATCTTTTTTGAGTTATTGCTGTAATTGTTTCATTACTTTATATCTAACGAAAATAGTAAATAGTTTCGAGAAAAAAATCACATGGGGAGGTGATATGATCAGCCAAAGTAAAATCCACTGAGGTGCTTTGCAAGTTATTTTGCTTTGGTATGTAATTTAATTCTGCCATTTTTGGTTTGGACATAGCTAAAGAGTTATCAACATATAATATTTTAAAAATAATTAAATTCGATCTACAGTTAAATTTAATTCAGTTACCTTAATTTGATAAGTAATTTTATTTTATTTTTTAACGAATGATGAAATAATGATATTATAATGATAAAATAAGTAGATGAAACAGATGAGAATTAGGATTACATAGAATAAATTAAAATTTTAAAAATTGTATATTGTGTATAAAAAGTTTATATAATAAATTGTGTAAAAAAAATCAGCCTTTTTGAAAGATAAAATTATAAATAAGAAAGAGGATGCCTTAGACAAGCCGGTGTGAGATCAATGAACCTTCTTGCACCTGTACATCCTCCTGATCTTCTGGATGTCCTGCTTCGACGCGTTGTCCCTCTGCCCAAGTTCGATGCCGGGCTGTTTGGGGACGATGGTAGGCTGACCGTTCGCCGAGAAGGCGTTGGCCGAGTAGTGCATCACGCTTTTATAATCGTAGTTGATCCCCATCGCGTCTGTGTCCGATTTCTTGGCTTTGTCGAAGTTCGATTCACGACCTGAAAGAAAACAAATATTTCAATCTCTTGAAGAGAATAACAAGTGGATTTATTTACAAAGATTTGTATTACTCTAAAAAAAAAAAGGTCTGGATTAGTGATGAAAAAAAAAATTAAAATATCGATGCCTGCTTGGCAATCCTAGCCAAAACTTCTGAGGATTTAATGACGGGATATAAAAATCCAAAATAATTTGTAAGTAATCAAGTAACTCCTAAGATGGAAGTAAGCAAGTTACACCTGGTAACCTGTAATAATCCATCTTTCTTGCAGGTACAGTTGTAATTAGTTTGATGACAAAAAAAACAAACTAAAACCTCGAAAGTTAAACACAGACGTTACCGACACATCGGTCTAAGAACATCAATCTCTGTTTGCCAGTCCAACTCATGGTTCACTTCATTGGTAGTAGATAAGGACACTAAACCAAAGCAAACTACCAGAAAACAAATACACCAATTAAAATGCCTAGTTACACTCGATGTATATGACAGACACCTACATGGACATACAGCCCACTCGTATAAACAAACTACTGCAGAACGTGATGAACAAATGGTTTATATTTACCAAAGCCCGAGCTTTACGACAGTGCTAAATTTGGTCAAAATTTAAACTAATACCCAAAAACATAAAGCCTCCACTCATAAAGACAGCAGTACGATTTTTTACCTCTTTTGCCAACGCGGTAAGTGAAAATCGACGTAAGATACCTATCTAAAGGTAGAAAAAGAACCCATCTTTATCAGAAAAATGAATATAGCTTTATTAGGTATGGCACATTCAACAGACATAACTTCCATGTTACCTGAATCATCAACAACACTAAACATACGCTTGAAACTGTTGACAGAAGAACGTGTTTGATATTGTTACCTGGCTGGATGTTTTGGAAGTTGATGATGACGTATTGGTCCCTCTCCCACCTGTTCTGTTCGTGGAGGAACCCCAGAGCATGCATCATCTCGTGCATCACCGTGCCCTTCTTTACAAGACATCCTGGCGATTGGAGGTTCAGTTCTTGGGCGCCACCGATCCTGCCCACAGAGCTCCAGCAGCCTGTTGGTCCGCTGGTGATTACGACGTAGTCCTGCTCGTTCGATCTAGGAACGAATCTGAAAGAAAAAAAAATATATATCAAGGAATAGTACAAGGGATAATATATAATAGATGAACTGGAAACGAGAGAACTAATTGAAACATTGTACGCAGACATATATCAACTGAATATATAATTGATGTTTTTTAAAAAGCTAAAGCACCAAAAATTCGAAATTTAGGTTTCAATTTTTCATGGGACGTAAACACAACTTCTATCGATTCCCACTCGTAATAAATCGAAAAAAAAAATTGGAAATACTCTAAAAATCGACTACTGATGACGTAAGACCAAATACCAACGACTCTTAGTCGTCACTCGGGCTTTAACCAGCGATAGAAGTCTAAAAAATATATTATAATTATAAAAGTTTTTCCACCTTTTGGACACAACAAAGAATAAATTTTTAAAAAAATATATTGTAATTTGGGTGAAAAACGTCGTATGCGTTTCCTGTAAAGTTTGCCAGATGGCGCTTACGCCTTTTTACTTCCTTGTACGAAGTAAAGGAAGTATTGTAATTCCGAAAATTTTCAGATTTCAACGGAAATGTCCATTTTGACCATCCCTGAATTCATTTTGACTAGTTTCGTCGTGGCGTCTGTACGTACGTACGTTCGTATCTCGCATAACTCAAAAACGGTTAGCCGTAGAAAGTTGAAATTTTGTATTTAGGATTGTTGTAAAATCTAGTTGTGAACCTCCCTTTTTGGTTACTGCTTGATCAACAGAAGTGGTACTTTACTTGAAGGTCAAATTATATTAAAATACTATGCAAAACTTCTCAAATTTAGTATTTATTACTTATATACTGATTTAAATAATATTAACATCAAAAATTATATTAAAATTAAATACAGAAATCATATTTTTTGGTAATAAAGGTTACGAAAGCAATTTGGTTTCCAATCCAATTAAACATTTCTATTACTTGTTTTAAGTTTTAAAATTGAGTGTAAAATACTGGTTTTCCTCCCCATTTTTGTGTGTGTGTGTGTCAATAGATGGATGCCGCTAGTCGTTTTTGAGATACTGCAATCTTCGGAAACTAGTAACCAAATTCTGGATCACTTTTTGAGCCACCGATTTATAGTTTAATAGGCGTACAAGGAAGTCATGTGTTGTCCACATCAGATATTTTCAAAACATTAGGTCGATATATTATTATCTTGGCCTATTACAGAAGGAGGGAGGTTAAACCACTGTTTCACCGGTTTTGTTTACAAAGTATGGTCAATCCTTAAAATATTTGGTTGTTTATTGGCTTTAATGAGATTAGCAAGACCTGGTTATCTGAGAGGTTACCAATCTATCCTAGCCAGATTTATAGACTCAATATTTAAATATTTCTTTCTATTATTTACCATAATAATAATATTACATATATTTAAGATATTAATTGAAAGATGTTTTGGATGATTATAATGTTTAGTGAATTAAAACAAATTCAATACATCAAAATTTACTCAGGTTAAAAGAAAGACAAAGATAACATTTATATTAATATAAGAGGCCTTGTAAATTAGCGCAACATACTCTCAATTAAGAAGCGACGCCAGTTAACAGTTCGTTAACAAGAGCGTGTTTTTCACTTTCGAGAGAGATAGACATAATCTCCATAACATAAACCTCAACCGTAAAGGCCTCTGATTGAACAGGACCCTATTTCATAATAATGTACAAAAGTACAATTATAAGCGGTAAAAATACTAGTGAAAAGATTTGTTTTTAGAGGTTAGTGGTTACTTATCGTCTTTAGATAATAATATTATTCAATGTTTTTTTTTTTTTTAATTTACTAATTTTAATATAACTATTCTAAATTTTATCGTATTTTAACATTTTACAGTGTTAGTCATCCGTGAAGTAAGGCATAGGCTACCTTGTACTTCTAGTTTTGTACTATGAAGCAGATGTCTATAAAGTAAAGTACAAGATGTTATATAGTTGCTATATATTGTTAAAACATTGTTATAATGTTCAAATTTAATAGTTATATTTAAAAAAGTAATTGAATACAATTATTATTATCTAATGACGATAAGTAACTTGTAACCTCTCAACACGAACCTCTCCACTTGAAACTTGCACTTGTACTTTATTGTGAAATAGGGCTCAGGTTAGTGTACTAAATAACATTAGACAAGAAATGTTTGTACATACTCGTATTTACACTTATAAACTTTAACGTTACATAATGGGGTTTTTAAAGTATATTTTTTTCACCATAGAGATAAGTACAATTGACCAAGAGAGAAATTGTTAATTACCAATCAGCAATGATTTTGACATGAAGTACAGTATTTAACTTCTAGCAGCTAAAGAGGATAATGATGTCACAACCTGAAAATTATTATTATAAACAATGGCGTACGCAGAGAGGGGGGATTGAGGAATATATCCCCCCAAATGTACGTAAAGAAAAGTTTGGATTTTAAGTAATATTTTCGGTAATTTTTAACAATAATTTTTTTACAATTTTCATGCTTATCCTTAAAATTTACTCTAAATTTGACGATTATGGACATACAGGTGATTACTTTCCTTCTTCTAATTAAATCCTCCCCCCCAAAAAATTAATATTGCCGAAAAAAAATTCTGCTTACGTCCCTGATTAATTATAAAAAAAGTATGATGAAAATTAGTGTTGACAAACTGCCTTAGTAAAGACCAGATTCGCTTTAATTTATGCGAGTGAATTGCAGATTGTGGCGACCTCTATTGAAAATTCTATTTAACCATTGAGGACTTTTGAATAGCTTACTTTCCATTATTACAATAGTATTAACAACCTCTCTAATTACAGTTCTTTATCTTTATATCGAAAGAATTTAAAAGAAACTGGTGTGTCATTGTGAAGTTGTCTTTAAATAAGTTAAATGTATAGTCGTTAACAAGGTATCGTGTTGAACGAACCTTAGCTGAACGGTATCGAAAATTAATATTAACTTAACCTTTGAACTTCTCGTATTACAGTAAGGACATTACATATGCAATGATTTTTAAATATGTACCGAAACGTAAATGAACACTGAACTGTCATTCGCCTAAGGCTAAGCATTTATTACAATACTAAAGATTTGATTAAGATTATTCTGGAAAACTATTTGTCTCAGAAATTTTATAGTCTAATACGAACCTAAAAAAAGCATCATTCGAGGTAAAATTAATCTAACCTATTTTAATAAGTAAGAAAATTAAAAGTTTTAATTTATCTTTTGGAGGATGAATATTTATTTTTTATGACTTGCATGGTAACTAACAGAGACGTAGAGGTACAGCAATTTATTGTGGGGGCGGGGATAGGAACAAAATCTAAAATTTCCTAACAATTTTTGACTGGATCACCCAACTATATTAAATATTTTAATTTTCCAAACTATATTAAATATTTCAATTTTCCCAAATATATTAAGGAGTATCGTGATTTTTCCAACTTTTTTGGATTTGAACTTTTCATTTACCTACTATTTCATTGCGAATGTTGACATTTTACCATATATTTTTTTATTCAAACACAATATTGTATCGATAAAATCCAAATTACAAATTTGTAATCTGTAATTTGTAATCTTGAACCAACAAGTATTGACATTGATTTTAAATTCCAGTAACTCTTTGAGCAATATCTTTTACCACAATTTTCTCAGCTTGAAGTAGGTTTTCAAATCCAAAACTTTTTGTGTTTTCAAATCATTATAAGAAAGGTGTCATTTCTTATAATGATTCTATTCCTCTCATGGCGACGTACGTAGTAAATAAGTGGTCCCATTTTGATTATTTTTTATTTGTTTGCATCTTTAGTCTAATTTTAATATAATTTATTGAGTTATGAACTAGTATAGTTAGAATAGACATGCCCATTTTATTTTATATATAAGTTGGAAGAATTTTTAAAGCATTAATTTTTACTCGTTATTTTTTTTAAATTGTTGATTGTAAGTAAAATTTTATGATACTTATTATATTATAAAGAGTTAACTAGAAGAAGAGAGAATGAAAAAAACAACAAAAAAAACGAAAATATACAATATAGAGGCAAAAAAACAATACCTTGTAAGGAAATATGATTAAACGATAATAATATTGTTGTAAAAAGAATAAAATGTATCTACATACATATATTATTAATAACTTTTATGAACTATTTATTATTTATTCAATATTTATTTTATATATCAGTCAATCCTTCCTTTAATGGTGATCTTCTCAATTATCATTTATTTATATATATGTTTTATCCATGTAATATAAATCATGTATGTTTTATGTAATTATTATTCAAAATCAGATAATACTTATAAGACAAATTCAAGTAAAAAATACAATTTAATAACCAAAAATAAATGAACAAGTGAAAACACATAAATTACAAAATAAAATAAACTTCTCAGCTTCTTAAAATAACCTCAAGAGGGCTCCATCCCCTGAATTACTATACATTATGTTCTGATACATTTTTTCAAATTCAAAAATAATTTAGTAACAAATTCTTACCTATTTTGCTTACAATGGTTTATGTTTTCTGGAAGTAGGTCATCATTTAAGTCATTAATCTGAAAATAGGAGAGGCAGAGACGGTGGGCTTCAAAGGAACAATACCGGAAGCCGTCCTTCGGCCGACGCCATGATTGATGGATGTCAAAAAAAGGTTCGTTTCCGTTGCAGAGGCGTGTTGAGAGATTTTGCAACAAGGAAGTGCTCAATAGCATTCTTTCCTCTCAATTTCCATTGTTCCTGTCCAGCTCTTAGCTTTAGATGGCGATAGATCATAATTCTAAATGTCACCACGCCTTTAATAAGACATAATTAATTTTGTGACAATTAACAGCTTTACGCAATTTATCTCCAATCTAGAGGTTAGAATCTGATTCTTCAGCATGTAACCTTTGCAAACGACTCATGATCATACAGCATCAGTCGTTCATGATCAAATAGTAAGTCAGTGCAGAAAGACTGAGAGCCCGTGGAAAAAAATGGTCATCATCTGAAGAAAACTTTGTTGGCATTTTTTTGAATCTTTATAGCATTGCCATTAAAAAATAAGAGTCTGCCTGTTGGATGAAAAAAAAAAAGCTAAAACACTCGAAATTTTAGGACTTTTTTTTGGTTTTTCGCCTATAATTTCTAAATGGCGCATTCTATCGAAAAATGCACAGTATATTAAATTAAAGAGCATTAAATTATGCGTCTAATGAGTACCACAAAATAATAATTTGGTGAAGTGTTGTGGTAGAAAACAACAGTCGAAAAACGACGATTTTGTCAAAAACAAAGACAGAATACTACTATTTATGAATCTGCAGCTTGGATATTAATACTCTAAGAGAAAAAAAACATAGAACAAAAGTTGTAGAGCATCAAGCATTGTTAAATTCTGTCAAACCCCTCGAAAGAAAAAAATGGAATAATGTCGATTTTCAGATATCGATATGGATTGTCCCTTTTCTAAAAATCTAAGTTTCTCCTTATATGTTTTTCGCCATCTTGAAAAACCGCTAAAAAAACCTTTATTTCATTTTTTCCAAGATAACTCGCTTCCAGTGCATTAAAGGTAAAAATTTGTTATTTCCAATTTTTAAGACAGTTAATAATATGCACGTTTATTTTGCATCTAATATTTTTAAATTCGCTACTTAGATACCGGGCTATGAAAATTTGCGAAAATGACCTAATATTCAAAAAGTTGGATATGTCACTGGTTTCGCATTAGATATGATTTATTTGAAGCAGGCATAAAACTACCGACGCCCCAGATGATAAAAAACCTTGGCTGCTGACGTTAGAAGACAAAATTGAAATTCGCCGCTGTTGCGCTAAGGAGACAGGGCTCCACATGAATCACACAATTTTCAATTGATCATCTTTTAATCTATTGGTGATGTCGGGGGTGGACCAGGGCAGTTTAGAGACCGTGGGGATCAAATATTGAAGAGTCACTTTAGGTTTCTATGGTGGGGTTCCTCGAGAGCCCTGTCTCCTTAACGAGACGGCCGCGAATTTTAATTGTCAATATTTTTTTTTTAATCTTTACATTCAACTTTTTGAATTTTTAGGTAGTTTTAGCAGATCACGCCTCTATATCTCAATAGCTATTCCGAATATTAAAAAATATAATATTCAAACTTGCAAGGAAATTTAAGGTTCTTTAAAATTGGGAATGACAAATTTTTACCTAAAATGCACTGGAAGAGAGTCACGAGCATTTTGGAAAAACTCAAAAAGTTTTTTCTTAGCAGTTTTTCAAGATGACGAAAAATATTGAATATTGAAGCATATAATTAAGACAATGAGAGATAACATTACAACAGCAAAGGAAGGTTATTATTAATGTAACTTATTTTCGCTCTTCCATATATTTCCTTCCGTGTAGTTCAGTATATGTTACGCTGTTAAAAGCGCTTTAAAAAAATTTCTAGTATTTGCGAATATAAGTATACTTTTATCTTAACACATATCATTGAGATTTTTATTTATTTATTACATCTCAAGACACATATAGATAGTCTAATAACTAATGAAAAAGCTATAAAAAGAAATTACCTAACACAAGTTCGCTTGTGGTACTCCTGGATGGCGGCCTCTATCATGGACAGGTCATGCGAAGAGAAGGAGGCCCCAATGACGTAGGGCACGCGGCCCCCTGGCCACCGGGCCGAGGTAGCCTTCAGGCCGTTCCTGGCCCGTGGCGGAGGGAAGATGATGTCCCCCTCTGGGTAAGATCCGAGCTCTTCCACGTTGTGAGGGCTTGACACGTTCCAGCTGTAAGGAAGACAGTTTTATATAGTAGAGTAACATACATATATATTTTAATGCATTCCAATAGACCCATTTCAGGATCTATAATATGTAATAAATTCAATTTTTCAATAGTTTATAAATCATATATTTATTTAATTTTGTATTTAGATTTATTTATTAAGTTCAAATTCAATTAGACTTTTTTTAAATTATGTTTTCAGATCTATTATTTTTATGTATAGCTTTTGTTCAAATAATAATCCAGTAATCAGAAGTCTATGAAAAATACCTTGAGATAAACTTTTTTTTGGAGGGCGGGGGAATTTTTGAAAGATGAAGCCCATTATTCACTTTATCTTCGACATAAGGGGTTCATCTTCAGACTAAAGGAATCTGCGGGTACAATTAATACATAAATTGAACGGCTTAGAGCATTTTTACACAGTCTGACGAATGTTGGAGTCGGATGACAGCAATAGTCGTCGGAGCCGACATTCACTGAAGTCGGAGGTTCTCTTGATATGTCGGACAGGAAGGCGACACAAATAAACAGAAATAATATATGGTCATTCTATTTATTTATTTTTATTTGTATCTTATTAAATAAGAAATCATTACATAAATCTAAAAACAAGCCCTTAATAAGTCTCTATGACATGCACTTTGCGTAAATTGAAACTTTTTTGAGATTCAATGGAAAGGAAAAGAATTAAAGAAAATACACAATACTAAAAACAACAAATATTTATACAACAGTATAATGATGTAAATAGATTCTGTATAATTTAGGTTATTATAGTTTATTTTGTTGCCTTAAGTGGAGATTATTTATTACATTTGTGAACATGAGGACTTCATCCCTAGCTGTATAAAAGAAAAATACAATAACATTATAGTAGTAAAAAACAAAATATTGACAATATTTCTTTGAGACTGACAATGAGTAAACCAACAGAAACAGAACGCCTTCATTCTAACTGACGTAATCCGCAGTGCTCGAACAGTGAGCAGTGTTGCCAGGGTCAGCACAATTCTTCCAAAAATCAGTTAAATTTCATCCTAAAGTATGATAGCCCCCCTAAAATTAAATCACTTTTAATTAAGTTGTGTCTATTTTTTTGCTAGCAGAAAAAGGATAAATATTAGTTGTTTTTTTTTTTTTTGTTTTTTTAACCAGGGAATTTCTCCTTATGAAGTATGAAAAAGTAAAATAAAATATAAACAGTATATATTGAATAATCAATATACATTATTGCGTAAATTATTTTGCTCTATGAGCTTCAAGGTATCAAATTTTTCCTGTTTAGAATAATTAATTTTTTAGTTATTTTTATTTCTCTTCTAGTTTATTATTATTATTATATAGCCAGTTTTATTAAAAATCATGTTAATATATTAATATTAACTAATTTATTTGTAGTTTAATTTTATCAGTTTCATCTCATAACATTGTAAAATCATCGGTTTTCATTTTTCTCACTAAGTCTTTTTAATTATTAATTTTAATTCATTCACTGCATATACCATTGTTTTATCTTTTTGTATCTTGTTTATTCAGCCCTGAAGAAGACCTGCAAAGTGGGTCGAAACGTCGGTTCCTAATAAATAGTTTTTACTATTTGTGATCCATTTTTTTTTTTTTTTTTTTTTTTTTTTTTTTTTTTTTTTTTTTTTTTTTTTTTTTTTTTTACCGCCTCTCGGACCATCTCATTTCTTCATAAAGAGTATATAATAGACGATATTGTATTTATAAGCAATCTAAGCTACAACAACAATAATGCTACATTTGCAATAGTAGCAGGACAGTCACAGCAATTTTTTTTTTTAAAACTATAAACAGCTATGATTAGGAAAATAAGAACAAAAAAACAACTAGTATTCATGACTAGAATACATTTTTAGAATTTTGATTTTTAAATAAAAAAATATAAAGCTTCATTTAAAAACTCATAATCGTTCAATCTAAGTTATCGGGTGTTCATGTTTTCTGAATTGAATGCAGCTAACATCTTTGCGGTTAAAATATGAAATTATGAAAACAAACTTTAAAATTGTACCTTAAACGCAATATGGATTCAGTCGTTATTTTCAATGTTTTTTTTTTTGGAAAATGCCTGCTTTACACTGATTTAACCGGAGTAGTATAAACACAAAAACTGACGGAATCTCTATAAGCAGCGGGTATTTTACGTGGTATTTTTGAGTAGGTTACTATGAAGATCATTTGTGTGAACCCCCGTAGCTACAATAATCCATATCGCCATCAGTTGACTTGCCTGTCTGATATTTGCTGAACTGGAAGCACAATATTCAACTGTAATTATTAATTTTTTATAGATATGTAACCAAAATGAGGGCTTGGAAGGCGACGGGTTGTCGGATCCGACCCAGATAATTGCCGGTTCAAGTGAAAACTCCCGAAGTGTCATATCAAGAAATTATGACTGAAAAAATAATTTGAAAATACATTAACCGTTGTCATGGTACCGCCTAGTGACGTCATGCTCATCTGACCGCAGTGCATGATGGTCCAGGGACCGCCATCTTATGGAAGTTCATTTATTTTTATTAACTTTTGTCCAATGCTTAGTGTAATAAAATTATATTTTAAGTGTATTATTAATATACGGCTCATTATTTCATAATATAAGGATTTGGAAGGGTCTAATTTAGAATTATTTAGTAGATAAACTTTTTTTTTATTAATATTTTAAAAATGTTACAATAAATTTAAATATGAAGCCGAAGTTCGATGCCAATACTGTACTGTTTACAGACCTCCGTCCAACGAGCACCGTTCAAAATAAAGCCAGCAAAATCAGCCTTAAAACAATCATTCCCTAGAACGTTGACCATTCGGCTCAGCGTTTACAACTTTACACGCTCATTTCACCCGCTGCGATGCTATCACTTGGATTATATTAATAGAATCCATGATTCGCAATTCCGCTTTTTATAACCTCCTAAATTCTCCAATAGGCTCATCCTTCCTCGTATCACATATTCTACGCGATGCCTTATTTTCGAAGACTTTAATGCGTTGTTCTTCTTTCCTTCAATATATTCGATTTCCTTTAAACTATTCTTCCATTCCTTCAAAGTAAGCGACTACGTTTCGGACCCATAAACAACATTAAGAAGGAAATAGTTTCGTAAATTCCAACTTTCAGTTTCTGGAAAGATGTTCTCACTAAGCAACTTTGGATTATAGAAATAGTTAGGTATAATATAGAAAATATGAAAATTATAGGTAAATATTTTAAATAATACTTTTTATAAAGATAGATGAGATAAAGGATAATTTGAATTTTTGGATTGACTGCTTGAACACATAGATCAAATGAATACATCCTGTAATTTATAATTAGCATACGTAATGAGATCTATAAATGCCGTGTTGGGGAGCTTATATACTAAATACGGTCAGTGTCCTTCTGTTTTTGGAGTTGGCCCTATGTCACGGAACACAAATACACGGTAACAAGTTGTAACTTACAAGAAAGAGATGTTATCGGTAACATATCGTCGCGCCAACATGAAGACAAGTACTTAAATCTTGTGGTGCAATGTCTTCCCACAAAGTGGTTCACCTTCGTCTTAAGTGCTCAATTTCAATCTCACCCAATCTATATCATTCTGCTTCCCTCAATGGCGTTCACTAAGAGACGAAACCTAAACAGGAAATTTTTGCCGGTGGTTTCAATTATAAAAACATCATACAATAGAAGGGAATCCAGAGCGATATTAAACGCTGAGTTACATTATTAAATGTTGTGGAATAAGATTTGTAAAATATTAGTATCCGTATCATACATATATTGAGCCTATAGGAGCTCATTTTGGTTTATTATTTTCAATATTCGACCAACAAAAAAATATGTTTAACCTCCTCAAAATCTCAACTTTTACCTTTCAAGATACTTAAGATTCGGCCGTTTAAGAAGATGGAAATCCAAATAGATTTTTTTGTATATATGAGGATGAGCGAATGGGCCATCTCATATATATATATATATATATATATATATATATATATATATATATATATATATATATATATATATATATATATATATATTTTTTTTTTTTCTTTTTTTTTTTTTTCGGTTGGCTCTGTAGACCATGAAGATCCTTGGCCGCCCGATGTGGTGTTCATACATGGAAGACCACACCGCGATTCTCAATTTAGGTACACGGGGTTGGGTCATCACTCCTACACCCGGCCTATGTGAGTTGCCTCCTTTAGGCTGACGGGCCTCACATACCCGGGGGAGGGGAATAAATTGTTTGAATTATTTTATTCAGTTAAATTAAATTCATACCGGTACCGGGATTCGAACTCACAACCTTTAGGTTTGTGGTGCGTTAACCCGCTCGGCCACCCCGATCCCCTATATATATATATATATATATATATATATATATATATATATATATATATATATATATATATATACATATATATATATATGTATATATTTTTTTTTTTTTTTTTCCTTCATTAAGGACCGAAGCTTACTTATCTTGAAAGAAGTAAAACTTCAGATTTTGAGTGGGGGGGGCTTAAATATTTTTTTTCTTGGTTGATTATTGAAAATAATGAACCAAAATGAACTGTTATAGGCTCAATATCTGTATGAGTACTCATATTTTACAAATCTTATTTCACAACATTAAATAAAATAACTCAGCATATATATCATTCTAGACTCCCTTCTAAATAAAACTGTTTGGAATACTTTATAAATATATATATATATATATATATATATATATATATGATAGAAATACATATGATATATAATATATATTGTTATTTATATATGGTATATTATATCCACCGTCAAATAAAGAAAATAAAAAATGGTGATTCTTGTATGGAGCGCCGGATATAATTATTCGAATACTATACCATAATGCAATAATTTGCAGCGTTTTAAAAATGGTAATTCAAAAATCGTCAAAGAATTTTGTTTGTTTTGTTTAGATTCAGGTAAATTAAGATTGTGAACTGTTCTACATAATAAGTTATTTGATAATACATGACAACAAGAGTTGACCACAATGGCGGAGAGAAAGAGGAAGTGTAGCCGAGTCAGCTGACATTGAAGATGGTTCATTTCCAAGCGGAAAGCTCCCACGCACAAGGCTCCTGTCAGATAGTTCGCTAATGACTCAGTCGCGAAATAATTTTCGCATTGTTGACCTCGCTGTTGGGGGTCACTATTTCGAACGGTCTCAACACCAGGTGTGCCCGTCCACCTGGTCCCAACTGCGGGCACATATGGGTATCATTTTTTTTTTTAATCATACTTTGATTGTAATTTATCCCTGCTACTTCGGTTCTCGAACGGATTCGGAAATAATATTTCCGCCATCGCCTTCAGAAGAGGCAGCGGACTTTCGGGAGTTCCGATAGGAGTTGACTAACAAAATGTTTACAGTCAAAAAGTTTTTAACAAATATATGGAAATTAAAAAAAATCACGTTCTTCGATATCATACCCTGACAATAATTTATAAATGTGTATGTTGTTTATAGTTTAAAGAGAAAATAAAGTGTTGTTTATTGAGTCGAGGTTAGCATGAATATTAAATTTTGATTCATTATTCAAACCAGGGGCGTATGCAGAATTTCTTTTCGGGGAACGATAGATATACAAGAAGAAGGTAATTAATCACCTAATTGTCTATAATCGCCAAATTGAGCATAAGTTTTATGGGAAAGCATGAAAATTGGATCAAAAATTACCCAAAATACCGAACTTATGGTGGTGGGTAAGAAAATCATATTTGTTCGTACATTTCGGGGAGGGGAAGGCCTCTCTTCTGCCAACGCCACTGATTCAAACTTTCACAGAAAATAAGACAAGAAGAGTTGTGAATAAATTTTGTTGCAGATAAAAAATGTTCCAGCTGTACTAGTGTTATTATGACCACTTAACTTAACACTTAATATTGATTTTAAATTGTAATATCATTAGTATGTAATTTTGTGAAAAATTTGTATTTTATATAAAACAACAAACTCTTATTATTATAATGTAATAGTAAATTTCGATTTAATAATACCTTAATCCATACAACTCAGTTGGCTCTGCAGTGAGCTATTGATAATTTTTAGTTGATTAGTTTAATACAAAAATATTTTAGAAACGGGATATTCAGTTTTATAATGGATTCCATTACTATTCGAATCGCTTGTTTTTCATTTTCATATTCCCACTCACTTGTGTGGATCGTATGGGAGGAACTTTCATTAGCGAATCTCGATAGTGGTAAAGGTAAAGGTAGAGACTTATTATTTGAACCATGATAAAAAAGTCAACTCTTCCAGGCCGTATTCGAACCTGCACCGCTTTCAAGAAGAGCAGAGCGTGCCGATTTAGTGGCGCAACTTGCTCACTCTCACGTCGATGAAGTAAAATCGATAATATTCCATAGAGGCAGTGAATGTAATAAATAAAAAAATTCATATACTTCATCTTTGTAAATATTTTATTTATATCTTTGTAAATAACGGTATTATATTATTTTTCAGAGTGAATACCGTATAATTTGTTAGCCAGTTTACCCAGAGTATGGATGTATATTTTATAATATAATAATAAATTACAAGTGTTGATGAAATAAATATGCATTTGTATTCTAAAACGTATTTTGATTTAAAAAAAAAAAAGTTCTCAATACTGTAAAAGCTTTCAGTTTTTCGATCACCATTTTGCTAATTATTTTTTAAAACCAATATAATCTTTTTTAGCATGAAATTTTCGGTAATTTGATACTATACACGATTTTTTATGATTAAAAAATATTCAACCTCCCCCCCCCCAAAAAAAAACGCATTTTGCACACTCAGATTTTTTTAGACTCACAGTAAGTCAAAAAGGTACCAATATCGAACTAAAAAATTCAAACCCGTCTTTGTGGGAATTAATTACACCTAAAATGGAGATATTTCCTTAACTACAAGACTAGGTAAACTGACTAAGACTAAGACTAGGTATACAACTCCACGTTTAATGGCACACAGGAGTTAGAGGAAGAAGAAGTTAGGACCATTCCAAACTTTTTAGTAAAATTTTTAATGTTTTTTATTATACATTTTTTTTTTCACAAAATGTTTTGATTTTGCTGTGTTTCTGTTTTTTTAAAGACGAGAGAGAAGACACGTACCAAGAACGGTTTTAATCACTGGGAAAAAATATTTTAGTACAAATAATTTATTTATTTATTCACTTCTTTCAGTAAAAAATATGGTATGCATACAATGACAATACAGATAGTAATAACCCTTATTTTTAAGCTTATTAATAATAATAATAATACATGGTTTAGCGAACCGTAAGGTTCGATGCCGATACCACCGATCGCTGTTTACAAACTAGCGTTCAAACCCAACTCCGTAAGATCAATCTTAACGCAATCCTCCCACTTACGTTTCGGTCTACCCTTCGGACGTTTACCAGTCGGCTTAGCCTTTATTAATTTTTTAGGGATTCGTTCGTTACAAAGACCAAAATCTTTAAAACTTATTTCAACCGTGGCGATGCTATCACTTGGATTATATTAACAGGGTGCATGCACCGCAATTCCGTATTGTTTAACCTCGTAATTCTCCAATGTATCATCCTTTTTTTCGTACAAAATATTCTACGCAATAAATTATTATCGAATATTTTAAGGCGTTGTTCTTACTTAAAAGTTAGCTGCCACGTTCACACAGATTATTAGTCGTCTAAAGTACAAAATAATCTAATAAATAAATTTATAAACTTTTTTTTGTCTCTCACCTCCCAAAATAAGAAATAAATAGCAAAAGTTAACCTAATTAAGTGTGTTTTGTGGTCGATAATCGATAGGAAAGGACTATTTGTAGACCAACAGCCTGTTTTCTTCTAACGCATCGAAGGGTCAGGTTTATCATTACCTGAATATCTACGAGTGGTAGAAAAAAAAATAATATTCTACAACGACTGGGACTCGAACCCAGTAACTTTCCCAATGAGTTACTCCGCGCATCTAAATCTTTATAACTAAGATAATTCAATTAAATGAATACTATTTTCATTAACAATATTTCAAAGATCATATATAATATATTTTAAAAAAATCAATAACTTTTATTTTTCTTTTGAAATTATATAAATTATCAATTTATTGTTATTGTAATGTTAAATCGGTTCCAAAGAGGTAAAATGTTAATATATATTAATTATATTTTTAAACAGAATTTTAGAAGATTCCTTTCCAAGAGATAACTACAAATTTATAATATTATGAAGTCAGACATAACATACTTGGCGACAGCAAGGCCAGTCTTGTTGTCCGGGATGGTGAAGAGGGCTTCGCCGAAGCTGGCCAAGAGGTCGCCCACTCCCAGATCTTCCTCGTCGGCGAAGAAGATGCCCGGATTGGGGCGTCCTTCGATCAGAGCCACGATCAACAGGAGTAGAAGAGAGCAGATCAACATGGCGGCGATACAGTCGCGAGTGTGCCCCACGGCCTTCCTACCTTCTCTTATATACCCACCTTTATCAGCCCTCACCTCATGCATAGCTATCGCTATACCCAGAACTATATTAATAATACCTCCCGCCAATCGGAAAGATAAGCTTAATAACAAATAGATTTGTTTCTGTTCGATAAGTCACTGGGAAAAAAAAAACTTTAAGAAGATAGTATAATTCGACTTCTAGTTGTGTAAGTGGATTTGACTATCGCGGGGCTTATCTTTCTAGCTTCTTTGTTGTCATACCCGGTCTGTGACGTTTCAATTAGACATAGAGTCCGGCCTAAGGAGGACCAATAACTGTAATTTGAATTGACAGCGAGGCAATTGTATACCTCTATGTCTACTATCGCCGATACGTATTTTCTTTAGCTCTTTCATCTCTGACGTCAACCAAAGTTACTGATACAAAGGAGTAGTAGACAGTGCGCCCAAACTCTTTTCATACTAAAAAAAAGATAAGAATTATAAGAAATAAAAAAAAACAGGACCATTGTAATTCTCCACTTAAGAGACTCAGTCCATAGGTTTAATTTTATTTTCAACTTTTTCTACATCACTTTAGAGATCATTTTAAATTCTAAAGATAAAGGAAAAGTAATTATAACAAATTGGCACTAGATAATTAAATTCTAACATTCAAGCTAAACACAAAAAAAAAAAAAAATAATAATAATAATAAATATTTTGTTGAAGACAAGTTTTTTGCCTGTCCTTAACCAGGCTGTTTCATCTTTAATTGCTTGAGGATTAATATGTTATAAAGAGAATTATTAAAATAGGATAACGCAAGAAATACCATAAAAATTATTTTTACAATACCAGTTTATCCAGTTTTATTACTGTCCTAAAAATTAGTCATGAGTATTACCTTCAGGAGAATTATCTGGATTTTAAATTGATTTATGGTAATCTTTATTCTGTTAGGCTTTGTAAAGAGTCTTTCGTTTACAATTAACATCAGGTGATTGTCTCCAGGCCAAGTTTAATTGTAGAGAAACAAAAGTTTGAAATCCAGAATAACATCAATTTACATAATTTACTTTAAATATAATGTTTTGAACATTCATTCAATTTAGTTTCCTAGTGAATTGTATTCTTATTGTGCTAATGTAATCTGAAAATGCTAAAACACATTGTTAGCCATTTATAAAATGAGCAAATCCAATTAGTCAGGAATGTTACTGGTCATGAGTGTTTCCTGAAATGAGGAAAGTCCCAAAAAATCTCTTCGCGAAGCAGTAGGGCGTTAAAATTAAGATATTTCACTTAAATCTGAAACCTAGAAGCATTCAAAAATGCAATTTACATAAATGAAATATTAGAAACAAAATAAATATGAGTTCATTTATTTTTTCCCTGAAAATAAATGTCGGTTGCACAATGATCTAACAAGATCGATTTTCTATCAGTTTATATATATATATATATATATATTATATATATATATTTTAAACTTTTCCATTTCCTTAATCTCTATAATATATCTATATATCAATATTTTCCTAAAACACTCAAGAGTTTTTTAAGATAATTATTTTTTTTTTTTTTTGAGCCTAGGTATGAAAAATCACTTTAACTCAGATAATTAAACCAAAATGTAATAATTCAATGTTGTAATAAGGCAAGTTGTGGTCTTTTGTGAAAATAATTTATAAACTGGGTAAAATTGCATTTATTTTGAAAATTACCAATGCGGGGGGAGGGGGGGGGGAGGAGGCGAAGGTTCATGGTGCCATGCAATAATTTACATCTTTAATGTTTAAAAAAAATCTTTTTTTTTCTATTCTTCACGACTACTATATATTTGTAACTGCAATCAAGCAAATTCGATGTTGTTCTTTTGTCTTCGATCTGCTTGATGCGTGTTTTAGCTTTAAATTTTGAGTTACTGGTGAACCAGGAGATCTCTAGACCATTGTCTTTTTAATCTCCGCTCAGGTAAACTGGGTTACAGGCAAGAGGATAGAGATAGAAAGATTGGATTGGGGTGATTCTGAGTTGAAGAGTGAAATGTGGTGTATTTGTCCTGAATGCAAGATTTTACTGTTGGAATGGTCATGTAGTTGTGTATAGTGTGATTCGAAATAAACCATGGTGCATTTACAATTTTTGTAAACATTTAGGATTGTGTTGTGTGTGGATGTGTTTTGCTGAATCCAAAAGTTCTGCTCCGTATCTCCGTATCTTGGTATTATAGTGTAGATTAGTCGTGTGTTTGGTAAGTTTATTGAGAATCTGTAGCCCAGAAGATGTAATAATTCTTTAGATCTATAGTCCAGAAGATGTGATAGTTCTTTGGATCTATAGCCCAGAAGATGTAATAGTTCTTTAGATCTATAGTCCAGATGTGATAGTTCTTTGGATCTATAGTCCAGAAGATGTGATAGTTCTTTGGATCTATAGTCCAAAAGATGTAATAGTTCTTTGGATCTACAGTCCAAAAGATGTAATAGTTCTTTGGATCTATAGTCCAGAAGATGTGATAGTTCTTTAGATCTATAGTCCAGAAGATGTGATAGTTCTTTGGATCTATCGCCCAGAAGATGTAATAGTTCTTTAGATCTATAGTCCAGAAGATGTGATAGCTCTTTGGATCTATAGTCCAGAAGATGTGATAGTTCTTTGGATCTATAGTCCAGAAGATGTGATAGTTCTTTGGATCTATAGTCCAAAAGATGTAATAGTTCTTTGGATCTATAGTCCAAAAGATGTAATAGTTCTTTAGATCTACAGTCCAGAAGATGTGATAGTTCTTAGTATCGTCTAGTCAGTTCTTGTCTTTTTAATGAATACAATTTTTATTTTATTTTTTAATAATTTTTAAACAACAGTTTGCAAGGATTAGCTCTTGGTATACATTATACATTTTGTCCACGTTGGAAGGAGGGGGGCCACCATTCCCCACGTCTGTGCCCATGCCTTACCCACTTCTCTAATTCCAAGAGCGGTCTATAAAAGCGGGAAGTACTGAAATTATGTGGATCGACAATAAATAACCCAATTACCTAAATTAAATAATGACATCCTAATATTACGTAGCATTTGGTCCTGGTTCAATTGGAAAATTTGGACGGCTACGTAACGCCCCATCGCATGATCTGTGACGGTAAATATAAAAAGTGATAGCATAGTTAGTGTCGACTGTCCAGGAACCTGAAAGTAAGAATTAAAAAAAAATTATGTCCCGAAAGAAGGGGGCCGACTGTATTTGACGGATCCAGATACTTGGCCACTTATGTTAAGAGTACAACGGCTTTTTGAGGGTCACTTAAAATCATTCCACTCCAAACGCACCACACCAAATGGAACGTGGAGCGACCGTGGAGCGACCGAAATCATTTGTGAATTTTTGGAGTGATGCGGAGAGGCTGGAATTCTATCGATCCAAAACTCCATCAAGCAATGCCAAAATCCAGTCACTCCAATCGACTGTTTATGCACAGTGTTTCACTCAGTTCTTAGTCTGTGCTACAATAACAATAATAATTGTTGGTTAGTAAATACGGAATAGGTAAATCGGTTATGATATCGATTATATAAAATATGTTATAAAAATATTTATATGAATAAATTTTAATTTTTTTATATTATGTTTAAAAAAAATTAATTAATAGGAAATAAGTATATTTTGAGTGTATTTATAATTTAAAATATACTTAAAATGTCCACTATTTTTGTTGAGTACAGATTAAATATATTTAAAGTACATGGTAATGCAGAGGCTCCATTTATATCCCATCGAATCTCAAGAGTTATATTAATCTGTACATTGAAATATTTGTAGACAGTAATTATTATAAAAAACGTGTTCACGTGAGCATGAATTAGTAAAAAACGGAAGGATGAAGAGGAGTTATCGCCTGTGGGGCCCTTGAATCTTCTTCACTCCAAGAAATCCAGTCGCTCCAATTCATCGTTCCATTTTTCTCTTTAAGAAAAAGATAATGACTCAAGGCTCAAGAGAAGATGGACCGGTTGGCGGTTAAGAAAAATTCAAAAATAGTAGAAACTAATTATTAAAAGCCGACCTTTCGACCCACACTGCAGGGCTTCATCAGGTCTACAAAGAAGGTGAAACTATTCTAGATGCATAAAGAATGGAATATGATTTAGTATGCAGTAACGGATTCAGACCTTGCGGGGCCCTGAGCGAGACGATATTGCGAGACCCTCACCCTCTTGGTTAGGGTGGAGGGCAGCCGAGAGGTTTGGAATACCCCTTCCCTCTGAAGAGGAATTGGGAGTCTAGTGATCCTTAAAACTATAAATTCGTCTGGAATGTATGTTATTTATTTCATATTTCTATGGAGCAGGCCCCCAAGAGCAGTCGTCCCTACCCTTGGAACCGCCACTGATAGTATGATACGGCACGAGATCTGAACAAAGTAAAATGACAGAAATAAGAAGAAAGTAAAAAATAAAAACAGTAATAACTTATAAACCGGTAAACTAAGATACAATCCAAGATTAATAGCATAAAGAATGACAAATGATATGACTGGAAATACACAAGTCCAAAAACATCTGTCTCTTTGCCATCTCTACTCATGCCTCAAATACTACTATTTTATATCTTATCATGCCATATAATTCACTATATAAATCTTTTCTAATTTATTTTTCTTATTATATTATTTTTGTAGTTGTATTTTCACCGAAAATAATACTTTTGCTATAAAATAATATGGCCATAGGAGGGGGGTGGTGGCGCATTTTATATCAGTTTCATGACCTTTAAAATACAATTATGGGAATATCCCTGATCCATGTATGTATATGCAATCATATGTATATATATGTGTATTTTTTTTGTAAGTGAATTTTGTTTCTTAGTGACAATACGACCTAAGTGACGAAGCTTTGCTGAAACCGTTTTTATTTTTTTTAATGTACTATAATATTAATTAATTTATGAGAAATTGTAAAATTTGGCTACTCATAATGAGTTTACTCATGTAATCAAATTTTGATACTTTTTTTTTCCTTTCAATATAGCCCTTTGAAAGACCCTTAGATTATATCAATTATTAATAATAACAACATTTTTGCTATATATCCTAAGTATAAATTGTATATAAACAGAATTTAAGTAAAAAAAAAAACATATTTAACAATAATTTATAACAAACATAATAGATTTTTTTTTAGAAATATTTAACAAATAGTATAGCACTAGACCTCTTCAATTTTGGGTCAATTTTTCAAAATTCAAACTATTTACAAATTTCATTAAATTGGGCCGATATTTATTGTCGGTCATTGGCCAATTTCTATCTTTCAGCATTGCTGATATAATTAATTTAGACCTTTGAATCTGGTACAATTGGCATTCGTAAATTATATGACGAAAGGTTTTTTTTTTGCCCGTCTAGAGAACAAGTGATGTCGCTAATTATGTGGAATCTTATCAGGAATGATTTGGTACGTCCATGTTCAGTCAAAATTTGTGTTGGTTTGTAATTTGTGGATTTAAGTATGTTGTAGTTGTTAGTAATCGATATTGGAATAAATCTATGTAAAAATGTTGATACTTGTGTGAACATGTAATGCTTAAGGGCATAGAAAAATTAAGTTTTTAAATAATCTCTCCTTTCATAGTCTTCGTACAGTTGGATAACAAAACAATTAACAACTTTTTTTTCCAAATTTCTAAACATTGTTCTAAAATATTGTTATTTTAAGTCTCGGACGCTAGTATCTAAAAAATACATCGATTTTACCTATTCTATTCAGTCTAAAAACATCGATGTTTCAAAAATATCGATGTATGTTTGCGATCTCTATCTGTGTAACCAAAAATAGATAAAATATCCAATTATTTATTCCTGTTCCATAAAATGCACATCATATACAAAATGAAAAATAAAAATAAATTGTTTATTGTAGATTCGTTGGGAGTGTAGTGTTATATAAGCATAATATATGTAAATTACATCGATATCTCAAACCTGGAATATCTCATACAGCTGGAAGAGTATTATTTTTAAAACAGAGAAGAAGGTTACACTTTGTAAACTAATTCATATTGTGATATGTATTTGGCGAACAAGTGTTGTAATTTTATTTATTCTTTTCAGGTAGTATTACATTGAGTTTGTTGTGAAACTATACCTTACTTATTCAAGTATTTCTTTTTACATTAAACATATTCTATTCAGACTAAATATTATCTTGGGTCTTTAACAATTTACAAATAAAATTACAACGTTTATTCACAAAATATATTTTACAATATGAATAAGTTTACAAAGTGTAACCTTCCTCTCATGAGTTTTAAAATAATTCTTTTCCAGCTGTATGAAATGTCGAAGTATGAGATATTCCAGGTTTGAGATATCGGTGTAATTTACATATATAAGAATTTTTCCAATAATAAATGTTACCTCGAACGAAACATTACAAAGAATAGACATTATTCATCAAATTATCTCCCAAAGATTCCATTTAAACGGCACATGCTTCCTTTGGTAGATCGATTCGCGAAAGGACCGAAGGTTGCAAAGAGGTCAAGTGTAGCCCGAGGACACAACTTTCCATCGCAACTGCTGAGTCATATGTATTTTCTTCTGAATGGTATCGGATGTTTTGGTTCTGAAAATAATTAGAATTCAGATAAATTGGAAACAATTTACTTATTTTAAACCTTGAAATAAGTTAAATAGATCGCATGGTATAAGTACCGAGAACTCTACAAAATTCAATTTCAAGGGAATTAGAAATCATCTCTAGAAAAGGAGACGACGAAAATTTAAATTAATAATAGACTAAACCCAGGCCCATCTTCAGGAGTGTCAGAGGAGAAAATGCGCGGAGCCCCAAAGAGTTGACTAAAAAATTCATACAATCAATAAGTTTGTTGAACAAATATATACAAATAAAAATCATTTCGATCTATAATAAATAATATAATGTACTTTAATCATACTCTGATAGTGTAACTTAATTTATAAATTTGTTTCGTTCATAATTTAAAGAGAAATTAAAGTGTCGTCTAATAACTCGAGGTTGGCATGAACATTGAATTTTGACTCGAGTAATCAAACTTTCACAGAGAAGAAGAAAAGAAGCTCGTTGTCAATAATTGTTGTAAATAAAAAAAAGTAATTCAAGCTCTATCAAGTTTTTTTTTTCTATTATCTTTAGTTATTTTTTTTACATGTTACTTAATTGTCTACTGATTTACTATTTTTCTAATTTACTCTACTATTTAATTATGTATTATATACTATTGTTTTTTTTATTATATTATCGTCGTATATTTATAAATATATTTTTTGTATTCAATTGTAATATTATTGTATTTTGAATATTACTCAATTGTATTATTGAGTTTAATTGTCAATATTTTCAAATTTAATTCAAGATTCAATATTTTTGTTGTATATTTTTATTTTTTTTCAATATTTTTGTTAATTTGTCTTTTGTATTTTTTCAAGATTTTTCTTTAGTGCATTGCAATGTTTATTTTTCTTTTGCATTTTTTCAATAATGAATGATTTTATCTAATGTAACTAAAATATTATTTTAGAGGTAGTATCCCTTTGTAACACGGAACGTCAATTTTACAAATGCAAGATCGTCCCACACGGTTACAATTGAAAGAAAAAAGAAAAGCTCTATCAGTGTTATTTTGTAAAACTTTACTGAAGTAATTATTATTAAATTCGACGTCGTTTTTTGAAAAAGGCGTAAGCACCATTTAGCAAACTTTACAGGAAATGCAAAAAAAAAAGATGCTTTTTACAGAACAACCCTTTAAACAAAATATTTTTAAAAAAATCATTCTTTATTGTATACATTTGGAGCTTTTTAATGTGACAAAACATTTATAATTACAATATATTTTTAAGGTTTCTAGCACTGCTCATGGCCAGAGTAACGATTATGAATCGTCAGTATTTGGTGCTAGAGGCATCAATAGTCGATTTTTAGACCATTTCCAATTTTTTTTTTCGATACATCCTGAGCGAGAATCGAAAGGGGTAGTGTTTACGTCTCATAATAAATTGAAACCTAAATTTCGAATTATTGGAGCTTAAGCCTTTTTAAAAATATCTGATGTGGACACCCCATGACGCCTATTAAATTATAAATCGGTGGCTCAAATAGTGATCCTGAATTTGTTACCAATTTCCGAAGATAGCAGTATCTTAAAAACGACACTCAGCGTCGTGACGTCCATTTATTGACACATACAGACACAGGCTCTTGTTTCTTTCTGGAGGTCTCATTCCGTTATTATATGTCGTTTTCTTTCAGTTGTCAACAAGTTCCCAAGGGATTTCTTCGTTGACAACATTAGAACTGTCTATGTCACAAGGATAAAGCATTGGAAATCGACGGTTTCAGCACTTTAAGCAGAAGGACCCGCGATTACAATATTTCCTTTACTGCGTACAAGGAAGAAAAAACGACGTCGAATTATGCTTTAATTAATCAGTATCTTTGTCAAAATAATTGTGTTGTATTTTGTGTGAGGCAATAAGCTCTTGTTATTGTAATGTAGTAGTAAATTTCATTTCCATAATACCTTAATCCATATATTAATATTGTTGAAAAAATGGTACCAAGTTCTTCAAGAATAGACTATTACTCATACACTCACTGAATACTTACCTCGGTATTCAGGGCCTATATATTTAAACTTTCAATAAACTAAATCTACAAGTTGTAAAAGGAACTTTTATTAAAATAAATAATAACTGCCTGAAGAATATTTTATTGACCTGTTCAACAACAACATAAACAAACCGTAATCACTCAACACTGGAAGGTTACAGCAGTCAGTGTTGCCAGTGTAAACTTATTTATTTAATTAAACAAATTAAAACACAATCCAAAAGTTTCGCTTTTAATAAAAAATGATCGGTTTAGTTTAATATTCTTACTTAGGACGCTAACAATAAATTCACTTGAATTCGGCTAACAGAAACAAACAAAAACACTTATAAAAATGGCAAAAAAATAAAATAAAATAAACAACAGTTCCTACTTCTAAAATGCAGTAAAGTAAGATAGCAGTTTTTTTTATATCAGTTCCGTATTGTTGTCCGGAACATGATCTTATTTGCAAAAAACCTGTGGAACCGAAGGAATAAAAAACAGATATCTGTTAGAGGTCATGTATTTTTATTTATTTATTTTTATAGATACCTACAAAACTGTTTTTCAATAATCTTTGTGCAAATACCTATGGATAATACTAAAGTGTAAAGCCTTTCAAGTTTCAGAATTGATTTTGGTAAAGAGTTCTTATTCATTATCAAAACCTGAACAGATAACTTTTATTTTCTGTATCTTCAAGCTCACAGGCACTATATTTTGTTCAAATTCCCTAAAAGAATTTTTTATAGAACAACCTAGCTATTTACGCAGAAGTAACGAATACTCTCTATTATATTAAATATTTCCGTAAATAACGCTGACTAATTATTACATATGTGCGTATTTATTAATTTGTTTCCTTCTAATCATCGAGATATCTACAAATAAAATTAACGTATTTTTGTTCTAAACAGTTATTCTTCCATGCTTCTCCACGAATACATGCCTATTTAACCTCCCCTCCCCCCCCCCCCCTTACTGTTAATATTATTGATACTATTATTATTGATAACTGAGCACGTGCTCATTCCTCAAAAAACTGAGCAGCTCTTGTTTAATGCCAATAAAGAGAAGGTACATTATGGAATACTTGCTGTGTTTAGAGCACGTGCTCCAAATATGGATTGATTTTGGTTAATTATTTTCAATAATAGATTTTTGCAATCGACCAAGGAAAAAAATTTGCCCCCCCCCCCCCTCAAAATTTGAGGTTTTACGTTTCATGATACGTAGAATCCAAGTATCGAATAATTAATAATAAATAATTGTGTTGTATTTTGTGTGAGGCAATAAGCTCTTGTTATTGTAATGTAGTAGTAAATTTCATTTCCATAATACCTTAATCCATATATTAATATTGTTGAAAAAATGGTACCAAGTTCTTCAAGAATAGACTATTACTCATACACTCACTGAATACTTACCTCGGTATTCAGGGCCTATATATTTAAACTTTCAATAAACTAAATCTACAAGTTGTAAAAGGAACTTTTATTAAAATAAATAATAACTGCCTGAAGAATATTTTATTGACCTGTTCAACAACAACATAAACAAACCGTAATCACTCAACACTGGAAGGTTACAGCAGTCAGTGTTGCCACTGTAAACGTATTTATTTAATTAAACAAATTAAAACACAATCCAAAAGTTTCGCTTTTAGCAAAAAATGATCGGTTTAGTTTAATATTCTTACTTAGGACGCTAACAATAAATTCACTTGAATTCGGCTAACAGAAACAAACAAAAACACTTATAAAAATGGCAAAAAAAAAAACTAAAATAAACAACAGTTCCTACTTCTAAAATGCAGTAAAGTAAGATAGCAGTTTTTTTATATCAGTTCCGTATTGTTGTCCGGAACATGATCTTATTTGCAAAAAACCTGTGGAACCGAAGGAATATAAAACAGATATCTGTTAGAGGTCATGTATTTTTATTTATTTATTTTTATAGATACCTACAAAACTGTTTTTCAATAATCTATGTGCAAATACCTATGGATAATACTAAAGTGTAAAGCCTTTCAAGTTTCAGAATTGATTTTGGTAAAGAGTTCTTATTCATTGTCAAAACCTGAATAGATTATTTTTAGTTACTGTATTATCTTCAGGCTCACAGGCAATATATTTTGTTCAAATTCCCTAAAAGAATTTTTTATAGAACAACCTAGCTATTTACGCAGAAGTAACGAATACTCTCTATTATATTAAATATTTCCGTAAATAACGCTGACTAATTATTACATATGTACGTATTTATTATTTTGTTTCCTTCTAATCATCGAGGTATCTACAAATAAAATTAACGTATTTTTGTTCTAAACAGTTATTCTTCCATGCTTCTCCACGAATACATGCCTATTTAACCTCCCCTCCCCCCCCCCTTACTGTTAATATTATTGATACTATTATTATTGATAACTGAGCACGTGCTCATTCCTCAAAAAACTGAGTAGAAGCTCTTGTTTAATGCCAATAAAGAGAAGGTACATTATGGAATACTTGCTGTGTTTAGAGCACGTGCTCCAAATATGGATTGATTTTGGTTAATTATTTTCAATAATAGATTTTTGCAATCGACAAAGGAAAAAAATTTGTCCCCCCCCCCCTCAAAATTTGAGGTTTTACGTTTCATAATACGTAGAATCCAAGTATCGAATAAAAAAAATCCGTCAGCAATTTTTTTTTTCATTATATTCAACCGAAAGGTGATGAAATCCTCTACAAAGGGGAAAAATCATTGAAATCGGACCAGTATTAGCTGAAATATAGCGTAATGAACTTCATAGACTAATTATCCGGCGTTATTAGTCCTGCAAGGCCTCCTGACTTATCAATTGGGCTTCTGACTTTTGTTCTTATATTTCGGGAAGGGTAAAGGGAATATTCCCCAATTCCTTCTGCCCTACTCCCCTGAGCCATTCACTGCCTGCTCATAAAACTGAGACATGCTCCACTATGTGTGTAGGTACTCAGTAAAATGGCGATCTACACATTCATAGACAGCATTTTACTTAGTACCTACTTATTTAGAGGAGATGTTCTCAGTTTTATTCACATAGAAAGTTGTACAGGTGCTCAGAATCAATAATCAGCCCATATCTGGAGCACGTGTAACTTGGCTTTATTCCCATCTAACCGGAGCATCTGCTGAGGAATGAGCATATGCTCAATTTTATTTACTTCATCTATTGAAGACACCTCACACACACAATATAATATTGCGTCAATGTTATGCCAGTTACGATCTCACTTTCTCCAAAGAGGTACTTTTCTTGTTTGTTTTTCCTCAATATAAATGATTGTGAATTTGATATTCTAATTGAGTTGGCAATGGTATTAAAGAAGAACAAAAAGTAAGACAGAGAAATGTTGCTTAGAACTAAATTTAAAAACTTCAACTAAAACGTTCTTGTAGCTCAAGAGTGTTAAATGTTTCGTTTAATTTAACACATATATTGTTTTAAATACGTTTTAGACCGCATATTTTTCAAACGAATTTCCAGGGGAGTACGGAAGGCCCCCTCCCCTATGACAAAGAAGTACACCTTGAGGTTATTGAAAATGGTTCATGACTCTATTATATGACTATAAGGACCTCACCTTCATTAACCAGATGGTCAGGACAACTTCCTCAAACATAAAACCATAAAATTTATTACTTTTTCTTTTCCAATTCTTATATCAAGGTTTGTCACGGAGAAGTTGCAGTTCCTATTTATTTATTTTTTGAATACTATATTCATTGAGAAAGAATGATGATACTAAACAGAAGAATACTTAATTATTTAAAGCACATTCTGATGGAATGTTTTGACAAGAATTTTCCCCCGTTCTTTTGATAAAACATCGTCAATTATACAAATAGTAATAAAAACGAGAGATAAATATATCAAATAAAAACCATTAACTTTTACTGTAAATTTAGGAATGATACTTACTGATCATTGGCAATTATGAAAATTAATTTTTTTTTCCTGATTAGTAAACAGATTTTTCAAAAATATATATTAAAATGGATACTAATAAGTAGTCGTAGCACGTAGTTTAGAAGGGTCATCACTTATATTATTCAAAATGTTAGTATTCTACAATGAGTCAACGCGCAAATTACCTCTATCCAATGCTAGTAATTCCATTGGTGCACATGAACACCTGATAAATCTAAGTTTTTTTTTAAAGGAACAACTAACAAAAGGAAAATACAATTACTTTATAGGAGTAAAAAGAAATAGAAAATATTTTTATCTTTAATCAATTTGTCTTGAGGTCAAGGCAAATTGATTAAAGATAAAAATATAATATGGAAGGTCAACAATTGAAAATATTTATTTAAGATTGAATATATCAACAAGAACGGAACGCATTCATTCTGACTGATGCAACCCGCACAGTGCACGATTAAAAAAATCTGGTGCGGTGCACGCGTCACACAACTTTCCCATGCCGTCCAATAATAACAATCTTCTTAATATAATTTTAAAGAGTTCACATAAACAATACTTGAAATAAACTCAGCAGCATTCACTTCTTCACATCTCCTCCCACTTAAGTACAATAAAACAGTTTTTTAAATAATTTTAGTACGACAATTCTGTACACTGCATATATATTTTAAGTTTGTCACTACATATATATTTTACTGTACACTACATATATATTTTAAGTTAAAAATATATTTTAAAAGTTTCGGTTTACTTTGCATGGAAATATTTTTTTTTTCATTAAATAATATAAAAGTAGAAATTATTATGTTAATTTCTCCTTTTGTATTGCTAAATTACATTACTACAGAACGTACTGTTGACAACAGATTGGCGGATTGGTGGGAGGAGGTTCGGTCGCATCCGTCTCCTTTCAGATGCGCTCGGTTATCCATCTAGGATCTGATACTCCTCACAAGATGCGCTGTCCTAATACTGGTCCGATTTTGATGATTATTTTTTTGTTTTTTAGATAATTTCATAAACTTTCATACAATTTACTCTATACACAATTTACTATAAACTACGTACTTTTTAAGTTAAGCGCAAACAAAATATTCTTTTCATCATAACTTTTTTTCCTGCATTTTTTCGTTGATATATTACATACATGAAAAGTTAAAAGCCTTTTAGGAGAAGACATCAGACAAGTTTCATCAAAATCGTTAGAGCCTTTTACGAGAAAATTGTAAAATCCATGATGTAGCTACTTTAGGTTAGTCCAATGCGCTGTATCTTTGCTAATACTGGTCCGATTTTGATGATTCTTTTATTGTTTTTTAGATCATTTAATTACCTTTCATACAATTGCATACATAATTTACCATAAAATGCATATTTTTTAAGTTATGCGCAAATAAAATATTCTTTTCATCATAACTTTTTCCCTGCATTTCCTCGGTGATATACTACATAAATGAAAAGTTAAAGGTCATTATGAAGAATAATTGAGGCAAGTTTCATCAAAATCGTTATAGCCGTTTTCGAGAAAATTATAAAAAAAAGTGTAAAATCGATTAGATAAAGTGGCACTTCCGGATAATCGATTTTGACGAAAAAGTTGCTGTAACATCACATGCATATACCTACCTTAGATAGGTAATTTCAGTTTTTCAATTTTAGTTCGGTACAACATTTCGTTTTTGAGCTACGCTGTTCACATACACACAGACTCACAGATCATTTTTCGATATTTGGTTATTTGGATTCAAGGGACCTTAAAACGTGTATTTGCGTTGAAAGTTCGAATTCGAAAATTTTCACGATCGCAATACACCCCCTTGCTATATACTTCGTATATAGGTAAGAGAAAGTAAAAAAAAAAAAACCAACGTTACCAGAAAAAAAAGTGGCCGCACCTTACCAAAATGGCGTCCAAAGATGGTGGACTACCGACTTTGACTTGATTTAGTTTTTTGATCACTGTCATTCAGCATTTGGATTAATTTCGCCATAATTGACTTTGTTTCAAAATTGAATAGTCAGAGAATAATTTGACATAGAATAATAAAATAAAATAATTGGCTTAGACACTAAAAAAAAACACCAGTAAAGCCAATTTTATCAAACAGTTCACACGAATGTTGCAATTTCAAGAGTAGTGGCAATTAAATAACTAGCAATAACTTTTTTTAGAAAATCGAGAAATTATAATTTTATGAATTTAATTTTTTCAAATATCATATAAACTGTTATTCCTACGAGGATAATCATTATAAACTACTTCATGGTGTATTTAACTAGCTCTAATTTGAGTGGCAATTAACATTTGTACTCCTAATAGTTTCTGAGATATCTAACTTTACTTAAAACGCGACTCAGTCAAAATCGTGGACATTTTTTTTTTAAACTATATCTTGACATTACACGTGCGTTTTAAAAATATAAATGACCCCATAAAGCCAACTCATGTCACAATGAATTAAAGGATTAGTCAAAGTAAGCATCGACATAAATAGTAGGAACAAAAACATTCTTATAGGATAATTACGGGAGTTGGAATTATGGGTTGTGTTCATACACAAGGACTTTTGTAACAACCTAGTATAAAACTCAGATGACTAAGTAGAGATAACGAAAATTGTCTTTCTTCTTATTTTGTATAAAATATGAAATTGCTGGATGTTTAGAATAAATATGGTTTGTCACTTAACTACGGCTTCACTACTATCTGTAGACAAGAATACCCTGTCCTGCGGCTAACAAACATCTTTACTTCTAATGGCCATATTGATGAGTAATGTAACAAATTAAATAAGCTTTAATTTAAATAAATAAGTATATTTTTACTTTGTTACCTGGCCAGTAACGGACGAGATGATTCGGTTATGGACTCACTCATTAAAAGTCAGACAAAAGAAAATCAGTGTTGCCACTTTCATAATACGTGCAGTTTTACAGAATCGATTTACTGGATCAAATTAAGTAGAAATTTTGCTGAAAATCGTCGGAGTTTGAAATAATAAAATTCTAATATTTTTAGATTCAAAAATTATTATAAATCTAATTCAATATACAATGTAAATATTTATGTATAAAAAAAGATTCAAGAATTTTACAGAAAAATAAACTTTGAAACGCTTAATTTATTTATAAAAATATCTGATGCGGACAACACATGACTTCCTTGTACTCCTATTATACTATAAATCGCTGGCTCAAAAAGTGATCCTGAATTTGGTTACTAGTTTCCGAAAATTGCAGTATCTCATAAACGACACTCGGCGTCGCGACATCCATCTTTTGACACACATAGCCCTTGTTTCTTGAGTTCTTATTCCGTTATTATATGTCGTTTTCTTTCAGTTGGTAACAAGTTTCCAAGAGATTTCTTCGTGTTCCGTGACAATATTAGAACTGTCAATATCACTATATAAAGCATTGGAAATTGACAGTTTCGATATTTTAAGCGGAAGAACCCACTTAACTTATATCTTATTCTCCTGCTGCAGACTTGTTCATCTCACAAATGGAGACGAAAACTAGTATTTTGCACTCAATTTTAACACTTAAAACAAGTAATAAAAATGTTTAATTGGAGTGGAAACAAAATCGCGTTTGTAACCTTTATTACCAAACCATATGATTTCTGTATATAACTTTTGATGGACTTCAAGTAAAGTACGACTCACCAATATTAACCAAAATCTAGTAAATACGTTTATAATTATATAAAATCATATTTACCAGATTTGAGATATTTTACATTATATTTTAATATAATTTTTGATGAAAGTCTGATATGACCTTCAGGTAAAGTACCGCTTCCGGTTTTCCAATTTAGACCAAAATCTAGTATATTATTTAAATCACTATATAAGTGATAAATACTAAATTTTAGAAATTTTGCGGTATATTTTAATATAATTTTTGATGAAAATCAATAATGAACTTTAAATAAAGTACCACTTCCGGTGATCATGTAGTGACCAAAATGGGATGTTCACAGCTTGATTTTACAGTCATACTAAATACAAAATTTTAACGTTCTACGGCTAACCGTTTTTGAGTTACGTACGTAAGTACAGACGCCACGACTAAACTAGTCAAAATGGATATTTCCGTTGAAATCTGAAAACCGAAAACTTTCGCGATTGCAATACTTCCTTTATTTCGTACAAGGAAGTAAACAACTTAATTCTAATTGTTATATTAAATTATATAATTTAAATTAACTACTTTAACTGTTAATTGCAATTAACAGTTGTGCCTCTCTGTATAACCTCGTTATATTTTTTCTTACTCTAAAATGAACCAATTCGGCAGAAAATAATTTTATACCTGTATATAATAATATAAAGAAATAAATAATAATTAAATAATAATATTAATTAAAAATAATATTTTATAAAAAAATAAAATATTTTTTATTATATTTTCTGCCAGTGATTTAAATCAAGCTAGAATTCAATGTTATTGTTTATTTCTCTTTGGCATTCACTTCTTTTTTGAGATACAATTTTGATTATAGTCATTTGGCCAGAGAAGGAACTAATTCTCAAAAGAGTTCCAACACGCGCCTTATCATAATTGGACCGATACGTAGGCAGACTAGTTATGTCGAAACAATTATTATGACATTGGAACTATTTTCTCCATATTTCTCTAGGGCTAACTAATTATTCACCCTATTCTGTAATTCTGAACTCTATTGACTTGCTCAACCGATGGTTTCACGACTAGATCATTTTCATAAATCGGATTTTCTAAAACACCTCCGTCATTAGTCAATATGAAATTTTTTCATTGTGAGAATACAGTTCAACGATTGAATGTGTTTTGTTATATTTTTACAAAATGTATCGTTAAAAGTACTTTAATTTAATTATTACTTAATTAAATGGGAAACTAACCATTTCTTGTAATTGATAACTAAAAGATGTAGGGTACTTATGTACGCATTAAGCGAGCGACCAAATGTTATAACCTAACTCGGTTATAACCTACACTGTAATCATTGTTATTAATTCTTTGTTCTATTTGTTAATATAATTTGTGTATTAATAAGTTCCTTCTGTGATATTTTTCTTTTTTTTTTAAATTTATATATATATATATATATATATATATATATATATATATATATATATATATACAATAATTTAGCCTCCCTATACTCAAAAAATAGTCGATTTTGATGTGGTTTTCACTATCATTAAGAGAATTTTTACTTTCCCTTTAATTTTATACGAAGTATATGGTAAGGGGAAGTATTGCGAACGTGAAAATTTTCGAATTCGAGTTTTCTACGGAAATACATGTTTCAAGGTCCCCTGAGTCCAAATAACTAAGTCTCACAAAATAGTCTGTGTCTCTGTGTGTAGGTGAACAGCCTAGCTCAAAAACGAAAGGTCTTACGATTCTGAAATTACGTATTTAAGGTTGGCATATGCATGGGATGTCACAGTAACCTTTTCGTCATAATCGACCAACCGGAAGTGCCACTTTATACACTAGATTTTGTACTCTTTTACAATTTTCTCGAAAACGGCTCTACCGATTTTGATGAAATTTGCCTAAATTATTCTTCATAAAGGCCTTCAACGTTTCATTCATTTGGTACATCACAGTGGAAATGCAGAGAAAAAAGTTATGATGAAAAGAATATTTTATTTGCGGATTACTTAAAAAGTATGCATTTTATAGTAAATTATGTACAGAATCATATGAAAGGTAATTAAATTATCTAAAAAACAAAAAAAAGAATCATCAAAATCGGACCAGTATTAGCAAAGATACAGCGCATCGGACTTACCGGAAATTGTAACCATATCATGGATTTTACAATTTTTTACAATTTTCTCGTAAACGGCTCTAACGATTTTGTTGAAACTTGCATAATGTCTTAAAGCCCTCTAACTTTTTATGTATGTAGTATACTAACGAGAAAATACAGTGAAAAAAGTTATGATGAAATGAATATTTTGATATTTTATTAATTTGATGCGTTCTTCGTACGGACATTAAATGGCTAATCGATTCTAATACATTCCATCGAGCAATGACTTTGATGTTGAGCGCTGCCATCTCTAATTAATTTAATTAAAGAGTCCATAATTAATTCGTTGTGCAATGCGGGTTCGGAATTATTCACAAAAGGAATACGGCACCAGCAGGGGAATGACTTCTTAATCACTTTATGGAAATCGCTGAATAGTTTAAAATCTTTCTGCAATACTTTAATCAAAACGATTACTGTTTTTTAGCATTAAAATGAAATTAGTCGAATCAGCAGGACTTATTGAATGAAATGATAGGAGATTGACAATGGAAAATCAAAAAATTCTCATTAAGCAGCCACCACAGGTTTTAAGTATATCCTTAGTATTTTGGTCAGATATAAGACACGAAGTTGCAGATTTTATCACAATATAGAATAAACCTGAATGGACTAAATAAATCCTTAACAAATGTAATTATCAATAACTTTACTATTTCTTTTCTGAATCTTGATACTTAATAAGTTCTCGTTCAAATGTATATCTCATTCATCAATGTTAACACTTCATTTCTCCCTAATAATTACAACATTTCTGATGGACGGTGATTTTAAGTTCGTATTATCTTAGAATTATCTTCGCACGGTGCCAGTACAAAGAATTAAATACAGAAAATATCAACTCCTATTTAAATCTGATATAAACTCTTAATGCTACTGAAAGAACGAAAAAAATATACTTACCTTATATCTTGTTACAACACCTACGGAATATAATACAGAGGAATCTTCAACCACTATTTTTCGAATATAATTTTTAACTGACACTTCTGAGAAAACACTAGTCGAACCAAAAACAACATGGATGCGAAAACCTCACCAAATGTCCGCGCGTCCTGTCAGTGTAGCCAGCTCACACACTTGCAATTCCTATAGATCGTCTAATAATGACTTCTCAAAAATTAAAAAAAGCAAACGAAAAAGTTTACAAATAAGCATTCATATATTAGCAATATTAATTGTTTTGATTCTCATCGAGTGATGAAAAACTAACTGTTTCGGAACAAGAAAATTTTATCAACAAAAGTTTATTTTTATTTAAGAACTATTGTAAGTGTTACTTTTCTTGTTAAGAATTAAGATAGCTACGTTATAGAACGATAATAACATTGATAATAAAAAACGATGAGCAAAAGTATCCACCAACAGACAACGCAAAAGCCGCAAATACAAATATTGACGACATTAAGGGCCGTCGCGTAGTTTTCGGAGAGATTTTGTCAGGCACTTACATAAAAATCAGCAAATAGATTATTTTCTCATGTTTGCGGGTTTTATATATTTGCCCTTCTACTAATGGTCAATAAAGTTCGAATTTCTAACCAAAAAGGCGAGATGTAGCTTTGGGAATGAGCAATATAAAACAAAATGATACGCATTAACTTCATATGAGTTTTTAAAAGACAAATTTACTCCCAGAAACTCCAGAGAGGCTTTAGGTTTTTATAGGATACAGAATGTTGTCAACATTTGTTTGCATGATATACATAAGTAAAAACTTTAAGTTTTGTTGCCAACATTTCTTATAAACACTCCTTAATACTTGCAATCAGTAATCTCTAAAAGTTGTAATAATTCTAAATAGGAAGTTGTATTTTTTTCTAAGCTCTCTTGATTGCACTTATTAATAGTCCTATAAACAACTGACAATGTGATTATTTACGAACATAAAAATGATATTGAATAATATCTTAAATATTACAATATTATTGAGGAGGATTATTTTTTGGAGAATAAATGCTGAATGATCATTTAAATGGTTAATGTTCACTCTCTAAAAGGCAAACCTAAGTAGACATGTCATTATAATATTTATCGTAAGAGGATTCCATAAAGATAACATTCATACAATGACCCTACCAGCTTGTTGCTCTGTTCAGTTGACGAGGAAGAATTAGAAAGAAATATTCTTTTCGTACGGAATTAATAGGACAATTCTTTGAAAGATGCTCAACGGACATTTCTATAAATAATAATCTTAAGATTATTTGATTATGTAAATATTACATACAGTAAATCAATAAATGTCAGAATTAATTGCATATATATTAGTATAATAAAAAATATTTCAACTCAAGCCAGATGTTCCTAATATAAGGGACATTTAAGCCGATTATGAGAACAATGTATAACTGTAGGTTGAGATCGTGATGGCCGAGCACTTTGAATCAGCCTGGGGGAAATACCTTAATTTCGTGGCGGATTCATGAAATCCCAACCTTCTAATCCTGGATAGAATAGGCTGGTAAACTCAAAAATATTCCGTCTTCCAGCACTATTTCAGGCATCCTCAGTTTCCCTATCAAGAGTCCTAAGAATTGTCTGCCGATGTTCTGACCTGTTATGATAAATGATATTAAGGTCTGCAGTGACCAGTAGTCTTGCTACATAAATACTCTCCTTCCCCTCTCCCCTTTTCCAACCAATAATATATTTATAGGATGTCAGTTACTCGGTCCTATGGGTGCCTAACGGTTAGCGAACAGCCAAAGGCATCGTAGGCAAAGGACACACATTTCGTACAACAACTGTTCCTACAGAAGCAAAGGACTTGCGGTACTAGTTTGTAAAAGATGAAAACAAGTCTACTCCCTAAAAAGGATTCCATAATATCATCATATATATATATATATATATATATATATATATATATATATATATATATATATATATATATATATATATATTCAAATAGCGATGGCCTAGAATGAAAACCTCGTATTTAAAAAAAAAAACTTCAATAACTTGTATACGTTATTAGATAAGATAGATAAGCTCGTATCTCACAATACTCGAGTGTCGAAAAAAAGTAAATTTACTCGTCCTGCGCTCTATCGATGAAGAATCTATCCTTGTATCATAAGAAGTAGATCACGATTAAGAACCGTTCGTAACAGATTCATTTTGTTGAAAAGGAAAAGGATGCCCAATTATTAAATTATGAAGTCAAATGTGATCTACAAGGAATTAGAAAATAAATAAATAATTAAACCAAGAAACTTCGCGTCAGTAAGTTTAAGAAATGCCTATTGATACGTTATAAGGTATTTTCAAAAGGACGTTGATTAGGAATAGTAGAAAGTTCAGCATAATAACCAAAACATAATTCCAAATAGGCTTAAATTCTGAATTTGTTTGTTATCACACTTACAGAAATACTTTCAGTATGTTCTCTTGACTCTTAACTGTGGTTCGAGGGGAAATAAAAATGGGTAAAACTCCTTTGATCTTTCTTTGGACATATCTTATCCAACCACTAGTTCATTCCCAGAATTAATTAACTGTATATTATTAGATTTAAATGTTTAACGCAGCTGAAAGTATTGGAGCAGCATCTACATATGCTCGGACTAGATGCCGGTTGGTGGGGATTGAGTTTTATTTTTTGATTAATCCACGGAATAAATCTCGACCTTCGGTACTTTCTGATTGGCTTTATGTCAGACAGTGAACGAGACTGAAAACTATAACCTGCAATATTAACCTGTTTATTGGCATTACTGGTTTAAATCATTGTAGCTCCCGCTAACAACTTTCGCTCGCTCGAGAGATAAACAAACTCCCTACAGGTCCTCATTAGCGAAGATTAGTGCCTTACCAAGTAAGGGTCTAGTCATTAATCTTCCTACCAGTGTCATCTATGTTACCGACCTTTACTCTTTCTGGAATCGGTTGATAATGCAGAGAATAACCCGCCCTTGCTCTCCTAGTTCAGACACAAAAGGGCATTCATTAAACTAGATTCACAAGAACAAATCTGAAAAGATGCAAACGAGAGATAATGAACATATGAATAAAGAATGTAGTTTCAAATTATATAGATTCTTTTGATTCTTTTAGACTTGAAGAGAAGCTAACTTTTATATTTACTTTTACGGTAATGAAAATATTTTCAGTACAACTTTACATTAGGGACGCTTTATCACTGGTTCCTTCCGAAGCTACCCGAAGGTCGCCGGACTAGCAATTTCTAGTGCCATTTATGCTAACTAACTGCTTTGCATTCAATTGTAACATTCGTACTCATTGAAATTATTAAAATATTACTGCTTTAATTAGATATTATTTAAAATTATTTGTGCTGCCGACTTCCGCTCATTACGTTCGCCCAAGAAGTAAACCAAACACCAACGGATCCATTTCAGTTGAGGTCGGGCTTTAATTAGATCACAGTCGACTTCCGCTCGCTACGCTCCCTCCAGAGATAAACAAACACCAAAAGAACCTTTTCATACCGTAATTTAAAATATCACTCCTTTAAATTATTACTATAACTTCTCCAGATCACCGGAAGTCGACAGCACTAACAATTTTAAATAATATCTAATTAAAGCAGTTATATTTTAATAATTTCAATGAGTACGAATGTTACAATAGAATGCAAAGCAGTTTGTTAGCACAAATTGCGCTAGAGTGTGCTAGTCCGGCGACCTTCGGGTAACTTTTGAAGGAACCAGTGATAACGCGCGCCCTAGTGTAAAGCTGTACCATATTTTCTAAATGAAACATTAGTTGCAGCTTAAAATGAACTATTGCACTGATAGAATATAATTATATATGTATTCTTCTTTTTATTCTAAATATAAATAAGAAATATAAGCCATGATTAAGTTTTTAATCACTGATATGACTTGTTTATAACAAGTAACTATTTCTTCTTTTCGTTAAAGTAATCTATTTGGGTCTTGTCAGTACTTATGTAATATTATGCATATTTTGAATATTAGCTCTTTGGATTTAGGCAATCAACTTTAGAACCATTAATACAATTTAAGAATTACAATAGAAAATATTAATTAATTTCATCAATATTTTTTTGTTTTCATTTTTTAATACAAATATTTTAATAGTTAAAATGAAAATTTAAAAAATATATGTTTAACTGCAGGTATTTGTTGAGTAAAATTTTCATATGTTATAATAGTCAAAGTAATTGACTCACCACTCTCATGTTTTTTTAATTTTTTTAAACTTAAAATTATAGTTAAGGCCTCAATAACACAATCCTACAGCAAATAAAAAATAAAAATAAAATTAGCCAATGTTTTGTGTATTGCCAACACTGAAGAAGGCAACGTAAACAGAACCTTCTGTTCTTCTAGCGGCTTCTTGGTTAGTGTTGCATGTAATTGTTAATTATGGCTGATCAAGAAGATTCTTTGAACGAAGAGCAATGGCTTTACGGTGATTCAACAACTGACAATTTACCGACTTTAGAAATTAAAAAAGAAGCTGAAGAGAAAAAAGAGGAGCCCCCCGCTGAGCCTACCACTGAATCAGCTATTCCTGAGACCAATAGTCTCAATTCTGAGGTAAAAAAACACTCACATTACTGTTTATTGATATTTTAAGATATCAATAAGCAAAAGATGGCATTTTCAGATAAATCCAGCAGAGGGGACAGAACCAGGCGAAGTGAAGGATGATGAACCTGCTACTGCTGCTTCTCAAGAAAATGATAATGAAAAAACTAGTAAGCTAAAAACAACAATAATGCTATTAGTTTATATGTATATTATTGGTCTCTTTTTTTGTGGAAAGATCGTAATTTTGTATATTGCTTATCTGCCATGTTATCTTTATTTGGTAACTTTTCTGTGTGAAAGTTTATAATTCAGTCTCGATAATGAGCATTCAAGATAAATACAAATCTAATGTTAAAAGAAAGCACATTGGCATTGCAAAATTTTGAGAAATGTACTACTGCTATTTAAACAATGCAGAAACTATAAATATGTGTGTACTGTCATACTGGAAAGTTAGCTCCGTAAGAGCTTAAGATCATTGTGATTCAATATCAACCTTTAGTACGGTTAAATCTTGGAATATCACTGTTGTTCTTGACGTGCTATGGAACTGTCGATGCTTGATTGCAAGGATCCACATAGCGCAGAAGGCTGTCATGTATTGGGTTACTTTGTGAGGGAAAATAACAATTTGCGAAATGATTTTTATCAAATTGAATTGGAATTTGCAAATTTGTTTCATGCTTGAATCATTTCGCGAAATGTGGCATATTTTGGTTTTCAATTTTTCCAAAATTATTGCAAGGCTTTAATTTTTGTTTCAACAAATTTCCTTCCTGACCTACCCAAAGGACAGGAGCCAAAATATAATGTGTTCATCAAATGTCCAAAGAAAACTTTTTGGGATTATGATCCTTTTTTGAAAATATAGCAACAAAATTTTAAATTCGATTGAAAAGGAAACGACCTATTCATTATAATGACTTCAAAACAATATAAACTAGTTATCGGAGATACTTTATCTCTTCTCATGGCTTTACACCACTTCGCTCGTATAGTTGGGTTTTTTGGAACGAGAAAAAATACTTTCTCTATTGCACTTTTTGTTGTATTCTTGTACATAAGCAAAAGACAATACTAATGCGAAGGTTTTCGCTCTTATTCTATGGTTTTATTAATCAAAGAATTAGATATAATTTAGAAAGTTTCATCAGAACTAATACAAAGTCATTTAAATAGCTTTTTTGACATGAAAAGTGACGTCACATGAACCCCACGAAAAATGGTGCACTTGAATAGTCACATATCTTGCCCGAAGGAATTTTTTTTTTAATTTAATAAGAATGTTTTTTTAATGTTTTACATAACTTTTGATATAAAAATAATTTATATGTAGTATTTTAAAAAATCATGCATATACCCTATTGGTTATTATTTATAAAGTAGGTACCGCCTATGTTAATACATGAAATTATGTTAATGTACAAATTATTAGTACGTTTTTATTGTTTGTATAGATGCCAATGAAGGTGGGGAGGAAGAAGAAGATGAAGATGACGATGATGACAGTGAAGATGATGTGAGGGTTACCATCGGCGACATAAAAACAGCTCCTCAGTATTCTAATTTAAACATTAAAAGAGGCGCTCAGCTGTCATCTGGCATTGAAAAATTAAATAAAGTATGTTTGTAACAAGCTCTTTCTTTTTTATTATATATAAAGTTTTAGTTTTAAAATTAAAATATTGATTAGATAAATTAAAATAAAGAATCATCAAATAAAATATTTTCTCCTGGCTTTGTAATATTTTTTTTATTATTATCGTTTAATGTTGTTATGATAGCAACAGACTGGAAAGTTTTCTATTGAAGAATTCGAGAGTATTGGTACTATAAATGGTGTTCCCGCTCACGAATTTAGTATTGATGCCCTTGAAGACAAACCTTGGAGAAAACCTGGTGCTGACATAACAGGTATATTTTATATTTTTTAAATCTGTTCTCTTAAAAAGTCAGCACACAGTAATGCATATCGACGCCGTTTTTTGAAAAAGGCTTTAGTGCCATTTAGCAAACTTTACAGGAAACACATGAAACGATTTTTCTCCAAATAACAATATATATTTTTTAATTTTATTTTTTATTGCATACAGTAGGAGTTTATTTACCTGGCAAAATCTGTATAATTACAATATATTTTTAAGGCTTCTAGCTTTGGTTTAGGCCTGAGAGTCGTTACGTCTTTGATGCTTACGTCATCAATATTCAATTTTTAGACTATTTCCAATTTTTTTTTCTCAATATATCGTGAAGGGTAATCGATAGAGGTGGTGTTTACGTGCCATAATGAATAGAAACCTAAATTTCAAATTTTTGGCACTTAAGCCTTTTTCAAAAAACGACGTCAATATGCAGTACTGCTATTTATGTCAGGTTTCATGTCATTGTTTTAAACTAAAAAAAAAAATCCATTTAATTTTACTGTGATGACATTATTTTAAATGGCAAAAGTATTCTCCATTAGATTGTCTGTTTACTTTTTTTTGAACCTATGAATACAAAATTCAAATCTTCATTCTGAAATATTAACTTCGACCAAAGTTAGTAAATGTAATTTCCTGAGCCTTGATCAAACACTTATAATACAATTTTATATTTAACACTCATTAAATTCTTGAAGATAATGGCATGATATCTTTAATTTAAACTCGCAGTTCTTAAAATTTCTAATGATGGCACCCTCTTGGTCCAAAAAAAAAAAAAATGCTACAACCTCTTAGATTTAAAAATAAAGGCTCTCGCCCCCTTTTAATCTCTTATTAGTTTCTCGTGACCTCTTGAAGTTTAGGTTTCTATACCTTCATATAACCAATTTCATTATATGAAAGATGATGTATGTTCTGAATAATTTATGTATAGAAACAAAGCCAAAACCAAATTAGTATTTCCTTCTACCTCGTACTTCCTTGTTTAGCAATTTATATATGCTAAAATGTGCACATATCAACTAATGTCTAATGTTACTGTTGGTAATTGTGGTGATGGAAGAGAGCTTATAAGGAAAAGCAACAAATGCCCTTTATAAAGATCCTTTAAGATAGTCTAATCGAATAGGCATTTATACATTATTGTCAACTGAAAATGTAGAATTTCTCTGTCATACCTGGAAATGCTTTCTAGCAAGCCTGGTTAAGAACCTGCAATTGAAAATTATCTGTTGAATATTTGTTTGTAGTTAGCTCAAAGCCTTGTAACGATTACCGAATGACTACATGAGTGGTTCTAGAAAAGGAATGAATGAGGGCTTGTCCTTTTAAATAAATGTCAGGCTGGGTCATGGATTTAATTTGTTATAAATTTTTATTTATCTCAGTGAAATGACACAACTAAAACTTAATTACTGTGATTAATTGATTAGTTTAGTTTGAATAAAGAAGCATTAGATTATTAAAACACATTATATGTTAAGGATTCACCCTATCGATGACATAAGGTTTAAGTATGTCCTGATTCAAGGCCCAAGAAGAAAGTCTTTTTTTCTCAGGTCCCAGGATTCGATCTGTTTCCTGATAAAGCTTGATGTATTGCGATTCTTGGAGGCCGGCTGGCATTTTGCTTTTGAGCCCTCATTCCCTTCCGGCCTCTGCAATGAGTTTTAGTATTAAGTTTTAGAGCGGCCATAACAGCCACTCTTTATTGTTGTCTCGATATTTCATGTATTATAAACCCTTTTAATATAATTGAAGTAACTACATTCGCTTAAAATGTAACTATAATTAGTTGTAAAGCTTAATTCTGAGTGGTCAACAACCTTGAAATCCTTGAAGATCGGGAATTATACTTGAAAATCAATCACCCATTGGGAATTTTTAGTTTTGTCTCACCTTACTGAGTCATTCTTTCTGTCACTGAATGAATTAGGGATGTTAAAATAATGTATTAGCTCCTAACAAATCCGAGTTTCCATTTCAACTGATTTACTCTCTGCTTCGTATTTTATTTTCGCCTTTGAGGCGGAGGGTGGAGTGCAAGGATAAGCGGTTGACAAGATTCAATTTATTCCTATAATTACATTGTTTTTTTTTTGGTTATGTAAAATAAGTTCATGGATAAAATTGTGGTGAAATTTATTCCAATAAATGAATTTATTTATTTACGCATGAAATTGTTTTTATACTGTATTTTCTAGTGGTTTTATGGTTCCAATTTTGTTTTAAATTTATACAATAAGTCGACGATAATCGCCTTGCATTTTATAGTTCAAAGCCTTGAGAACCTCGAATTATGCTTGAATTTTTTCATGGTATATCGCTGTACACCCTGTTAATACAAGCAAATATCTAAAAAGATAATTTACCCTGAACCGACAGGTAAATGACCGAGAGGTAGACGGAGACATAAATGGGAGCTTTGTGTTGGGCCTAAGCTTAAGGAATAGGGTTTTTATGGGGGTCAGTGGAAGGAGGTTTGGTGTTTGGTAGTATCTGCATCGAACTTTCGGGTTTGCTACCATTTTATTATTATAATTATTTTTCTCTTTGGAACCTTCTTTTAAGTTCTCTCAGGCAACTAATTCTGTTGCCTGGAACTCATTTTACCCAAAAAGGTTGAGCATTACTTTTATAAATTATTTAAAGTAGTTACTTTAGTCAATGAATGCATAAAAAAAGGAGTTTGTTGACAGAAATGACAGGATGGCCAAAATTGACTTCAGGACTTTGTTTGAATTAGTTAAGAAGGTAAACAAACTAAAAGTCCCCGGGTCTAGGAGGAGCCCCTCTACGGGGAGAAGGCTATGTTTTCCAGTTTTTCATTTTTATTCCTAACTGAAAACATTTTATGTTTAAAAAACTGATGAGCATTAAATTTCCTATGAGAATGTTTCTATTAATTTTTTTTAAACAGTAAATACTATGAAAGGAAAACTGTGTAGTCCAGTATTGTATGGAGTCAAAAATGATTTTTTTTTTTTCAAATTTGTCACTTTGAAGAATGTATATTTCTTAAACTATAACAGATTAAAAAAAAATTAATAGGAATATTTTTGTAGGAAATTTGATGCTCTTCAATTTTTTTATATATAATGTTTTAAGCTAGGGCCAACTGTTTTTGAGATTTAAATGAAAAAACAAAAAATATGACCTCCCCCTCTCCTCTCTTTGCTCTTAGATCCGGGAACTTTTAGTATGCTTACCTTTTAACTAGTCCGAATAAAGTCCTTGAGTCAATTTAGACCTTGCTGTCATTTCTGTCTCCAATCTCCCTTATTGGCTGACCTAAGTAGAGAGTGCTAAAATATATTTTTAAAGTTAATATATCTCCAGTTTAAAATGGCAGAATTGTCGATGTGGGGAATTTAATATTTCTATAAGTATTGACATGAATTTTAAGGTAGTATATGCTCTGATTTTATTTATTTTAACTGCCTTATTTGTGACTTATATCAATTTTTTTTTGTTTTTAAAGATTATTTCAACTACGGATTCAATGAGGAGACCTGGAGGGCCTATTGCGAAAGACAGAAACAGATGAGAGTGCACGAGTCGGGAGTCGGCCTCGGGGGCCTTGGAGTCTCTCGGGTAAATCCCTCATTGACAGTTGTTAACGAAAACTCAAAATATGCTAGCACCGGGAGCACGCTCCTTATCGGAGGGCCGACGCAAGGCCAGAGAAAGGCTGGACCTCCACCAAACGCTAGGCGAGCAGGCGTCATTGATGTCATTGGAACTGTCAATTCCAGGCGACCGGTCGATTCACCTCCCAAAGAGAGTCCAATACAGGTGCTAAATCATTAACTTTCTCACTCCATTTTAATGGAATTTATTTTCAAATTTTTCATGTTGGTGAGGATTTTTTTTTTTTTTAACAAAATTTGTTGGCATGAAGAAAATTTTATTTATTTTAAAAAAGGAAAACTTTCTTACCCTATTTTTATCCCTGAATAGATTACAATTTTTTTTTTCAATCAAAATTTTGTTATTTTTTGTTAGTAAATTCAATTAATACAGGATTAGGTATTTTATAAATATTAAACAGTAAAATACAGTAGACTTCTAATGATAGGTTTTTATTTCTTCGAAGGACAATTTCTTCCTCCTCCCCCATATTTCAGGTAGTTTACTAGCAGTCCATTGTATCCAAAAATGATATTTTTAACTTGATAAATGCTAACTTCGGGAATTATCATCCTTCTAGTTTTAAAATATCTTTATTACATGATCATTGAACCATCAGTCCATCCTCAGGAAATTATACTAAACAATTGTATACGATTATCCGCTATGAAACTTTTACTATACAACTATTTTTAACTTTTAACAGGCCGAATTCTTATCCAAATAAAATTTTAATTATTTTATTTTTTTTTGCGTTTTTGGGTTTCTAATTTTTCATATGAAACATATTATTGCCAGATTTAGTAAAAAAAATTATAGGATTTTTTGTTGTTTTTTTCCAATTGAAAACAATGACTGCTACCGACTAAGCTTTTTTACTTTTATATACATTTTTAAACTTAGGAAATAGAGGAGAAAATAAAAAATAAAATCGAGAAATATTACTGCACTAATCGAATTGAAACCTTTGTTATAAAAATAAATTAAAATGAAAAATATCAAAAGGCATATTTCATGTACTTCCAAAAATCATGAGTAGGTAACTCAAATTTGCTCAGTTTTTGCTTCCAAAAATAAGTTTGGACTTAAATAAATTAAAATATTAAATGAGTGTTTACATTTTGATAAACGCTTTTAAAAAAATTCCAAATATTTGTTCCCAATTGTTTAAAATTTATCTCTGTTGTCATCGTTGCCTATCCCTGAGGACCTCTTGTTCTCTTGAACTATCGAAGCAGTAGTTATTATAGTTTGGAGTAATGACGGACTCTTAAATTATGAATAAAAGTTTTCTGGAATGGAATGGAAGTAGTTATGGTCAAAGTATAATCCATTCTATAATAATAACTTTAATAAATAAAAATAAATTTTAAGTAACTTCTGAAGTTTTGTTATGCTTATGAATTATTTGTATTTTTTTGTTGATGCCTAGTTTTTTTTTTTTTCAAATGTTACACAATGCCCTTCAATCAGTCACACAATGTGGTACCGATCATCCCTGTAATTCTTTAAAAATTACAAAATAAATATTTTTTTTTCTAAAAAAATTTAATGTTTCGTCACAGAGATTGTTTCAAACCATTATTTTTTTTCCACCGTAACTACTGAACTGAATTCAAAGAGACTTTCAACGAATTGAATTCAACAACTGATTTCAAAGAGAAATGACGTGTTGGCTCATTTAATAAAATAGAAATCATAATACGTCAATTGATCGTAAATAGTTAAGATTTTGTTGAGGAATTATATAACACGGATTTTTCTATTTCTGGTTGGTAATTAGCTAATCTTGGTAATATGGATAAATTACAGTCCTGTTATCGAGTCTACTGTATATTTTTCATTATTTTTTTGTATTTGAAACATGCATTGGTTTGGCAATGCTCTTTTGATTTGTATTTTTTATCATTTATTTGTCGGGTCTCAAGATTTTGTATTTAAAGGTTTCTGGTTTCATGTTGAAAAATATGATTAATTGTTTAGTAGTATTACCTTGTTGAGAGTTTTACGATAACTTAAAATGAGTTTTCCTTTTTTAAAAAAGTTTCTCTATTAACTTGTTGGCCACTGGTTTCCTTTATTAACTAACCACCCATAATCGCCTGTACTTCTGTATCCTTTGACTTCCAAGATCCTTGTTCGCCTCCATAGTTTATTTTCTATAGAAAATGAGACTAAATTATCCTTTTCAATTCCCCTATAGCTTTATTAATAATTATTTATAAAATTCACTTGGTGTTATTTTTATCATGATTTCAATCTCTTTCTAATGGGTGTCTTAGGAATTTTATTTAAGTGTTGAGGTAATTGTATATAATTTATATCAACTAATATTTTTGAATTAAATGGGATTTTATAAATTTCTCATGAAAACAACCTGAAGAAGATTTTTTAATTACACTTTTTTTAAAGAGATTGAGATTGCTTTGTTTTAATTATTTAGTTTTGAATATATATATATATATATATATATATATATATATATATATATATATATATATATATATATATATATATATATATATATATATATATATATATATATATTCCCATTGCCACAATAATGCTTGAAATTAATATAACTAATTAATTTTTTTTTTTTTTTTTTGGAAATACTTTATTTGGATTAAAAGCTGATTTATGTCTGAACATAGAATTCAGCATAGCTGCCTCGTGGTGGAGGTTGAGGTACTGTACCTGAAATGAGGTACAGCGTGGATTTACACGCTTGGCACTTGCTGCAAATTCCAAACATTTAGTTAACAAACCAACCAACGTATGTCGTATTCACACACTTGTGGTCCAGAGAAATAAGCATATTAGATGTCAAACTTGTGCCAGTTATTTCATTTGATTTAAACTATAATTATTTATAATATAAAAAACAGCTGAGCAGAAACACATATTTGTTTGACAGTTCTCAAGCAATACTAGCGTTTATGTAGTGCTTACCGCAAGCTTCCTTTGATTAATGCCCAAAAATCTGACACTAGACTGGATTTTCCACAAACACATGCAAGCACGTGAAAGCCAATCCGCATACCCTACTTGTGCTTGTGGACCCTTGCCATTGTTTGGCAATTTTGTAAATGCACCTTAAGAAATATTTGGAGTAGTTTATTGAACAAATTAAAGGAGCTCCAATGGAGCCTACACCATAAACAATTATATATTTCATTAGTACAATACCTCGACCTGCTCCGTGAGGAAGTCATGCCATATGCAATCCATTTTAGCATTAGTTAGGCTTAAACCTCACTGCTTACAAGATCCTAGTGCTACCTAATCTCTATAGATGTAACTAAATCACTGTATACTTAAACCCATTTAATGAATCCCACAATACAATACATAGTTATCATATAATAGTATTTTAATCAAGAAGTTGGCTGGGAGTGCAGGCTAGAAAGTTGCCTGGGGGTGCAGACTAGAAAGTTGCCTGGGGGTGCAGACTAGAAAGTTGCCTGGGGGTGCAGACTAGAAAGAAAACACAAAAAGCTACAAAGAGAAAATATAGATATAGTAGGGATGTAATTATCCAAAGTATTTCCCACTACAGTAAAAGTTTGATGTAAAGATCCTGCTTATAATGGTTTTACGGCTGTAATGCTCTTTTTCCTATCTCAGTTGGTGGTTTTCCTATAAAATTTTTTTCATTATAAAGTTCTGAGCAAATTGTATCTTTAAATTTGTTTACATTTATAAAGTTTTGTTTTGTAAATATGAGACGAGTGGACTTGAAGTTTTGAATATAGTACCGACGGAAGCAGTAAAGTGCTAGGAAATTGATTCTACAAACATAGTACCTAGGAATATTTAGTTTTTGTTTGGAAGAGATGTTTCCACAAATTGATCGGTGGTTACTTTTACGGATATGGGTCCGTTTTTTGTCTCAGTTGCTTTGATTTCACATTCAACAAAACTTGTAATACCTGAAATATTGGAAATATTTTACTATTAAAGAAAAACTTGATTTAATTAAAGAGTTCGGTAAATGTAATTTATATAAAAAAGATTTTGTCATGTCTAAAAACAACGTTATAGAAGAGGAAGGGAACGGAACAGAATTAATAAAAGCAGCAGATGATTTGAACATCTTACAAAAGATTCGCACATATTTTTCGTATTCTTCTCAAGTACAAGATGAATCTTATAATCAAATAAATAAATAAAAAAAAATGCTGTTTTTAAAATAATGTTCTCTTAAGCAAAATAAAAAAAAACTTCTTGGTTAAACTGACTATATCTCCTCCATTAATAGTATTTTAAGTTATATTCTTGTCACCTGAGAAGCGGGACTCTCAATAACTCAATTTTCATGGGAATGAGAAATAATTTTAAGTTAAACTAGTTTAATTAATTTTGGTTAACTTTTGGACCTTTTCAATCATAGAGTCGATATTTTTATTCAGATTATAGGGGCTATGTTATACAGTAGAACCTCAATTGCCCGATTTTCCGTATTAACCGAGGTGAATTTATTGTAGTACGCCCTAAAAAATATTTGCTCCTTACTTATATGAAATGGTAAGGATGATGTTTATTTAAAACTAAATTATTTAAAAGCCGAATAAAATAGATTTTGAAGTAAGCATGGCTCCAGATCAGCCTTTAAAGACATAAATGATGCGGGAAATTGCACCTCAATGGTTTTCTCATGGCCTACCGTATTATCCGAACTCTGTCTGGTCCCAATTACCTCTGATACTCAAGATTCACATTAATAGTTATGTTTTTATTATTAAATGTTGTGATTTTCAAAATGTTCTGTTGGGTGTAATAAAAAATATCTGATGTGGACAACACATGACTTCCTTGTACTCCTATTAAATTATAAATCGGTGGCTCAAAAAGTGATCATGAATTTGGTTACTAGTTTCCGAAGATTGCAGTATCTCAAAAACGACACTCGACGTAATAGATATTGACACACACACACAGACAAGCTCTCTTGTTTCTGGAGGTCTCATTCTGTTATTAAATGTCGTTTTCTTTCAGTAGGGAACAAGTTCCCAAGAGATTTCTTTGTGTTCCTTGACAACATTAGAACTGTCAATTTCTCTAGATAAAGCATTGGAAATCGACAGTTTTGACATTTTAAGCAGAAGAACTCACTTAACTTATACGTTATTCTCATGCTGCAGACTTGTTCAGCTCACATATGGAGAGGAAAAAAGTATTTTCACATAATTTTTACACTTAAAACAAGTAATAAAAATGTTTAATAGGAGTGGGGAAAAAAATTCGCGTTTCTAACATTTATTACCAAGCCATATGATTTCTGTATTAAATTTTAATACAATTTTTGATGAAAGTTTATTATGATCTTCAAGTAAAGTACTGTTTCCCAATTTAGACCAAAATCTAGTATGTTATTTAAATCAATATATAAATGATAAATACTAAATTTGAGAAGTTTGGCACTAAATTTTAATATAATTTTTAATGTAAATCAATTATGACCTTCTAGTAAAGTACCACTTCTGGTGATCATGCAGTGACCAAAAAGGGAGGTTCACTATTAGATTTTATAGCGATCGTAAGTACAAAATTTCAACTTTCTACGGCTAACTGTTTTTTAGTTATGTGAGATACGAACGTACGTACAGACCTCACGACGAAACTAGTCAAAATGGATTCAGGGATGGCCAAAATGGATATTTCCGTTGAAATCTGAAAACCAAAAATTTCCGCGACTACAATACTTCTTTTACTTCTTACTCATAAGATTTACATTAATTATATTACATTAACTGACAGTGGGATAACTTCAGAGACATGTTTGGACCGGTATTGGTACCTTTGGTTCAACAAAGTCAACCAAATTATTATCTGGCTCAGTAACTCGTCACCGAGCCAGGACCGTATCCTGTTAATAGCTTCCGATGTCCTGTGCAATATCTCTCCAGTTTCGAACATTGAGTAGTGTTCGGACGTCTTCTGCAAAAGTCTCAACCCACCTCACGTTAGATCTACCCATTCTTCTTGTACCGTGGATTTCCTTGGAGATCTTATTGGGAATCAACATGAATATGGAAAATAAAACGACATAATACAGATAGTATTTTAATAATTTGGACTTACATTGAATTCTTCAGGCATATAGTTTTTTTTTTTTTACTTGAAAAGGTTTCATTTACCCTGAAAATTGTAGTTTGTTATTTAATTTAAAATAATAAAATTTACTTTTATATTAGTACTAAAAAAAAAAAAGATATCAAAGAATTTGAGTTATTGAGGAGTGGATTGTAGTCGCTATGCAATTATGTTATATGGCACATATCATTAGCTTGGATGAAGACTGACACAATTTAAAAATTAACAATTTTCCAATTTTTGTGTAATCATAATCAACGAGATGACTATTTTTCATGATGTTTAGAGTCACAAAAAATATTCATTGTGTGACTGCTGGAGAGCAGTCGTTTTTTTAACAAAACTGTTACAAATGAAAAAAATTAGGCCTAAAATTATGTTTGGAATAAAAAAAAAATATTATCAATTTAAATTTGATAAAAACTTCAAGCGCCATTTTCTCAAAAGTTTTTGGAAAGTATTTTGGAGTTATGGTGGTTTTCTTCCCAGCTAACAATATGTCGCATTGATTTTTCTTATCTTCCTTCTTTTATTGATTATGACTGCTCTAAGCAAAGTGGCATTTTTATTTTGGCTCTATTAATACAAATAATTGATTTGCAGGTTATGAGCAGTGAAAGGAGAGATTACAACCGGAAGAGCTTTGACATGTCAGTGCCACCGCCGGGCTTCGATCCCCCTCCTCCTCTCTCTATAGTTCCTAGGTAATGATTTAATTATTATTGCTTTAGCCTGCGCTAATGAGGATAACTTATTGAGTGGGCGAGTTGCAGCTGAGGTTTGGCATGAAAAGATTGATCGGTGTAGGCATTCGCTTTGTTCCTTTTAGCGAAAACAAACTACAAGCTTATTTATAAGTTTTTGTTTTTTATTATCACTACCTCCTTCATGGGTAGTTGTTTAGAATTTATATTATTATTAGTAACCCTTTGACAACAGTATATTGCTGGAGCAGTAGAACAGTTTTTCGCTCCTTAGCGGTAGACGACTGTACACATACTGCTGAGGTAGTTCGACCTTAGATCCATCTAGTAGTGTTATGGAGAATTAATGTTACCTTCTCTAGCAGCTAGATAGAGTATGGTTTTAGTTTATAAAGCTGGAGTGGACTCAGCTCTTTGGTATCGAATATCATTAACTGTCAAACCTTATTCAACTTTCTATAAAGCATCATACACCTATATGTCGGTCTTTTTCAGCCAAGTTATTCGACTTTTGAATCATTACGTAAATAGAATTTGAAATGAAAAAATTTCGTTTAGACTTTTATATAAATTTTGTTAGTTTAGTAATTTGTGATTATTAAAATTAAATAGAATTAGTTAGGTTTGTAAATAATCAAATAACCATTTTTAACTACGCCTTTGTCAGTGTGCCATCACGGTTCAAAAGGGAAGACGGAAAACTAAATAAATATAATATCATTGTACATATAATATTATTATATTGTGTATAACCTTATATTTTTTATAATGTTAATAAATATAAGGAAATAATACATTTCATGAATTGTGCCACTGGAAAAGTCATTAAAATTGTATATGAGCTATACATAGGTTTTTTAGATAAATAAATACATAGGTTTTTTTTTTTATATCACTCAGTAACAAAAGACTATTTTAAAAAAAATGAAAATATATACAAACAATTTGTCGAAATTTGTTTCATTACTTGAGAAAAAGGGAGCGTGGAGAGACTGGTAAAGGATTCTATCCACATGGACTATTTGCTTTCTCGACGTCACCGTCCAAGCAGCTTGCCCAGCTCGATCTCCCTCCCGTCGTCAAGGGGTTAATAGTAACCAAGAAGCTTTAGTTTATTAATCAACATTATTGTACTGTACATCTAATTTATATAATGAAACATTGTTGTAGTTATCCATCTCACGGAGGATACAATCAAGATTTTTACAATCCAGAAATGGATCCTTATTACCAATCGTACGACAATTCACAAGACATGCAGTGGGGTGGTCAAATGATGAATCAGGTAATGTTATGTCTATAGCATTTTTTTTTTTTTTATTATTATTAAGGTGGCCAAGATTTTAATTTGTATAGAAATAATATTAAAGTTGTTTTCCAACTTTAGGTTTGGAGTTCAAGGCATCGTGACAAAAAATCCCACAGTTCCCATTCCCTAGACCATCCTAAAAGATCCAAATATCTCCACGTCAGTAATACCAATATTTTATTCTCTAGTTGAAAGTAGAACTCACTTGCCTCAGTAGAATATTTCCTTAGCCTATTGTTATCTCTTCCTCTTCTCTTACGGTAACGTAGAGCTAACAGATAAGTAATGCACTAGCTGATAAGCTGAAAAAGTTCTGTAGAATATTGTTATAACAAACAATTACCAACCTTAGAATTATTATTATCTAAATGATTGTCACCTAAAGATTCCTCCGAAGTTCCTCAATCCTTTCAATGGAGCATCCTTCTGTGAGGCGGATGTAGTTCATTCGTTAGTCGCCAGATTTCTCTGTGAAGTTATTGCTTTGTTATAATTCCATTTATGCTTCAGTTTATTCCTATCTTTTATAGACGAGCACTTTTTGGCTGTTTGGAATTGCTCTGTTAAGGTTGTTATAAGTATATTTTTTTCTGTGGACTTTATATAGTTAATTTTTTTTTTTTTTTTACTGATATGGTCTCGTAATGCAGAGTATTTTTTTGTTGAATATTCATTGTAAAAGAACAAATATTATTGATTAAGATACCAAATTAATTCAGATTTTTTTTTATGTTTTTATCATCCTTACCTTGAGTTGATATATTATTACACATTATATATCGTTTTAGTTTTTATTAATATAAAAAAAAAATAAGCATGATATATTAATTATTAAATAATTTTTTATTTATAGAATAATTCAATGAACAAGGATATGGAGTTGCCCGGAGGAGTCACCATTAAACAAGAACCTGTCGAAAAAAGCAGCAAAGATAGGGAAAGGGATCGTGAATCCCGCCACAAGGAAAGGTTTGTTCGAAAACTTCATTAGCTAAATTAAGTAGAAAATATAGTCAGATTAAAAAGTTATTAGGAATTGGTTACTCTTCTAATATTACGTCTCCCTCAATTCTGAGTGTCACCTCCTCTTCTTATTTCTATTACGATATCGGCGGTTGTTAGGAACTATTGGCGATACAAAAACCACGAGTTGTAAATTTAACATTACAAATTGTTTTATCCTAACATATTTTATGGCATTTATTATGTTTTTATGATTAAATAGATTGAATAAGCCCAAAATATTTTATTTTCAATTGAAACTATTTAATGGGTTTTTTGTTTTACTATATTAGGTAGGGTTTTGAAACACTAAAGCAGTTAATATTTATAACATTAATGGTACCGTAAACCGGGTTACTTTAAACCAATTGGGATTTCACATTAGAACATTTTAAGTAGGCTCGTTAGCGCCTTTTGTTACAGACAAATCAAAATCAGAAACTAAACAAAAGCTGGAAACAAAGAGCCTGCTTAAAATGTTCAAATTTGAAATCCCTATTGACTTAAATTTAGCCCAGTTTACAATGACGTAGTTTTTTGAAAAAGGCATAAGCACCATTTAGCAAACTTTACGGGAAATAAATGAAACGATTTTTCCCAAATAACAATTTTTTATTTTTATTTTATTTATTTCATAGAGTAGGAGTTTATTAACCTGGCAAAACCTTTATAATTACAATATATTTTAAACGATTCTACAGTTGGTTAAGGCCATAGTGTCGAATGACAGTCATTAGTATTTGATGCTTACGTCATCAAAATTCGATTTTTAGACCATTTCCAATTTTTTTTTCATTATATCGTGAGCGGGAATCGATAGAGGATAGAGGTGGCGTTTACATCCCAAAATCAATTGAAACCTAAATTTCAAATTTTTGGGGCTTAAGCCTTTTTCAAAATATGACGTTGATATACATTTATTCTATAAAATATCTATAAGAATTTTCAAGCTTTTTTATGTATGCTATAGTTGGTTATCCTTCCTAGGTCATGTACTATTGTGTCTTGTTATACTTTTATATTAAAAGTATAAAAATTCATTTTAAAAACTTCCTTCTTTACACTTTTGGTACAGTTAATAACTTTTTCTTTAGTTTTAAGTTTATTTTCATTATTTCAAAATTTAAATGGTTCATTATAGCTTATATGATTTTTCTACAGGAGCATAAAGTATGAAATTTCCACTTTACTTATACGTTTTACTACCAATTAGTAGGACTTGGTGTGTTAATGTGATCAAGTGTTAGTAATGTAGAAAAATAATAATTTTGTTAATAGTAGTTTACTTTAATATATAAATATAGTAGTTTTATTAAATATATTTCTAAATTTTATAGAAAGAAACTGTTTTTCATTTTAATAATACAAATACTGTTATCAAAAGAAATAATGTTACAGAGCAGCAACCTATCACCTATCTAGGATGTGGTTCAAATATGCATACACTGCTTGTTTTTTTTTATGCTGTGAGTTTAGGCGACAATTAGATGTTAAGTCAGGCCCTCTAAGAAATTAAACTTGATATTTAACATTATGTGTTTATTACAAAATACAATTTGGATGTAGATTTTTAATTTAACTATCTCATTTTATTTTTTTCAGGCATAGACACAGGTCACGGAGTAGGAGCGGAGATAGATCCGAAAGAAGAAGGAAACATAAGAGTCGTAGTCGTAGCCCTGGCCATAGGAGCCATAAAAAGAAAAAGTCCAAAAAATCCGATCGCAGCAAGGAAGGGAGTGATTAATTTTATTGTTTTACTGTTTTATATAGATATTGTTTAAGTAAAGTTGCGTTGGATTACTTAATGTACATTACAATTACCAAATTTGTATATAGTGATAGTGCATTGTATATTGATTGTCATTGTCCGACCTTACTGTTGCTAAGAGTTTTCACATTTATTTTTCTTCTCTTTTTTTTAATTACTTAAGCTTTTTCCATTTATTGATGGTGATATAGAACATTGAAAGTACAAGATATATTTCAGAATATGACTGCTGCAAAGTGAATTTTTTATTATTATTTATATTTAATGTACTATAAATATAAGATATGACAAAATTCATATATTTATTTTTTCCTATATATTAATACAGTATTTTAGGATACTGGTGTAAATTAATATTATATTGGAAATGCTGAAGTCTACAAAAAATGTAAAAGAAACAAAAAAAGGATGTAATGGCATTTTATTGTGATTGTTATTTATTTTCCTACTGATCAGATCGGAAAGGCAATACTCCTGTTATATTCCACATATACATTATAAATAAATCAAAGAAAAGCAGGGTCCACATTATATAATGCGGTTATGTAACGAGTTACGTGCTAGCTGGTGAGTGTCAGTAGGATCAAAAGAGTTTATTCAACATTGGTCGTAAACAGTTCATAAGTTGCTTGTACATTTTTCAGTTTATATTTACCGATGTTTAGTAACAGAAATTCAGAGTTACACCTCTTCATTGTGAAATTTTTGAAGCTTCTGCCCATTTACATTTCTCCATTTAACATTCATGATCCCTCAAAAGCGAAATCCCACTGTACAGTTATCGAGCTTGTAATGAGGGTCTCACCCAGTATCTTCGTTTTTGGTTTACTCATTGACATGATTTGCCGAAATCACACAAGCATCTGCTGCAAGCATTAAATATTCCTCGCTTCTTGCCGTTGTGTGAACTGATCATATTACTACTCTTTTCTTATGAAATTAAATTCCTCTTGTTCTTTCCAATAACAAAGTTTTACAAACAGACTAGTTATATAACAAGTTGTTAGAAAGATGTATAACAAAATTGTTATAAAATATGTGTTTAGTTACATAACAAGAACAGTTTGTTATCTGTATTTAGATTAGCTTGTAAATATATTATCTTTCAACGTGTTAAATTAGAATTAACAGTGTTATTTTTTATTAACACTTAGCAATGGTGGCATTCCATACATTTTTATTCTTCTTTTCTTACTTATATTTTGTTTATCTAACTGTATCAACGTTTCGGGGTTGTTCCCCCTTCTTCAGGATTACTCTTTTAGTCTTCATGATTAGGTATAAACGAATACTGTATATGTCCAAGAGTTACCAAAGGATAATTAGCTCATATTTATTAGAACAGTTATGAACTGATCTTAATGGACTATGAAGTGCTGTAATAGAAAAATAATTAGTGTTATTTTTAATTCATCTTTATTCCGTTAATAATTTCATTAGCTAGCGCTATTCTAAAACAACTACGTGAAATCTCAAACAGATTTTACAAGTCACTAATAACTTGGACAATTAAGATTCTATGGAGCTTCTCTGTATTGCATAAAGTTTGCAGGCCATTGCTTCATTGTTCTTGCTGATGAATTATGTTTAGTGTGAACGAGCATTTCGATCAAGAGAATTACCAACGAAAGCACAACAGCCATAAAGTATAGTAAAAGCAAGTCTTTCATATGTGCAAACTTGATCGCCTCATTTGACTTGACTTTAACTCCCTCTGGCGGGGTAAGCGGCAACCATATATCTTGAAGTCTCTTGACTATCCCAGTTGTGTGGAATTTGAGGAGGCTGCAAAATAAAAAGCAGTAGAAGATAATCAACAATAGTTATTTTACAAGTTGCAGAAATAATCTACATTATTTATGTTATAAGCAATAGAAGATAATCAACATTATTAAAAATGGTACAACTATAGACTAGGGGCGCGTTATCACTTGTTCATTCCGAGTTCAGCCGGACTAGCGTACTCTAGCATCATTTGTGCAAATTAACTGCATTGCATTCAATTGTAACATTCGTATTCATTGGAATTATTAAAATTATTGCTGTTTTAATTAGATATTATTTAAAATTACTAGTGCTATCGACTTCCAGTGATCTGGGCAAATTTTTGTAATAATTTAAAGGAGTGATATTTTAAATTGCGGTAAGGACCCGACCTCAACTGAAAAGAAAAGGAACTTTTGGGGTTGATTTATCTCTTGAACGAGCGTAGCGAGCGGTAGTCAACAGCTGTGATCTAATTAAAGCAGTAATAATTGAAGTTACAGTAAGGCCCCGACCTCAACTGAAAAGGAGCTGTTGATGTTTTGTTTAGTTCTTGAGCGGAAGTCGACAACACTAGTAATTTTAAATAATATCTAATTAAAGCAGGAACAATTTTAATAATTCCAATGAATACGAATTTTACAACTGAATGCAAAGCAGTTAGTTAGCAGAAATGACGCTAGAGTGTGCTAGTCCGGCAACGTTCGGGTGACATCGGAATGAACAAGTCATAACGCGCCCCTAATCTATAGTTGCACCCAAACTAGCTTTGAAATTTGAAGTGCTTAAACTTTTTTCATTATCAATAAAATTTGTCAATTTTCTCCTCATTACTTTGCATGGTTTTAATTTAACTTTTGAAGTTTATATAATAAAAAGACACCATAACTCTGATTTTATATAAAATATGTTAAAGTGCTGTTAGAACCATGTCACAGACAAGTTGAGTAAAAATGTAAGTGAAGATACAGCTTTATCAAATAAGAAAATATATTATTTCTTTTTAAAGATACAAAAACTGACAAGGTTGCAACCGAAGTTATTAATAGTTTTTTTTTTTTAATTTCTATGCTTTGTTTCTGGTTTCTCTACAAGAACATTTCAGCATTCACCCTAGATTATCAGCACAGCAGAGTAATACAATACTCTTGATCTTAAAAATAGTATTAAATTCAATATGGTTGCAATTACCATGCTTCTTAAAATTTGAATTTTCCACAAAAAACCAAAACACTTTTGATCTTTGCCACTTGTCAAGAGGCAAAGATCAAAAGTAATCGATAGAAGGTTTTGGTACTTAACTTTTTTTTATTATTTTAATCCAGTCAAATTGATTAAAACTCCCATAATCTGAGAATCGCCGAAATAGATCGTCAATGTGAAATACAATCTTGTCAAACTACACGAAGTAAACAAATTCCGTTAGAACTTTATCAAATTAGTAAAACGACTATTTCTCAACAGATTGCAGCTAGAGCTAGTTTCTCTTGTGCATTAGGCAAAGCACCAATAACTTCATTTTAGTCAAAAATGTCTGATACAATCATGCCAAACTAAGATAGCGAAGTAGTTGTGTTTCTATACTTACTAAATACTTATTAAGCTGGTGAATCTGAAGTCCTTTTTTGTTAAAAGAGCTATATAGGAACTGTAATAGCGAGTAGGAAAAGTGTAGAAATCACAATCTACAGCGTAGCTTGCATTATAATTTGCTAGATTACGAATATAATAAGTGCTGTGCTGCGATTCAAAGACCATGTTGTTCTCGTTACAATAATCTTGCAAAGGGACTATGTCCGTTGAGCCAGTAGTACAAGGAGGTCTGTCAACAACAATTCGCAAAAAATTGTATAAGGTGATTTATTGTTGTATTCTTCAGTAATGGTTCCTAACAAAGTTATAATTATATTCTACAATATTAGAGACAGCAAAAAATTAATAAATGAAACTTTAAATTAAAAAAATTCTTTCACTATAGATTATTTAACTTTTCTGAATATTTTATATAAATACAAAATAATAACTTAAATTTTCTAATAATGAGTTAAATATAAAAACACCATCAAATGGTAAAATATATATGCTAATTTAATAAAGTGACCAGATTGGAATGTGGGACAGACAAAAAAAAAAGATTTGTTATCAATTATATATTGTATATTGACTATGTAAGAAGGTAAATAATTAATGAACATTAAATTATTCTCCTGGATACTTTTTAAGTTTTTAAAAAAATTGCTTGCCAGCTCAGAGCCTTTTAATATTTATTTTAATTGTTGATACAGCAGTTTAATTAAATAAAAATGTATTTAAGAAGTTAAGTATTAAACCTATTAATAAATTCTTTATTTAAATAAATTCCCAGCTCTGCTATCTAGTTTATTACTAACCTATTTAGAAATGGCTTCCATTCTGGCTTGATCTCAGACGTGCCATTTACCTGAAATGTATAAAATACATAAATGGTCTAAAATAAATGGAAAAAGCTCAAATTTAATTTATAAACAACACTTACCAGGAAAGCATGATATGCAATACTTCTTTCAGATATACAAAATGAGCGATCATAGGGCATGGCATATGGCAATTCCTTAAATTCTATCGGGCTCGGTATTTGGTTTATAGCTAATTGAGAGAGCAATATGGCAGAGTAGGACTGGATCAGTACGAACCCGAATAATGTACTGCTGAGTAGGATCAGTCTCAATGACACTGTTGTCGGTTTCAACTGCATTCCTAAAACCGATCATAAATCATTAATTGTAAACATCATAATTAATAATATGATTAATAAATATAACAAAAATCGAGGTAAGGTGGTGTAATGGCTGCAAAAAGAACAGATAAGTTTATGTGCCATTTTTTCAAACAAATCTTAAAAGATCTGTAATACTAAATTTCAACTAACGTCTATTCACAAGATAAGATCTAAAACCTTTTTTTAGAATAAGGACCTCAATCCTAACTTATACCAACTATTTTTAACATGGGTTATTACAATGTATGTATATATTGAGATTGAGGAAAGTATAAGGAGGAGGACGATGATGATGAGATACAGAAAGGATTAAACATCGGTAAGGAAACTCATATACTCCCCTCTCTATTACCTCAGCCCTTTGACTTCAAGAATACAAAAAACTACTCATCACAAACATAAAAAATTTCTGATTATTTTATGTTGAATAGCAATAATTGTGATTTTTTTTTATTTTTTATTTTTTTTGTAATTTGTTTATGGTCATTTTTAAACTTCTTTTGTAATTTTATAAAAATAAAACCTTTAATTGAATAATTCCTTTGTATAATTTATCAATTTTACCTATAAATACTATATTATAACTATTTTTATCTATAAATTCCGAATATGATATTTTTTTTTGTTATCAGAAGTATCATATGTGATACCTAGTTCCACAAGGGGAGTAAATGAGGTGTAGCAAAAAGTTATATCTCGACTAAATCTTTATTAGGCAAGGTATTATATATGACACCATCTGGTAAAATACAGATGTCCATTGATAAAAAAAAATGTTTCTGAAGCCTGTTCATTTTAGGTTCAAATTGAAAGAAAATAGAAAAGAAATCGGATGAATCACTTCTTGTCCCTTTTAGGGTTAAAACAAGAATGATTTTATTCTTAAGATTATTTTATTCACTTCATTACACTTTATGAGAGGCTTTATAATATATTTGTTATTACAATTGAATATTTGTTATACATTGAAACTAGATTAATTAGTAAAAACTTTTCTAAAATTTCACAAATCAGATACATATTTTCACATTATTAAAATGAAATATTTATATAGGTACAATGTAATTATTGGAAGAAGAAAAAAATATGTTTCACAACAATCAAAGCTACTAAAAATAAAAATAATTGCTTAATATTCATTTTTATGTGTGTACTGCTATGTTTATCTAGGTTGAGTTGAGCTTGATATCTATTTAGCTCTAATACATTAGTCTATATATATATAGGGATGCCATTGGGCAATCATTGAGGATGATTATCCCAAAATTAAGTAAGCTTATGAATACTTTTTGAATTTCTTACCTTGTCCTCTAAATTGGATACCTTTCCAAGGGTCTGGTTTGTGGTTACCATTATTTAATAATTAACCAAGATAATGTTCCTACTTTTAAGTTTAATACTAATGTTAATCAAAGTTACTGCTATCTTAATGAAATACATTCGAATTAAATATGGGCATGGTTACTAAAGAACAACCTCCTTGCTAACATTTATCTTTATTCTTCCAAATTAAAATAACAAACTATTACAATAAAAAGTTAACAATGGAATGATTCAGCCTAGACTTAGCCATTAATTGTTTTAACATAAATCTCTTATCTGTACTAATTGGTGTTGATGGTTCCTCAGCATCTCTCCCTCGGGTTCCCCTGCATATCTTCAGTCATGGAGCCAGAGCGCATGGTCAGAGTTCAGAGCTGCCGTCTCCCATCAGCCTCGATCAGTCTAGCTGTCTTGCCTCAGCCTCGATCAGTTCAGACATCCCACTTTTTCACCTCCTTGCTTCTATCCCCCTTTCTCTCTTGTTCTGCCTAAGAGGGGGTCGAAAACTTTGTTCATTGGCCGACTAGTTTTATAGAGGGAGGAAATTCTGGGATTTCATCGGATGGCTCCACCCCTTGTCCTGACAGCCGGTATCTGCGAACCATTATCCAACTAGTATAATTTAATCATACCTTTTCCAGCCTAAGAGGAACAGTTCTTAAAATTGATTAGGTGTCCCAGCTTTTGGCATTGTTACAATGTTAACTTCTCGGTAGGGTTTTTAAATTAACTTATCCCTTATCTGTTATGTGGTGACATCTGTCATCGCCTGTCAGTTACCCTTCTTTCTACCTGTTCGCCCCTTATTTCTTTTGTTCGCACCTGGTCTGTTTAAATTATATAACGATAGTATTGTCCAATATCAATACATATTAGTACTTAATTCATAGGTATGTTGAGGAGTGCTACCTAAAGTGGACATCTCCACTTACGACTGAAAAATATTTCAGGTAGGCATCACAAAGCTGTTTGTTAGGTAAAAAACAAAACAAAAAAAAACTTAATTTCTACTGATTATTTATGAATCCAAAATGCACTCGAAACACAGAGTTTTTAGAATTCTAGGAATCAGTTTTTTTACTGTTCTGAAAAAATAAAAACAAATTATAAAATGGAGATGTTCACTTTTGTTTCTTAAATATCGACTTTTTCCAACTGACTAGAAAGCTCCTCTATTAATATAGTCCATTTTTTATTGAATATAAAAAAAATTGATGTGAAAAATCTGCAATTAAAAAAGTATTTGTCCTATTTTAAAAATGAAATATGCTTGTCTATTAATTTTTTTTTTTTAATCTTCAAGTATTTATTTGCATCTGTCAATTTGTTAGCCTTGAAAATTTAACTGAAATTGTTTTTATTGTGTCAATTAATATGAATTGTAATTTATTTCAAAACACATTCAATCTGGTTACATTTAATTTTGAATTTTCCATTAGTTTTATTATTCAGTTTTAGAACTGGATTATCCAAAATTTTTAGAATTAGATTATCCAAATATTTCCATGTAAATCCTTACCTTGATTTGTTAGAGTTCCTAATATTGTGAGGAAACTTGCCATGAATGAACAATCTGCTTCAACTAGTGCATAACTATTTCTAATAAAATTTCTTTCTTTTTTAATAACTTGTAGTTTCCTGCCGTAACTGCAAAATGAAAAGAAAACCAGATTATCAGCACATACAAAATTCAATTCAAATTTGAGTATGAAAGTTACAGCCTGATGTTTCATTGTTATCATTTATTTTTTTCTTCCCGATATCGTGGGGAAACTTAATAGTAAACATTTCTGTTGGGAAAGAGCTAATTAGTTTATTTGCTATGACTTACTATGTCTGAACAATAAACCATAAAGTGAAAGTTAGTATCATCATGGTGACCAAGTACGTCGCCATCAGGGAAGTCGTGAATATTGACATATAGAAGAATGAATTTCCGCTCTTCGTATTCTGAAGTGACAGTCTGAACCTAAAATTAATAAAAATGTCCTTTGCTTAATTTTGAAATAATCATTATTAATCTATATATAAATAATGGATGGAATATTTTACTGAATATGTGAAACCTTTTCTGTCAAGAATTTCAGAAATAAATGAACGTTGGAGTAGAAAAACATTCTAATTTATGCTTCAAGATAAATCGTGAAACTGAAAAGTCAAGCTTAAAAAAAATACAAATCTGAGGCAAATACAAATCTGAGGCAAAAATAAAAAGTGGTTAGTTACCCTTTAATGTTTGTTCCGTTGTTTAATCAACTAATAATTAATTATGATAATGATTTTATTATTTAATGAAGTATTACATTTTTTTCAATTTATAAATATCTTCAAAATTATAGATTGTGCAATATTGGACCAGGAAAAATGCATCTGTTATTCCTCATGCTAAATTTGTACATATTGACCTTATATATTTGTTATATATAATATATGTATTGGGCGAATGACTGTGAGGATTAATATAATAAACAACAAAAGATTATTGAAATATTGTTAGTATTATAATAGAGTTTGAAGATCATGAAGATGAGGTAGAGAGTATCGAAACGCTAGAAAATAAATATTAAAGGAAGAGTGCCTTACAAGTTACAGTCGAACCTCTATATATCAAACATGAAGGTTCCTTGAAAAAAATTCGATATATGGAAATTTTGATAAATAGAAAGATTGCAATTTTACATCATTTTGAGCCTAAAACAGCTATTTCGTAGGGTTCAAGAAGTATAAAAGGCAATTCTTTGGGGTTAATGAAGTAACAAAGGCAATTCTTTGGGGTTAATGAAAAACAAAACTGAACGATCAATATTGAAAAATTGTACAATATACATCTGTGATTGCAGATTTTTTACAAATGTACATTTATAATTTAATAAGAACATGGATTAAAAATATGCAAACATACATACAAATTAATATATTTTTATTTTCGTGCAAAATAATTTCTAATGTCTGTTTTTGTATAATTCATTACCGAAGTCATGTTTAGGAACAATGTTCACAACAAAAAGGCAAAGTTAAACTGAATTTAAAATGAAAATTTCATTCTATGTTAGGAAAGATATTCAGAGAATTTAGGTACTTCTGTGCTTCTTCTGAAACAGGATCTTTCCTGAATTTCCATTGCTTTGCAAACCAGTGGAACATTTTTTTTTCTTACTTAATTATTACCGATTCATATGTATGTAAACTAAGGGCCCTTTATGATGACAATCACATTTTATATTTTTTGAATTGGGAATTTTTTGTTTGATATATAGAAATTTTATTCGATATACAGAATATTTTTTTTGTAATAAAAATTCAAGGTTCCTGAAAAAAGTTCGATATACAGAGATTTAACTGTATTTACTAATAATTAATACTTCTATATAATCATATGCAACTAACTAAACTTTAATTTTGTTTTAAAATTTTAAATATAGTAGAGTATTGACCTAAGAAGGTTTTAAATGAATTTCTGGTATTATTTTTTTTGTATTGGTCTATCAGAACAATAATTAATCCTCAAAAATGTTCCAGTAATGTTGGGTGATTCTTAATAATTCATTTTTTAGTTCATTAGGATTTAAGAATTTTCTAAATGTTGGGGTACAATTTTATTTTTTTTTTGCTTTCAGTGAATATAAAACATCTTAGGAGCTTTGAATAACTTAAGTATCCTATTGCTAGTATCTTAAATATTTTTACTTTGAACTGAGAGTTAATTCACTAAATCGGATCAAGAAATAAGTTTAATATACCTACCACAACAAAAAAGTACACATTTAGTCTAATTATTTCATTTTAAAGACAGCTTTTATAAATATAATAAAAATATTGGATTAGAAAATTTGAGGTGAAAGATTTTCTATCTCTGATAATTAGAAATTCATTTAAAATAATAACTATCAGTTAATATAAGAAGAAAAAAATACATGTTCCTTATAATTATGAATTATTAGGGTTTTAGGCTAAGAAAACTGATTAAGTTATTATAATGAACAAATAGTAACAATTAAAATATATCATATAATTTCATTTTTTTAAAAACTCCATTTTTTTTTTACGTTTATAAATATAGGAAGGCTAACTTTGGCTCATAAGAGTATTTTACCAAGTGTTCGCAACAGGCATTGTCGTGTGGAATTCATCGCGATCTCCACTCTTTAGTACAATCGGATTTAATATGAGGTTATCAGATGAATCTCTCAGTGCAGCTCTTTCGTCTAAAATTTCACTTTTCACTGTAAACTTAGTCCTATAAAAATTATTGAAAATAAATGTAACTTATATATGCACATAGTTTACATAAAATAATTATAAAAAATTTGCTTTCACAATTAGAATATCACATAGTACTTTAACATTAATAACAAAAGACTTTAACATTAATAGACTATCAATATTATATAAAATGAAAATTAAAAATGGACAATTTAAAAATGGTGTACATTAAATAATTTTGCACTATTTTGATTACCCTGACCATCATCTTCTAGTAATTATGATGTTTGAAATTCACATATGGAACTAGTATGTTCTTTTAAATTGTAGTTTTGTCGTTCATTCAGTTTTCTGAAAATATATATATTTATATGCCCTTCAAATTTTTAAATATTTAAAAAAAAAATTCTTTCTATTGTAATGACTATAATATTTTATGTTATTTAATCAAAGGAATAAAACAATTTAACAGTCTCATTTTTTATTTTTTTCTTCATCATTAACAGTAGCTTTCGGCACTTTGCGCCATATTCATCTAAAAATTAACATACATCGACTAGAAAAAAACAAACATACAAAGAATTAGATAGATATACTTATCAAAAGGATATCTGAGCTTATTACCTTGTAATTATTGATTCATTTTTTGAATCTCGTCTAAAATATTTGTATAAAACTATTATTTTTCCTATTCATCGGTGACTTTGGGTTATTAACATTGCCATGGTTAGAGACCTGTGCTTATTTAGAATTAGAAATAATAATTTAAGTAATTACATTATCAAATCTATAATTCAAGATATTAATTTTAAGCCCAATCTTGTGACAAGTATATCTATCTAATTCTTTGTATGTTTGTTCCTTAAATATTTCTTTCTTTAGACAACGTTTCAGGCCCATTATTGTCCATTTTCAAATCACCTTTTTCTACGTAGCTATACATTGGTATATATATATTTTTTCAGAAAACCGAATGACCGAAAAAATTCAATTAACCCTTTGAAGTATAAAATAACATATAAAGTAAAAAAACAATTTTCTTTTATCTTTATTTTTTCATTACATTTATTACTAATCGAATCTATGATTCAATTTTAAATTACTCTTATTCGGTATTTGTATGATAATAAATAAAAGTATTTAACTTACTTAAATTGCAAGACATCCTCCAACTCATGCCAGAGATCACCGACATAACCACATATTTCATGGTTATGCCCTTCATATATGCGGCCATTCATATTAATGTAAGGCATTTTCTGAAATTTATAAATAAATTTTGAAGTGGGATTATTTTTTTTTTTAAATTATATTTTGAAGATATATATTGATATTTGTTTGTATGGCTGAATAAATATGAGCCATGAAATATATTTTGAATATCTTTATGTTCAGCTTTTCCACATATTAAATTTTTTATTTTCTTTCATGAACACTCAAGTTTTGTTAGTTTGAATTTTTTTACAGCTCCTAATATGAAATTCCCTTCCCTGATTACTGGGGTCAAATTATCATTTAGGATGAAAATCAAGAGAGACTTTTTTTAAAATTAATAATTATTAGGAAATATATTTCTACCCATGATTATAATTATGTATATATGTATATTTATATGTGTATATATATATATATATATATATATATATATATATATATATATATATATATATATATATATATATATATATGTATATACATATATATGTTTGTTAATTTAAGGTGAATGCTTTTATATATAAAAATAAATGCAGGCTGTTACTGTTTCACCAAGTTCATTTATTTAGATGCAAATTTTTGGCCTTTAAGCCATCCTCAGGCATCTCTGTAAAAGGCCCTTATTTAGTGCTGAACATTATAAAAGGCCCTTATTTAGTGCTGAACATTATAAAAGGCCCTTATTTAGTACTGAACATTATAAAAGGCCCTTATTTAGTGCTGAACATTTGCATCTAAATAAATGAACTTGGTGAAATAGTAACAGCCTGCATTTATATATATATATATATATATATATATATATATATATATATATATATATATATATATATATATATTATATATATCTAAATTTTTTGATATTTAGATCAACCGATCATTAATTTCTCCAATATTCTGCATGAAGTTAATACATTACGACCTTGACTAAATCCTGTCCAAGAGCCGCTCATTGGAGAATTATCAATAGAGATATCACAATTTTTCTAAGCCCTTCCATTGCAAACCATACGATGGGGCAAAAGTACGCAATTCATTTAAATTTATGTTTAAATTATGTCTTTAGTGTCAACATAACCATCTTATTCAGTGTCTTTGAATCTATGAGTATATGTAGGATACTTGTTTGTAAAAACATCATCGAAGCAATAAAAATAAAAATAATTATAATAATAAATAATTAATTTTGAAAACATAAAACCGAAAAGAATCCTTGGCTTTCCCTTGAACCTTTACAGTAAGGTAGTTAGTTACCTTTCTGGACCAGGAGAGGACCATCATCATCCTGATCTAATTCGGAGAAGCCCACACCAAGACCAGAGCTGCTCTTGCACACGGCCATATTTGTATCTGGCTCAGAACTTGAGCTTGCAAGTTTCTTTTTGGTTTGGAAGGAACCAATTACCTCTTAGTTTTTTCAATAGCTTCCTTTTTTTTTCTAACCTGCTTCTGCTTCTAGCTGTTGTTTATTTGGTATTGATGTCAGCAACACATATTTTAAGCCATTCCTTTTGCGCTTTCTTCTACTTTAATTTTTTGTAGAGGTACATATCGACGTCGTATTTTGAAAAACGCTTAAGCGCCAAAAATTCGAAATTTAGGTTTCAATTTATTATGCGATGTAAACACTACCTCTATCGATTCCCACTTCCGATATATCGAAAGAAAAAAATTGGAAATGATCTAAAAATCGATTATTGATGACGTAAGCACAAAATACTAACGACTCTCATTAGTCACTCTGAACTTAACCATTGCTAGAAGTATTAAAAATACTAGTACACCCGAGCGAGAACTCTCGCATTACATATCTTAATGAAATCGAAGTATAAGTATACAAGTATAAGTATCGAAGTATAACAATATAATATTATCAAGAAAGTTTATTAACACACACATTTGGTGAAGTTTTATAATAGTTTATAATGATTATGTTCAAGTAATAGTTAATACTTACTAAGTAATTAACTTGCCCTACTGGAAAGTACAGTAAAGCAATAAGACTGTACTATACCACTTTCTGTTTGTAGTATTCTATCATTCATGGAAACATAAAAATAATATTTTATTTACAAAACGTTTTCACAGTTATTAATACTTTTTTGTTAACAGTCTCAACTGGCTTTAAAAGGTATAAAGTTGCCATGACAACGGCACGTACGCAAGATGGCATGAGGCCCGTGCGGACCTATATCCTGCGTTATCTCGAAAACGGTAGGTTTTTAAGCTTTAAAACGCTGGACCAATACGCTCCGTGGAGCGTATATGATCTTGATGCCCGCGTCAAAATCATTAAAACCCAACCTATCCCGTCTCGATCTGCCGACTTTCAGTCGTCAAAGTTTTGAAACCTTCCAGTTTTTTCATCACTTTTATTTAAGCCCTTGTAAGATTTTAAGAAACAAAATTGCAATTCGTCACATCTCCGTGAAATTCTCTTTCTTTTGATACCTCACTCATCAAAATCCATCGCTCCTGAGAGCCGGAAAAGGGATCTATACTACCGTAATAATATATAGTAACTAGTATACCCGAGCGAGAACTCTCGCATTAGATCCTAATACATTAGAAGTATAAGCGATATTAGGAAAACATATTTATTCTTATAAAAAACCTGTACCACTACAACCCATGAAGGGTCTTGGGTTCAGTACTTGTTAAGGACCGTACTGTCTCTAGGCCAACGGTTGTGCAAGGAGGTGATTTGGCCGAAATCACGCTCTACCGCCAGGTTTTTCCCCCAATTAAGGGTACCCATTTTATAGAGGCTGGGTGGTCCCCAGGAGGGTCTCCCATCCCACAGGGTCGATCCACGACTGATAACAGAATAAATAATTATCTGCCACAGCCGGTCTCGAACCCGGAACTGGGAGCATTGTAACTTAGTGCCTTACCACTGAGCTACTCCGCTCCCTTATTTATTCTTATAAACAATATAATATTACTAAAAAAATTTATTTAACACGCACATTTGGGGGAGCTACATAGTTTGTAATGACTATGTTGAAGTTACAGTTCATACTTAATAAGTAATTAGCTTACCGCACTGGAAAACATCTCTTCAATTTAGCAGTTAGGCAATGAGATCTAGCTATACCATTTTCTATATGTAGTATTCATATTTAACAGTGCCCTTTAGGGTTGGACATGGGAAACAATATATTCAACTCATTAAAAGATTTTGTAAACAGACTCAAATTGATATAAAGTTGCCATGACAACGACACGTACGTAAGATGGCGCAGGACCCGTGTGGACCTATATCGTGCATTCTCTCAAAAACGGTAGGTTTTTAAGCTTTAAAACGCTGGACCAATACGCTCCATAGGAGCGTATATGGTCTTGAAGCCCGCGTCAAAATCTTTAAAACCCAACTTATCCCGTCTCGATCCGCTGACTCTCAGTAGTCAAATTTGTGAAACCTTCCAGTTTTTTCACCACTTTTATTTAAGCCCTTGTAAGATTTTAAGAAACAAAATCAAGATTCGTCACTTCTTTATGAAATTCCCTTTCTTTTGATACCTCACCCGTCAAAATCCATCGCTCCTGAGAGCCGGAAAAGGGATCTATACTACCGTAATAATATATAGTAGTGATATTGCAATTATTAAGATTTTGCCACCTTAATAAACTCCTACTGTATTCTCGTACAATAAAGAATAATATTTAAATTTAAATTTATTTAATTTAAATGTCGATATATTGTAGGTATTAACATCTCGAATAGAATAAAGTCTATTAATTTGGAATTAGCGATATTCCGCCTTTCGTAAAACATTTCTTTCTTTTCTCTCCACGGTCTATAAAGGTTAAGTGGACGCACTTTTCCTCTGTTCGCACCCAGGTGAAAAAAATCCAGTTATGCCACTGTATGTGTGTGTGTATATGATAAGTAGTGTATGTAAATAATTAGTGTAAATAAACAATGTAAGACTATATAAACCCTTGCAAAAGATAAATAAAGTCAGTATTATCCAAGCATTCGTGATGTTCACTTCGTGCCTTATCCTTTCTTTTTTTTACGTCTTATTTTCTCGAGTATTTTAACTTATATATATATATATATATATATATATATATATATATATATATATATAATTCAGTAAATATATACAACAATCATATATATGCATTTAAATGCCTTCTTTTTGTAACAAAAATTATCTCAAAACATATTTCGATGAGGATTCGTAGAGTAGTTATAAAAAATAAAACAGAAATATTATAAAATTATTTTCTGATATGAACTTCTTTGTGATCCTCCCTTAAATTGTTTCCTAATCACTAATTTTAATTATTTAATATTATTAAAGCTATGTTTATGCGGACTAGGCTCACCTTACACGGTCAACATTATTCAGTCAATATCGTATTTCGTCAATTAATTGACCGTCTAAGGGGTATATTGTAACAATAATATTGAAACAAGGGATATACATGCTACCCACCGGCGGATTCAGCAGGGGAGGGGGGGGGGGGCCTCCCTCTGGAAAGTGGAAAAAAAATTTGTCTTGAAAACTATTTTCTATTACTTAAGGAAGAGGTTGTTCGGGCGGTGTGGTCAAAAAGTAACAATTTAATAAGTAATACTTATTTATTTTGTGGCAACGTTTCGGCCTAAGTTTTAGGCCATCATCAGGGCTGTAAGAAAAACAAAATAACAACATTGAAAACTACAGAGGCAGTACCAGTAACAGTAAAAAATGATAAAAACAGAAATTACAAGCAAGATAAAAAAAGTATGAATTATAAAAAGGAAAATATGACATTAAAGTATATAATAAAAATTACTATTGAAGAAAAAAAAAATGACAATGTAAAAATTAATTGAAATTAAAATAATGCGTTATTTACTCAGAGAATAGTAAAATATATGAAACCTATTAATTAAAAAGACAACTAGTATGAAGTTGTCCCCCGACCAACTTCTTCCTTAATTATATCTACGGTCAACCAAAACTCACTCCAATATTTTCTATTACATATACAATAAGAACTTTTATTGATATAATAATCGATTAAAACGTGAACAAAATATTTAATGTTTTAAAGTTAAAGCGGATTCCAATGACTTATATGTAAGCTACCTTGGAAGAAGACAGGAACAACTCCAAAAATTGTACTTTTGAGATAACGACGCTTGAAGTTTTCATTATCAAATTTCAATTGATTATTACAGACTTTCTTGAACCCATTTGCAAGTAAATACCTGGAACTAACTCATATAAGGTATTTTTTTGTTCCAAACATATATTTAGACCTAAATTTTTTGACTTGAGGCAGTTTTGTTTAAAAAACAACTTCTTTCCTGCGATAACACGATCGATATTTTTTGTACATTTCTTCACCATAAAATAATAATCATCTCATTGATTATGATTACACAATAATCGGAAAATCGTTAATTTTTGAGTTGCGCCAGTATTCTCCCCCCCCCTCTCAAAAATTCCAGGATCCGCCTTCATGCCAAGTTAAATAATATCGATTTTATTATATCGATCGTGTAAGGCTGACTTTATATCCATTTTGAACGTTCTGTATAATCCAGTGTTGCCAGCCTACATAAGGCATAACGATAAGAGTAAACATTTTGATTAAATCAGAAAATGAATTAGAATTATTATAGAATTATTAATTTAAAGCAAAAAAAAAAAAAAAGATAACTAAACATTGTACATCTAGGAAATATATTTCCTATATATGTATTGGCAACTTTGAAATGATCCCTAATGAAACTTTATCAGCGGGTTTGGATAAACTGTAAATAAATAACTTTATATTCATTTTTTAGATAAAAATAATTGAATTAGGTTTTTTTTTTAAATTATTTTTTTTTTTAAATATAAAAGAGAAAAAAGAGACATAAATCAATTGCAAGAAAACAACTGGAAGATTCCAAAACACAAAACCTCAAGTCTCTAAAATACCGGCGAACAGCTAACCAGTCAACGTTTCGACAATTCAGGCATCCTCAGTACATACACCGAAAAATCACATCTATGAAGATCAAAGACATCCAATCACATGGTATATAATATGTGATTGGATCTCATGGAGTGATGTGCTGTCTTTCTGGACGGTTGATATGAGATGTACTGTATTTGATTTTTATAGCTGTGATTTTTTGGTGTATGTCCTGATTATGCTTGAATTGGCGAAACGTTGACTGGTTAGTTGTTTGCCTGTATTTTAGAGACTTGACGCTTTGTGCTTTGGAATCTTTCAATTGTTTATAGTAATTATTTTTTTTATTTTGTTTTATTGTCAACGCTTCTTTTTTGATAAACAACACATTAACACCACAAAACATTTATCATAGTTAGCTTATTACAGTAGACATGGATGTATTAAACAAATATTTTGAGGTGAATGATAAGATAATGAACTAAATGTTATTAATACTATATATATATATATATATATATATATATATATATATATATATATATATATATATATGTGTGTGTGTGTGTATGTACCTGGCTTACAGTGACATTGATCACTTTGCCTTTGATGCTCTGAACTTCATGATGGAACTCCGATAAGAAGCTTTGAGACAAAAAATGAAATATGTTCTGCCTCTTCTGTTCTATGACAGTGAGCCAGGTACTGATTGGCTTCACCTGAAGTCTTCTCATCCTGATAGAGAATGCATCAGCCAAGGACAAAACCTCCAGAAGAATTGTAAATCCCTTCAAAGAAAAAATAAAGTAATATACTACGAAATTTGTAGTTACCACATTATTATTATTCAAACTTCGACTTACGAAAATAATCATGTTGTATCCTTAGCTTGTTCGAAACTGAAGTCGAATTATTTTGTGAAGCGGAGGTCATTTATAGAATCGTAATTGAAGCAATCTCGAGCCGTCGAAAGAAACTTTACGATTAATCGTGAGATAGCGTCAATGCAATCAAGAAGGCGGTTGGAGGCTCACAATGCGAACCCAACTCTCATCAATTGATACAATTTAAGAAATGTTATTAGATTTGTTGTTGGCGATGAAAGAAACTGGTTTCTTCAAATTAAATTGCGATTCATTATCTAATGAAATGGTTCGATATGAAGGAATAAACCACAAAAACAGCTCCAAGATTATCACTCTATGCTTTTATTATATTCAAATAGTTATATCGTCGTTGCCATGGTAAACTTGCGAATGTGAAAATACCTACTTTCAGGAGAGATAAAAAACTTCTTCTATGACCGATTTCGATTATTTTAAATTTGTTTGTTGGTGTTTTTTTACTTCCTTGTACGAAGTAAAGGAAGTATTGTAATCGCGAAAATTTTCGGTTTTCAGATTTCAACGGAGATATCCATTTTGACCATCCCTGAATCCACTTTGACTAGTTCGTCGTGGCGTCTGTAAGTACGTACGTACGTTCGTTCATATTTCGCATAACTCAAAAACGGTTAGCCGTTGAAATTTTGTATTTAGGATTGTTGTAAAATCTAGTTGTGAACCTCCATTATTGGTCACTGCTTAATCACCGGAAGTGGTACTTTACTTGAAGGTCATAATTGATTTCCATCAAAAATTATATTAAAATATAATGAAAAACTTCTCAAATTTAGTATTTATAACTTATATATTGATTTAAATAACATACGAGATTTTGGTATAAATCGGAAAACCGGAAGCGGTACTTTACTTAAAGGTTATATTAGACTTTCATCAAAAATTATATTAAAATATAATGTAAAACATCTCAAATTTAGTAAATAGGACTTTTATATCGATATGAATGTATTTACTATATTTAGGTTAAAATTGGTGAGCCGAAAAGGGTACTTTACTTGAAGTAATTTAAATTAAATACATAAATCATATGTTTCGATAATAAAGGTTACAAACGCAATTTGGTTTCCAATCCAATTAAACATTTTTATTACTTCGTTTAAGTGTTAAAATTGAGTGTAAAATACTGGTTTTCCTCCCCATTTGTGTGTGGGTGTCACAATAGATGGATATCGCGACGCCGAGTGTGGTTTTTGAGATACTGCGATCTTTGGAAACTAGTAACCAAATTAAGGATCACTTTTTGAGCCACCGATTTATAGTTTAATAGGCGTACAAGGAAGTCATGTGTTGTCCACATCAGATATTTTTTAATTCTTTAAATGTACAAAGTTTTTCTAAATTAAAATATTTGTAATTTTCACTCATAATTGCCAAGTGAGTCAGAAGGTTGAAAATAAGATTTTCTTAAAGGAAATATAAATAAGCTGTTTTGGCCGAACGTGTTGAGACAACACTTCAGTATTCTCGGGAACGGTGCCGGTTCGAATCCCGCCGTGTGAGTTGAGGTTATTTTGCGACAAACGCTTGATATAAAGCTCGACCTTCTCCCCTTGATTAATATAAGTAAATAACCTTCTCGCTAAACTGGCTCTTTCTGAACTAAACAAGAAAACTTCATTGATACACTAACATCTGTTTTAATAAGTTTTCGAAGAGTTGTGTCTAAATTAAGATTTTTTCGCTCAACTCCTTTAGATCCACCCTCAGGATGCCAATGACTAAGAGGTTATTCTAGAGGACTCTCATTGCCTTTTAAAAGAGCCAGTGATGAAAAAGCGAAAACAATGGACAATAGAATGAAGGCGTACAACCTAAGGTTGTCGTAGCCTAAGTTCCTTTCACACAACCCTTGTCTCTGCCCATCTTCTTCATTTCACATCAACTCTTTATCTATTTTATCGAGATTAAGACTTCATTAAAAATAAAACAATTAACTCTGCTGCCAGATTACGATAAGATGACAGTGGTTTGTGTAGAAACTGTGATTGTAACCACATCAATGACATCTGTATGTTAGAAGGTTCCTGGTCCAACTTCATTCTCTATTGTCTGTTACCTCATTGATATTTAGGGACAGTGCCGGATTAGGGACAGTGCCGGATTAGGAACAGTGCCGGATTAAGCCAAGTAGGACTCCTAGGCAATGCTAATAATACTAATCTCTCACCTTTTCAATCCATTACATTTTATTGCATGAACAAAAATATAGGTACAAGGAAGTAATGTATAGAGTTAATATCTAATTTGTTATGGAGTTCATTTAGTAGCTAGGTAAATAGGTAACATTTATTTAAATGTTATACCAATATCAAATTTTAATATATAAGTACTAATGTAGATCATTAACTAAAGCAAAACTATTCATAGGTAATGATAATGGTTCTAATGTAATGTAAATTATGCAATATTCGTAAATAAATAAAATAAATTAAGGTTATAAACATTGAATTATTTCTCGATTAACTTAACTGCTAAACATCATCATCATCATCAATCAGAATATCGCATTAAAAATATTGAATCATGTTTTCAAAACATTATATTTTCTATAATTAAGAAATCTCTTCACTGTTCTGAAATTCTTTACTACTTATGCATTTTCGTCGATTTTCTCAATGTATTTTAAATAAAATTAAACTTATAATTTTTAAATATAAGTCCTAAAAAAATAAACTTAAAATCTTTGTGAAGCAAAACAAAACTATCTATGTACAATTAAATTGTCTTTAATAGGTCTTATCTTCTTTGAAATAGTCTGACAGGGATCAAATGGCGAATTTTCAAAATGGCTTCCTCTAAAGTGCCTTTAATTTTGTTTGTTTGAAATTATTGACCATCTCTCATTATTATTAGTAATAAAAAATTGATACATATCGATGACGTTATTTGAAAAAGGATTAAGCCCCAAAAATTCGAAATTTAGGTCCCAATTTATTAGGGGACGTAAACACCACCTCTATCGATTCCCGTTCACGATATATCGAAAAGAAATGGTCTAAAAATCGACTATTGATGACGTAAGCACCAAATACTAACGACTCTCAGTCGTCACTTTGGCCTTAACCAGTGCTAGAAAGTTTTAAAATATATTATAATTATAAAGGTTTTGCCAGGTTAATAAACTCCTGCAGTATACAATAAAGAATAAAATTTAAAAAAAATAAATATATTGTTATTTGAGGAAAAATCGTTTCATGTGTTTCCTGTAAAAGTTCGCTAGATGGCGCTTACGCCTTTTTAAAAAAACGACGTCGATATTAATGAATTTGATAATTAACAAAAGGAGAAATATTTTACCTGTTTGAGAACAAATTACCGGCAATAAGAAGATTAATAGGTCTAAAAAATATAATATAACCTAATAATATAATAAAAAAATAATATCTAACCTATAAAGCCGTAGAAGATAATGGAGATTGACGAAAAGCTCATAAACTTAACTCATTGTTGTAGTTAATAATTTCTACTTTTATGTTATTAGATGGAAAATATATGTTTCCATGGAAACCAAATGCAATTTCCATGGAAACTAAATGGAAGTTTTTAAAATTTATTTCAAGTTGGGTGGTAAACAAAAGTTTTATGATCTGCGCACCGCACTAGATTTTTTAAAACAAATATTTTTCTCAATTTATGTAGTATTATAAATATTATAAGAGTTCAATGACACAACAGTAGGGCACGCCGAATACTGTTTATAATTCAATGTAGGTTGGAAAGCTACACCGCTTCATACCAATCAGTTCATCTCCCTCTATTTACATATCCTTGTAATATTTTCTATGTAACATATTGTAATATATATTATAGAAATTATAATGAGTAGTCCGTTTATTTGAAAAATAATTTCATTGCTTCTTAAGAGACGTCAAAGAACATTTTAACTATAGTTAAGACTGAGGTGAAGTGGAAAATAAATGTATGGTAAACTGACGATAGAAAATCGATTCATTTCATCGATTAAACTAGAGATAACCTTAATAAACTTTTAGTTTCGAATGTTATACATTCATCTTCAGTTCTAAAAACACACAAAAATTCAAAATTCCGTGTATTTGGCAGCACAATCATTACAACAGGAAAAACTGGAAGATCGCTAAATCAGAACATATACCCGCATATAATAATAAAACAGAGAATTCTAACTCTGCAATTCATTTAAAAGAAAAAAGCATAAATTCATCAATGACTCAGGAGTTAAATTAATACATAAAGTTGAAAACAGCCTCAAATTAAATATATATGAAGCACTTAAAATAATAAAATCCATCAAATCCAATCCAGATTTTTGCTTAAATGACCAAATAAATATCTCCAATAGCCCAATCTTAAATTTATTCCCATCTATAACAGAAAAACCAATTACTCACCGGCATTACTGGAAAAACCACCAACCCTTAAACCGTTTACCTATAAACATGCCACCTTTCTTTTATTCTTAGTTCAATGCGAGAAGAAACCTGTACAAACTTTTCTGTTTGATATAATCCATTTAAACCTGGGTGAGTACCGACATGTATTTGATTTCTTGTCTTAATTAAATTCATCATTCATAAGTGTTTTATAATACTCATTTATATTACATCTAATTTAATATGTGTAATAATACCAAACTATATTTTGAATTGCTTATTTTTGAATTTTTTGTGCGTTTTTAGAACTGAGGATGAATGTATAACATTCGAAACTAGTTTTCAATAAAACAAAATTATAGAAGTGGCAAATAATAAACTTTTGTTTATATTGGTTTGAATAGGTTATGTTTACGTTTAATGATTGTTAAAGTATAGTTAACGTTGGTTCGTAATCAAGAAAAGGCTGTAAACTTTACACTATACGTCAGGCAGTGGGCGAGGCTGAGCATGGGCCTACGCAGGAGGGGGCCTTGCCCCCTAAAAATCAAAAGGGAAAAAAATATTATTTCAATGTGATAGAGAGAAAAAAATAATAAAATAAAGTTGTGTGGTGACTATTTTTACTTCAAAACATGAAATTAATTATTAAAATTGATCAGTCTAATGTTTTTCAGTTGATCGGTATTAGTAGAGTTTCATAGTATGTTGTGATGCATTTTAAAAGCCTCAACGAACTTCGAGTTATAATGGAAGCCTTATCTTAAAATAAAACAGGAAAATAACATAATTAAGATATCAAAAATTTTAAAGAACAGGAATATTATGCAATGAAATTTTTATCCCGGCAGACGCGATATCCTCAGGGAACCAAACAATGGTCACAGGAGCTTCTACATCATTGTACATCGAACATGTGCTGAGATCACGTTAATGAAAAACGTAGCACGAATTTCGTGAAATTAAAACGAGCTGAATTCTGCACCAGGTGGCACCAAAACACTCGAAATCGCATCTGATTTATGAAGAATATAACGAGCTGGATTCCGCCCCAGAAATCCTCAAATCATCCAAATATCCATTCGATTTAAAAAAAAAAATCTTGAATATTTGACAGAGCTTAATATTCTGCTCTTGAAATCTTCAGAATTTGCGTCCCTTTTTTTAATCAATTTTCTTAGAAAGAGCGAAATTATAACTAGTCGAATTCTGGTCCAAAAAGCAAATTTTCGTCCGATTTTAAAATAATTTTTTGAAACCGAAGGAATATTAATGAGTGGAACTGCCAGGACCCCCCTAACGAAAGTGCTAAATGGGCGCAAACCTTTGGGGGCGACAATTTTTATCGGTGTTATATTTTTTTGTTATTATTGGTACCTAATTTAGATATTTTTGTTCAAAATCTTTTCATGTCAAAAAATTAGGAAATAACCTGCTCTGAATGAAATATAAAGTATTATATGTATGCATATTCTATGAAGAGGGGCGCATTATTTTTTGTAGCCCTTGGACGTTGTATCTTAGGACGGTCTCGTGAACTGCTCCGAAACATTGTCTCGAATAAAGGCGAAATTACGTAAATTACCTATATTTCAACAATATTTCTCAATGAGAATTCTCCGGCCCTCAAGAAATTCCTGCGTACGCCCTTGGCGATAAACAACTGTTAAGTCCAACATAAAGCGTAAAGTACATATTACTTTCTTTAATATTATGGTATTATAGAAATAATACACATTATTATATACATTATAATGTCATAATATAAATAATGTATGCTGGTATACCCGAGAGAGAACTCTCGCTTAGATATCTATCCTTCTTCTAAACCATAATGCATTCCAAGTATAAGCGATATTAGGAAAACATGTTAATTTTTATGAACAATATAATATTACCAACATAGTTTATGTAATAAATATATTTGGTGAAACTACATACTTTAAAATGACAACGTTGAAGTATGAATTTATATTTATTAGATATAGTTAATTTTCCCCACTGGAAAATGTCCCTTCAGTTTAACAGTTAAGATATAAGATTCAACTATACCATTTTCTAGTTGTAGTATTCATATTTAAGATTGTTATTTAGGGTTAGACATGGGTAATAATATATAATCTCATTCATAGAAACCTAAATACAACATTTTATTTACAAAAATTCGAGTTCACTCCTATTAAAAAAAATGTGTGTACCCAATACCCTTCTGATTCAAAGTGGTTATGAAAATAATTTTTTGACAGATCGATATTACTCCTTTAGTTCCGGATAGTTAATACACTAGAAAATAATATATAAATTTTAAAATATATTATATTTGTTTGAATAAAAATTTTATTTTTAATCTTTGATACATGACTAACTTCTAGAAGCATAATAACCTTCTGATTTCAAAACACTCTTTTTTTCAATTACCTTATTTTCGATGTTTTTGATAGTGCGTCCATTTTAAAACAACATCTTACTTTTCATATTTGTATTACCAAGTCTATAAACAATTTTTTCTATTATGATGTTGACTGCTTTCTTACCTTTTTTCGTTCGTTTTATTCATTTGTTTACAATGGTTGCTCCTGTTGAGCGATAAAAAGAGGACAAAGAACTGTTACTTTCAGCCTCAGCCGCGTTACGTCACTTGCCATTGACTCAGAGGCCGAATCCTACAACAATAAACACAACCTACATCTTCATTTCGCCACCGCGCTGCTGCCCACGAGCTCCAACAGCACATGTTTGTAAACAAATACTTAAAAATTTAATAATTTAATAATAATACTTAAAAAAACATAATTTTTATCACTACAGAACCTAATAAAGTGACGAGCTTTACATCGCGGACAATGCACATAGCAAAAGATCAGGACTTGCACTACAGACAACAGATTGGTACAGCTGTAATTCAGAAGCAATACAATACCGATTTTAGTATTTGTTTTAGGCTTTAACAGAACAATATTAACGAAATATTACTTTTTTTTCGCATTTCAAAAAACTTTGGAGATTAACTCGGTACAACTTTGCAATGCAGCCGCCTTATCAGTAGTGGTCGCCACACTACCGCTCTCTAGCGCCATTTCTGCTGACTACTTTTTATTCAATTGTAAAATTAGTATTCATTGGAATTATTCAAATTATTTATCCTTTAATAATATATTATTTAAAATGAATAGAGCTGTCGACATCCAGTTGCTGCGCTCGCTCAAGAGATAAACAAAACCCCAACGGATTCTTTTTAGTTAAGGTCGGGGCGTTACCGCAATTTATATAATATTACTACTTTAAGTACAACTTCGCCAGACAACTAGATGTCGACAGCACTAATATTTTTGGCACAACTTTACAATCGGGGCGCGTTATCACAGGCTCGGGTCGAACTCACTCGAAGGTCGCCGCACAACCGCTCTCTAGCGCCATTTGTGGTAACTAACTGCTTTGTATTCATTTCTAACATTCGCGTTCATCGGAATTATTAAAATTATTACTGCTTTAATTAGATATTATTTAAAATTATTAATGCTGTCGACTTCCGCTACGTTCGTCCATGATATTAAAAAAATACACCAACAGATCCTTTTCAGTTGAGGTCGGGGTATTACCGTAATTTCAAATATTAATGCTTTAAATAGATCACAGCTGACGACTTCCGCTCCCTACGCTCGCTCAAGAGATATACAAACCTCCAAAAGTTCGTTTTCAGATGAGGTCGTACTCATACCCAAATTTAAATTATTTATTACTGCTTTAAATTATTACTGCAACTTCTCCAGACCACCGGAAGGCGACAGCACTAGTAATTTTAAATAATATTTAATTAAACCAGTAATAATTTTAATAATTCCGATGAATACGAATGTTAGAATGGAATACAAAACAGGTTATTAGCACAAATGGCGATAGGTAACCTTCGGGTAGGCTCGGTCCGAGCCAGTGATAACGTTCCCTGTTTTTAAAGTTGTACCATAATTTTAAATAATATTTTATTAATGAAGTAATAATTTTAATATTCCACTGATTAATGATTTTTAAAATTTAATACAAAGCAGTTAGTTAGTGCAAATGGTGCTAGAGAGCGGTGATGTGGCTAATGCAAATGATAAGGCGGCTGCATTGTAACGCTGCACCATTGCAATTAATTTTGAGCCAATGTTCGATAATTCACAAGCATTCTATTTTGAGAATAAATTAAAATGTTGAAGGTAATGGAGTCATTGGATGATGGAGGGTGGTTGAGTTGAAAATTAGAGTAAAAGTGATAATGTGTATATTAAAACTATATATAAAATTGTAAAACAATATTTCGAGAGTAGTCTTTCAAACATTTATATACAACCAACCAGACGACGTTTCGTCAATTCAGGCATTATCAGGCAAAAAAAATGATATGCTTTATTTACATACATGCAGACAAGATGGAGGACATCTCACATCAACTAGAAACAGCACCTCACTCCAGGTATGTGTGTAGGTGTTTTGAAGTGAGGTACTTTCTCTAGTTGACTTTTAAGATTGTTGGTATGAGATGTGCTGCGTTTTGTGATTTTATTTTTCCTTCCTAATATTATCTGAATTAGCGAAACGTTCACTGGTTAGTTGTTTACTCCTATTTTAAAGACTCTAGGTGGAATCTTCCAGTTATATCCTAACAAAAACATAATTTATAAAAAGAAAAAAGAATTGTAATTATTTAATTATATAATCGACAATGGCACATGACTAATAATGCAGAGAAATCTCTTTTTTATTTGTTATCTATTGCCCGAAGCTACCTAGAAGATACGGCACCTTGCTCAGCGCACAGTCTGCTACGATTAGATTAGATTGCCAAGTCCCTCAAAGTCACTTTCTTCTCTGATAGCAAATTATCATTGTTTCTTGTGAAATCATCATGCTATTTAGAAATTTTACTTATATTTAAAAAAAATTAATCAATTAAGATTAACAAATAATAATCCCACAATACATCTATATATATATAAAAATTCACACTCAGTATATTTGTGCTCGCTAAACTCGAAAAGTAGTAGGTCGATTTTGACGCGGTTTTCATTATCATTTAGAGAATTTCTACCGGAAGGATTATATGCATTAAATTTTTTGAAATGCTCTCCTTGAGGAGAGAAATGAGGAACGACTATTAAAAAAATTGGTAATTTTGTAATCGTTGTCATGACAACTTCATATATGTGGAAGCCAGTACACTTTAAAGTTTTATTGCCGTTTTGTCAAATTTATCATCGTTTTGATCCTATTCCTATTCCTAGAAATCTTCTAAATGAAATGAAACGAATTCTAAACAATGCAGTCGAATAACGAAAAAAATTGTCACCCCTTTGGTCTTGGAATATTTACAGTCAAAATTTTTGTTGGTAACCGGTTGTTTCGTTGAAAGTTCTGGTAGCCCTCCCTTCCTACTAAGAGATCTAATAATTGAACCATAGAAATGCAGAAGAGTATAAGTGATTTTAGAAAATATTTTCAGAATTAAAATTTCAACTTGAAAGATATTAAAGAAATATGACTTAATTAAAAAAAAAAACTTTTTTTTTCTGATAGCCTATGGTTGTATAAGTAATAAAATCATATTTATAATAGTACTAGCTTTACAATAAAAAAATTATTTTTTTGTAAAAAACATCTTTTTTCTTCCTTTGCTTTCATTCCAACCTCGGCAAATCAAGAGTATTGAATTGAATTATGTGTTTAAATAATGTGTTAAAAAAAAAAATCAAAGTTAAATTAAAATTTTGTATAGAAGTTTTGTACAAACTTTACTGTATGATGATTAGGAATTATAAGAGCAATAGTTCTGTCTTCTGCTACTCACATTAACTTTTAAAAGTTAATCATAAAAAAACTTAAAATTTGGGAAGGTATTTAACTCGCAATTGTTTTCAGGGACAACGCCGTACCGGTACAGCTAATTTCAGGGACAACGCCGTACCGGTACAGCTAATTTCAGGGACAACGCCGTACCGGTACAGCTAATGTATTAATAAAAACTTATTTACATAATCATATTATATTATTTTTTGTAACGTTTCGGCCGTGTTTAAGAGATTTGTTGGCCATTTTCAAACTATACCATTGTATCACCTACGTTCAATATTAAAACATTATTAACCTGCTATTTAAAATAGTATATGTTTTTAATTTTCGATGAGCTGAATTTTCACATATTCTATTTTGACAAATTGATTTATTTATTTTTTCTCGGTGACTTAGCTTTTCTATAAAATATTTAAAACAATCATTTTAAAACAAAAATACAATTTTAATAACTTAAAAACCCATAAATTAAATTTGAATTTAAAATTACACTTTGGGGAAATTTTTTGTAATCACACTAAATAAAACACGTAAATATATTTCTATTTAACTTTATTTTTCGTTTATAAATAAGTTCTTTACAATAAAAATATTATACATCAGTAACTAGTATATTAATTTCACTGAAAAAGAGAGAAAGAATGCTATATAGCGCTCTCTATTGGGACTGATTTAGGAACTATTTTGTTATTAATTCCATTTTTGCCAGAAGGTTTGACCAGCACATGCTGTTGGAGTATTATAATCGGTTTCTGAGGCCAAAAAAAACCTCATTCAATAAGATTTAAGCAAAATCTTTCCACAAGATTTCAAAATCCATTTTGCAAACCAGCAGGAAGAAATTTCGGTTGTTTTTTACAGTAGTATGCCAGTTATTTTTAAACAGGAAAATTATCTGTTATAGAAAAGTAATAGCTATTATTATGCCATATGTTGTTATCTACTATTTTCTCTTATTTGCAATTGCGTTTACTATGATTTTAATAAAGCTAATTCGTTGCTTAAAATCAGAGGTAGCTGCATTTACGGCACTCCAAAAGTATAAGATACTAGACGGGAACAGAAAATATAGGAAAGGACATGTCATGAAGGCCATGTAGGGCACATTCAAATATAACTGATACTTTTATATAACAGATATTTTTCGTTTTTAAAAAAAAATTGACGTACCTAAGGCAAAAAAGACCCAAAATTGCTCGTTTAAGTGTTCAGAAATATTTCTTCTAGAAGGTTTGCTATTATTACTCTCAAGCATGCTAAATCGTACTATTATCCGAGTTTCAACTATAGTATGCTAAATATCACAGGTGAAAACAAGTCAAATAATAACAGACCTGATTGTGTGCTAATTGTATTGCCATTATACTAAATGGCCACCATATTATTTTTTTTCAACGCTCAATGTCTTTAAGAGGTTTTTAAAGTGTCAAGTGCTTATTTATTTATTTGCTTTGTTTAGTTTGTTCCAATTTAATATTTTTCTTTACTTTAATATAAAAATATTGAAAAGAAGTGTGATCCTTCTTTTTCGATTTAAAATTGTAAGCACCTGAAACAAATTAACTTTTGTTTGGTTTCGGTTATCGTTTATATTTGGCATAATTGAAGTATACTAATCTCTAGATTTTATAGCGATTCTAATTGGAAACCTACAGAATACCAACAACACAGAATAAAAAAAAAGTTATTAAAATTCGAAACAGTCCTCTAAAGTGTCCTGGTTAGTAAGAACGTAGTATCTTCCAAAAATACATTTTGGTGATTTTGATATTAAAAAAAACAAAAAAACTTTGTCTTTAATTCAAAACGGTTAAGAATACAGTAAATGTAACAATTTTCTTAATTTTCATGTATTAAAATGCAGCAAATTTAGTCCTAGTGAATGGTTTACTCAATAGAAATACAGTGACGTTTTAGATCGATGTGCGTTCATACTAAGCAGGGCAAAATAAGTTTATCTTCTGCTTATACAATTTTACTTAATTTTCATTTTTGATTCTTTTTATACATCATGGATTTAAATAAATATGGAAAAATAAAACAAAAAGTAAGATTCACTCGAATAATTAAAATATCTATCAACTGACAACAAAAGTAAAGGTTTCATAAAAGCAAGGTTAGTAAAATAAAATAAAGAGGCATTATTTTACAGCAGAGAGCGCCACAGTATCTATTTTGTAAGATATGATAGTACTTACAATGGGCCGCTCGTAATCCTCAATTCAGCATGCTAATCGTTTAGCATGTTAAATAAGATTGTGAATACCTCTTTTATATGTAAACGTAGCTTATTATATTGCGGACCGAAAGGACCAGTTTGGGATACTAGATTCAGAAGGCAGTGGCCATGTGGTCCTGAGGTGCGGTCTGACCCTTGGCCTCCCTTGGCATTGTTCTTCCTCTCTGCAAGGGGGGGAGGCCTTCTTTCTCCTTGACCCTCTGGACTACCGAGCTCTTTCTTCATGCCCAGTCATTGGTAATATGACCGCAACCTCTTCGGTAGGCAAATATCTAGATTGATTTAGACAGGAGGAAACAGGCCAACAAGGAACAAACTGTAACCTGTTCCCTCATTGCATGTCTTGAAGGACTCTAATCCCGATATAGGCATGATTGATCAAGTCAGCAGTACTAAAAGATTTTTTATTAACTAGTATACCCGGGCGAGAACTCTCGCATTAGATATCAATCCTAATGCATTAGAAGTACAAACAATATTAGGGAAATATGTTTATTCGTGTAAACAATGTAATATTACCTTAAAAGTTTATTTAACACATACATTTGATGAAGCTACATAGTTTGTAATGACCATGTTGAAGTTCCAATTCATACTTAATAAGTAATTAGCTTACTCCACTGGAAAACATCTCTTCAATTTAGCAGTTAGGCAATTAGATAACCATTTTCAATGTGTAGTATTCATACATGCCCTTTAGAGTTGGACATAGGAAACAGTATATAATTTCCCACTCATTAAAAGTGTTTGTAAACAGACTCAAATTGATATAAAGTTGCCATGACAACGGTACGTACGCAAGATGGCGTAGGGAATATGTCTTCTTATATCGTGCGTTATTTCAATTTAAAACGGTAGGTTTTAAGGCTTTAAAAGGCTGGTACATGATCTTGATGCCCGCGTCAAAATCTTCAAAACCCAACTTATCCCGTCTCGATCCGCCGACTTTTAGTCGTCAAATCTTTGAAACCTTCCAGTTTTTTCATCACTTTTATTTAAGCCCTAGTAAGAATTTAAGAAACAAAATTGGAATTCGTCACATCTCTATGAAATTCCTTTTCTTTTGATACCTCATTCATCAAAATCCATCGCTCCTGAGAGCCGGAAAAGAGATCTATACTACCGTAATAATATATAGTAGTGTTATATCCTATACCTACTATATATAGTAGCAATGGCTGTCTGCAAAATAAACCACGAAATTCCGTGGAAATATTTTGCTTAAAGGAATCGATTTCCGTTACCTTCATTCCAGAGGAAAACTCTTATTTAGTACAAAATTAAACCAAGACAAAACGTGAATGAAAAAGAGCGAATCCCGTGTCATTAATTCGAACTAAGAATCACAATATTTTTTTTCTAGTCAAATCTCATTCAAAGAAATTTTTTTTTTAGTAAACTATTGGTCATTAATTATTTTATTTTCAATTTTTTTGCCCATATATTTTTTACTAAAATATGAATTTAAATATTTTATTAAAAAATTAAGGGACAATAAAATGAACTTTGGGCGATTAAGAAAGCAAAGGAAGTTTTCTATTAATTTTTATAAAATATGAACTTAAATATTTTAGAGTTAATAATCATTAAAGTTACTGAATGTCGGTAAAATAATTGACAGTTTTGAATAGGGACATAAAAAAAAGTAATAAAAAATTAAGAGACAATAAAATGAACATTGGACGATTAAGAAGTGTTTTATTTTCTGTTTTTAACTTCTATAATGTGTTGTCATATTTTGACATTTTTATTGCAGCGTCTTTTCGCGTGTTTTATAAAGTTGTTGACTGTAATTAATTATCGTATTTTGGTTAATTATTTTCAATCATGAAACTTTGTAATCGATCAAGATAAAAGTAGAATCCAAAAATCGAATAAATAAAAAAATTCCATCCACCGTCCGCGGCTTTTATTTGAGAATATTAGGCCGATTTTTTTAATGTTGGTCATCCCAGGATAATCCTCGGAACTCGATATTACCATCAGCCAAGTCGTTTCAAAATGCTGGCTGATTATAGGTTTTATACGCCCTTATCTCAGCCATGTATGAAGGTTGAGGACAAATATAAAATGCTTTGGAATACCAAAGCATAATATATATATATATATATATATATATATATTTTTTGGATATATACCTTTTGAAAAAAAAAATGAAAAATATTGTAATTATTTGCAGCGTTATTTTCAGCCAGCTGAACTAATTTAACTTTTTCTACCTTCAGTTATTTTCGGAAAATTACTGATTTCCAGAGTGTAGGATATTAAATAATATAAATAACGATAACAAAAATAAAATACCTGATGTGGACAACACATGACTTCCTTGTACGCCTCTTAAACTATAAATCGGTGGCTCAAAAAGTGATCCTGAATTTGGTTACTAGTTTCCGAAGATCGCAGTATCTCAAAAACAACCCTCGGCGTCATCTATTGACACACGCACAGGGAGGAAAACCAGTATATTACACTCAATTTTAACACTTAAAACAAGTAATAAAAATGGATTGGAAACCAAATTGCATTTGTGACCTTTATTACCGAAACATATGATTTATGTATTTAATTTAAATATAATTTTTGATGTAAGCTTATTATGGCCTTCAAGTAAAGTACCCTTTTCGGCTCACCAATTTTAACCAAAATATAGTAAATACATTCATATCGATATAAAAGTCCTATTTACCAAATTTGAGATGTTTTACATTATATTTTAATATAATTTTTGATGAAAGTCTAATATGACCTTCAAGTAAAGTTTTTCCAATTTGAACCAAAATCTAGTATGTTATTTAAATCAATATATAAGTTCTGAATAGTAAATTTGAGAAGTTTTGCAAAGTATTTTAATGCAATTTTTAATGGAAATCAATTATGACCTTCAAGTAAAGTACCACTTCCGGTGATCAAGCAGTGACCAAAAAGGGAAGTTCACAACTAGATTTTACAGTTATCCTAAATAAATTTTTTTAACTTTCTACGACAAACCGTTTTTGAGTTATGCGAAATACGAACGTTCGTACAGACGCCACGACGAAACTAGTCAAAATGGATTCAGGTATGGTCAAAATGGATATTTCCGTTGAAATCTGAAAACCGAAAATTTTCGCGATTACAATACTTCCTTTACTACGTACAAGGAAGTAAAATCTATAACAGAAAAACCAATTACTCACCGGCATTACTGGAAAAACTCCGACCCTTAAACCATTTACCTATAAACATCCTACCTACCTTCCCTTCGTTGTTAGTTCAGTGCGAGAAGAAACCAGTACAAACTTTTCTGCTTGATATAATCCATTTAAACCTTGGCGAGTGCCAACATGCATTTGATTTCTTGTCTTAATTAAATTCATAATTCATAAATGTTTTATAATACTGATTTATATTACATCTAATTTAATATGTATAATAATACCAAACTGTATTTTGAATTGATTATTTTTGAATTTTTTGTTTGTTTTTAGAACTGAAGATGAATGTATAACATTCGAAACTAGTTTTCAATAAATCAAAATTATAGAAGTGGCAAATAATTTATTAGTATGTAATAGATTAGTACATACCACTCAGTACAAAGCACGTACACTTTTCCTTCTCAACAATACGCTTATTTTGCTAGTGCAGCTCACTACTCCATATAATTAGTATAGTATTATTATTATTCTGATTATTACTGAACAATGTGCGATTGGACCATATACATTGGATTCCGTTCAAATTCCTGCCAAAAACTAAACATAAAGAATTTTAAGAAATATTTATGTCTTGTTAAATTGACTGTGCTCTTCATTAATTTATATATAATCTATTAATATACTAGGGTTCACTTCATTTCTGGTCTCTTGAAGACTAAATTCTAAATTAAACTTATTCTAAAACAGTAACTTAGTAACCGGCCGTTCCAGGCTGGCCTCAATGTCTGGAACAGTAGATTAGGTACCATCTTTTGTATGTTTCCTTCCTCGAGGATGGATCATGCAGGAGGTGACAGAAGTGAGCAGACTGCTGTAGAATGCGCTACAATCACAGCCAGGATCTCAGATGGCAACTGCCGATAGGATTTCCTTCTAGGGCAACTTGATCGGCCTGTTCACCTGTCTTCGGGTCACCTCTTCCTGTCCGCTGTCTGTTTCCGCTATGAGTACGCGGTCTGCAGGGGGTAGACCAAGCAGCGGAGGTTAAGTTTGATTATATCCTTCAATTAGCGGCTAAAATAGATCTTTCATTATGAAGAAATTCTTAAAATAAATATCTTGAACGTTAATAGTATTTTAAAATCCGATTCAATGAAGATTGTAACTGTAGAGGTAACACTCGAGTCAGTGATAAAAAATTGACGCATTATAAATAATAAGCTAAAACTATCTGGAGAGCTTTATAAAACCAAATCCTGCGAGACTAGACTATACCTAAAAGTAGACTTTCGCTGGTACCGCCCGCGGTTGCGGCCGGTAAAAAGTTTGCTGGCAGTTTACAACTACTTGGACTGAATAGGTAGGGACATATTTCGCTGGCACTGCCCGGCAGTCCAGGTATGACGTCATACCTATACTGCTGCGTCCTCGACCGTTCCAGAAGGAGTCATACTGCTTCAGACACGACGGTTCCCGCTTGTAATTTGAAACAATGTTATTTAACGAAAATGGATTTAATGATTATGACGACGAACGTCTAGTAGAGTTTGTAAATCAGTTTCAGGTTCTTTATGACCACAAAAATAAGGAATACAGAAATGTAATAGTAAAAAATAATATGTGGAAAAATATATTATTTTATTTTTATATTTGCACATTATTATTATTGTATTAATAAACAATAAAGAAACCGCGACAGACGAACTTTGTTCATTGTCTAAAATACATAACAAATATCTAGTTGTACATAACATAACAATATTTATGTTGTACAGATATAGCTGCATATATGTAAATAAACATTAATCATTAATGTAATGTAATCATTAATCTATAATTTGTATCTATCTATAACATATAATTTTAAAGGTTATAATGATATAGTATGATTATAAATAGAGGAGAGGTTATAACGTTATAGGTTATGCAAGAGAGGGCCGCTGCGGTGGGCAGTTTCAGCGAAATATAGAAGCAGTAACAGTTAACGGCTTAGATTGCCAAGCTCTGCCAGCCGCAACCGCGGACAGTACCAGCGAAAGTGTACCTTAAAATATAAAATTACATAACAAATACTTAATACGGGCTAACGTTTTTTACTAAAAATTATAGGTAAGTAAGGGAAAGTGCGTTTTCGGAGTAAATGCTTAATCGTCTCGTATAATCCAAATCCTGAACTAGTAAGATCTGCCCTTTTGGGAGCATGAAGTCTAAAAACCGATGTATCAGAAATCAGCCACGAGAGTTCGCTGAGGTGAAGTATAACTAGTTGTAAAGATATCAATTCCAACCTCTTGATAAAGTTGGATCTTTCAACTTCAGCTGTATCGATTTTTATCCACCGATTTTTTGTTTTATTTTTTCTGTGTAAAGTGGAACCTTTAGAAGTTGTTGTTCAAAATACTTTGTGATTTCCATTTCTCCTTGACATTTTTTTAGTTTTTAAGAGATAGTCCGCCATTAACCCAGCAAAACATAATAGTAGGGGTAAATCCAGATTTTTGAGCCTGTGGTATACACATTTATTATATATATCAATCGTATATTACAATTATTTATTTATTTTTCCCAAAATGTGTAACAAAGTGAATCTGAAAATGCAAAATAAACCTTGAAACGTCGTGGACTGTGTTGTAGTTTTATCTTAAATTATTATTTAAAGGAGATATCTCGGTTCGTAAATACAATGTTTGTTTCCAAGTTCTGATAAATCTTAACGACATATATTAATATAATATTATTATAATTATTAGTTTGTTTGTTTTGAACTACGAGAGCGCAACTCGATCTTTTTGTTTAATTTTATATACATTATCTCTACTATTATGGATTGCTTGAGTAACTCATTGAATGAGACTATCGCATTGAAATACAAGTTCTTTTTTTTCAATACATTTATTCCACACTGTGTTCCACATTCCACTTTCATCAATCACTGAAGATTGTAAAATGTGAATCTCAGACAAATTTTAACTTTTTTCGATGATTATATCAGTATATAATATTCTTCGGAAACTGATTATTTTGCATTTGCCTCAAAACCGCTACTGCTTGAATAATGGGTCTTCTACATACCTCGTATTCAATGACCCCTAAAGGCAGGATCAAGTACATACAAGGTATTACTAAATTGAAATATCAATATCATCAAAACGGACGTGATTGAAACTTGGGCTTGAATGTAATATTTAAACTTAATCGTCTGTGGAACATTTTTAAAAACCGTGAATGGCAGAGCACGGATTTTTTTTCATTCGATATTTGGATTCTACTTTTCTTGAAACGTAAAACCTCAAATTTTGAGGAGTTTTACAAAAAAATTTTCATAGTCGATTACAAAGGTCTAATATTGAAAATGATAAACCAAAAGCATTTATATAGATCTTCATTTCAATTTTAATACATTTTTATACTGATTCCAAAACACCTTACGTTTCCTCTCTATCTTTATAAATGGCCGAGTTATGGGCTTATAAAATCTCAAATCGGTCGCCATTTTGAAACAAACAGACCAATAGTTATGCCGAATTCCTGATGTGGCTTGTGACTTTGGTACCGAATCTCAAGAAAATCGGTCCAGTAGTCGCGAAGAAAAGTTGCGGACGGCGTACGGCGGACGGACGGATTTTTTTTTTATTCGATATTTGGATTCTACGTATCTTGAAACGTAAAACCTCAAATTTTGAGGAGGGGTTACAAAAGTGTTTTTCTCGGTCGATAACAAATGTCTATTATTGAAAATAATAAATCAACAGAGAAAAAATCTAGCTTAAAAAATAAAGATTTCACTGAAATTTAAATTCGAACTTGGTAAAATCCAGTGCGCAATTATCCCAGATTACCTTACTTGATTTAAAACTTCTCCATTTAAAATCCTAATGTTGGGAAAAAAGTAAAACATTTTATGCTCATCTTACCTTGCTACCCCCCCAAAAGGATAAATACAGTTTGGTCAAATAAAAGCCAAAATGATTTCGTAAGATAATTTAGATAACATTTAAATGAATATTTTGCACTTGTTGGGTGGCCTGAAAACAAGCCCAGTTGAAGATGGCTGGAGTTTTAGAGCAGTCGTTTCAAACTAGCTCGCTATAAAAAGGACTCGTTATCCTTTTACGATCTAATGACCGTGCAATGAAGGATCAATTACCAACCTTATTAGAGATCCTTAAGCAGTTCGCAAATTGGCCGTTCATCATTGACCCGATCGATTCTGGAATATCGTTATTCAGGGGATAAACCTTCCTCAGCGCTCTCTATAAGAACAGCTAGCAATTATCCTCCTATTTACGACTTATCTAATCGACCTGTCGTTCCTTAAAGTTGAATCTTTAAAGAATTATTTTTTTTTTGGTTTATTTAAGCAATGGAGCAATAAAGAGTTAGTATTTTGAAATTCAAACAAAATAGTTTAGTATCAATTTTCAGAAGTTATAGGCTGCCACTGCACTGCATCAATGTTAGTAATCCTGGTTGTGCTTCTAATTGTTGGTAAAATACATCGCTAGATTATCGTCGAGGAAACTCACTACATTATTTAAATATCGTCAATTTTATGATCTGAAAAATTCATTATATTCAAATCCTTATACCGTTTAAGTTATTCCGAATACCATCAATGTATTTTTTTTTTCATTTAAAAATACTCACAATGAGTACAGTAAGATCAGCTGGTGAGAAATCAACTACTAAATATCGACTTCGTTTTATGAAAAAAACGTAAGCGCCATTTAACAAACTTTACAGTAAACACAAGAAATGATTTTCCCCCCCAATAACAATATATTTTCTTTTTAATTTTATTATTTATTGTTTACAATAGGTGATTATTAATCTGGCAAATCCTTTATAATTACAATATATCATTTGCAAGGATTCTAACACTGGCTAAGGCCTTTGGTGCTTACGTCATCAATATTCGATTTTTAGATCATTTCCAATTTTTTTTTTCTCGATATATCCTGAGCGAGAATCGATATAGGTGGTGTTAACGTCCCATAATTAATTGAAACCTAAATTTCGAATTTTTGGCGCTTGAGTGTTTTTCAAAAAATGACGATATAAAAAAAAAAAAATTAAAGAGGTTTTTGATGGATGTTCTACTTAAGTGTAAAAAAACAAAATAACAAAATTAGCCGTGGATAAAATAAGCGATAAGCTGTTACTAACAGCATTTCCATCCAGGTTTTTTTAATTTCCCTTCAGCCAATCAGATTTTTCCTCCCACTCAAGTATACCTATACAAAAGTATAGTTAATATACACTATATTACATAAATGTTATCTATTTGTGTATTAAATTTATATATAGTTATATTTTAATTAATGAATTGAGTCACCTAGTTACGACAGCCATCACTTTGTTTATTTGAATGTTATTATCATTTGAATTGATCTGTAAAGTATAAAAATGGCTGAATTAAATAAATAAATTACTGGAAAAAAAAATCAGTGAAGCTTTTAGAAGACTTCTCTAAAGAAAAGGCTGAAATCGATACTTTATGAGAGCAAATAAAAATCGTGTAATAAATAATCAGGTTCATTTTCTTTCAAGAAAACTAAAAAATATGAGCTAACATTAAATTGTTTTGTTTTTTTGTGAACAGACATACTTCCTTTAATATATTTTTATTATATTTCTAACATTAATATTTCTTTACCCACAAACATATCAACGTTTCGAAATTCTCTTTCGTATTCTGGGTTTTCCTCAATTTTTTCTTAATTATGCTATTTTTTTCTTTCTAATATAAAATAGTAGGCAGTACTTCCTTAAAGTCTGTTTTTCCATAAATACATTATTTCGTCTCTTATGTCCACTATTAAAATTTTTAAAATCATTATTGCACTAGAAATTGTCTGCTAAGACTATGTTATTGTCAAACTGAACTGGATTAGAACTAGTAATGATAACTATTTTATATTAGAAAAAAATAGCATAATTAAGAAAAAATTGAGGAAAATCCAGAGGATGAAACAAAATTTCGAAACGTTGGTTTGCTTATGGGTAAAAAAATGTTAATGTTACAAAAATAATGAAGATATATTAAAGGAATTGTGTTTGTTCACAAAAAAAACAAAAAACAAATTAATTTAGTAATGTAAATTTTCGAAAGTACGAGTAATTATATAATATGAGGTAACAACAATATGCAAGCATGAATAAAGTACAATGGAGTGGTATTTTCATATAAAAAATTAATACAAATACACATATAAGAAATAAAACTAAAATATAATTTCAAGAAGAACTGATTCTTATCTTATCCTTCATAACCTCCAGAGCCTTGATGAAGACCTACAATGTGGGTCGAAACGTCGGCATTAAATAAATAGTACAACTATCTTATTTTATTCTTGACCGCCGCTCGGACCATCTTCTTCCTGATATACCAAAGGGTCAACCATCAATACATTAAATATAATCTAATGTTGATCTATATAGACTAAAACTTTTCACAATAAGTCGTTTCAGACTAGTAGATTAAAGCTGTGGTAGATTAAAGCAGACCTCTTGCTGGTATGAGGCGTCGAGCTCGATAAATAGGGAATTGCTTAAATTTGTTTCCCTCCAAACCTTTTTCTAAAATTTCTCTAAAAATGGAAATTCTCCCACAAAGTGGAAACCCCATCAGGACCCAAGCTCAAACACCAGGGATTTTACCTATCTCCTTGAAATAGTGACTGAGTGTGCCCTTCCGGCCTCAAAGTGTATGGCTGATACAATGGAAGATATTTTTTTTTCTTAAGCCGTTGATAAAAGATACCCAATCTCCTTGATAGAACTAATTTATATGATGTTGGAAGGAGGGGTACAGATGTTGGAGGATCGCTGTTTGTGCAGAAGATACCGCAAACCGCAGGACGAGCCGGGCTGGAGCGACCGCATCCAGTTTACAAGAAGTTACAGCTCCTGATGGTCTCATCCTAACCAGCTACAGACTCAGCAGTTCATGCTAAGAGCTAGAGAAAGTGGTAAAGAAAGCAAACTCCATCAGTTCAATTGACCATTTCACTCCGGATAAGTTGCAAGTAAACATGCCATCTGATTTAAATAATTTAACTTTCATCTGAATTCTACAACTCAGAGAAACCTTAATTACTTTAGCTGTGATATCGAGTCAGGTGAGTGCAGTCAGCTGGGCCAGGGCCCTGAACAAAATGATACAGAAACTTCCCCCCCACTCAATATTTCATTGTTATTCATCTAAACATATTTGTTTGAAAGATGCCTGGGGATAGCTTAAAGGCCGAAACGTAACATCCAAATAAAAGAACTAGTGGTGAAATATTTTCAGCCTTCATTTATTTGTATAAATCACATTTCACTTTAAATCAATAAACATACACTAATATCACTACTATATATTATTACGGTAGTATAGATCCCTTTTCCGGCTCTCAGGAGCGATGGATTTTGACGAGTGAGGTATCAAAAGAAAGAGAATTTCACGGAGATGTGACGAATTCCAATTTTGTTTCTTGAAATCTTACAAGGGCTTAAATAAAAGTGATGAAAAAACTGGGAGGTTTCAAAACTTTGACGACTTAGAGTCGGCGGATCGAGACGGGATGAGTTGGGTTTTAAAGATTTTGACGCGGGCTTCAAGATCATATACGTTCTACGGAGCGTATTGGTCCAGCGTTTTAAAGCTTAAAAACCTACCGTTTTGAAGATAACGCAGGATATAGGTCTGCACGGGCCCTGCGCCATGTTGCGTACGTGCTGTTGTCATGACAACTTTATACCTTTTAAAACCAGTTGAGACTGTTAACAAAAACGTATTAATAACTGTGAAAACGTTTTGTAAATAAAATATTGTTTTTATGTTTCCATGAATGATAGAATACTACAAACAGAAAGTGGTATTGTAGAGTCTTATTGCTTAAATGTTAAACTGAGGGGGTACTTTCCAGTAGGGCAAGTTAATTACTTAGTAAGTATTAACTATTACTCGAACATAGCCATTATAAACTATTATAAAGCTTCACCAAATGTGTGTGTTAAATAAACTTTCTTGATAATATTATATTGTTTATCGCTTATACTTCGATTTCATTAAGGATTCATTAAGATATCTAATGCGAGAGTTCTCGCTCGGGTATACTAGTATACATATATTACAAGATAAAAATATCATCTACGTTAGTACATATTAGTAAATATTTCGTAAATAAAATAATAAAGAGGGTAAAGAAAAAAAAAAAGTTAGTTTCAATTTATTACCGCGTTAGTTCGTCCTCGGATTGCCACCGAACTTTTATTTCTTCCTGGTTTGCCAACCATCTCGAATGATTATATATATTATATCTCAACGTATTTTTTTAAAGCGAAAATAATGCACTCATTGAATGAAGTCATCTAGCCTCGACGATATAGTAATGCCATATATAGTACAAACATAACTGGAAAGCGAATGGTCACAACCATACTCCCTGGTTTGCATTAACAAGATTGCTGATCGCCTTAAAGAGTAGTAACCTGAGGAAGAGGAAGGTACTGTTGAGGTACCTCAGTGTGCCTCGTCAGTGCCAAGTGCCTTCGGATCGACACTCTACCGTTAACACACTATATTTCCAAGAGCTTACATCACCTTCAGACACTTATTGTTCCATCTCTTTGTACGAAGTGGCTATCTGTCCGTTCTTCAACAATAAAACGATAATTAATTAACTAAAAAATAATAATGGCTCTATAAACCTTTAAAGACCTACCAGAGTTTACTGTATTGTCATTGGTTACACACCAATCCTCACGGAAGCATTTACGGTCGTGACAGTACTGTCGCACTATAAAGCTTGATCTGATAGTTGACAGTATCTGTCGCGGCAGTAGCTTATCAACCCAACCTAACCTACTTATCAACTGTATGTTTTGACTATTTTTGAACTTGAAATTGATTGTATCCAACGTTTTGACGTTATTTAGGCAATTCTTGGAGGAGGAATAAATAGTTATAATTTAGTTTTTATGATGATCTACAAATTGCTAATGTTCATTCAGCTGTTCTACACTCGTCATTTTTCCAACTGTCACAAACCTTACTATCTCACTATCGGGATAGTACTACCTTCACAAAAAGCTTTCATCATGTAAACGAGGCTTTAAAGTTCGAATATTATTTATAATGAAATTCTACTCTACAGCAGGATGTTATTGTGTTTTTACTTCCTTGTATACAGTAAAGGAAGTATTGTAATCGCGAAAATTTTCGGTTTTCAGATTTCAACGGAAACGGCGTCTGTACGTACGCTCGTACCTGCGTATCTCGCAAAATTCAAAAACGGTTAGCCGTAGAAAGTTAAAATTTTGTATTTAGGATTATTGTAAAATTTAGTTGTGAACTTCTCTTTTTGATCACTGCATGATCACCGGAAATAGCACTTTACTTAAAGGTCATAATTGATTTCCATCAAAAATTATATTAAAATATAATGAAAAACTTCTCAAATTTAGTATTTATAACTTATATATTGATTTAAATAACATACGAGATTTTTGTATAAATCGGAAAACCGGAAGCGGTACTTTACTTAAAGGTCATAATAAACTTTTATCAAAAATTATATTAAAATATAATATAATACATCTCAAATTTGGTAAATAGGACTTTTATATCATTATAAATTATATATACTAGATTTTGGTTGAAATTGGTGAGCCGAAAAGGATACTTTACTTGAAGGTCTCAACAAACTTACATCAAAAGTTATATTAAATTTAAATACAAAGATCATATGGTTCGGTGATAAAGATTACAAACGTGATTTTTATTCCACTCTATTTAAACATTTTTATTACTTGTTTTAAGTGTTGATATTGAGTGTAAAATAATTGTTTTCCTCCATATTTGTGAGTTTGTAGCAGGAGAATAAGATATAAGTTAAGCGGGCTCTTCCTCATAAAATGTCGAAACCATCGATTTCCAATGTTTTATCGAGTGACATTGACAGTTGTAATGTTGTCACGGAACACGAAGAAATCTATTGGGAACTTGTTACCTACTGAAAGAAAACGGCTTATAATAACGGAATGAGACCTGCATAATCAAGAGCTTGTGTGTGTGTCAATAGATGGACGTCGCGACGCTGAGTGTCGTTTTTAAGATTCTGTAATCTTCGTAAACTAGTAACTAAATTGAGGATCACTTTTTGAGCCACCGATTTATAGTTTAATAGGCGTACAAGGAAGTCATGCGGTGTCCACAATAGATATTTGTTACAGAAGTAAACTGCCGTAACATTTTACATGAGAGGACAAAGATATTTAATATCGTACTGTTAATATCCACTTTTTGTAGATATTAATAAATCTTTGTATTTAATGTGATGTATTATTTCTGTACAAAGGCTAGTTTCCAGTTCGTTTTTAATGTATTATGAGTGAAAATAATTCGTGACATTCAATTCCGCGTAAGTTATCTTCCGAATCAATTTCGGAATTATTCCAAAACTACAAAAAACCAGAACCTTTTTTTTTTTAAGGAAGAATTTACGAGAATATCGGTACTTAGTGCATAAGAGCACGAGGCGTTCGGTAGACCGAAGACAAATGGAATGACAACTCGTCAGAACGCGCTCCGACACAGATTGACGACTTGAGCTACTCTGAAGTGAGTTATGAAGAGGATGAAAGGGATCGTGCCTGCCTTGGGGCCCCCGGTCACGAGCGGAAGTGGTTCAAAGAGTCGGTGAAAGGGGCCTTCAGGAGGAGACGTTGGTGCAAGGGGGTCCGCAACCAGGACATCTAATAAAGAAAGGAATAATGTCGAACTTTTTTTAAACTAAGAAAAAAAAGGCAGGAAATTTAAAAATAATTACGAAACTGATGATAATGACATTGTGGTAACCTTCATATTAAATGTCAAGTTGGATAATGTAATTAATCGCAATAACTGGAAACTGATTAGTCGTTTTACTATTTATATTTCCAAGGAATACGTCTTATTTTTCAATTATACTATGATAATTAAATTAAATCTTATATAAAATGATTTTTTTCACCTCAATTTTTTCTATTATTGAGTACTGGCGAACGATTCATCCTAGTTAATTACAGACGAACCTCTATAAATCGAACATGAAGATTCCTTGAAAAAAAAAAATCGATATATCGAAATTTCGATAAATAGAAACATTGTAATTTTTCAACCTTTTCAGGCTAAAAACCAATACAGCTATTCTTTAGGGTTAAAGAAGTATAAAAGACAATTCTTTGGGGTTAATGAAGCAACAAATGAAATTTTTTAGGGTTAAGCAAAAAAAAAACTGAAGATCAATAAGACTTATTTGAAAAATTGTATAAATTACATCTGTGATTGTAGATTTTTTACAAATGTACATTTAGAATTGAATAAGGACATGTATTAAAAAAATTCAAGTATACATAAAAATTAATTTATTTTTCTTTTCGTGCAAAGTAGAGGGAAAACAGGGGAGCTGGCACACTTTTTTGAGCAGCCAATCAGAAGCCAGCATTTGGTCACGTGACCTATGGCGGGAAATTTGAATTTGAATTTTTGCCTCGACCTAACCTTAACTACCACATGGTCTTGCCTCCACCCTACCTTAACCACCACGTGGTCCCCCCTCGACCTAACCTTAACTACTAGGCCACGCCCCTTTTTGGTCACGTGACCCTTATGTCCCGCCCCTTTTTAGTCACGTGATCCAGTCACGTGACCCATGGAACCTCCTGGTCTATGCTCCGCCCGCATATTTTAGTCACGTGATCCAGTCACGTGATCCTTTGAACACTCCGGTATATGCTCCGCCCTGATTACCCCAACCCTAAGCCGCCATTTTGTTTACAATGACGTGGTCAGCATCCACGCTTAACCACCAGGTTTATCCCCTCCACCAATTGAAGGGTTAGGTACCCATCTTATAGAGCATGAGTGTACCCGACCTCCATTTTGTTTTTCTTACACCACCATTTTGTTTTTCTACTGTTTGAGGGACTTGTGGTTTTGTTGAAGGGTTAGGTACCCACCTTATAGAGCATGAGTGTACCCGGCCGCCATTTTGTTTTTCTTACACCGTCATTTTGTTTTTCTACTGTTTGAGGGACTTGAGGTTTTGTTGAAGGGTTAGGCACCAACCTTATAGAGCATGAGTGTACCCGACCGCCATTTTGTTTTTCTTACACCGCCATTTTGTTTTTCTACTGTTTGAGAGACTTGAGGTTTTGTTGAAGGGTCAGGTACCCACCTTATAGAGCATGAGTGTGCCCGACCGCCATTTTGTTTTTCTACAGTTTGAGAGACTTGAGGTTTTGTTGAAGGGTCAGATACCCACTTTATAGTACGTAACCTCCCCTATGGTTATATAATCATAACCTATACGATTAAGGGTCCGGTGCCCACTTTATAGTATGTAACCTCCCCAACGGTTATATAATCATAACCTATACGATGAAGGGTCCGGTACCCACTTTATACTCTGTAACCTCCTCTATGGTTATATAATCATAACCTATACAATGAAGGGTCCGGTACCCACTTTATACTCTGTAACCTTCTCAAAGGTTACATAACCTTTACATTGTTTTCGTGTTTGTGCAACCTTCTCAATGTTTACATAGCCTTTACAATATGTAACTGCATCAACATGTAAACAGGTTGCATCTTGTATAGACAAGTTGGATTATGTCCAGGTGAAATACCAATATGGACCTTGAACTGTTTATCTCTAACATATAAATAAATAGCATAGTTCCTTAATCCTATAACTGCTTTTGGACTTTGAATTGTTTATCTCTAAAACATAAATAAATGGTAGGGCTTCCTAATATTTGAATAGCTTTTGGACTTTGAGCTGGTAATACTCTATCTTTACTTATCTCGCTGAAACATAAACAAAACAACTTTTCAATGTACTACGTATTTTTAATAGCTGATAGTATAAGTAATGGTCTTAAAAGGATTAACTCGTCAATGTTCTACGTATTTTTATTCTCCGATAGTTAAATAATGGTCTTAAAAGGATTAACTTTTAATCCATTAAGTTCCTATCGAACTTTTAATCTCTAAAATATATTAACAAATCGAAACGACTATCACGCTGGCCAAAGAGGTTAAACCTTTTCACAGCTTTGAAATATTTTCAAAGTACACGAGTCGGTATTAATAACTTCGAAATAAATTTTTATTAATGAATATTAATTAATACTTAATCAACACTAATTCATAATTAGTACTAATACTACAGGTACTCTGTTCGACTTGCCTGAGTATCGCCTGACTTGGGTCAGAGCAGGTCGACTCATGCTCGCTTCATAAACATGTAAACAGGTTGCATCTTGTATAGACAAGTTGGATTATGTCCAGGTGAAATACAAATATGGACCTTGAACTGTTTATCTCTAAAACATAAATAAATGGTAGGGCTTCCTAATATTTTGAATAGATTTTGGACTTTGAACTGGTAATCCTTAAAACACAAATAAATAGTAGGGCCCCATATTCTTATAACAGCTTTTGGACTTTGAGCTCTTAATACTCTATCTTTTACTTTCTCTCGCTGAAACATAAACAAAACAACTTTTCAATGTACTACGTATTTTTAATGTCTGATAGTATAAATAATGGTCTTAAAAGGATTAACTTTTAATCCCTAAAATATATCGACGAATCGAATCGACTGTGTCACGCTGGACAATTGATTTAATTATATTCAACAAACCTGGCTCGTAATTGCACTCGAATCAGTCCTCGCCATGTTTTCGAATCCTTTCTGCTACTCTCGGATGTCCTCGGAGCCGTACGAGACTGTTCGCTCTCATCGAGGTAGTGGGTGACACTCGCTCGTCTTCGTGTGTACTCGGATCCCACTATGATCTCCCCTAACTCTATTTATCATCTGTTTATAACACTAACACAATGTATAAAATATATCGACGAATCGAAACGACTGTATCACGCTGGCCAAAGAGGTTATACCTTTTCACAGCTTTGAAATATTTTCAAAATACACGAGTCGATATTAATAACAACGAACACGATGCAATAAATTTTAATTGATGAATATAAATTAATCATTAATTCATAATCGAACTTTAAACAACTTTTCAATGTTCTACGTATTTTTAATCTCTGATTGTATAATCTATGGACTTACAAATTTACAAATATATCGATAAATCGAAACGAAGGTATCACGCTGGCCAAAGAGGTTGCACCTTTTCATAGCTTTGAAATATTTTCAAAGTACACGAGTCGGTATTAATAAATTCGAATACGGTGCAGTAAATTTTAATTGAGGAATATTAATTAATCCTTAATTTACACTAATTCATAATTAGTACTAATTCTAATTTATATTTTATTGGTACTCTGTTTGACTTGCCTGAGTATTGCATGACTGGTCAGAGCAGGTCGACTCATGCTCGCTTCATAACGGATGGTAGGGGGCACTATGATCGCTGGTGGGGCAACATGACAGCCAATCAGATTCGAGTATTCTCGTCCAGGAACCAGTGGCACTCGTGGCCTCTGCCATTTCGACTCGAACCCCAGAGATAGAACAAAGTTTTGCTGCTACTACTGCTAAAATTGTGATAATATTCTAATTTTTCGAGTGCAACCCAGGCTATGAGATATAATTAACGACAACGAAGTGAAAGAAGATACTGACTGACACGTCCGTTGAACAATTGAAGGAAGAATCAAGCGAAGAATCTTCAGAAGAAGAAATTCCGATCTTCTGTTCCAGCAAGCTTTGTAAGATGAAAGGAGAATACAAAGTGGTTTGTTTGAGCTGAGGAAAATTGTATCTCACTGGATTTATCGACTTGTCCGATTGCGACCATAGAACATTTTGGTGTTATGATTGCCGTCGTCCACCTATGAAAAATTATATTTCTTATCTAGATATCTCTGCAATAGCATTCAAGATTGATGAATTATTTAACAGAAATCTTAACATGGAGGAAGAAATTTCAGGAAATAGTGTAGATACGATACCTAATGACCATGACTCGACACCTGATGACCATGAATCAAGACCTGATGGCCAGGATTCAAGATCTCTCGGCCCTGTTGATGTAATGAATTATGACCCTTTTATTAATGACCCTGATCTAGTAAATTACGACCCTGTTTTGGCGGCTAATAGCTACAATCCGAGTCTCGGCCCACGTCCAACAACTGAAGAAGAAATAAGAGCTTGGAGGGAACGTGTAAGAGAAGCAGAGCTAGAGATTCAAAGACAAGAAATGAGGATGCAAAAGGCTAGGATCATCGATAGAGATTTTTTGGGGACCTTTCAAGAGATCGTTGATCAGGACATGCGAGGACTCTACTATTCGACACCCTGCGATGCCGAGATTTGTTCATACCGGGGACCATACCGTGTGAGCTGTACGAAATGCTTACGTGTCTTCCACACAGCATGCGTCTTCTTGCCAGACCACGATTACGAAACAACAGTATGCTTCTACTGCCCTCTGTCGGATTCTGAAAGTGACATAGATGATGACGATAACTCAGAAGAATTTGTTACAGATTAATATTTATAAATTTAATTCATATTAAATAAAAATTATCAGTAATTTTGTTTCTTATATTTAAAGAATTTATGTAACTAAAAACATATTTTCTTATTATCTTATTATATTATAAATTATTTCTTTAATAAATAAATTCTACTTGAACTGTTGTATTCTCTCCTCCTCCCCTTTGTTAATATCATATAATGCATTAAAATATATTTCGAAGAGCACAACTCCTAGTCTTCTCTTATATAGTTGCATTTCTTAGTGTTGGAATAAAAATAATATATTTGATTAAGCAATTCATTTTTACCAAATCATACGATTATCCGAGATTGTTCCGAGATTATAACCTCCATTATGGAATCAGAATTTTCATGTAAGACGTATTGGTGTAATATAATATTCAAACGGCTAGATTGTTTTTTTGTTTTGTCGAAGGGTCAGGTATCCACCTTATAGTAGGTAACCTTCACAACGGTTACATAACCTTTACCATATTTAACTTTAATGATATCAGGATAGATAATGTCACACTTGAATAATTCTAAATATCTTAATTCATTTGCTGAAAGTAAACGATGGACTTTGAACTGTTAATCTCTACAAAGTATACAAAGAGTAGAGCTTCTTAATCCAATAACAACAGTTGGACTTTGAACTGTTAATCCCTAAAACATAAATAAATTCTAGAGCTCCTTAATCCTATAACAACTTTTGGACTTTGTGCTGCTAATACCAAAATATAAAGAATGAAATAGGACTTGTCAGTCCTTCCGCTAAAAAGTAAACAAATTTAGATTTCGCAATAATGCGTTATCCCATAATCCTTCCTTCGAAAGTAAGCAATGGACTTTGAACTGCTAATCCTTAACAAGTTTAACTTTTATACACAAACAAAGATATAGGGTATAGTTAATAAAAGAAAATACAACTTTATAAAATAAAAAAATTTATTTCATCATAATATTAGATACAAGAAATAGAATTTTTAAATAAATGAAACATCATCTTTATAACCAATTCTTCCATTATACACTAAAGAAATTATTTCATCGCTATTGTTAAAAGCCTCGATGTCTTCAACCGACATCTTAAAACGTTTAGGAAGATACACTCTGATAGAATTATCATGATCCTTTAACGTAGCGACCAACGCTAATCCCATTTTCGTTTCAACATGTTCCAGTTCTCCGATGATGTATGGCCGTCCGATTTGAATATAATTCAATTTATGCACATAACGAGCGCCATCGTTTAATCGGTTGAAGAGAGCTTTAAAATCTCTGATAGAACTAAAAATAAAACAGATTCACATAAGAAGAGAGCAGGTTTAGAAAAAAATAAGAAATGGCCAAAGCAATAAATATACTTACGAATTCATGATGATTGAAAATGAAGGATCTGCTATGATCGGATGCTAGAACAAAAATGAATCCTTAGGTAGTCGCTCGCTGCGGAGTATTGGTGGAGAGTAAATCTACGCTAGTTGCGCATGCGTTACCCCCTCCATCAACCATACTTTTCCCTGCCACCACTCCAACAATTTCAATTTATCATTTTCGACCTTGTCAATTCCCCCACCACTAATTTTTTTTTTCGCTGAAATATAAACAAAACTACTTTTTAATCTTATACCAGTTCTCAATGTTTATATTTTATGCAATTTTCCCAATTTTTAACTTTATCTACCTTTTTTTTTTCTTTAAATTTTCCATAATCTCCCCGATGTTTATAAATTTCTGTCCGCTAGAGCGCAGCACCTTACTCCACTTGAAGATTTCCCTGCCTACTTTACATAAACTTCTCAATACTTAACGCTTATCCATACTCACTTCATAATTCAAATTGTTTTGTTTTCTTTCATAAAATGATAACTTTTTATTAGATATTTCATTATCGTCTCCGGGTCAACATGTCTTGTTTTGTATAGGGGACTGTCAATATTGGAATGTTTGCCATCATCGGATGATAGATAATATTAACAGTAACTAATATAAGCAAAATGTCAATATTAGAATGTTTTGTCATCATCAGATGATAGATAATATTAAAAGTAACTAATATGAGCAAAATCGTGGCAGTTGGAGCACAATTCTGACCACACTTTTGCTATATTGGTCCCCATTTGTATGATATTGACGTTGACTGATCAAATATTTTCAGCTGTTTAAGAGATTCAAATCTTTATTGATTCTTGATTCTTCCAGAAATATACTGATAATTTAGAAATATTCATATTAACCCTTCTCCATACCCGCTTCATAATTCAAATTGTTTGATTTCTTTCACCAGAGGCTACAAGGGGTCACGTGACTAAAATATGCGGACGGAGCATAGACCAGGATGTTCCGCGATGGTTAAGGTTAAGTCGAGGTGAGACCACGTGGTGGATAAGATAGGGTCGAGGTGAGACCACGTGGTGGATAAGATAGGGTCGAGGTGAGACCACGTGGTGGATAAGATAGGCTCGAGGTGAGACCACGTGGTGGTTAAGGTAGTTTCGAGGTGAGACCACGTGGCAGTTAAGATAGGGTCGAGGTGAAAATTCAAATCCGGATTTGAATTGAAATCCGGATTCAAATCCGTTTATTTAATTCAAATCCGGATTTGAATTGAAATCCGGATTCAAATCCGTTTATTTAATTCAAATCCGGATTTGAATTGAAATCCGGATTCAAATCCGTTTATTTAATTCAAATCCGGATTTGAATTGAAATCCGGATTCAAATCCGTTTATTTAATTCAAATCCGGATTTGAATTGAAATCCGGATTCAAATCCGTTTATTTAATTCAAATCCGGATTTGAATTGAAATCCGGATTCAAATCCGTTTATTTAATTCAAATCCGGATTTGAATTTTCACCTCGACCCTATCTTAACTGCCACGTGGTCTCACCTCGAAACTACCTTAACCACCACGTGGTCTCACCTCGAGCCTATCTTATCCACCACGTGGTCTCACCTCGACCCTATCTTATCCACCACGTGGTCTCACCTCGACCCTATCTTATCCACCACGTGGTCTCACCTCGACTTAACCTTAACCATCGCGGAACATCCTGGTCTATGCTCCGTCCGCATATTTTAGTCACGTGACCCCTTGTAGCCTCTGGTGAAAGAAATCAAACAATTTGAATTATGAAGCGGGTATGGAGAAGGGTTAATATGAATATTTCTAAATTATCAGTATATTTCTGGAAGAATCAAGAATCAATAAAGATTTGAATCTCTTAAACAGCTGAAAATATTTGATCAGTCAACGTCAATATCATACAAATGGGGACCAATATAGCAAAAGTGTGGTCAGAATTGTGCTCCAACTGCCACGATTTTGCTCATATTAGTTACTTTTAATATTATCTATCATCTGATGATGACAAAACATTCTAATATTGACATTTTGCTTATATTAGTTACTGTTAATATTATCTATCATCCGATGATGGCAAACATTCCAATATTGACAGTCCCCTATACAAAACAAGACATGTTGACCCGGAGACGATAATGAAATATCTAATAAAAAGTTATCATTTTATGAAAGAAAACAAAACAATTTGAATTATGAAGTGAGTATGGATAAGCGTTAAGTATTGAGAAGTTTATGTAAAGTAGGCAGGGAAATCTTCAAGTGGAGTAAGGTGCTGCGCTCTAGCGGACAGAAATTTATAAACATCGGGGAGATTATGGAAAATTTAAAGAAAAAAAAAAGGTAGATAAAGTTAAAAATTGGGAAAATTGCATAAAATATAAACATTGAGAACTGGTATAAGATTAAAAAGTAGTTTTGTTTATATTTCAGCGAAAAAAAAAATTAGTGGTGGGGGAATTGACAAGGTCGAAAATGATAAATTGAAATTGTTGGAGTGGTGGCAGGGAAAAGTATGGTTGATGGAGGGGGTAACGCATGCGCAACTAGCGTAGATTTACTCTCCACCAATACTCCGCAGCGAGCGACTACCTAAGGATTCATTTTTGTTCTAGCATCCGATCATAGCAGATCCTTCATTTTCAATCATCATGAATTCGTAAGTATATTTATTGCTTTGGCCATTTCTTATTTTTTTCTAAACCTGCTCTCTTCTTATGTGAATCTGTTTTATTTTTAGTTCTATCAGAGATTTTAAAGCTCTCTTCAACCGATTAAACGATGGCGCTCGTTATGTGCATAAATTGAATTATATTCAAATCGGACGGCCATACATCATCGGAGAACTGGAACATGTTGAAACGAAAATGGGATTAGCGTTGGTCGCTACGTTAAAGGATCATGATAATTCTATCAGAGTGTATCTTCCTAAACGTTTTAAGATGTCGGTTGAAGACATCGAGGCTTTTAACAATAGCGATGAAATAATTTCTTTAGTGTATAATGGAAGAATTGGTTATAAAGATGATGTTTCATTTATTTAAAAATTCTATTTCTTGTATCTAATATTATGATGAAATAAATTTTTTTATTTTATAAAGTTGTATTTTCTTTTATTAACTATACCCTATATCTTTGTTTGTGTATAAAAGTTAAACTTGTTAAGGATTAGCAGTTCAAAGTCCATTGCTTACTTTCGAAGGAAGGATTATGGGATAACGCATTATTGCGAAATCTAAATTTGTTTACTTTTTAGCGGAAGGACTGACAAGTCCTATTTCATTCTTTATATTTTGGTATTAGCAGCACAAAGTCCAAAAGTTGTTATAGGATTAAGGAGCTCTAGAATTTATTTATGTTTTAGGGATTAACAGTTCAAAGTCCAACTGTTGTTATTGGATTAAGAAGCTCTACTCTTTGTATACTTTGTAGAGATTAACAGTTCAAAGTCCATCGTTTACTTTCAGCAAATGAATTAAGATATTTAGAATTATTCAAGTGTGACATTATCTATCCTGATATCATTAAAGTTAAATATGGTAAAGGTTATGTAACCGTTGTGAAGGTTACCTACTATAAGGTGGATACCTGACCCTTCGACAAAACAAAAAAACAATCTAGCCGTTTGAATATTATATTACACCAATACGTCTTACATGAAAATTCTGATTCCATAATGGAGGTTATAATCTCGGAACAATCTCGGATAATCGTATGATTTGGTAAAAATGAATTGCTTAATCAAATATATTATTTTTATTCCAACACTAAGAAATGCAACTATATAAGAGAAGACTAGGAGTTGTGCTCTTCGAAATATATTTTAATGCATTATATGATATTAACAAAGGGGAGGAGGAGAGAATACAACAGTTCAAGTAGAATTTATTTATTAAAGAAATAATTTATAATATAATAAGATAATAAGAAAATATGTTTTTAGTTACATAAATTCTTTAAATATAAGAAACAAAATTACTGATAATTTTTATTTAATATGAATTAAATTTATAAATATTAGTCTGTAACAAATTCTTCTGAGTTATCGTCATCATCTATGTCACTTTCAGAATCCGACAGAGGGCAGTAGAAGCATACTGTTGTTTCGTAATCGTGGTCTGGCAAGAAGACGCATGCTGTGTGGAAGACACGTAAGCATTTCGTACAGCTCACACGGTATGGTCCCCGGTATGAACAAATCTCGGCATCGCAGGGTGTCGAATAGTAGAGTCCTCGCATGTCCTGATCAACGATCTCTTGAAAGGTCCCCAAAAAATCTCTATCGATGATCCTAGCCTTTTGCATCCTCATTTCTTGTCTTTGAATCTCTAGCTCTGCTTCTCTTACACGTTCCCTCCAAGCTCTTATTTCTTCTTCAGTTGTTGGACGTGGGCCGAGACTCGGATTGTAGCTATTAGCCGCCAAAACAGGGTCGTAATTTACTAGATCAGGGTCATTAATAAAAGGGTCATAATTCATTACATCAACAGGGCCGAGAGATCTTGAATCCTGGCCATCAGGTCTTGATTCATGGTCATCAGGTGTCGAGTCATGGTCATTAGGTATCGTATCTACACTATTTCCTGAAATTTCTTCCTCCATGTTAAGATTTCTGTTAAATAATTCATCAATCTTGAATGCTATTGCAGAGATATCTAGATAAGAAATATAATTTTTCATAGGTGGACGACGGCAATCATAACACCAAAATGTTCTATGGTCGCAATCGGACAAGTCGATAAATCCAGTGAGATACAATTTTCCTCAGCTCAAACAAACCACTTTGTATTCTCCTTTCATCTTACAAAGCTTGCTGGAACAGAAGATCGGAATTTCTTCTTCTGAAGATTCTTCGCTTGATTCTTCCTTCAATTGTTCAACGGACGTGTCAGTCAGTATCTTCTTTCACTTCGTTGTCGTTAATTATATCTCATAGCCTGGGTTGCACTCGAAAAATTAGAATATTATCACAATTTTAGCAGTAGTAGCAGCAAAACTTTGTTCTATCTCTGGGGTTCGAGTCGAAATGGCAGAGGCCACGAGTGCCACTGGTTCCTGGACGAGAATACTCGAATCTGATTGGCTGTCATGTTGCCCCACCAGCGATCATAGTGCCCCCTACCATCCGTTATGAAGCGAGCATGAGTCGACCTGCTCTGACCAGTCATGCAATACTCAGGCAAGTCAAACAGAGTACCAATAAAATATAAATTAGAATTAGTACTAATTATGAATTAGTGTAAATTAAGGATTAATTAATATTCCTCAATTAAAATTTACTGCACCGTATTCGAATTTATTAATACCGACTCGTGTACTTTGAAAATATTTCAAAGCTATGAAAAGGTGCAACCTCTTTGGCCAGCGTGATACCTTCGTTTCGATTTATCGATATATTTGTAAATTTGTAAGTCCATAGATTATACAATCAGAGATTAAAAATACGTAGAACATTGAAAAGTTGTTTAAAGTTCGATTATGAATTAATGATTAATTTATATTCATCAATTAAAATTTATTGCATCGTGTTCGTTGTTATTAATATCGACTCGTGTATTTTGAAAATATTTCAAAGCTGTGAAAAGGTATAACCTCTTTGGCCAGCGTGATACAATCGTTTCGATTCGTCGATATATTTTATACATTGTGTTAGTGTTATAAACAGATGATAAATAGAGTTAGGGGAGATCATAGTGGGATCCGAGTACACACGAAGACGAGCGAGTGTCACCCACTACCTCGATGAGAGCGAACAGTCTCGTACGGCTCCGAGGACATCCGAGAGTAGCAGAAAGGATTCGAAAACATGGCGAGGACTGATTCGAGTGCAATTACGAGCCAGGTTTGTTGAATATAATTAAATCAATTGTCCAGCGTGACACAGTCGATTCGATTCGTCGATATATTTTAGGGATTAAAAGTTAATCCTTTTAAGACCATTATTTATACTATCAGACATTAAAAATACGTAGTACATTGAAAAGTTGTTTTGTTTATGTTTCAGCGAGAGAAAGTAAAAGATAGAGTATTAAGAGCTCAAAGTCCAAAAGCTGTTATAAGAATATGGGGCCCTACTATTTATTTGTGTTTTAAGGATTACCAGTTCAAAGTCCAAAATCTATTCAAAATATTAGGAAGCCCTACCATTTATTTATGTTTTAGAGATAAACAGTTCAAGGTCCATATTTGTATTTCACCTGGACATAATCCAACTTGTCTATACAAGATGCAACCTGTTTACATGTTTATGAAGCGAGCATGAGTCGACCTGCTCTGACCCAAGTCAGGCGATACTCAGGCAAGTCGAACAGAGTACCTGTAGTATTAGTACTAATTATGAATTAGTGTTGATTAAGTATTAATTAATATTCATTAATAAAAATTTATTTCGAAGTTATTAATACCGACTCGTGTACTTTGAAAATATTTCAAAGCTGTGAAAAGGTTTAACCTCTTTGGCCAGCGTGATAGTCGTTTCGATTTGTTAATATATTTTAGAGATTAAAAGTTCGATAGGAACTTAATGGATTAAAAGTTAATCCTTTTAAGACCATTATTTAACTATCGGAGAATAAAAATACGTAGAACATTGACGAGTTAATCCTTTTAAGACCATTACTTATACTATCAGCTATTAAAAATACGTAGTACATTGAAAAGTTGTTTTGTTTATGTTTCAGCGAGATAAGTAAAGATAGAGTATTACCAGCTCAAAGTCCAAAAGCTATTCAAATATTAGGAAGCCCTACCATTTATTTATGTTTTAGAGATAAACAATTCAAAGTCCAAAAGCAGTTATAGGATTAAGGAACTATGCTATTTATTTATATGTTAGAGATAAACAGTTCAAGGTCCATATTGGTATTTCACCTGGACATAATCCAACTTGTCTATACAAGATGCAACCTGTTTACATGTTGATGCAGTTACATATTGTAAAGGCTATGTAAACATTGAGAAGGTTGCACAAACACGAAAACAATGTAAAGGTTATGTAACCTTTGAGAAGGTTACAGAGTATAAAGTGGGTACCGGACCCTTCATTGTATAGGTTATGATTATATAACCATAGAGGAGGTTACAGAGTATAAAGTGGGTACCGGACCCTTCATCGTATAGGTTATGATTATATAACCGTTGGGGAGGTTACATACTATAAAGTGGGCACCGGACCCTTAATCGTATAGGTTATGATTATATAACCATAGGGGAGGTTACGTACTATAAAGTGGGTATCTGACCCTTCAACAAAACCTCAAGTCTCTCAAACTGTAGAAAAACAAAATGGCGGTCGGGCACACTCATGCTCTATAAGGTGGGTACCTGACCCTTCAACAAAACCTCAAGTCTCTCAAACAGTAGAAAAACAAAATGGCGGTGTAAGAAAAACAAAATGGAGGCCGGGTACACTCATGCTCTATAAGGTGGGTACCTGGCCATTCAACAAAACCTCAAGTCTCTCAAACAGTAGAAAAACAAAATGACGGTGTAAGAAAAACAAAATGGCGGCCGGGTACACTCATGCTCTATAAAGAGGGTACCTGACCCTTCAACAAAACCACAAGTCCCTCAAACAGTAGAAAAACAAAATGGAGGTCGGGTACACTCATGCTCTATAAGATGGGTACCTAACCCTTCAATTGGTGGAGGGGATAAACCTGGTGGTTAAGCGTGGATGCTGACCACGTCATTGTAAACAAAATGGCGGCTTAGGGTTGGGGTAATCAGGGCGGAGCATATACCGGAGTGTTCAAAGGATCACGTGACTAAAATATGCGGGCGGAGCATAGACCAGGAGGTTCCATGGGTCACGTGACTGGATCACGTGACTAAAAAGGGGCGGGGCATAAGGGTCACGTGACCAAAAAGGGGCGTGGCCTAGTAGTTAAGGTTAGGTCGAGGGGGGACCACGTGGTGGTTAAGGTAGGGTGGAGGCAAGACCATGTGGTAGTTAAGGTTAGGTCGAGGCAAAAATTCAAATTCAAATTTCCCGCCATAGGTCACGTGACCAAATGCTGGCTTCTGATTGGCTGCTCAAAAAAGTGTGCCAGCTCCCCTGTTTTCCCTCTACTGTGCAAGATAACTTTGTCTATTTGTGTATAATTCATCACGGAAGTCATGTTTAGGAACAATGTTCACAACAAGAAAGGCAAAGTTAAACTGAATTTAAAATGAAAATTTCACTCTGTGTTAGCAAAGAGATTCCGAGAATTTAGGTACTCCTGTGTTTCTTCTGAAACAAGATCTTCCCTGAATTTCGATTGCTTTGCAAACCTGTGGAACATTTGTTTTCTTATTTAATTATTACCCATTCTTATGTACGTAAACTAAGGGCCCTTTTTGATGATAATTACATGTTATATTTTTTTGAAATGGGAATTTTTCGTTCGATATATAGAAATTTTATTAGATATACAGAATATTTTTTTGTAATAAAATTCAAGGTTCCTAAAAAAAGTTCGAAATATAGAGATTTTCGATAAATGGAAGTTCGATCATCAGAGGTTCGACTGTATTTTATTTAATTATTTTTTTTTAGGTTAATTTGGCTGGGATTCGAAATGTGGACAGAGGAACATGGGTTTACCCAATGAAAATAATGGAAGACTTTTTTGTACTAAAGCATAAGAAATGAAAAAAAGAACTCATACAGTGGCGTACGCAGTGGGGAACGGGAGGATCAGGATGATATATCCTCCTCCCCCCTCCCCAAAGTTTTTCAAAAAATATGATTTTTATATAAGTTTTGTATTTTGAGTAATAATTTTTGATCCTTTTTTTTTTTGATCCAATTTTCACTCTTATCCTTAAAACTTACGCCCTATTTTGCGATTGTAGACACTGAACGATTACTTGACTTCTCACTAAATCCCTCCTCCGAAAAAAAAAACTGAAAAAATTCTGCGTACGCGCCTGACCTCAGGAAACAAATGCCTATGTTGGTCTTTGAAATCTTCTTCACTCCAAGCAGTCCAGTCGCTCCATTGCTCCATTTTATGGATCGCCAATGGCCGCTTTAATGAAACTGTTCATCAGTATCTTCAGTATATACATTAGCCCCTCCTCATGTGTTTTATATGTGCCATTACAGTATTATGGCATCAAAAGAGACATATTGGATAATCGATTTTTATCCTACGTGTAAAGGTTAAAAACAAATATCTGATAGTTCTTTAAATAGGTTTCACAATCGTTATCTTGGTTCGATTTGGAGGCTGATGCGGTCATCTGTTCCGGCTGAGGACTAAGATATTCCGGTTGAGACCTTGTTCGCGATCAGGAAGGTTGTTAATTACAATCTAAGTGGCACTTGAGATTAATTGGAAAATTATGATTCCTCAATTAGTGAACAATGTCATAGGGACAAATATAATTATAGATACTCGGCTGCGCTATCTTTTAGAATAAATCGATGTCATTTTTAGAAAAAGATTTAAGCGCCAAAAAGTCGAAATTCTGTTTTCAATTTATTATGGGACGTAAACAATGCCTCTATCGATTTCCCCTCACGATAGAAAAAATCTGGTGCGGTGCGCGCATCACACAACATTCCCTTACCGTCCTATAATAATTATCTTTTTAATTTTAAAGAGTTCACATAAACACTGCTTCTAATAAACTCAGCAGCATACACTTCTTCTCCCACTTCAGTACAATAAAAAAAAAATTTAAACAATTTTAGTACAACAATCCTGTACACTACCTATTTTAACTTTGTCAAGTTGCAAATATATGTTAAAAGTTTCTGGTTTAGTTTCCATGGAAACATTACATTTATAGTAGAAATTATTAAGTTAATTTCCGCTTTTGTATTCTTAAATTACTTTATTACAGAGCGTATTGTTTACAACAAATTGGAGGAGGTTCGGTCGCGTCCGTCTCCTTTCGGATGCGCTTGGTTAACCCATCTAGGGTCTTGTGCTCCTTATAAAATTCACTGTATCTTTGCTAATACTGGTCCGATTTTGATAATTCTTTTATTATTTTTTAAATAATTTAATTACCTTTCATACAATTCTACACATAATTTACATTAGAATGCATACTTTTTAAGCTATACGCAAATAAAGTATTCTTTTCATCATAAATTTTTTCTACGCAATTCTTCGGTGATTTACTACTTGAATGAAAAGTTAAAGGCCTTTATGAAGAATAATTTAGCCAAGTTTCATCATAATCGTTATAGACGTTTTCGAGAAAAATGTAAAAAAGTGTAAAATCCATGATATATTAGCTATTTCCGGTTAGTCCGATGCGCTGTATCTTTGTTAATACTGGTCCGATTTTCATGATTCTTTTATTGTTTTTCAGATAATTTAATTACCGATCAGACAATTTTACACATAATTTACCGTAAAATGCATACTTTTTAAGCTATGGGCAAATAAAATATTCTTTTCATCATAACTGTTTTCCCTGCAATTCCTCGGTGATTTACTACATTAATGAAAAGTTAAAGGCCTTTATGAAGAATAATTTAGCCAAGTTTAATCAAAATCGTTAGAGCCGTTTTCGAGAAAAATGTAAAATCGATTATATAAAGTGGCACTTCCGGTTAGTAGATTTTGACGAAAAGGTTGCTGTAACATCACAGCCAAATACCTACTTTAAATATGAAATTTGAGTGTCGTAGGACTTTTTGTTTTTGAGCTAGACTGTTCACATAGACACAGACACACACACACAGACACACAGACCATTTTGAGAGGCTTGGTCATTTGGACTCAGTGAACCTTAAAACGTGTATTTCCGTTGAAAACTCGAATTCGAAAATTTTCACGATCGCAATACTTCCCCTTACTATATACTTCGTATCTAGGTAAGGGAAAGTAAAAATTAGAAATGGCCTAATAATCGACTGAAGATGACGTAGCACCAAGTACTGAAGGCTCTCAGTCGTCAATCAGGTCTTCAACAGTTATAGGTGTCTTAAAAATGTATTGTAATTATAAACATTTTACCACCATAATAGAATCCTAATCTATACAATAAAGAATAGAATTTTTAAAAAATATATTGTTATTTGGGAAAAAATCGTTTCTTGTGTTTTCTATAAAATTTGTTTTTTGGAAAAAAACGGGTTTGATATGTAAACACCATTTTGCGTTTAGAATTCTAGTTACATCCCAATTTCAAAATAATTTCATATATACGGTAGAGATCATGTTTTTGTTGTTAAACCATATAAATTATTTATATTAATTCGTTGATAAATTGATCGCAAACCTAACAATAATCTTAACACACACACACATAGATACCATACTTACTCAATAGGAGTGTGGTAGCCCCTCGGAGTAAGGCAATGAACTCTGAGGCCGACTGTGGCAAAAACTTTATTTACTGTTCTGTCAGCAATGCAACGACTCGGGGCGCTCCTATGGCACACTGAGTATCTATAAAGTAGATTCTTATTATGGTGGGAATAACTGTAGAATTTTAGTATATCCAGACTAGTAATAAATCTAGGTATTTTGCACCAATTTTTTAATTGGTCAGTTAATTAAAATAATTTATGATAATTGATGGTTAACACTTAGTTTTATAGTTAATGGTACGTATGGATTCGGAAGATCTCAAGATCTTTATAAGTGGGTACCTCATCTTTTATGAGTTGAAGTGCTACTGGATTTTTTAATAGTAAAAATGATTGATTACATTACCTAACAAGGAATCTCTTCAATGCAGGTTGATAAAATTCAGGCTTTTGGACTCTGGACTTTGTCAATAAATTAAATAGCATCCTTTAAGCTTATTTCAAGAAAAACAAAAATATGATCTTGCAGCAGCTGCATAATATCGATATGTCGCGCAACCTCTTTGGTGCACTATCGATCTCCTAGTCTGACACATGTTACACAGCAGAGAAGTTAGCATCAGGAAGAAAGAAAGTTTCGGTTAACTACAAGAGACATGGGACAACGCTTCGAAGGGTCAGGTGAGTCGACAGAAGTATTTCGCAATATAAGTGCTATTAGCCGTAACCTCGCAAGGCATAGTTAAATCCATAGAGACAGGAACCAACTGCCCGCCAAAGAGGATAAATTTTTTATTGTTCAACTTCATCAAACATTTTTTGATTCTGAAGGACTTTTATTTGATTACATTTTTTAAATATTTATTTGGAGATTTGTAGTTTATATTTTATTTTACGAACATAATATTTTTTTCTTTTATTTTGTTTAAAGCCTTCTGATCATATTAGGTCAGAGAATCATTAATAAGAATTATACAAACAATCTAATTACTGATGGACTAAATAGCCCTCGTTGATATGTCAATCCTCAGAAGTAGACGAGGCGCAGAAGGTACCCTTTCTTAAGAGATCTGTAGATAGCAGCACCAACTGATAACAGAACTCTGAACAGTTTCTCGTTCATAATTATTGTACGATACGCTGTCCATGTGCGTAATCAACATTGTTCAAGTGAAAGGACTACATTAGCAGGTTGCAGCTTTAATTAGCCTAAATGGTATTCGATAATAAGCACATATCGTTCAACATTCAACATCATTTATAATTAGAATATTAATTAGCGCTAAATAGAAATGTATTATAAATCATATTTATTGCGCATGCCTGTGAAATCTAGAGGTATAATAATAACGAGTTACAGTGACAACACCCTGTTTCTCACCCGTAGCTGATACTTCTTGTCACCTGTTCCAATCACCGTTAAATAATAGGCTATTTTTTTTGTATCTTATCACAAAATTTAAGTTATTTTAGAGTATACCATTTATAAATTTATAATTAGCAAATAAAATGCGAACCCGGAGGTTCGATGGCGATAACACAGACATTCCTTATCAACAAACCTTCGTCCACTGAACTCCATCAGAACCCAAATCTTCAAGATCGTATGTGAATCAATCCTCCCACCTACTTTTCGGTCGACCAGGACGCTTGCTCGTCGGATTAATGTTATATTTTTAGTGGTTTTTCAGTTATCCATCCCGTCAACCTTACACGCACTTTTAAATCGGCACGATGCTATCACCTCAATTATATTTACCAGGTGCAGTTCCCTAAATTCGGCGTTGAGTAGTCGTGTAAATTCTTCGGTTGAGTCAACCGTCTTCGGTCCTTATATTATACATGTGAAGAGAGTTGGTTGGAGTGGGCCGATAGTGCCGCGAACCGAGGTTTCAAATTTCGTTTTTTCTAAATATTGTAGACCTCAGATACTTAAATTTCCCTACGTATTCAAGTTTATTTCCTAAGGTAAACCATTTACCCGACAAAATAAGTGGAGCAGGAAGGCCGCATGGCGCTTTGATGATGAACTCTTAACTCGTTGTTGCTAAGAAATGGAATTCGGGACAGAAAAAAAAATAATTAAAAACTCGATTCATCGATGTTCAAAAAATCATTGAAAATATAAAATCGATGTTACCGATATCTGTTCACCTCAAGTCTCACATACTACATTTTATATGCTATCATGCCATATAATTGTTATTTTCAACTAATCTTTCTTATTGTATTTGTTTTTTAATAAACTGTACTATTATTAAATTTATGAAAACTTGTAATACATATCTACTCATGATGTGTTTTGTTTACCCATGTAACAAAATTGTAATATGTATCTACTAATACTGTATTTATCCATGTAATAAAATTGTGATATGTATGCATGAACACATTGTCGTTGCAATGCCAAAGTGGAGGATCTGCAAATTTTACTACTTTGGAATTGTGTTGCATTTTAACATGTGCGATAATTTCTAAAAATACCAATGTATCGATAGATGGGTCTAGAAATATCGATAGTAAAACATGAATGGCTTTAATGAAACTATTGCCATCCCTAAAGGCCCGTTTAAACTCCAACTGCCATCGTTTACACTGCAGGACAGCAACCTTCATGACGGCAATTACGGTCGTGGCAGTACAGTCGCACTATCAGGTTGACATGATAGTTGACAGTACCGTTAGCGGCAGTGACAGCAAATGCCGCGTTAACTGCCACATATATACATACGCCTTGACAGTGAACTGCCGCACCTTATCTACCTGTCAACCTAGCCTTGTCTCCTTATCAACTGTAAGTTTTGATTATTTTTGAGCTTGAAATTGGTTGCATCCAACGTTTTTGACGTTATGTAATTCTATGGAGAAAAAAAGTATATCTATCGGTAAAAAGATCAAATGTTCAAAATACAAATTACACAGAAGATCTAGTAGATTTACTAGTTTCTTAGGAATAAATAGACATTTTTCGCCATTCCTTTGGATGAAATTTAAAGCAAGTGAAACATGATTAAATTTCATATAAAGGAACCAGGAGAAATGCCGATTGGTAGTAAATTACTATAATTTATAATATTGATAGTATACTACTATAATTTATAGTATTGATAGTATACTACTATAATTTATAATATTGATAATAAACTACTATAATTTATAGTATTGATAGTATACTACTATAATTTATAGTATTTATGGTAAACTACTAAGCATTCAATGGGCCCTACTGTAAAACTAGTATTTTGGGCATTTGACCTTTTTACCGCCATACGCAGATATATTTTAGTTTTTCTGATGACCTGTAAATTACTAGAGTTCAATCAGTTGTTTAATATATCCTTCATTTTTCCAACTGTCACTGTTTTACTGTCAGCGTGTAAAAAAGAACATTGCAACACTATCACACTATCTCACTGTCGCGACAGTACTACGATGAAAGAAAACTTGAAATGTCAACATGAAAATGAGGTTAATCTGGACTATAGATTTCAAATAAGGCCTATTCTTACAATATCTACTATTATGAAGCTCTTCAAAATGTTAACATCTGCTAAAACTATTTTTTTTTACCATTAAAATCTAGAACGTTAGGTGTATCAGGTTATCTGTATACTGAGAGCAGAAAAAAAAATATTATAATTACTAAAAACACAAGAATTTAAATTAAAAATTTCTGGACAACACATGAATTCCTTGTATGCCTATTAAACTATAAATCGGTGGCTCAAAAAGTGATCCTGAATTTGGTTACTAGTTTCCGAAGGTTGCAGTATCTCAAAAACGACACTCGGCGTCGCGACATCCATCAATTGACACACTTACACAAAAACACACACACACACACTCTTGTTTCTGGAGGTCTCATTCCGTTATTATATGTCGTTTTCATTCAGTTCCTAGTTTCCAAGAGATTTCTTCAAGTTCCGTGACAACATTAAAACAGTCAATATCGCGAGATAAAGCATTGGAAATCGACATTTTAAGCGGAAAAACCCACTTAGCTAATATCTTATTCTCCTGCTGCAGACTTGTTGATCTCACAAATGGGGAGGAAAACCAGTATTTTACACTCAATTTTAACACTTAAAACAAGTAATAAAAATGTTTAATTGGATTGGAAACCAAATTGCGATTGTAACCTTTATTACCGAAACATATGATTTTTAATTTAAATATAATTTTTGATGTAAGCTTATTATGACCTTCAAGTAAAGTACCCTTTTCGGCTCACCAATTTTAAGCAGAATCTAGTAAATACATTCACATCGATATAAAAGTCCTATTTACCAAATTTGAGATGTTTTACATTATATTTTAACATAATTTTTAACGAAATTCTAATATGACCCTCAAGTAAAGCACCGCTTCCCGTCTCCCAATGTTAACCAAAATTTATTATATTATTTAAATCAATATATAAGTTATAAATACCAAATTTGAGAAGTTTTTCATAGTATTTTAATATAATTTTGGATGGACATCAATTATGACCTTCAAGTAAAGTACCACTTCCGGTGATTGAGCAGTGACCAAAAAGGGAGGTTCACAACTAGATTTTACAGCAATCCTAAATACAAAATTTCAACTTTCTACGGCTAACCGTTTTTGAGTTATGGGAGATACGAACGTACGTACGTACAGACGCCACGACGAAACTAGTCAAAATGGATTCAGGGATGGCCAAAATGGATATTTCTGTTGAAATCTGAAAACGGAAAATTTTCGCGATTACAATACTTCCCTTAGTACAAGAAAGTAAAAACAAAAAAATTAAGTTCAATGATGTTCTGCTTGGAATAAGACGGTGCTTGACAAAAGTTTCTCTCTTGAAGAAGAAATCTCTCTTGAATTATATTCAATATCCGTGGGATTGTTTTGTCTTTATCACGTTTTTCCCTCTAGTTTTCTTTATTGTTGGATTCAGTGAAGTGAATATTTTCTCTGTCTTGAATTTTTTTCCATAGCATTTCAATAATTTTCTTCAACGTATCGAAGTTGCAGGTGCATGGATGTCTCCAACATTGTAAGATCAAAGACCATTCCATCTTGCCCATTTCAAGCTGAGCATATAAGATCATACTAAACCAGATCTTTTCGCTAGGCATTGTTGGTTTTATGACACATCTACAGCAAAAATACCAAAATAATATTCGGAAATGGTATAATTTGGGAATGAATATCAGATACCATTATAACCGATGGACGTTCGCAGTGTGTTAAAAGACCTTCTTTATCCTGTGAATTGAAATTAATTTCCTCAGAAGTTAAGAAATCTAACATGTTAAAAAATACGAACGGGTTTTCTTATAAACCAGATGCGTATAATATTTTTAAAAATATAGAACTTTTATATCCTATATCCTCATCATCATAGCTGGCGCGACAACCCATCACTGGGACTGTGCCGCCTCCAAAAGCCGCTGTCACCTGATCCGCTCCTGCGACGCAGCAGTCTCGCGGACGGATATTGCTTAAACTGTTAGAATAAGCATTTTTGGGCCTCAGAATTCGATTGCCATAATTGTTTGCCCGAGGAAAATCAATCATGTCTGAGATAAAAAAAAAACTAAGTATCATAAAATTGAACTAACGAACCGTACTAATTTATTTTCAATCAAATCTCATTCAAAGAGATATATTTTTTTTGTAAATGGATATTTCTCTATTTAATCATTTTATTTTCAAATCTATTGTTCCTTCATTTTGCCTAAAATATGAATCCAAATATTTTAATGGAAATAAAGAGACAATAAAATGAACTCACTAATGATTATAAATTTCATATTGATCCTTTGCAACAGGAATGTCCTAACTCAAAATTAACGGTTTATTGAACAATAAATTTCAAGTTTTCAAGGGTAAAGAGCTTGATTTTTTTAAGTACCATGTCTCAAGATGTACGTATCCAGTGGAAAAATATGTAATCGTACATATAATTTTCTAGAAAAAAAAATGTAATAATTTATCGAACATAAATTAACTGTTGGATATGATAAAAAAAACTACATTCCATATTAATTTTTACACATGAAGGAAATTAGAAACCCATACAAACTAAGTAACAACAAAAATTGATTAGGGATTGATAAATTATTTGCCACTATAAATTTGTTTTATTGAAAACTAGTTTCGAATGTTATACATTCATCCTCAGTTCTAAAAATACACACAAAATTCAAAAATAAGCAATTCAAAATATAGTTTGGTATTATTATACATATTAATTAGATTAATATAAATCAGTATTACAAAACATTTATGAATTATGAATTTAATTAATACAAGAAATCAAATATATGTTAGTACTCACCAAGGTTTAAATGGATTATATCAAACGAAAAGTTTTTACTGGTTTCTCCTCGCATTGTACTAACAATGAACGAAAGCTATATAGGATGTTTTTAGGTAAACGGTTTAAGGGTCAGGGTTTTTCCAGTAATGCCGGTGAGTAATTGTTTTTTCTGTTATAGATGGGAATAAATTTAAGATTGGACTATTGGAGATATTTATTTGATCATTTAAATCATGACCCTTAAACCTTTTACCTAAAAACATGCTACCTACCTTTCGTTCATTGTTAATACAATGCGAGGAGAAACCAGTACAAACTTTTCTGTTTGATATAATCCATTTAAACCTTGGTGAGTACCAACATGTATTTGATTTCTTGTCTTAATTAAATTCATAATTCATAAATGTTTTATAATACTGATTTATATTAATCTAATTTAATATGTATAATAATACCAAACTATATTTTGAATTGCTTATTTTTTATTTTATTTTTTGTGTGTGTTTTTATAACTGAGGATGAATGTATAACATTCGAAACTAGTTTTCATTAAAACAAATTTATAGAACTGGAAAATAATTTATCAATCCCTAATTATATTGATCCTTCTATACCATCATGCGGATGTCAACTGACCAATCAGATTGATCCTTCTATACCATCATGCGGAGGTCAATTAACAAAAATTGAACTATTAATTTTTTTGCAGGTAGGAGTTATATCATTTCAATTTACGACCCATTTTGGGTCAATTGGTTGCTAACTGAATACATAACCAATCTCTCATTCAAATACAAATCCAAAATGGGCCAAATATTCCGAATTGAAAGATAATTCTCCCAAAATGGGTCGTAATTATTAAGTTCTACCTGAGAATTTGAATTGTAATTTTCACGACAACTGTTACTCCATCAATGATTTTTAGCATAATAAGTTTTCAATTTTTGTTGTTAATTAGGTTAACAATCAATTCCCCCTCCTCCCAAAAACTGGGTCATAAATCGATATGATTAAATTCTACCTGAAGAAATTAATTGCTCAATTTTTGTTGTTAATTAGGTTGCATGGGTTTCTAATTTCCTTCAACTGTATAAATTAATACTAATTTTTTTTTATCATATCCATGAGTTAATTATTTTCAATAAATCATTAGGCATATTTTTCCCCGAAAAAATAAGTGTACGAACACATTTTTTGTCCACTGTAGATATACAGATTTAACTAAAGATAAAACTCTTTATTGATAATAAATTATTTTTTGAATTAGGACATTTCTATTAAATATGTAGCGGCTATGGAAGTAAAAAGTTCTTTACAAGTACACTCAGGTGCAGGTCGAAACAAGTGGGGCCCTAAGCGGTAAAAATTTCGTTCCCTTCCCTCCCCCCTCAAAAAAAAAATAAAGTTTCAACTTAGAGGCCATTAGTTTAACATTTTGTTTTTTATTTGTTCGATTATTTTAAGGAGGCTTTTTTTAATCTTCTCCGCGATTTGCAAGATGTTTAAGTTAAGATATTTCAAGTTCTCGGGCTCCTTTGGGGTACTTTTCTATCCGGGGTCCTAGGCGTCCAAGTTTAGTCTGCCCCTGAGTACCCTTAGAATATAGTTATTGCAGATAATTTGGAAATGCGATGTTTTAGGTCAGGAGACTCTTCTTGGAAATGAGCCATAAGTTACCTATTTATTGATATCTTCACGTGTTTAGTTAAGTAGTCAAATATATATATATATATATATATATATATATATATATATATATATATATATATATATATACATTTTTTTTTTCTTTCATTTTAAACTCTAAATAAATTATCCTCATCTCTATATTACCCATTATAATATATAATATATTATTATATATATTATAATATAATATATAATATATTATTATATATATTATAATATAATATATATAATAATATATTATTATATATATTATAATATAATATATAATAGTTTAATATATTATCTGTTCCCTTTTTTTTCCCTTTGGTTTGCTGTCCCCATCCAGCGATCCTCAACTATTACTTGAAATAACGCCTTTTTTTTTTAAATTTTTTTATAAATAAAAATTAAGAATAAAAACCAAAACAAATAGCAAATAAAATAAACTACTTTAAAAGTAATCAAATGTTCACGTTTTAGACACGCACAAGCTAAGCATCAAATTGGTACAAGATATAATAAATAATCAAATAGAAAGATATGGATAAATACCAATGGCAACAAATATACATAAAGAAAAAATAAATTAATAAATGAACAATAATCATAATAAATAAATAACGAATATCGACTTAATTAATCACCATACAAGTGATGGTAGATAATCCCCAGTGAGCCAAGTATTACATTCTCGGCCAAAATATATATATATATATATATATATATGTATATATATATATACTAGTTGAACTTAGCTAGTCAAGATTTTTGAAGGAATAGCACGCGAGATGCAGTAATGTTTTTTTATTTATCATGGTGAATTACCTCAGGTGCGAAAACATTAATGATAGCACTTTGGCACTATGTTGATGAAGGCTCTAGAATTTATTCGGACAGATGGTTAGTCTATAATGGACCTAAAAGAGAATTCAAATAAAATATATGTTATAAATATCTAAATGAATCAAAATTCTCGCATGATTTCTTATATTAAATGACAATCAATTAAGATTATTTTCGCATCTTTTAGCGCCATCAAGGGAGAGACTGACTCAGCCTACATAACTGACACCCGACGAATTCACGGTTAATTTATAAAATAAATAAAAACAAAAAGATAATTATGCGAAACGGTAAATAAGATCGAATTTCCTCCAGGTAGGAGACAGGTGAGAAAGGGGAAGGGGGATCGGCGCGTTGTCACAGGTGGCCGCCAGAGAGCTCTCATCGCCGTCCACGGGCATTCTGTCTTGAGATGTGTTAGTGTCCGTGTGCCGCTCTGTCGAACCTCGAGCCTTCAATGGCAACTACATGTGTCCTCTATGACCAGTAAGTACACATCTTTCTTATCTTATTGTTGTTGTTGTTGTGTCGAGTGTTGTTTGTGCGGTGGCGTGTTGTTGAGGTTCCTCTGCGGTGAGTCAGCGACGTGTCGGAATCGATAAACACCCAGCACTGCTTCGTCTCCTCTTCTTTGTGCGATAATACGCTGGTCTGAGTTGTGATTAAGTGTCGACGGTACCTGCGACGTTTCGCTACGGAACATAGCCGATGGATTGAATGTCGGCTCTGGACTGTGAATCAGCGTCTGCGAATATTTAAAATTTGAAAAGAAATACAAAAAAAAAAAAAAATTTAAATTCATTTTTGTCTAAAAGGAAAATATTATAAAAACATGTTGCTTTTCTTTTTTGAATATATTTTTAATTCTATATTAATGCAATAACTGTGTATTTTTTCCTGGTTACACAATAAAGGATTTAATTAGCATTACAATAGTTACAACGAACGTCCTTCCCTTTGATGGAGAACTAAATGAATAAGTTGTAGGAAGTGATATTAAAGGATCAGCTGTAGAGGATAGATTAAGTTGCCCTCAAGGTTAGAGATCACAACACCAGCTCTAATTTCAAACTACATCACCATTTCAATTTCAACTTCATCCAGTTATTAAAATAATAATTATTATTATAAAAGAAAATTTAAATTAATTAAAAAATAAAAATTATATGTGTATATGTTTATGTATATATATATATATATATATATATATATATATATATATATATATATATATATATATAGGTGTTTAAAATATCATCCTTTGTTATATTTGAATTTATTAAAATATATCCTTAAATATTAAAATCCAATTTCGATTATTTTTAATTACGTTTTTATGATTATATTTGCCGAAGTTTAATTACGTCCTTCTTTGACTAATCGCTTACACAAACAATTTTATTGTATTTTTTTTATCTGTATTTAATTTATTATTGATTAATGATTTATTTTAATCTCGACGAATGCAATTATTGATTTGTGATTTTGAATTCATTGTTTCAAAAAAAAACAACACAAAATGGAATGGTTGTGACCTATGAATCTTGACATTTCTCAAACTCTTTGTGACCTGATTGCATGTGAAGATTTCACACAATATGTCTTTCTTTGGATGGAACATATTTCAAAAATAATTAAGACAATTCAAATTTTAATTTTTTTTAAACGTACCTAATTAAATCCGTACCTGTATAAAAATTATTCTTACCTTTGAGGAACGTACCTACCGTAGAACAATAAAAAATGTGTCTGAATTTTCTATGACAACAATAAAACGTCAAATCCGTTTCAAAATCATTTTAAGAAATATATTACACTTTAGTTATTTAAAAAAAAAAAAAATTATTTGATAAGAGGGAGATTAATATAGGTAGACACGTTTAATTTTTATTTAATAACTATCATTCCTGTATAAACTAATTCAAGATCTAGCCAAAAAAAAATTCTATATTTAAACGAATTTCAAGCATAACTTTTTTTATAATCGCGAATTTTTTTTTAAATATACCTTAATAAGTCAATTTATCGGTTACATTTTTTAATTGCGTGCGTATAATTTTTTAACGATACTTTCCTCATTTTTACTCTTGATTACGCTGGAGTAGATAACGGTTATTTATTTATAGTGGAACAGGTGTGTTTTGGTGAAGTTCGCAATATAATTTGACCCCTGGCTACAGGTGACAGCATACCATAAGGTTATCCTGATGATACCTGTTACCTTGTTACCTGAAGTACCGAAGACAGAGGCAGGTAGAAGACCTCTGCCCGCTTATTCCACCATTCAAGTCTCTTCAGCTGGGTCTCCAGTCTACTGTCTTATATCTTCTCCCCTTTTTGCATTTACCAATCTTTGCACAATTATTTATTTAAATATTGTTTAACAATTATTAATAGTTATTCACGACTCTACTTAAAATTTAACTTTATATTTTATTATATATAAATAATAATTATTTTTACTTGGGTGCCTTGATTTTTCTCTTCTATTATATTTCAGTGTAGTAATAATTAAATTTATTTATTAAATATTAAAAAGTAAAATTTGTAGTGGGATGGATTTGATGTTTCAGTCAATTCTCGGTAATTCTTAGTTGAATCAAGAATGCGCAGAAAATTTCTTCGTATATGAAAAAAAATTACGTTGCTACCCAAAAAAAAAAAAAAAAAAAAAAAAAAAAAAAAAAAAAAAAAAAAAAAAAAAATAGAGACGAATAAGATGGAAAAATTTGAACAAAAAGTTTGAAAATGAGAATTAAAATTTTGAAACGTTAAGAAACATTATATGAAAAAAACATTGGGAAGCTCATTTAGATCGTATACCCTTAATTTCAAGAATATGGCGAGTCACTTCGAGTTAGAAATAGTTTGAGTGATAGATGCTGGCTTTCGGACTTTTTAAATTATAAAGGTAATATATTCATTCGAGATAATCTGTGATACTGAGGTTAAACATGAATAACACAGCTGTTGAATTTATAAGTTTTAAATAGGATTTTCAAAATGTTCTTTGATGTACATACTAAAAACCGAATGTTTACATCAAATACCATAAATAAAATTAGTTATCACAACTGATTACTATAAATCAAACTGACGTGCGGATGTTTCAAACAGTGGCGTACGTAGGGGAGTAGTTCAAATTTTCAAATAATTTTTGATCCATTTTTCATTCTTATCCTTGAAACTTACACCCTATTTGGCGATTATAGACACTTAATGATTACTTGCCTTCTAATTAAGGCCCTCCCTCGAAAAAAAATTAAATCTCCCACCTGAAAAAAATTCTGCGTTCGCGCCTGGTTTCGAGAGACAAGTTGCGACCTGTTTTGACACCTTCGAATGAACTTGGCCAGGCAAAATGTTATTACTTTCGAACAATTAAGATAAATAGTTCGACTTTTCGAAATAAAGATTCCTCCAAGATTATTTCCAGATTATATTTTTATTTTTTTTAAATATTTATTATCCTTATTTGTAGACTACATTATTCAATGGATCGCGGAAAAAAAAATCATTTTGTCAATGAAGTCGAGTGTACTCGGATTTGACCTTTATTTTTTTGTTTTGACTAATTATTGAGATTTTACTATATCTGTTATATAATAGTATATTATATTAGTATATAGCAATGAATATTCGTTTAATGGAATTCCCTTTTTAAAATCATTTAATAAGATTTTCATCATTACAATCCATAACTGGCTTTCTTAACTATGATTTGTAGGATTATAAAATATGGAGGCTTATAGAAGTTCACGAAGAAACGGAGAAACAAACGAGGTTGTTAGGAGAATGATCAACGAAGGGGACGGACGACCTTTGTACTTTTCGGAAAAATTTTACGAAGTTGTATAGTATTTCTGAAATTACAGCTGCATGGCCATCAATAAAACCATCTCAGTCTCGCGAAATCATGGAGAAAACTGATGCCGAGTGTAGAGGATGATCTATTGACAAAAATGAACCTTCAACGTGGTGAAGAGCAAGTTCTGAAGAACCATCAGCTGAATTGGTGAGAACTATTCTTCGGGGAGATAACAACATTATTGATTCGATGAACTGTGATACTGATTATTCTGGCTTTGAGCCCTCTACTGATAAGGAAATTGTCAACAAAGGGAGATGTGTTGCAACAGTAGATGAAGAATCTGGAAAAGAAGAGTACGAATCCAATGGAGAACAACGAATAAGTCATGAAGTGGCACTGGAACATACGAGCGAGCGGGCTCCTTCATTATTCAGAGCGAGTTGATGACGCGTTACTGACTGGCAAACTCGTTTCGCAAAGTTCAATCGCGGATTGAAAGCAGGTATGTCGTCATACCAAGTGTGGGGGTGTTATCTCCGCCTTATAATTTTAAAACCCCAAAAAGTTGGTAAATTTTAGATTTTGTACCCCTTTCTCCCCTCCCCCCTAATAAATTATTTTATAATAAAAAATAAAAACAAGTGACTAATTATTTTCAAAACCTGTCATTATTTTACGTAGAATCTCATATTCATTTTGAACATTCTATTGCTTGTCCTTATTGTAGATTTAATTACATATTAGTTGTATAATAATGTGAATTATCCGCCAATTTCGGTTATTCGCGGCATTCATACCCCACGGATATAACTCCACGGATAATCAGTTGTTGACTATCTATACGTCACTGATAAATTATGGAAGAAAAATTTCTTAATAATGATGGTGCAGAAGAGTGGCAAAGCCTGACCGGGGAATTCCCGGCGACCTGACGTCCGTCCCGTGTTTTCTGCCTTCCCCAGCTAGCTCCAAGATCACAACACGGCACAGAATAACAACTTGTTTTTTCCAATAATTATTCAGTTTTAGTAATATATATATATATATATATATATATATATATATATATATATATATATATATATATATATATATATATATATATATATTCAAGAGGATATAAAGGCGGGAAATGCTTGTTATTTTTTGGTATAAACATTACTTAGGTCGCGCATTTTGTCCAGAAACTTAAAACTTAAAATTTACAAAACTATTATCTTGCCTACAGTTCTGTACGGGTGTGAAACGTGGCCGCTAACCTTGAAGGACGAACAACGCCTTAAGGTCTTCGATAATAAGGTATAGCGTAAAATATTTGGTCCGAAAAAGGATGAGTCAACTGGAGAATTTAGGAGGTTACAAAACGCGGAATTGTGGAGCATGCATCCTGTTAATATAATCTAAGTGATATCATCGCGACGGTTGAAATGGGCTTGTAAAGTTGTTCGGCTCAGTAACGAACGAATTCCTAAAAAGTTAATTAACACTGAGCCGACTGGTAAACGTCCGAGGGATAGACCGAAACGTAGGTGGGAGGATTGTGTTAAGGGTGATCTAATGGCTTTGGATTCAGGAGTTAAATTAATACATCACGTTGAAAACAGCCTCAAATTAAATATATATATGAATCACTTGAAATAATAAAATCCTTCAAATCCAATCCAGATTTTCGCTTAAATGACCAAATAAATATCTCCAATAGTCCAATCTTAAATTTATTACCATCTATAACAGAAAAACCAATTACCCACCGGCATTACTGGAAAAACTCAACCCTTAAACAGTTCACCTATAAAAATCCCTCCTTTCTTTCATTGTTTCAATGCGAGAAGAAACCAGTTTCAATAAAACAAAATTATAGAAGTGGCAAATAATTTGCCAATCCCTAATTAATATACTAGCAGTTCTGAGAATAGTAGACTCGTGAAAAAATAAATCTGAAATCTGCTCTGCATTGCAGCTTTTTAAAGTTTTTCCTGACTTCAAGACACATTTGAGCCAAATTTGAAGAAAATTTAACGATGTTTTTTATCGTAATAGCGTAACAATCGTAATGCCAAACGGTCGAGTTGAAACAAAACCTCGCTTACGGTCGGTCAAGATTTTAAAAACGACCGAAAAGGTTCAGAACTAAAAACCGAAAATTAAATTTAGGATCTCTAAGTTTATTTTTATTTTGGGAGGGGAGAGCGAAATGTTTACTACTTAGCATGGGGCCTCTCAGCGGCCGCGTGACCCTCCCCCCACTTGTCTTGACACGCCTCTGTAATATACTTCGTGTAATAGTCAAATGAGGAGAATATTTTCGAAAATGTTTATCAGAACAAAGATTCCATTCCTCATACGGTGGCAGACTAGGACAACAAGCCTCTACAAGCAGCCAACTCCTTTTTTGGGGTTGCTGATTGGAGAAGAACAACAACTCTCCCGAAGCCATTTAGAACTTGTAAACAAGATCCATGGCTACTTGTCCTATTGAATTGCTAATCTATATGCAACGGATGCTCTTATTGGTTCGCGACTCGTGTTCACAGCAGACGTTTCATCACAACGCTGTGTGTTGGTTCATCTCTGTCGGCGTCCTTGATAATGGAATTAAGTGACATCTTTGGAAGAGTTCCTTCTGATAGGAATAATATATGTACTGCTGCTTCTCAATTATTTGAGTTGTTAGGAATTAAATATTTTCACCCTTTTACGTGAATATATAAAATTACGCATGAAATAATTACTCTTAATTAACACAAGGGATCAGGAAGAGAATTCTTGAAGTCGGAGAATTCGATCTATCCTTTTACCAGGAGTCGACTGTTTATATTTAAAATTTAGATTTTATAATTATATTATATTTTTAACTTGTTAAAAAATATCAGGAGGGTCTACTCACAAGAGTTCCATTAGCGCTTTGGTTTCGAAATATAATACAAAAATTGTTTGCTGTAAATTCGTTATTATTGGTCCGATTAGTTTATCATTGTAGACAATTTAATTATCTTTCAAAGGAGCATCTGGAATGCTACAGGAGATTTATAGTTTTCGAGTAATACGAAAAACTAAAAAAAAAAGTTAACGGACTTCCATAAAAACATACATAGGATACTTTAAAACATGACTGCAAAGTCCAGTACACTGTATCTTTTCTAATATTGGCCCGATTCAGAAGATTTTTTTTTTGTACATAATTTAATGAAATGCATAATTTTATTGAGTTATGCGCGCATAAAATCGTCATAACTTGTGTTTCTGCTTTCTCTCAGGGATGTGCTATTTATGTATATATATAGCTAAATGGCTTTAAAGAGAAGCACCGTTAGAGTCGGTTTGGCGCTACAGTCTAAAGAAAAATACGTTTTTCGGCTATTGCGTATGGTGCCCGGTTTGGTACACGCCAATAACATTGGGAGCCAAAAATCATTATAAAAAAAATAAATAAAAAGCAACAATACGACCTCAAGATACCAATGGCCGAAAATGTTTTTGTTGGATTCAGGAGGCTCTAAAACGTATAGATCCGTTAAAAACTGCACATAGAAATATCCGACCCGATTATACTTTGACTTGCGGCTTTTTGGAAATTTTCTGAAATAAATTAAAACAATAAACTATTATATATATACTTATTATAAGTTATTGTAAGGCTTTAAGCATTAGGTAAGCTAGATAGAGAGAGAGGCATTAAATTACTAAGTCCATCGCTAGAGACAGTTATATAAGAAGAGCTTATAGTACACTCATGTGCTGTAACACAACCTTCTTCTAGTCTAGGCTGCTCAAATATCAATACATCATATCAAACCACAGGAAGACCGAAAAAATATAATGATATATTTTTTATAATATAAAGTGAAAGTATAACTAATTTTGACTTCAGAGTGGCTTTAATTAAAAGGTAGGAAAAGAGGATGCGTTTAGTTAATTGTTCGAAATCAGACGTAGGCATTAACTTTCCTTTTATATTGAATGTCTAATCTGCAACATATTACAAGAAAGTATCCGAATTCTACTTTAGCGATTGGAATAAGAGATTAGTGTATTTTTTATTATTTTTAAATCAGATCTAAGCAGTAACATTAATCTTCTTTTCAACACAAAACTGGGAAATGTCATCGTGATCAGAATATAACTGGAGATTTTTTGTAATGGCAACAATAAACACACATCGTGTTTAATATCAAACTTGCATATAGTAATTTCCTTTTTATTTTGAACGCCAAATTAACATAATTTCATGAAGGAATAAGATAGTCCGGGAGGCGGTCAAAAAGCGGAACACAAATAGTAAAAACTATTTATTAGGAACGTTTCGACCCACTTTACAGGTCTTCTTCAGGGCTGAAATCTTGAAACAAGATACAAAAATAAAAATAAAACAATGGTATATACAGTGAATGAATTTATAATTAAAAAGACAGTGAGAAAAATGAAAACAGTGATGAATTTATAAAATGAAACTGATAGAGTAATAACAACAACTAAAAATAAATTAGGGAATATTAATATTGCAAGGTTAACATAATTTCAATTTAAGCGTAATTTGAATTTCACAAGGCTGGTGTAAAAATTACAAAAATTGTCTAAGCATCACAGCATATCTTTAATTTCTAGTCTGTTGCCTAATTTTCAGTATCTCCAATAACTGATTTCGCTTCGTTTTTATTTATGTACTGAGAAAAAACTAGTTATAATTACGAAAAAATAGAGATATAATTACAATACACATAACTCATTAGAATATTTTGATTGACTTACCAAATTATAACCTGTCACCATGGATTTGTTTAAAAGAAAGAACTCTGATAAGTGAGACCATTTATAGTGACATATATTATATACATATTTATTGAATGTTTTATTAAATATTAATAGTATAATTATTAGATCAGATTAAATTAAAATTTTACAATGGAGTATTAAAATACAAAATTAGAACGCTAAAAATGTAATAACTTTTAAACTAAATATAAAGTTCCACATTCACAATAAGTCAAACTATTTATTAAATGAATAAAAAAAGGTGTTAATAATAAACTGGATAAATAAATCGAACGCCAGTGAGTTGAAAGAAACATAAACTTCTAACAATTACGTTCTATCCTAATGGTTTTACAACTTTAAGTGTGATGGCATTTGTCATCTTTTGCGTTCACGAATGAATCGATCAATCATCCTACAAAGAGGCATTGTCTCGACTCAGCGCACTTTGTTATCAAAGTACTCCATTCACTTCTTCTCGGCTATGTGTAATATTTAATGTTAAAATAACAATTAAACTGCGATATTAAACGCTCGTAAATAATTATAGCAGTAAATACATGTAGCATGTTTTTATATAAATTATATTGAGGCTAAATATATATCTGGAGCCGTTTAACAGAACTGGTTTGGTTGCGGAGGCAGAGATCCGGTGAAAGGGCAAACTCTAGTATTACACACACCACAATTTCAATACAATTACATTTCGTTTTACCTTAGATCAAAATTTATTGTTATTTTTTTTTTTATTATTCTGTTGATATGATGAAACCGATAACTGAAAACTTATCGATTTATTATCGTGTTTACTAAATCATTATAACATTTTACTTCAAGATATGTTTTTTTTTACTGAGCGTTCAAGTTAAATCTTCTAATTATTTCTCGATTTTTAATCTCCATTCCATCACTATCGATATTCTTCTTTGTTTATATCTTATTTATAAAAATTACTGTAAAAATTCACTTCTTTTGAAACTTCAAGGAAAAAATATGAATTCACTAATAAAACTTAAATCCCATTATTTAATAAAGTTATCTATTGCGGTATAAGCGTCTTTACGGCTTGTCTTTCATTCCCTAAAAGTAGGAGTGTAATTAGGAGGGGGCAAATGCCACGGACCTGGGCCCAAGGGGGGTCTCGAATTGGTCTTTATAACAATAAAATGTAATATCAAATTGTATTTATATGTAGTAATATAATATGGTATGAAGTATTACAATTGTATTATGATGACACACACTGCCACATCTTCAAATTTTGATTCAGAAGCTTAGAGGGTCTCAAAATTTACTTCCACGGGCCTCCGAATTCATACTTACGCTACTGCCTAAAAGTACCATTTTTTAATAAAAACAAAACAATCGTTTTTATTTTATCTTTCTTATGGATTCTATATACGTAGAGATTTCAATTAATTTTATACATATTTACATGACATACTCTTGTTCTTTCAGGTTTTTTCCCCTCCGGTCGCTTTTTTTAAATTTTTTTTTATACATAATAAAAGTTATCCTGGGACGACAAATTATGCCAATCGATTTCTGAAGCTCGGAAACTCTTATTATAAAAAATTAAGCAAAATCCTTCCGCGAATTTCGAAATACATTTTTCTGACAGGCAGGCATAACTCGTATTATACATTGATCGATCAGTTACCGTCTTCCATCTACAAGAAAATAATTGAATTGGTGGTGTGGCAGTGTAGGAAGATGAGACAAGACATTGGTATACAGATCACGGTGGGTTCGCCTGAAGCATCATTCTTCTTTGTTGTTTCACCATCGGCAACAGAATACGTAATTGCCGGCATGATTCATAGGAAAACATGTGCATTACAATACACAACAGGTTTTCTAGGTGTGAGTATATTTATCTACCTCGGTGCTTACATTTCCCTAACTTTACAGGAGGTCTTGAACTGATATTTCCCTCCGAATAAAAGTGTTCTTTTAAAACCTTGTAAATCTCCTTACAGTAGGTGTAGGACAATTTATCTATATATCTGGGTAATAATGCTATATTGTTAAAAGAAAAATGGACATAGCCTTCCGAGGTACAGATATATTCTGAACGACTGCAGTATTTCGTGGATATTATAGCTCAGAGTAAGATTATTCTCTCTCCTCTTAGAATAGTACCTAACTCAGAATGTATGTTTAATCCGTTCAGCAATGTGTCAGACTTATCGCAAATGATGTTTGGTACGTCAAGATGTTAAACTGAAAGGCTACATTTATATAATAAATATCATCACTGTCAAGAATTTTTTTATTTACAGAACAAACCATCTCTTTTCCAGAATTTTGCATTATCCTGAATAATGTGTCCATACTGAAAAATTTCTAATGTGTGTGTGTGATTTCTCATTATGCGGATGACACAAAATTCTCTATTGAATTGATGGTTTAAACTATCGGCCATTCCTATGCCATAGTGGCCTGGGATTCACTCATGGCCTTTCCCTTACCTAAATCGCTATTTAGATCAGTTTCTATGTAATAACTTAAAATATATCTTAATATCAAATGCAGCCAAATACACGGGAAAAATTGGAAGATCGCTAAATCAGAGATTATAGGACCATATACGTGCATATAATAACAAGACAGAGAATTCCAACTTTGCAATTCATTTAAATAGAAAAAAACACTCATAAATTCATCAAAGACTCAGGAGTTAAATTAATACATCACGTTGAAAACAGCCTCAAATTAAATATAAGTGAATCACTTGAAATAATAAAATCCTTCAAATCCAATCCAGATTTTTGCTTAAATGACCAAATAAATTTCTCTCATAGTTCAATCTTAAATTTATTCCCATCTATAACAGAAAACCCAATTACTCACCGGTATTACTGGAAAAACCCGACCCTTATACCGTTTACTTATAAACATCCCACCTTTCTGTCATTGTTAGTTCAGTGCGAGAAGAAATCAGTACAAACTTTTCCGTTTGATATAATCCATTAAAACCTTGGCTAGTACCGACATGTATTTGATTTTTTGTCTTAATTAAATTCATAATTCATAAATGTTTTATAATACTAATTTATATTACCTTTAATTTAATATGCATAATAATATCAAACTATATTTTGAATTGCTTATTTTTGAATTTCTTGTGTGTTTTTAGAACTGAAAATGAATTTAGTATTCATTCGAAACTAGTTTTCAATAAAACAAATTTATAGAAGTGGCAAATAATTTATCAACCCATAATTAGACTGATCCTTCTATACCATCATGCGGATGTCAACACATTAAATGAATGATCAAGTTTATTAGATAGTAATATGAACTTATCGCGTTGATGCAAGAGATAGTCGGGGAGGGGGCGGCTAGCAAAAAGTTGAATAGTTAATATCAAGTTAAAAACTTTCTAATTCGATTCCTACAAGAATAGTTTTATTGTTTATTTGGTAGTACATACATGATTTGGTACGTAAGTGTATACCTCAATAAACAGATTTTAGGACAATTTAGTTTTACCTTCACCATCTTAGCGTCATGTCTTGAGTTTCGAAATCCAAGAATCATATTACAACATCACGGTCATTACATTATAACTCATACAATAACAGTAACTATTAATAAGAGCATATCTCATTTTTACAATTCAACAAAACAGGGGTAAAGATAAGTTAAGGAAAAGAAAACAAAATCAGTTTATAATTTGGTCTTAGTATAAGAAGAGAGAGGACGCGACAGAAGCCATCAATGATGAAACTGGATATCTTTATAAATGGGGAAACAGCTTAAACCATGTATTAAATTCTGGCAGAAGGCTTTAAGAATTCTCAGGCTAATGGCGTTCTTTGTCCTCATCGAGTTGTCCAACGAATCCATGTCTTCAAATGAACGTCGGCACCATACATTTCTCCAAGTTATCGTAATTGGGAGTATTTTAATGACCTGGACTCTTCCGATGTACGCCATCATACAGCCAAAGTCTTTACTTTTATTTTATTCTGTTCCAGTGGATGGCACTGGACATCGATAAGGTAGTTGCCGCTTGGTCCTGAACACACTAGGCCTGACTTCCATCTCCGTTTACAACCCGGCGAATGTCTTTTCCTTGAGGACCCTGTAACCTTTCCTTTGGAGAACAATTCCCAATAGATCAACAACTGATTCATGCAACCTTCGTGGGACAAAATACGATTTTGAATGAAGTGACTGGCGGTTTAATTCCACACGCGGCTTTACATCGGCTCTCCATATAGGCTCTCCAGACAGCCTCACTTTTGTTGTCAGGGTATCTATATGGATGTTCACGCTCTGGATGGACGTACGGCCGGTTACTGGACTTAATTCGTAGACGGCGTCAGTTTTGTTATTTCTTCAATGCTTTGTTATCAACACTGCGGTGCAATTTCGTGGATATAACTTTTTTTTCTTTAAAAATGTTTGCTGGGTTTAAGCACATCTTTGTGAGGTTGCTTGAACACGCTGGAATAGAGGAAAGACATTCCCCAGTAATTAGCAATAATTCGCTATGACGTCATCTTCATTGCGTCGAAAAGGAGTTTCGCTCTGGTTGATTTATCGTACAAATGGTTTACCTCCAAAGAACTTAAATATTCTTAGTAATTGCCAAAAATTAGCCGGGCTATGTAACTCATAATTATCCCATTACTATAGAACGCAATTTCGCGTATTGGACACGAACTAGCTTCCGGTCGATAGATTTTTGGTAAACCAGTTTATAATTATTTCCAATACATTTACAAAATATAAATATAAACAGTTTTATATTGATTGGTAGTATTGTATTTTTAAAATTCCAGTTTAGATTTTTGTTGGTCCATTACTAAAGTGGTACATATATAGTGGTACAATACTCCAAAACGGCCGATTTTTTTTAGTGACAGATTTGATCGCTAGAAATATGTTTGAAAAATCTCAGGATCCAATACAAATAAATAAAAAAAAGCTTATATTTATAAAAAAATAAAAATAGAAAAGCTTATTTAAATCGTTAATATAAGAAAGCCGCTAAGTGCACTTTTTAAGTGTTCGGGAAACAAAGAAAAACGACGCTGTGTGATGTCATTTGTCGGGTTTCTGCACTAAACGTAATATTCACTGAAAATTATAAAACGGAAGAGTAGATGACGGGTTTCTGCATAACAGTATGCCTTAACAATAAGAGATGTTGACTCCGTAATAAACGCAAATTCAGTAAAAATGTCTGTTAACGGGTTTCTGAAATAAACGATTCATTTATAAAACAGCTTACTCCACTATAAATTTTTTGCGTAATAAAATCTTCCTCCATTAAGCTTTATTAAATTGGGTTCAACAGATGTTTTTATTTAATTATTAAAATTAATTCTGTTCGTCAGTAACATTTTCAAAGTTGTACAGAAGAGCAAAAAGAAGATTTCAGATCTAACTGTGGATCGCAATTTTCAGTAATCGATCTTTTTATTTGAAGTTTTGCATATTTTATTACCCTTCTAGCTTATTTAGAATGCCTGTTTATACTAGAAAAATATGACCGGATTAATGCAAAGACAGTTTACCACTGACGTTCAGAATTGTTAACTGGAGAAAAAATCGGCTTTAAAGGAGTCGAACCTGGGGCCCACACGTCAAAATGAAAAGGAAGAGTTATCTAATGACTGAACCTATTGTATTCTCATTAGTAAATACAAACAGAAATCTATGTAAACCAATACTGACGTACACCTCGCAGATTTACGACTCAGGAAGAAGAACGCACTTACAAAAAGTTACAAAATTTTAATCCAAACTTTTAAGACTAATAACAGAAGCTCTTGGTACGTGAACAACAAAACACGTATATAACAACAGACTAATTAATTATATGGCTACGGCTAAAAAGGGGCTGGATGAGAGATCTCCTTTCCTGAATTAAGAGACTTATTGAAGACCTAGGAGAGGTCCTGCTGGGTAATATCCTTCCCCATGCCTAACGTCCCATGACTATCTTCTTTATCCTCATATTTACTGATTGTCACTCTCATCTGTGACAGGTGCGAATAAAGATAGGAAGTTAAAAAAAAAAAAGGAAGAACAACTAGTCGAATTATACAGTTTTGTCTATCTTAGAAAGTTGGTGTGACGATATTTTGGCTCCAGTTGATTTTATTTTATACTTAGTATTATGAAGCTTTCTAAAGAGTTTTAATTAGATATTAACAATTAAAAGCTGGCACAACCTTCCCTCACAAAAAAAATCTGTTAGAAATATGTGCACAATTCCAAAAATAGGATTGCCCGACGAAATCTTTTGATCGCAGAAGATCAAGATTTTTTTTTTTGATCGATTAAAAATAATTTAATGTTTTAATGTAGAAAGGATAAAGACTTGAGGCGATATAAAGAATGGACCGACACAGAGCCGCGGCAGTGACCATTGACTCCCGTGACGTCATCCATATCTCTTGCCACACTCTCTTTTCTTCTCTTCTCCCTTCTTCTTCCTCTTTGTCCTCAACCTCAAGAAGAAGAACAATATTTCACAACTCTTCTCTATTTAAGTTCTATCTCTGTGCCTTCTTCTACTTCTTTGTGCACTTGACAGATTTGCCTTAATCCTTTTTAACTTATTCAGGGCATTGGAACAGAAAAGGTTTTGCGTTTGTGTAGTTTAAATATTCTTATACAGGAAAATGAAGACATCCTGAAACCTCAATAACTAAAGTAATACTACCGAGTCTTTATCCATTTTTTTTTTTACATTTAAATAGTATTATAAATTGTAAATATCTTTTTCTGAAATATAGGAGATTGTGTACCTGAGAGCTAACCCCCCTTAAAAAACGTTTATACACTAATCGGAACCTTGCTAATCGATGTTTTGCTAGCATACACCAGACTTTAGTATTATTTCAATAAAAATTTATCCGGTAACGAATAAGAAATGCTTTTTTATTACTTGTTATAAATGGTATCAATTTTTGGAGTAATTTTTGTCAATGAGAAGCGCACTAATAAGGAGAACTTATTATTCTGTGCCAACGTTTCGGCCTAAGTTTTATGCCATCATCAGATCTAAAAGAAAGAAATAAGATAACCTAGAAAACAACAGAGGACAGTAACAGTAAAAAAATGGTAATAAACAGAAATGACAAAAATGATAAAAATATATGAAGCATAAAGAAAAACTACGTTAATATAGAAATTGTAAATAATGAAAAATTAAAGTATTGTGAAAACAATGAAAGAAAGATTATGAATTACATGAAACAATAAATTACATTATACATAATATAACAAAATATATGAAAAATATTAATTAAAATGACTTCTAATATGAAGATTTGTAATGAAGTAAGTCATATCGAGATAATTATAACATTACAATTTTTGGAAACGTTGATATAGAATAAATAAATTACACCTATTTGAGTGTTTGTCATTGACCGCCATGACCAACTTCTTTCTTAAGTATCAACATTTTATTCGTTTAATATTATACTTTTAAGTTATATACCGAATAATTTATTATTTATTATTCACTTCTTATTTTGCAATTCTCAAAAATTATTGTCCTCCGACAACCAGACCAGCTGCATATAAAATAAATAAAAACTACATTGTCCATGTTAAAAAGAGTTGTAATTAGTATCACTAGTTCCATTAGAATATATATAAAGATGTTTTCATTAAAAATATATATATATATATATATATATATATATATATATATATATATATATATATATATATATATATATATATATATAGACGTCTATATAACCCATTGGATCAGACAATTAGAATGTTTTATGTGAAACTTTATTGCGTTATTAAAATTATTATCCTTTTTACATAAATACAGGTTTAGAATCGTTAGAGTTGCGCAATATTATTTTCTGAATCGTAACTTATTTTTCTTATTATATTTATCTACTATTGTTACCTTTATCGCTTATTAGATACGACTAAAAATAAAACTGATTGTTCAGAAATGACGTTTCGGAAATATTTTATCTTTCACCTATATTAGGAAATTAGAGCACAGTTTATTAAATAATGATTGTTTATATTGATAGGAAATTGTCTGGTGGGAATAATTGAATCCTTTATCCTACATCTTTTCCTTTAGGCCTACTTTACGTTATGATAGTTATCTATCGTGGTAGTACTGTCACGACATTATGACAGTGCGGCAGTGTACTTGTCGACATGCTGACAGTAAACCTGATAGTCGGAAAAATGTTACCTGTAGAACAGATGACTGAACACTATACTCAAAGAACATCTGATTTCATGATTATTTTAACAGAGGCATTTATAAAGAAGAAATACAAATCTAGGATCTTAATATTAATGACAAATTTAATCCAAACTAAGTTAATAAAAAAAAAAATCTAAATACAAGATCAAAGAAATCTATAATTATTGCTAAAAAAAATATTAAGTTATATAATTTTCATTCCTCTTCCAAAACTTTGAATACAATATACAATGCTATTTATATCCTATAGTTATTAAAATAAATGAATGCAATTAATGTAAAAAGAAGACGCCGATAGTTCAGTGACAGGACTCCAGCGAGATGTGATAGTGAAAGGTACGGTTCGAGCTGGTACCTCTTGGCGGTGGTTCCGGGTCAGTCGGGGTCAACTACCGAAGCCTCCTAGATCCTACAGCCCAATTGATACTATATTTTGTATGGAATATGTATGATTATATTTTATATAGCATAATACTTATAATATTCCAAAACCAAATCCTTAAATGTCAGTAAATAAGTAACTAATCAAAAAAAGTATAAGATCACATCGCATACGGGAGACAGTACAACTCACATCAACATCCTAAAAGACTCACCAAACAAAGGCAGTCCTTCGTCAATATAAGATAAGCCAATATATCTTATTTTATATTTTTATCATCTTTCCTTTTTTCTGTCCTTAGTTTAATGAGTTACAAGCGATGCCATATTAAATTCTATGTTTCCAGCTAAAATACTTTACGCCATTTGATGCCCCCAATAGATTTTAATTCTGCCCTCCAAGTACCAATACCCGAGTATTGACTTTGGTTATCTCAAAAGTTGTAACTGTACATATTATCAACCAATTATTGCTTAAAATAATCAATAAAATAAGTAAATATTTAAAAAATTGTCCCCAGGTCCTGCTAAGGTTCTGGCCTTCCGATAGTTCTCGGGCATTTGAACATCTATTGTGAGAAACAGTTGACGAGTCTGAAGAATAAACAGTTTTAAAATATATCAACTATAAAAAAAGAAAGCTTTTTTTTTTTACTCCCTGTTACACCAAAGGTTTTTTCCAGATAACACGAATAAAATCCTTAAGGTGCGCAAATATGCAAAGAGGGTTTACAGAAGCTTAGCAAACTAACTTGTCCACACGCTACTGTTTCGGCTATTCAGACTTTTGTTGGCTGTTAATTTGGGTTTAAACTACACAGGCCAACGATGAAAAAACTTTTGTACTGAAAATACCTTATTCCTATAGTTTTTAGGGTGCTGAATCCAAGTATGATATTAAAAAAGCTGTATCACCCACAGTTTCTTCACATTTTATAGTTAAATTTATTAAATTAAGCGATTTTTAAAGAATTGAACAGCTTTCAGTCTTAGGCCTCATGAAACAATTTGTAAAGGCTTTGCCTAAAGATGGACCATCTCTCTGGAAGTATTTCTGCCAAAAGTTTCCACGCCTTTCAGAAGCTAAACTAAAAGAAGGCGTCTTTGTCGGACCTGACATTAGAAAAATGATGTTTGATGTTAACTTTGAATCCACAATGACCTTAAATGAGAAAGAACCAGAGTATGTTTCTATTGTAGCTAACATGTTACAGAAGTTTAAAAAGTTAGGAGGTTTGATGAGCCTGAAATCTACGGAAAACTATGGGTGATACAAAAAAACTAAGGCCAGATTTAGATTCAGGATATAAAAATCTATAAAGATCAACTATTACAGTTAAAAAAGTTTTTAAAAAAATTGTTTTTGTTGGCCTGTGCTATTATTATTTTAAAAAAGATTATTAAAATTAAAAAAATATCATATATATAATTTATATAAATACACAACTGTGTAGACGCAACACTAGCGCTTATGTGGCGCTTTCCGCAAGTAGCGGATTAGACACAAACACTGCCAAGCAATACTAACCCCTTTACACATTTGATTTGCCTAGGCTTGGCAAATGTATGAACGCCTCTTTAACATAAACACATTATTACATTCTGACGATGTTATACACGTGGTGCAACTCCTTAGAGCTAACACATGGAATCAGTGACGTCACTGACTTTGGTCTCAAACATAACCTCCAGACCCTCCAGACACAAAGTTATACAAATTACTTCAATTTAAGATTATTCATATGTTTAAATATGCCGTTTATCCTCGACGAGAAATTGAATAAATATAAGGTACAACTTTACAAGAGGGGCGCGTTATCACTGGTACTCTCGATCTTACCAGAAGGTCGCCGGACTAGCATACTCTAGCGCCATTTGTGCTAACTAACTGCTTTGCATTGCAATTATTAAAATTATTACTGCCTTAATTACATATTATTTAAAATTGTTATTGCAGTCGACTTCCGGTAATCTGGGGAAGTTGTAGTAATAATTTAAAGGAGTGATAATAATTACGGTAAGGACCAGACCTCAACTGAAAATGAACTTTTGGGGTTTGTTTATCTCTTGAGCGAGCGTAGCGAGCGGAAGTCATCAGCTGTGATCTATTTAAAGCAATAATAATTGAAATTACGGTAAGTCTCCAACCTCAACTGAAAAGGATCCGTTGCTGTTTTGTTTATTTCTTGGGCGAATGTTATGAGGGGAAGTCGACAGCACTGATAATTTTAAATAATATATAATTAAAGCAGTAATAATTTTAATAATTCCAATGAACACGAATGTGGGAATTGAATGCAAAGCAGTTAGTTAGCACAAATGGCGCTAGAGTACGCTAGTTCGGCGAGCTTCGGGTAAGATCGGGAGGAACAAGTGATAACGCGCCCCTCTTGTAAAGTTGTACCAAATATAATAATTAAATTGTAGGTATTAAAATACCAATAAAATAAATATTATACAACGGATCACATTTCTAAATACACCGTAACGTGTTGGCTTCATCACCTTGCAGTGTCATATTTAATGGTGGTAACTTATTATTGGGAGATCCCAAAGCCTCGTGCCTTTCTACTGGTAGGAAATAACTAAGCAGATCTCACGACCTCCACAACGCGTGGTTTCGAATGAGATACTTTCAGTGCCGGATTAACCATATAGACAACTCCGTGCCTCCTAGAGGTTCTGTGGCCTGTGGGAAGAATAATTTTTAAGGATTATAAATATAATTTTTTTTGTGCGGAAAAATGCTTAGAGAAAATCTTCTTAGTGTAATGTACGTAGTAAACACATTCAGATAAATATAGAATAGTGAAGAGAAATCTTATTTATAGGAAAGTTAATGTTTTGAAAACAAGATTTATTTTGTATATTTTTAATACGATATTCTGACTGATAATGATAATTATAGATTAATAAATTATTTGCCACTTCTATAATTTTGTTTTTATTGAAAACTAGTTATACATTCATCTTCAGTTCTAAAAACACATAAAAAATTCAAAAATAAGCAATTCAAAATATAGTTAGATATTATTCATTCCAACTCTTCACATCCAATTTTTACGTCCTCAAAATTGTCAAAGATGAAACTTTTTAAAAATAATCCATTGATCTAAACAAACCATAATCTGATGGTGCAATATCTGGGCTATACGCAGGATGAGGCAAAACGTATACTCCTTGCAGTTCTGATAATTTTTCCTTGGTCATACGAGAACGATGTGCAGGAGCAGTTTCGTGTTGCAAAATGGCTTCATTTCTGTTGACCAAAGCGGGGTACTTTGCACTCGAAACTGCATAAACTCAGTCTAGCTGTTCACAGCAAAGGTTTGAGGCCCTACTACGGCCGATAAATCACGAGTTGTTACATGTGGGTCCTGGTTCACACATTCAAGAAGAACGTCATCATCAACGACCTGATCTGGGCTGTGTGGCAGTATTTCGATGGGTAATTGACTCTCCTATGGCAAAAATTTCTTCGCCGGCTGCCTTTGCACTTAAAACGTTTTTCGAGTAAAGTCTCAAAATACCGCGAATCACGATTTTTCCTTCTGGCATTGCTCGTGCGTTTTAAAAATGTAAATGACCCCATAAAGCCAACTCAAGTCACAAGGAATTATAGGATTAGTCAAAGTAAACAGTAGGTACAAAAACATTCTTATATGATAATTATGAGAGTAGGAAGTAAGGGCTGTGCTCATGCACAAGGACTTTTGCTCCAACCTAATATTAACTGAGATATAGCATATTGAACTTTTTAGACTAACTGCTCGGCGCTACAGGTCAGTGTAAACCTTGACCTTCTGAGTTTTCAATTGCGGACTCCTAGCTTCCTTCGTATCTCTTTCTACTTCATCCTTCCTTGGATCCATCCTCCAGTTCCACCAGCTTCTTGGTCTTCCCCTTCTTCTTTTTCACTAATGTGGAAACATTTTCCTGTGTACCATTTCACCCTCCATTCTGATATATGTCCTGCCCATCTTAACCTACTTACTTTGGATACAGTTTATGGCACTCACTAAGTTTCCTCTCTATTGGTCCATAATTTTAATTTCGTTGCTTTGGACGAAAGTTGAGACTTGCGAAGTTTCAGTTTTGCAAATTAGGCTGCATTACCGCCATTATTGTACTGTTAAGTTCTTTACTGAACTTGGTAGAGATTTTTTATAAAGTATTTTGCTCATGCATATCTTTGGTTAGTTATTTGATATCTCGAAAAGGTTACATCTCTCGGAACATTCCAGTTGTCATTTGAAATCTAATTGTCTGGACTCTAATCCAAAGCGATAAGGAAATGTGTATGGAAAGCGAAAGGTGTATGGGCACAGCAGTTATTTTTGAAATATTACTATTTAGAAATAATAAATCAAAGTGCAATAATTTACGAATATCATATAAATTAGATTACAATCATTAACAATTACCTATGCTATAAATTAGGACCTATATATTAAAATTTGGTTTTGGCGAAAAATTCAGTTAATCTTCCGAGCTACTAAATTTGATTTATTATTATAAAACCTATATTGAAGTAAACAGGTTGTGGGTGATGGACTCTATAACAAATTATTAATCTCATACTAATGTACAAAGTAAATTTTGTTGTGTCTCTATTTTGTTTATACAATAAAATGTATTGAATTAAAAAGGAGAGAGGGAGGGGGGAACATTTCTTAAGGGGGATCCCATAAATAAATTCGGACCTGGATACTTCCTTGAGAAATGGAAATGCTTATTTTTACTAGTTATGAGATACTTAAGGCTTTTATTTTTTTAACCTTCAAATAATATTGTAAAAATACATTGTCTCTTTTCTTGCTCTCTTTAATTAAAATACACATACAGACCTATTTTTCAATGATCTAACAATAATTAATTTCCTGAAATTACCGTTCCTTCACATAAATTCCAGTTGAAATTCTTCGGGAATCAAATATTATTAATTTTATCTAATGATTTCTGATGAATATTTCTGTATGTATTTACCTTCGTATCGTGAGAAGTCACTGTGTGTGTATTTCAAGTTTAATGATGGTTGAACGGCCATGGAATAAACATAAAAATTTTACATAATCATTCTGAGAAATTTCACTATAATGGTCATTGTTTCTACATTAATGTATAAAACATTTTCCCTTAAATGAAGAAAGAACTTATATTCGCTTAAATAATTCAATGACTTAATTTAACAATAAATAAATTATTTACCTCTTCTTGGAAACGTTTTCAATACAATATATATATATATATAAATATATATATATATACACACATATATATATATATATATATATATATATATATATATATATATATATATATATATATATAATTATTGTATAGGCACACATACAAAACTATGGCCGACATTTTTTTTGGACTCAAAGAGCTGTGAAAATTATAAATTTGTTGAAACTGCGCATTGAAATTTTGTCTGTAACTAGCACTAGTAAGATTTTTTTTTCAATACTACACACGTGATTTTGTTAAAACCAGGGCATCCACCAAAAAATAATAATGATATTTATTCTGTTATATCCGCTGTGTATCGACTTTGGGGTCGGGAGATCCAAAAGTGGATAGGTGCCCTTCGGGGTGGATTATCCTGCTTCCTTCTACAACCTTTGGTCAAGAAACAGAACGTCCTTACGAACTACTGAACCCAAAATCTCTTCATGAGTTGTTGTCCTAATATATTTATTACCTACAAAAAATGACCTTTAAAATCATCGCGCAGGATCCGCGGCCAAGGTGATTGCAATTGTAATTAATTAACCTGAGTCCTTGGAGTACGTCCTGTCGAAAGAAGTCGAGGATTTTGGAGCGGGCGGAAATTAATTTGGGATCAATTTCTGAAGACAGGTTCGATAATTATATCTTCTTTCTGCATCGGTGGTTTCTTCATTGCTCGGCGGGGCGTCATTTCTTTGTGCGGCGCGACTTTTCTATTGCCCGAATTATGCGCAGTGCTATAGATATTCGATAAATGTACTGTTTATTAAATTTAATTAATTAAATAAAAGTGCTCTTGATATTAATAAAAAAGTTGGTCATTCTCATGAAGGTGCTTCTTAAACAGTTTCAAATGGTTAATAGATAAAGAAAAATGCTTTATAGAACACCAAAGCTGCCCAAATAAATTGGGTTGATACAATACACAGCGTACTAATCAATCCTTAGTTGGACATTTTATATATATATATATATATATATACACATACAAATAAAAAAAATCTGGTGCGGTGCGCGCATCACAATTTTCCGTTACCGCCCTATAATAGTTATCTTTTTAATATAATTTTAAAGAGTTCACATAAACAATACTTGAAATCAACTCGGCAGCATTCTTCTTCACATCTTCTGACACTTAAGTACAATAAAACAGTTTTTTAACAATTTTAGTACAATAATTCTGTACATTAGCTATATACTTTAGGTTTGTTAAGTTGAAAATATATTTTAAAAGTTTCGGTTTAGTTTTCATGGATTTATATATGGTTTAATTTTAATTTATATTTTTGTATTCTTACATTACATTACTACAGAACGTATTATTGACAAGATAAAGGTGGATTGGTGGTATGAGATTCGATCTCATCCGTCTCCTTTAGGATGCACTCGGTTATTCATCTAGAGTCTTGTAGTCCTCAGAAGATACGCTGTATCTTTGCTAATACTGGTCCGATTTTGATGATTCTTTTTTTTTTTTTGTTCTTTAGATAATTTTATTATCTTTCATGAAATTCCATACATAATTTATTCTAAACTGCATGTTGAAAATATTCTTTTCATCAAAACTTTTTCGTTGCATTTCCTCGGTGATATACTACATAAATGAAAAGTTAAAGGGCTTTATGAAGAACAATTTAGGCAAGTTTCATCAAAATCATTGGGACCGCTTTCGAGAAAATTGTAAACAAGTGTAAAATCGATTATATAAAGTGGCACTTCCGATTAGCCCATTGAGACGAAAAAGTTACTGTAACATCACTTGCATATGCCTACCTTAAATACGTAATTTCAGTGTAGTTCAACTTTTCGTTTTCAAGCTAGGCTGTTCACATGCACACAGACCATTTTGCGAGACTAGGTTATTTGGACTCAGGGGATCTTAAAGCGTGTATTTCCGTTGAAAACTCGAATTCGAAAATTTTCACGATCGTAATACTTCCCCATTCGATATATTTCATAAATAGGTAAGAGAAAGTAAAATAAAACTACAGCTCTAATAAAACGATAACAATAATGAAAGGCCTCGGGAGCCATGTGGTTCGATTCCGATAACCATCATTGGATTAACAATGTATAAAATGTAGATACCTGTATATAAGATACCTGCCTATGGGCCCCACGCCTCCTAGGGACACCCATGGCCTGGGAGAATAGTCCAAATATAATAACCTACATTATGTTGTTCACTCTCATCTGTTACAGACATTTTCAAGGAACCTGGCCCAAAACAACAACAAATGTTTATAAACGTCAATAAAATCATACTTAAATAACTTTCGCGTTTTCTCACTTTTTGTGCTTGTTCCGATCTTGAGAATTTTGTTTTGATGGAGTTCAATCTAGGGACGTTTGTTAGTAAGGCCTGTTCGTGTTATCGGAAGAGGTGGATTAAGTCATGTAGAGGCCCCATCCCCGCAGGCAATGCAAATCTCGGGGCTCCTCTATCCTTTTCAATTCACTGCATTTACAAAGATTTTAGATTTATTTTTAAAGGACAAACTATTTCACACAATAACCATATAAATTATTTATTAATTTTTTCTCTAAAATAAAACTCTGCTACAAATGACAGCCAACATATTGGAGGCTATTTCACGCGGGTGAAGCAGCGAAGCACAGCTAGCATGTATATATATATATATATATATATATATATATATATATATATATATATATATATATATATATATATATATTTATATTTATATATGACATACATAGACTGTTTTGTTTAAAAAACATCTGTTCTCCTGCGGCCCCACGATGAAAATTTTTTGTGGCTCTCTTCATCATAAAAATCGTCATCTCGTCGATTACCATTAAACAAATATTGGAAAATCTTTGATTTTTGAGTTATGCCGGTCTTCTTCCAATAATGTATTTTTCCAAGCTAGCGAGTTCTAAAAATAAGTTTGGAATTAAAAAATACCTTGTACAAGTTACCTTCAAGTATTTACTTGCGAATGGGTTCAAGAAACTATTTATACAACTGTAATGAAACCTCTAATCATCAGTTGAAATTTGATGATGAAAACTTCAAGCTCTGTTTTGTCATAAGTACAAAGTGGAGTTGCGCCGGTTTTCTTCATACATATGTTTGTTGGTATATACATTATTTTTCCTATACGCTGAAATTACCCCGACAGTTATTTTAGAAAAGATGAAACATTATTTATAAAACTGGTTGGTGATTCATGTAATTGCCTATAGGGAGTGTCGTGGCGAAGCCCCCCCGGTTGATATTGTTGTGTCGTCATAAACATGGCAACTGCAAGCGCCTCCTCGATACCTGGAAGGGGATCGTCAAGTTCTTAATGACTCTTTCGCTATTGTAAAAGATTTAATTGATTTATTTTATTAATACTATTTAAAGTTTATCATCCATTTAAATTACTGTTTTTAATAATGATTAGGTAATGAGTTGGAAACATAAATTAATTAAAATGGAAGATCGTCTCAAGACGCTTTATTACCTTACAACTAATATTGTCTATGATAACAATGGGACCTGGCTAAGTGGAACTTGCTTCTCCACAAAGCCAACCATTCATGGCCATACGTGTAGGGCTGCTATTTCTGAACTTAAAATTGATTGTATCCAACTTTTTGATGTTATTTAATCCTTGGAGAAGGAATAAAAACTATATTATTTAGTTTCTATGGTGACCTACAAAGTGATAATGTTTAATCAGCTGTTATGTATCCGCCATGTTTTAACGTCACAAGATTTACAGTGAGGTTGTAGAGACGTACATTGCCGTACTGCCACACCATCTCGCTGTCGGGACGTTACTACCGCGACAGGACAGTACTACCACGACAGAAAACTGTCACCATGTAAACAAGGCTTAGATACTTAAAACCTCTATATTGGATGGTTGAGGAAGTATTCTGCATTTTATCGCCATAGTCCATTAACGTAAGGAAATTTTATTACTTAGTAGAGTAAGGTTATAAAGCCAGCCATTCACGGCCCTACATGTAGGATTACGCTAGATATAGGACTACCGTTATAGGACTGCGAATGGGGTGTAGGACTACAAAGAGCGTGTAGGATGTTTGTAGGCTTCTCCGATCGTCCTACCTCGTTGGATCCTGAGTGGGGTTGCCGTCCTACAAACTCCATTTGTTTACGACTGCGTCATTATTACTTCATTAATTGTTATCAATATTTGTTTAGTATTAGTCAACAATTGCCAGGTTGGGGTTTTCTTCCTAGATTATTTTTTTTTTTTCAGTTAATGTTTTCCTTTTTTTATCTACTACTAAATGCGTTCATAATATTTCTCTTATTAGAAACTAATATAAAATCATTACACATATAAATATAAAATATAAATAAAATTATTAGAAAATAAAAGTTTGAAAACGCATGTTCAGTTCTTTTTTTATTACTTCATTTTACACTGATTTCCCAAACCTACAGTGCAATAAGCTAATGAAAATGTGTTCTCATATCCAAAATCCCTTATAATAATATCACTGTAACCTTCTATTTTTGGGACTGAATTAAAATATTAAATAAATAATGTGATTAAGCCTGAATGGTGACAATTTTGAATTAATAATTTTGTAAGTTATTTTTATTAATTAAGTGTTCATCTTTAATTTATCTTGTTTTGTTTTATTTTAAGTTTGCTTCTAATCGTTAATCTTGCCCGATCTTTTAACTAGTATAACTAATTTATATTATATTGAAGTAAAATAATATGGAAATGTATATAACCTTGTAAATAAAAATCTGGTGCGGTCGTTTTAATATAATTTTAAAGAATTCACATAAACAATAATTGAATTAAACTCGGCAGCATTCTTCTTCACATCTTCTGACACTTAAGTACAATAAAACAGTTTTTTAACAATTTTAGTACAATAATTCTGTACATTAGCTATATACTTTAGGTTTGTTAAATTGAAAATATATTTTAAAAGTTTCACTTTAGTTTTCATGGATTTATATATGGTTTAATTTTAATTTATATTTTTATATTCTTACATTACATTATTAGAGAACGTATTATTGACAAGATATAGGCGGATTGGTGGTATGAGATTCGGTCTCATCCGTCTCCTTTAGGATGCGCTCGGTTATCCATCTAGGGTCTTGTAGTCCTCATAAGATACGCATTCTTCTTCACTTCTTCTCCCACTTAAGTACAATAAAATAGTTTTTAAACAATTTTAGTACAACAATTCTGTACACTACATATATTTTTTAACTTTGTCAAGTTGAAAATGTATTTTCAAAGTGTCGGTTTAGCTTCCATGGAAACATTTTGTTTCCATTAAATAATATAAAAGTAGAAATTATTAAGTTAATTTCTGCTTTTGCATTCTTAAATTACATTATTACAGAGCATATTGTTGACAACAGATTGGCGGATTAGTCGGAGGAGGTTTGGTCGCATCCGCCTCCTTTCAACATTTTAACTTTCTATAGCTAACCGTTTTTGAGATATGCGAGATACGTACATACGCACAGACGTCATGACGAAACTAGTCAAAATGGATATTTCCGTTGAAATCTCAAAAACCGAAACTTTTCGCGATTACAATACTTCCTTTACTGCGTACAAGAAAATAAAAATTCGTAGAGAACTTTAAATATCTCATCTCAGCGATTATGCGCATTTCGCTATTTTTCCGAATAACTAAACATACACCATACCAAAGCTCACTACAAACTGACAAAGACAATATAATAAGATAATATCATATCAAAGCGTGTGGATAGGTTAATTTGCTAAGCTTCTGTAACCCCCTCCCCTTTACACGTTTGCCATTTGGCTTGGCGTTTGACTTGCTTAGGCTTGGCAAAGGTGTAAGCGCACCTTTATCACCACTTCCACAATGAATTCCACAGGCATAAAAACAGACTGATTAATGATATGGTTACCGCAGTCATCTCTATACATAGGAGATGCGTATCCACGAGATAAACGACGTATAAACGACTAAAAAGGAGCTGGATGAGAGATCTCCTTTCGTGAGCTATAGAATCGAAATCATGAACGGGGGGAAGAGATGGTCTTTCTTATTTAATAACTTCCGATCTTTATCATATTTTCAAATTGTCACTATTATTCTCTGTCAGATGTGGTAATGAAGTGGTAAAGTACAAAAATAAAATAAAACATTAAAAATGTAACGCAATTATAATTGTACCAAGATCAATTCATACATTTCCTTCCCTTAAAAATGTAGTATAGAAACTTTTTTTCTTGAGAGTGTTACACACTAGGACCCAGTGAGGTGTAGTATGAGATATGGGTTACATAATGGTGGATGAATTGGTTCGTTATGCATTCTGTTCTCCTTCCCATGCACTCAACACTGAGCACAGTTTTCCAGACTTATTATATTATACAATACACCAGATCAACGGTATCATAGATACACATCTCTAGTGAGGGCCTGACCTCTTCCCCAGAAAATTTTCGAAAAAGAAATAATAAGAAGTAAAGAAAAAAGATGAAAAAAAAATATTAAGCCAGTCAGATGCGTTAAAATTATAATAATAATTAGTATTAATCTTTAATTAGAATTGAATAGTTTCTCAGGTTTTAATTAATTACTTCTTACAACTCTCTAGCTGTTAATTGATTTATAGTCTTGCTTAGTTCTTCAACTGTCGGCTCTGTTTCTTCTCAACGCTCATTATAACGCAAAAGGAAGTTGACATATTTTTAGAGTTCAATATAAGATTTACATAGAATTCTCACTATATAAAAAAATATTTTCCTGAATTGAATTAGTTCTCGAACTAACTGCTTGATAATGTCAATCGATTAGTTCAAGAGTGCATTCACATCTGTGGTGTGATGGTTTATAGGAGCTTAGCAAATTAACCTATCCATACGATACTGTTCCGGATATTACAACTTTTGTCGGTCGTTTATTTAAGTTTAAACTATTTTTAAGTTTATAAAGAACATTTAAAAATATTAAATATAAAAATATGAATATATAATTTATATAAACAAATCAAAATGAAGATGCGATACTAGCGCTTACGTGGCGCTTCCCGCAAGTAACAGATCCGACTCAAACACGGACAATCAAAATTACCCCCTTTACAAGGTGGGTTTGCCTAGGTTTGGCAAGATTTGGCAAAGGCATGATCGTACCTTAGCCCTTAACTTTACCATACAGTGTGCCACAGCAAACGCTAGTCCATCAGAAAAATTAATTGTGAAAAAAATCACATCCAACAATTCAATATGTTAAAAAAATTAAGATGTTTACTAAGATAAAACTATTTTTACGTATGATTAAATTCTTATTTTACTTTTAAAAAAAATTGTATCTTTATTAATATTTTTGTAGAAATACAGTTACAGTCTATGAATATTATATGCTAGTTTTTGTTTTAGTTTCATTTGGTTACAAGCTATCTTTAATACTCTTATTTTTAATATTATACAAAGGTAGTAATTACTATAGGAGCCAGTTGACATCCGCATGATGGTATAGAAGGATCAATCTAATTAGGGATTGATAAATTATATTAAAATATATTACGTATTATAGATTCTTAAAGATTGTTATGTCTACTTGAAATTTCTGTGAATATATTATTATTATTTACTAGTTTAATTAATTGAGTAATGTTTTCTAAAGGCTGGTTTATACGAGTATGTTTTTTTTATGAAACTCACTTTGATCAAAACACTTACTCGTGTAAACCAGCCTTTAGAACTTAGCATTATCAATGATCCACTATGTTCACTTTTTCTGCCTTTCTAAATTATAGAAGTGACAAATAATTTATCAATCCCTAATTACTATATTAGCATTCATAAAATTAGGAACTTAGGATAGATTTTTTTTTAAATGTTTATATTCATTAAATGATTAGTTTTTAAATTTTAAATTTCACATATTAAAGGAGCAGCTAAATTTCATTATACACACAAATTTACATAAACATAATATTCATAAACTAATTTTTTATTGTAAATATATATTTTAGAAAAATCGATTCCAACCTCCTAATTTCGTGGCGGCTACTAATAATATAGGCTGTTAGTATGTCTCATATTTTAATATGAAAGTTGTATTGTCTAAATCAATAGCAGGTTGCTTCAATGGCTATTTACGTACAAATTTTGATTTGTTAAAAAATTCAAATTAGGTAGATTTAAAATTTTTTAAAGGAAAATTTATTAAACAATTTTTTTTATCTTTTCTGTTTCAGGTGAGTACAGAATTGAGTCAGCTGTTACTATTGTTGTTAAATTGGTGAGAACTCATCAACTAAGAATCAAAGCCTTTTGTATATGTGAGTAAAAGAAAATGATTTTCAAACTTAGAACAAGTTAAAAATCAAAATACTTGTATCATTAATTGGTGGTAATATTACTGATATTAACTTAAATTGACTCTTATAACTCAGATGGTTTTATATAATATTTGTTTTGACATTGCTGAAAAATATAAAATTCTTCAATTGTTTCAATTTATTAATAAGTTATAACAGAGAGCAATTTTAACTTCCGATATCTAACATATTCTCCATTCAGAGAAACCATTCAGAAGTTGGAAATTGTTTTCTTGAAACGCTATGGAGATATATCTATAAAATAAAATAAACATGATATTGGAAGTTAAAATTACTCTTTATTTATTAATGAAATTCTTCTTATACTATAAGAAATTATTTCAGAATTAAGTTTAGAATTATAGATTTACAAATAAATTTTAAGTAAATAAATTGTTGGTAGATGTACATGTATTGATAAATTAACGGCCCTTGAACTTTGGGCCTAAGTTACTGATTCACCACTTTTCGTTATTTTTGGGAGAATGTGTTCCAATCGTTGGATTTAACATTTCTTTTTAACATACTATGCTTCTGAACGATATGAACGTATTGATTGATGAATACTAGGGATGTTAAAGAAATGTCGATATATCGATATTGATAAATTTATATATATTATAATATTATTATATATAATATTATATATATTATTTATATAATAATATATTGATAAATATATTTATAAATATAAATATATTTATATATATATTTATAATTATTTATAAATATATTTTATATATATTTTTATTTATATTTATTTTATATTTTATATATATATATTTATATTTATTTATATTTTATATATTTTATTTATATATATATATTTATTATTTATATATATATTTATAAATATATTTATATAAATATATAAATAGATTTATAAATATATTTATAAATATATTGATAAATAACGATATATCGACATTTTTTTAGCTAAATATATGTTTATATATCGAAATATCGATACTAACATTTGAGTTTCGAAAAACCTATGTACATTTTTTTAAAAAAATTGAGAAGAATAAAAAAAATCGACAAGAACGGCAGGTTCGAAAAACAAAGAACTATAAAATTATGTGTTGTGGTGTGTTATTATCTATAGTGACTGTGTTCTAGGGATGGGATGCCGAAAGCAAAATATCGATATTGATATTGATATCGATATTTGTTAACATTATCGTTATCTTGATAATATTTGCATTAATATATATATATATATATATATATATATATATATATATATATATATATATATATATATATATATATATATATATATATATATGTATATATAAATTTAAAAAAAAAAGTCTAAAAGAATTGGAGTAAGATTAGGAGATAACCTGTTTCTTGATATTTCTAGAAATGGAGTTAATAAAAATAATATCTTAATTATATTAACTTCGAAATATCGTTATTTCAAAGTATCATTAATTCTTTTATCAAATTAAAAAAAAAAAAAACCTAATTGAATCCTAAGAATAGTAGTTAATATTTTAAAGCTGTTTCTTGATATTTAAAGTCTTCTGTAAAGGACCTTGATTATGGGAAAGTGAAATATCGATATCATAAAATAAACATCTTAATTATATCGTACCAGAAATATCGATATTATAAAAACAATATTATAATTATATCGATACAGAAATATCGATATTATAAAAATAATATCTTTATTATATTGGCACAGAAATATCGATATGTGGTTGTTCTTTTTATAGATCCTTATTATAAAGATTAAAAATCTCTAAGCCCGATATATCGAAATATAGATTTATTTCTCTCGATATATTCAAAAACTATCGATTAGACATATATCGATATCTTTTTCCGATATTCACATCCCTAATGTGAATAACTCCATTTCGGGGGGAAAATAATGTGATTCTTCCTCTGTCTTCCGCGGACTGATCAAATAAATATACATACTTTGAAACAATCGTCAATATGTTGTAAATGTATACACAAAATCCGCTGATTATTGAGTCCAGTTTCGAAATCCGACGAGGGCGGATATAGGAAAGTGCACAAGGAACAGAAACTGGTTTGGATTCGAGCACGTTCTTGGATAATTCGATTCTCTCTATCCGATTCGATGTTTGCTCTAACGATACAATCGCCGCAACCGAGTCCTGATATCCTTATAGCCAACTATAGCGCTAAGGAAATCGGTGGTTTAGAAGCGAAACCTAATCCACCTCGTTTCAATATAGGCTGCGGCCGAAATAGCGAAATAGTTTTTCTCTCCGAGGTTTAGAAGAAATCGAGAATTATCAAGGCTGAGGAAATATCATTTATTCATTTTATTTTTTTGGTCTTACTACAATTATTAAAAGTATCAGAGGACTGAACCATGTCTGGGATGAAGTATTACGCCAATCGATTTCTTTGTCCCAAAAACCCTAAATATTAAACGGAATAAGCGGACTCTATTTAATTTCACGTTTTATTATTAATAAATAGTTTTATATATATATATATATATATATTTTATTTATTTATTAACAAAATGGAAGATGGTTGGTTCTGTCGGGTTCCGAGCATCATCCTGGAGTGACCTGTGACTTTGGGGATAAATATCGAAAAAACGTAACAGTGGTCTCGGAGAAAAGCCGCAGACAGATGGATTTTTTTAAAATTAGGGATTGATTAATTATTTCCTACTTATATAAATTTGTTCTTATTGAAAACCAGTTCCAAATGTTATACATTCATCGTCAGTTCTTAAAACAAACAAAAATTCAAAAATAAGCAATTTAATACAGGATTTTTTTTTTAAATTTCATTTTTGGATTTTACGTAGGTATCTTAAAACGCAATACCTCAAATTTTAAGGGAAGAGGGTATTTTTTTTTCATAGTCGGTTAGAAATATTAATTATTTAAAATAATAGACCAAAAAAGGAAAATCTAGGTTCCGATTTTTCAGAAAATTTCATTAATAATACGAATGGTAAATAAACAAATATTTAATAGTTTATATTTATAATAGCCAAGTTGATCTCAATTACGCAAGATATGCAATGAAAAAATAAGATATTAAAAAAGCAAATATCAATTAAAGATTAGGGATCGATAAATTATTTGTCACTTCTATAATTTTGTTTTTATTTAAAACTAGTTTCGAATGTTATGCATTCATATTCCGTTCTAAACACACAAAAATTAGAAAAATAAGTAACTTAAATTACAGTTTGCTATTATTATACATATTAAATTAAATGTAATTTATGATAAGAGATCAAATACATGTTGGTACTGACCAAGGTTTAAGTAGATTATATCAAACAGAAAAGGTTACATTGGTTTGTTCTCGCACTAAACTAGTAATGAAAATGACTGTAATGGAAGCAAGGCCAGGTGCTTGTAGATAAATGGTACGGTGTGTTTTTAGAACGGAAGATCAATGTGAAGTGGAAAATAAATTATCTATCCTCAATTAGATTGATCCTTCTATATTATCACGCGTATGTCAACTAATTAAAGATTAGGCAAAGGCCATTCTATATTAATGAAATAGATTCCCTATCCGTCCGTCCAAAAAAAATTTCAACCTAAAAAAAAAAATTCACGGTGACTTTTAAGGTGCAATATGGTAACTGAAAATTATGTCCTCCATCACAATATGGTCGTAATCTAAAATATTCTTTTCCATTTTTAAATAAAATGAAATAAAAAATAAAAGAATTCGAGACTGTAATTAAATGCTTGTAATTTTCTAAACCTTTTTACTTCCTTGTACGAAGTAAAGGAAGTATTGTAATCGCGAAAATTTTCGGTTTTCAGATTTCAACGGATTTTGACCATCCCTGAATCCATTTTGACTAGTTTCGTCGTGGCGTCTGTACGATCGTACGTACGTTCGTATCTCGCGTAACTCAAAAACGGTTAACCGTAGAAAGTTGAAATTTTGTATTTAGGATTGTTGTAAAATCTAGTTGTGAACCTCCCTTTTTGGTCACTGCTTAATCACCGGAAGTGGTACTTTACTTGAAGGTCATAATTGATTTCCATCAAAAATTATATTAAAATACTTTGCAAAACTTCTCAAATTTGGCATTTATAACTTATATATTTATTTAAATAACATACTAGATTTTGGTCTAAATTGGAAAACCGGAAGCGGTACTTTACTTGAAGGTCATATTAGACTTTCATCAAAAATTATATTAAAATTAAATACATAAATCATATGTTTCGGTAATACAGGTTACAATCGCAATTCGGTTTCGAATCCAATTAAACATTTGTATTAGCTGGTTTAAATGTTAAAATTGAGTGTAAAATACTGGTTTTCCTCCCTATTTGTGTGTGTGTGTGTGTCAATAGATGGATGTCGCGACGTTGCGTGTTGTTTTTGAGATACTGCAATCTTCGGAAACTAGTAACGAAATTGAGGATCACTTTTTGAGCCACCGATTTATAGTTTAATAGGAGTACAAGGAAGTCATGTGTTGTCCACATCAGATATTTTTTAATGGCGTATAAAGCTATAAGAAGCTCGCCCTTTTGGATTTTCTTAAAGGTCATATTGGAAAACTTGACATCGTAAGCTTTCATTCGAAACATGAATCATAATTATAAATTAATAATCTATAAGAAATAAATTATAATTTAAATAATAAATAATTCATATTACTTATTCAATATTAACCTACGATAAATGAAAATAACGAAAAAGCCATCTGTAAGCAGGGAACATAGTCATGTGTGGGATTTATCTAGCCATTTTTTATCTAGACAAGGAGACGAGATAAAAACAAAGTCTTACTCAATCTCGAACTATTTCCTTATTGCTGTCTTTTTTCTTCAGCTATCATTTAGGTCTATTTATTTAGTATAATACGGCTGAAATTGCACTTGTTTATAATCCGATACTAAAATATTCTCCCGTAACGTAAATCCCGAGCATTTCTAGTCGGGGAAAACCTAAAGACAACCTCATATATTCAATCTTTATGTAGCGCGGTTTATATTTAATACAAATATATGCGGGGGGGAGAGGGCGTAGAGAAATCGGACGTATTTGATATATAAATAAGAAACATTTACCAATTTTTAAGATACTGGAAGTTATAAAAAAAATTGAAACATTTTTGAGCGAAAGTGTTTCAGCTCGAACTGATTTTATATTTTGTTTCGAGGTCTTAGAACTATAAGTATTTTTTTTTATTCGAAATGTGCTATGTACTTTTATATGTACTAGACTAGTATACTTCTCTATACTATACTAGACTAGTATACTTCTCTATACTATACTAGACTAGTATACTTCTCTATACTATACTAGAGTAGTATACTTCTCTATACTATACTAGACTAGTATACTTCTCTATACTATACTAGACTAGTATACTTCTCTATACTATACTAGAGTAGTATACTTCTCTATACTATACTAGAGTAGTATACTTCTCTATACTATACTAGACTAGACTAGTATACTTCTCTATACTATACTAGACTAGTATACTTCTCTATACTATACTAGACTAGTATACTTCTCTATACTATACTAGACTAGTATACTTCTCTATACTATACTAGACTAGTATACTTCTCTATACTATACTAGACTAGTATACTTCTCTATACTATACTAGACTAGTATACTTCTCTATACTATACTAGACTAGTATACTTCTCTATACTATACTAGACTAGTATACTTCTCTATACTATACTAGACTAGTATACTTCTCTATACTATACTAGACTAGTATACTTCTCTATACTATACTAGACTAGACTAGTATACTTCTCTATACTATACTAGAGTAGTATACTTCTCTATACTATACTAGACTAGACTAGTATACTTCTCTATACTATACTAGAGTAGTATACTTCTCTATACTATACTAGACTAGACTAGTATACTTCTCTATACTATACTAGAGTAGTATACTTCTCTATACTATACTAGACTAGACTAGTATACTTCTCTATACTATACTAGAGTAGTATACTTCTCTATACTATACTAGACTAGACTAGTATACTTCTCTATACTATACTAGAGTAGTATACTTCTCTATACTATACTAGACTAGACTAGTATACTTCTCTATACTATACTAGAGTAGTATACTTCTCTATACTATACTAGACTAGACTAGTATACTTCTCTATACTATACTAGAGTAGTATACTTCTCTATACTATACTAGACTAGACTAGTATACTTCTCTATACTATACTAGAGTAGTATACTTCTCTATACTATACTAGACTAGACTAGTATACTTCTCTATACTATACTAGAGTAGTATACTTCTCTATACTATACTAGACTAGACTAGTATACTTCTCTATACTATACTAGAGTAGTATACTTCTCTATACTATACTAGACTAGACTAGTATACTTCTCTATACTATACTAGAGTAGTATACTTCTCTATACTATACTAGACTAGACTAGTATACTTCTCTATACTATACTAGAGTAGTATACTTCTCTATACTATACTAGACTAGACTAGTATACTTCTCTATACTATACTAGAGTAGTATACTTCTCTATACTATACTAGACTAGACTAGTATACTTCTCTATACTATACTAGAGTAGTATACTTCTCTATACTATACTAGACTAGACTAGTATACTTCTCTATACTATACTAGAGTAGTATACTTCTCTATACTATACTAGACTAGACTAGTATACTTCTCTATACTATACTAGACTAGTATACTTCTCTATACTATACTAGAGTAGTATACTTCTCTATACTATACTAGACTAGTATACTTCTCTATACTATACTAGAGTAGTATACTTCTCTATACTATACTAGACTAGTATACTTCTCTATACTATACTAGAGTAGTATACTTCTCTATACTATACTAGAGTAGTATACTTCTCTATACTATACTAGACTAGTATACTTCTCTATACTATACTAGAGTAGTATACTTCTCTATACTATACTAGACTAGTATACTTCTCTATACTATACTAGAGTAGTATACTTCTCTATACTATACTAGACTAGTATACTTCTCTATACCCTCGGTTAATGTGAGGAATTGTCTCCATTGTATATATTGTACGTTATGTATGTGACAGAAACTTTATAAATAAACGGAAGATATGAAAAAAAAAAGATACTAGTCTCTAACCTCAATGCCATGCATCTCCCTGGAAACCATGATCATTCGGGACTGATCAATGAATTGAGTAAATTAATCATTCATTAAGTTTGATTGTGACTAATAATTACAAAACCGAGACTAACTCGCGTCTAATCCAACTCACATTGATAAAAGGAAAAGTAAATATATCATAACTTAATTTGCTACACATGCTACGAATATATGCCATATGGCTTTCTTGTTAGCATTTGGAAAGAACTATACGAGATAAGTCTTACGCAATAGTTCTCTGTTTGAAAAATGGGACTGTATGTCAATCAAGAACGATACATCAACTCGAGACATGATTCTAATTTTATCTAGGCCAGAAGGCAAGACCTTTAAGAATGTATATCTGTGTATTGCAAATATTAAGATATTTTTAAACGGTATGTTATGTAGGAATTAAAAAAAAAAATAGGAAGGCAAAAAGAAAAGAAAAAATGAAAACATGGGACATCAAAGGACATCAATCGATGTTTCGATATATCCAGCTCCGGTATTTTTAATTTTTAAAGCACATGGCAAATCAAACGTGTAAACGGAATAAATTTGCTTGGTTCGTCTGTATTTGAGTCCGATCCGTAACTTGCGGGAAGCGCCATCTAAGCGCTAGTGCTGTATAAACATATTTCTATATTTATACGTTTTTATTTTATATTTTAAATTGTTTCTTTATAAAATAAAGTTGGATTTAAAAATTGGAATAGCCGTAAAATTAGAACAGTAATGTGTAGATAGCTTTGATTTGCCTATGCTTGGCAAAGGTGTGAGCGCACTTTTGTGGTTTGTTTGGCACCATCACACGTGATTATATCTATACCGTTTTTAAAAAAGGTTTAAGCGCCGAAAATTAGAAATTATATTTGGATTTATTATTGGGTGTAAACGCCACCTTTATCGAATCTCGCTCTCGATATACCGAGAAAAAAAAAATTGAAAATGGTCTAAAAATCGATTATTGGTGACGTAAGCGCCAAATACTGGCAACTATCAGTCGTTACTCTGGCCTTTAACATTGCTAGAAACCTTAAAAATTTATTGTAATTATAAAAGTTTTGCTTCCTTAATAAATCCCTGATGTACTGTAATAAAGAATGAACTCTTAAAAAAATATATTTTTATTTGTGAAAAAAACCTTTCATGTTTTTTTATAAAGTTTTCTAAATGGAGCTTATGCCTTCTTCAAAAAACGAGGTAGGTATATCCTAGCTTTAAACTCCTCTGTGTCTGCAAAGAGACATGTATTTTCCTGAATCCTGGTCAATTCAACTTGGTATAAATAATGTACAAGTTAGGTTTTTTTTTTTTTTTTTTTTTTATTATCTACCAAATATAAAATACTAATATATTTAGTATATAATTAATTCAATGAATAATAATATGCAGGATATCTTTTATTTTATTATAATATAGGGATTGATAAATTATTTGCCACTTCTATAATTTTTTTTTATTGAAGACTAGTTTCGAATGTTATACATTCATCTTCAGTTCTAAAAACACAAAAACTTCAAAAATAACCAATTCAGAATACAGTTTGGTATTATTATATATATATTAAATTAGATTAATATAAATCAGTAGTATAAAACATTTATGAATTTAATTAAGACAAGAAATCAAATACATGTTGGTACTCACCAAAGTTTAAATGTTTTAAAGCTTGGTGAGTACCAACATGTATTTGATTTCTTGTCTTAATTAAATTCATAATTAATAAATGTTTTATAATACTGATTTATATTACATCTAATTTAATATATATAATAATACCAAACTGTATTCTGAATTGCTTATTTTTGAATTTTTTGTGTGTTTTTAGAACTGAGGATGAATGTATAACATTCGAAACTAGTTTTCAATAAAACAAAATTACAGAAGTGTCAAATAATTTATCAATCCCTGATTATAATCAATATTGATTAGCCGCTTATAGCTTGCTCAGCGAACCCAGCCAGAACACGAATTCAGGTCGGGTTTAGCGCAATCCTCCCACTACGTCAACTCAACTCCTCAGACCCAGTGCTCATTAACTTTTAAGTGATTCATTAATTATACAGCCCATCAATTTTACACGCCAATTTCTTTCGCCCCAATCAGGGTGCCTAGCTGTCGGGAATTTCGGGAAATGTCAGGGATTTTGTATGACAAGTAATAAGCCGAGATTTCGTAGGATAATTCACGAAAGTCGGGAAAGTCGTAATTCGTTCTATACATTAATATCTTGTTTCGAGTTTCATAAACTGTGGAATTGTTAATTTTGGAATTTAAAAGGATGAAAGGAAAGAGATTTCTTGTAAGAGAGTTTAGCGGAACAGAAACAGATACATATCAACGTCGTGTTTTAAAAAATCGATGTATCCTCTATTTACGATGTATCGAAATCGAAACACGAGCAGAGAGGTAGTTTTGTCAAGTTCAAGGCACGTCTGAACAACAATGGGAAATAATTTATTTAATATGACTAATAAACCTCGTTAACTATATCTAATAAGTTAATACCGGCGTCGTTTTTTGAAAAAGGCTTAAGCGCCAAACATTCGAAATTTAAATTTCAATTTATTATGGGACGTAAACACCACTTCTATCAATTCTCGCTCACGATGTATCAAAAAAATTGGGAATGGTCTAAAAATCGACTATTGATGACTCAAGCACCAAATACTGAGTTTGAGGCACCCATAGCTGAATCTTTTTCGGTCCGAATGATTCAATATATAATTTTAATATTTATAGATTTCATATTTTAAAATCGTTCTCATAGACACGTTCTTTAGTAACAAGTACCACTAAGTATTAATTATTAATATATAAATTTTATAATGTATAACATATATTGAGTCGTCAAATGCTGGAGCGGAGGATTTATGTTAGCGAGTCCCAACTGATCTCAAATAGTGTCTGGATCAAACCGGTTTGGGGATAGTCCAGTCCGGGATGCAACTTGCCGCTCTGTGGAGCATCCAAGTCCACCTATCGATGTTTCCTCTATTTACGATGTATCGAAATCGAAACACGAGCAGAGAAGTAGTTTTGTCAAGTTCAAGGCACGTCTAACCAATAATGGGAAATAATTTATTCATTATGACTAATAAACCTCGTTAAGTATATCCAATAAGTTAATATCGGCGTCGTTTTTTGGAAAATGCTTGAATCCAAAAATTCGAAATTATCGATTCAATCACAATATATCGAGAAAAATAATTGATGATGTAAGCATCAAATGCTGATGGCTCTCAGTTGTCTTGGCCTTCCCCAATGCTAGAAGCCTTAAAAATATATTTTAATTATATTAGTTATTTGGAAAAAAAAATTTCATATGTTTCCTGTAAAGTTTGCTAAATGGCGCTTACGCCTTTTTCCAAAAAACGACGTCGATATATTTAACAGCATTCAACCATTCATTAGTTCGACAATAAAATAAAATGTTTTTTTATTTTATGACTAGTATTACAGTAAATATTTATAATTGATTCGGGATATACCCTCATACAATACATTTATTTTTTATTTTTGCAACTTAAAATAATTCAATTTTACATGTACCAATTATGTTCCAATTTATTCTGTTTTATTATATGTGTTATTAATTGTATTAACTATTTATTTTTTATTGCTGTTATCTGCTATTACTTTATCAATGCAATTTTTTATTAGCGAATTCAAAGGGCTGAAGCCCACTCTACAAAAAAAAAAAATTATTTTTAGATTGGTTCCTTTTTCTTTCTATCAATGATCCGAGCCAAATAATTAAATAATTACAGTATTTTCTCTTTTTAAATCCTAACTCATAACGAAAATATCTTTGTCAATGTAGGACTACAATTAAATTTTATTTCTTGTGTTGCAACATTCAATTTAAACTATTTGCGATAATTTTGCATTAAATGCCCGTGTTTGCTTTTCTCACACATGGACGCCTCACAAAATTTTTATATATACCATTTTGTAGTCCTAGAATGGTTTTAACTACTTTGTATCTTGTATATTTAGCCCTGATGAAGACGTGCATTATGGGTCGAAACGTTGGCTTTTGATGTTTTGTTCTTGACCGCCACCCGGACCATCTTATCCTTTATTATATAAACTGCCAACTATTAAATATTTAGTATATGTTTGTTGAAAGTATTCGTATTTTTTGTAAATAAATTTATTTTTGTATCTACGGAAAGTAGCTATTGTATAATTACCTATTTCAGAACTAACCAATACAGTGCCATCTTAATCTATTAATCTTGTAGTAAAATGTTTGTCAATGGCGTCTGCTGGGGGGAGAGGAGATTTGGAGAATATATCCCCCCCCCCTCCCGATTTTTTTAAAAAATGATTTTCATACCCACTAACATAAGGTTTGTATTTTTAATAATAATTTTTGATACAATTTTCATTCTTATCCTTAAAATTTGCGCCCAATTTGGCGATTATAGACACTTAAGTCATTTCTTGTGTTCTTCTTATTAAATCCTCCTCCCTTCCTACGAAAATAATTTATATCTCATCCTCGAAAAAAAATCTGTGTACGTATCTGATATAGATAGAATGATAGATAGAAGATGCCTAGATGTGAGTATTGAATTTACCTGACAATATATTTTTTCTATGAGTATGGAAGCGGTTCTCCTTCAGTCTATTAAAATTAAATGCACTTTCTATTCGTTCGCAACATGCCGCTTGAAATGACCACTTATCCGGCGCCTAAACACTTGATGTGTTTGTTCCGTCGTATATCGCATTCAAGAGTTTTTTTTTTTTTTTCTTGTATAGCGAGCACTTAATAATTAGAGACAGTGTGTTAACAACAAGGTGCTTCATGAGAGAGCCTAGGTCAATCATTAATTAAAATGACAATGTTTTTGAAGTCGATTTAAAAAATATCTGATATGGACAACTCGACTTCCTTGTACGCCTATTAAATTATAAATCAGTGGCTCAAAAAATGTTCTTGAATTTGGTTACTTTCCTTACTTTGGTTACTTGGTTATTTTCCGAAGATTGTAGTACCTCAAAATCGACACTCACCGTCGCGACATCGTCGATTGACATACACACACACACACAAACACACAAACTCTTGTTTCTGGAGGACTCATTCCGTTGTTATATGTCGTTTTCTTTCAGTGGGTAATTAGTTTCCAAGAGATTTCTTCGTGTTCCGTGACAACATTAGAACTGTCAATATCACTGGATAAACCATTGGAAATCGACAGTTTCGACATTTTAAGCGGAAGAACCTACTTAACTTTTGTCTTGTTCTCCTGCTGCAGACTTGTTCGTCTCACAAATGGGGAGGAGAACCAGTATTTTACACTAAATTTTAACACTTAAAACAAGTAATAAAAATGTTCAATTGGAGTGGAAACAAAATCAAAACTTTTATTATCGAACCGTATGATTTCTGTATTTAATTTTAATATAATTTTTTATGTAAGTTTATTATATCCTTCAAGTAAAGCACCCTTTTCCGCTCACTAATTTTAACCAAAATCTAATAAATAGATTCATATTGATATAAAAGTCCTATTTACCAAATTTGAGATGTTTTATATTATATTTTAATAATATTTTTTTATGAAATTCTAATATGAACTTCAAGTAAAGTACCACTTCCGGTTAGCCAATTTTAACCAAAATTTATTATGTTATTTATATTAATATGAAAGTGTTAGGTACCTAATTTGAGAAGTTTTGCATTACATTTTTATATAATCATTGATGAAAATCAATATTGACCTTCAAGTAAAGTACCACTTTCGGTAATAATATAGTGACCAAAAAGGGAGGTTGAATATAAGGTTTTTCAACAATCCTAAATACAAAATTTTAATTTTCTACGGCTAACCGTTTTTGAATAATGCGAGATACACAGGTAAGGTACGTACAGACGCCACGACGAAACTAGTCAAAATGGATTCAGGGATGGTCAAAATGGATATTTCTGTTGAAATCTGAAAACAGAAAATTTTCTCGATTACAATACTTCCTTTACTGCGTACAAGGAAGTAAAAACAATATCGATACCTTAGAACACAAATGTATTATGTCTGTCCGTTCCTAACTACCTATGGAAAACTCGATGTAAAGCTTTGATATATATATATATATATATATATATATATATATATAATATATATATATATATATATATATATATATATACATACATACACAAATACCCCAATCGCTACATTGTCCCATTTATAGTGATTATTGACAATTAAATATTGTCGGGATTAAATTTCTCCATTCATTGCAAAAAGTAAAATATTTTACTGTCATCCTTTGTGATCCGCTAACCTGAGAACTGGCTAAAAGGACAAACTCCTTTGAGTTTAGTTTAGTTTAGTTAAATAGAACGCCCGCTATTATCGTGAGATTATCCTCTTGTTCTCTGCTCAACTCAAGCTCTGCCATAATAAAATACTAACTGTTCCTCCACTCTTAAGTTTCCCAGGATCTCCTCCTTAGGAGCCAAGTGCACTCAGCGGATTATTTATAAAATTAATTATAAAAAAATCTGGTGCGGTGCACGAACCACACAACTTTCTCATCTGGCACCCTACTTGTATTTTTTTTTTTTTTAAGTTTCAATGAAAATTTTTGTGTGTTTTTAGAACTGAAGATGAATGTATAACATTCGAAACTAGTTTTCAATAAAACTAATTGTAGAAGTGGCAAATAATTTATCAATCCCTAATGAAAATTTTATTTAGTTTCGATGGAAACATTTAAATAACAAAACTAGAAATTATTCACAATAACAAGCACTTAAATGAATGCCTTTTTCTTCACTCTCCGTTACCTTCTACGATTTTATGGGTTAGATAACATTTTTTCCAAAATCTTCAGCTTTCCAACAATATATTATACTGTTATTATATGTACTATTATAACATAAAACAGTACTGTACTGTACTATTATAGTACATCTATATTACTACTTTATTTCCGTAAATTTGTTTTCAACCTTGGAAAATATTTCTCGTTTAGTCAATTATCGAATTCTTTCATAATTTATATTTATCCACCAGCAATGAGATATAGTTAATTATTACAAATTAACAAAATCATAGTATACTTTAGAGGAAGCCATTTTTGAAAATCCGAAATTTAAGACATGCCCGATTATTTCTATGAAGGTAAGACCCATTTAATTATACAGTGATACAACGAGTTTAATAAAAATATTTTGATCTGTTTTCGAGAAAATTTTAAAAATATGTAAAATCGATTATAATCAAGTCTTCTGTCGAATTTAGCAAAAAAGTCACTGCAACATCCCAGGCATGAAATGCGTGATTTCAGTTTCGTATAACTTTTCGTTTTTGAGCTAGCCTGTCGACATACAGACAGAAACACGTAGACCACTTTGCGAGTCGTGGTTAAATATTTGAATTAAGATACAATAAAACATGTATTTCTCATGAAAATTCGTATTCGAATTTTTTTGTCGATTGCAATGCTTTCCCGCATGTATAGCTAAGTAAAAGTAAAAACAGGTATCTACATTTACAATTTAATCGTTCCTATTTGGTATTGATATAATTTTTTTATGTTTCACATGTAGTTAATGCAAAATAAAAAATTGTGATAGAATAAATATCTAAAAACAATATTTAAAACAAATAATAATATCAAGTGTTGATTATTAGCAATTTTCCTACTAAACATTATATGCATCTTTGGCAATAAAAAATCTTGAAAGTTTTTTTTAAGCATCAGATATTATTTAACTTATTAACCAACGAATAACTTCATTTCTTCATTATTGTTTTATATAATTCTAAAACGGAACTTATATTAATTGGATATAAATTTAAAATTGTAAAGTGTTTTATCTTAAGGATGGTACGAACAAACGTATAAAGTCCAGTCAATGTATGATCAAATTGAGGTGTAGGCGAAAATGGCGGGACGGCCATAATTGACTTCAGAGCTTTGTTTGGAATAGTTTAGAGGTAAACGTACTAAAAGTGCTCGGATCCAGGAGCAGAGCCAGGGAGGAGGTAGTAGTCATGTTTTTTGTTTATATCTCGAATACTGTTGTTCCTATATTAAAACATTATATGTACAAAATTGAAGACAATTAAAGTTCCTATTAATTTTTTACGTATCTGTTATAATATTCTTAACTTGCGCTCTTCAAAGTAACAAACTGTAAAGACGATATAATGAAAAGTATAGTCCAGCATAGAGCCAAAATTTTTTTTTTCAAATTTACTATTTTTAAGAACGTTTATTTCTTAAACTATAACAGGTACGTAATAATTTAATAGGAACATTCTTATAGGAAATTTAATGCTCTTCAATTTTTTACATATAATGATTTAAGCTTGGACCAACCGTTTTCGAGATACAAACGAAAAACCGAAAAACATGACCTTCTCCTCTCACCTCCCCCCCCCCCCCTCTTTGCCTCAGCTCCTAGATCCGGAGACTTTTAGTATCTCTACCTCTAAATTAGTGGAAACAAAGCCCCGAAGTGAATTTTGGTCGTCCCGCCATTTCCCTCTACAACCCACTCATCGACTAGACTAGTAAGATTGAGGTGGCTGTGGTAATTGGACGCCCGCGCGGTATTTGCCCACTCTGCTCGAAGTCGGGATTGCGAAAACCATTAGTAGCAGGATGGAGTAAACACTAATAATATTTATTGTTATTGATCCAATATGAGACAAATGGAATATGACGCGGATATGTTTAAATTAAATTTGATAAATGGTTTCATATGTGGAGTAGAACTACTAACAACAAGTAATGCATAAAATATGCAATTTAAAGTCCATTTACCATGATAAATGGTGTATATATATATATAATTGAATAGAAAAATAAACTTTATGCTGGGACTAGGTCCCTTAAGAATAACAATTAGGTGCAAGCGAAAAAGAAAACAGAATAAAAATGTCTGGTCAAAGACTACATTAATAAAAATAAATTGATATTTACAATAATCTTTATTATAACATATCTATAAGTAAACACGAAAAAAAAGAACATTCTTCTGGTAAAAAAATAAAAATAAATATAATTGTACTAACAAAAAAAATTAAAAGAAAAACTAAGAAAATTAAAATATAAAAATAAAGAAACAATCCAGAGTTAAAACAGCGTTAAAAAAAATTACAACTAAAAAGAATTTCATGATTGGAGGATATGAAAATGATAAATATAATTAAATGATTCACGGAGTTGAAACTTTGTATGATAATTAAAACAAATGTTTTCTACTAATCAATATATTAATTATATAATTACACATTACCTGTGCTTTGCGATTTCATCAGCGTTAAAATTGACCTCTTTGTCAGAGATATTTTCAAGAAACGGGAAAAAAACATCAATAATTATAATTTATAAACGGCAATAATATAATATTACAGTTAAATAAGTTTCACATTTTCCCATTATCCTTCCATTTTATTTAAATAATAACATTTTCATATAATAATTCAATAATTTCACACTTATTAAAAAGGTTAATTTAAGAAGAAGTTGGTCTGGGGGTCGTGGTCAATGAAGAAAACGCACTAATAAGTAGAAATTGTTTTTTTTATTGTGAGCCAACGTTTCGGCCTAAGTTGTAGGCTTTCATCAGGTCTAAGAAGAAATAAAGAAATAAAAAGGGTAACAACTATTAAAGGATAAATCTTTAATCTTCTCTTTACATCTACGGTCGACTATATCCACATCAAAATTGAAATATTAGTGTTGTCAACTTGCTTCCATGGATATGAAGTTGTCACAACAACGAACCGTACACAAGTTCGGCACTTTTTCTCTTAGCAATTTATTTATGGTTAGGGTCCTATCCCGCTCCGGTTCTATTGGTCGTAGCATGATGTTATAAAGCCTAAAGACTTCCTCATTAAATGGTTATTTTAACGCAAAAAGAATTTTTCAAATCGGACAGGTAGTTCCAGAAATTAGCGCGTTCAAACACAGATACTGTTAACTTTATTAAAGCTTTTCTTGAAAAAAACCTTAAACACCAAAAATTAGATTTTTAGGTTTTAATTTATTATGGAGCTTAAAAACCTTATCTAAAGATTCCTCCTCACGATATATCGAAAAAAAAAATTGGAAATGATTAAAAATCGAGTATTGATGAGGTACGCTTTAAATACTGACGACCCTCAGTCGTCACTATGACCTTGACCACTGCTAGAAGTCTTAAAAATGTATTGTTATTATAAAAGTGTTGCCCCCTTAATAAGTTCCTATTGTAGGCAATAAAGAATAAAATTAAAAAATATATGTTGGAACGAGTTTGGTTAACCGTAGATATACTTAAAGAAGAAGTTGGATTATGGGGTGTGGTCAAAGGTTAAAACATTAATAAATAAGACTTTTTTATTTTGTGCCAACGTTTCGTCCTAAGTTTTAGACCATCATCAGGGCTAAAAGAAAAATGTTCTTATGTTGTTATTTTGTTTTTTCTTTTAGCCCTGAGGATGGCCTAAAACTTAGGTCGAAACGTTGGCACAAAATAAATAAGTCTTACTTATTAATGTGTTAGTCTTTGACCGCACTCCCCGACCAACTTCTTCCTTAAAAAATATATGTATTATTGTTAGGGGAAATAATGTTTCATGTGTCTCCTGTAAAGTTTGCTAAACGGGCCTTATGCCTTTTTAAAAAAATACGTCGATATATGCTTTATATTATGTTTATATGCTAATAAGATGCAGTTTTTAACTGAAGATATCTGGCAAATCAGCAGAAAGGAGCATGTAACCGAAAAAGGAGTTACCTGAAAAAGTGGACAAGCTGTGGTTTAATAGGATATGTCTGTTAAAAAGCTCGACGAGGCTGAAAGACATAACGGGTCCGGTGTCCAGCTTTTTTTCTTCCCTTGTCCTTTCTTAGCCTAATATAGCTTTCAAAGGACCGACCAATATACAATAATACACCTGTTGAGCTGGCTTGTAAAAGGATTAAATATTTATCGTTTGTTTATATAACGGCATTCTTCATCATTATTACATATGTATTATATTCATATATGCGCCGATTATGAAACTTCAGTTTTTTTTCAATTATTTTTTCACATTTTCCCAATGCCCTAACAATGGGTTATTGACCAAAACGTCTCAATCTACTTCAAAAATGGTTTCAAACTCATAACCTAAGTTACCTGGGTCAAGGTAGGGCCCAATCATACGATTCGTTTCAAGGATACCGTACACAGGGAGGAAGGGAATCGGGGGATATAACCCTTCCAAAATGTACGATAAAATGGGATGTTCATTCCCACCAACAAAAGATTTGTATTTTTGTTAATTTTCATCAATAATTTTTGATCTAATTTTCATGCTTATTCTAAAATTTTCGTCCAGTTTTGCGATTGGACATTTAAGTGATTATTTGCCTTCTTATTAAGTTCTCCCATCGCGAAAAAAAATGTAATCTTCCTTCGAAAGAAAATTATGAGTAAGTCTCTGGTCGTTTCTTTCCAAAGTAAGCCCTAATCAATTTTTATTAATATGTGCTAAAATGAAGATTTTTCTAATATATTAAAAAAGAAAAAAAAAAAGTTTTGGTGTCAGAATTGGAATAGAAAATATAGTTTTTACGCTACCTAAAATTTGTCGATTATGATTAATATTAGTGAGGGTTCACTTTGGATATAAACGACTCATTTTTTTTTTGTGTCTCCTGTAAATTTTTTGAAATTGAATTGAACCGGTTTTAAAACTGATCCCGTCATATTATAAATATAGTTATGCCATAGCGAAAGCGGAAGTCGTAAAAAAAAATGGTACTACAAAAATAGATAAGTTGAGTAACATAAAAAATAAACTCTTGATATTAACATGGATAAATGAGTGGAAGAAGTTACATTCCAGCGGTTTAAATTGATTTAAACATTTTTAAAAATAAGTAATTTTCCTCTTGTGCCTTCCAAGTAAATAAAAATGAAGGTATGATAAAATTAAAAATAAAATAATTAATGGCGAATTGTTCATTAAAAAAAAATTATTTGAATGAGATTTGATTAGAACCATTTACTGCGATCGTTAGTTTGGCTTATGACACGTACACGTTATTCGCCCTTTTTTAATTTTTATTTTCCCTTACCTTTATACGAGGTATATAGTAAGGGGAAGTATTGCGATCGCGAAAATTTTCGAAACTGAGTTTTCAACGGAAATACACGTTTTAAGGTCCCCTGAGTCCAAATAACCAAGTCTCACAAAATGGTCTGTGATTCTGTGTGTATGTGATCAGTCTAGCTGAAAAACGAAAAGTTGTACGATAATGAAATTACGTATTTAAGGTAGGCACGTGCATGTGATGTTACAGCAACTTTTTCATCAAAATCGACCAACCGGAAGTCCTACTTTATATAATCGATTTTACACTTTTCTCCAAAACGGTTAGAGATTTTGATGAAATTTGCCTAAATTATTCTTCATAAAGCCCTTTAACTTTTCATTTATGTAGTACATCACCGAGGAAGTGCAGGGAAAAAAGTTATGATGAAAAGAACATTTTATTTGCGCTTAACTTAAAAAGCTTGCAATTTATAGTAAATTATTACGTAAAAGTTTACGTTATTATATACCATTATTGTATATAATGGTATGAACGATTATTAAATTATCTAACAAACGAAAAAAGAATCATCAAAATCGGACCAGTATTAGCAAAGATCTTATGAGTACAAGACCCTTGATGGATAACCGAGCGCATCCGAAAGGAGACCGAACCTCCTCCCACCAATCCGCCAATCTGTTGTCAACAATACGCTCTGTAATAATGTAATTTAAGAATACAAAAGCAGAAATTAGCTTGATGATTTCTACTTTTATATTATTTAACGAAAACAGAATGTTTCCATGGAAACTAAACGGAAACTTTTAAAAATATATTTGGAACTTGACAAAGTTAAAAAATATATGTAGTGTACAGAATTGTTGTACTAAAATTGTTAAAAAAAAAACTGTTTTATTGCACTTGGGAGTGGGAGAAGAAGTGAATGCTGCTGAGTTTATTTCAAGCATTGTTTATGCGAACTTTTTTAAATTATATTAAAAAGATAATTATCATAGGACGGTAAGGGAAAGTTATGTGATGCGCGCACTGCACCAGATTTTTTTTTACTAAATAAGAGTTTTCCTGAAATAAAGGATAGTGCGAATCGTTTTTTCAGTCCCAAAAATTCTTATTTTGAATGCTTACGCAAAAAATTTCCGTTGGATTTCGAACATTTTGCAGACAGACAGATATTGCTCGTATTACAGTGTAGGATTTTATGTTGAAAAATATTCAATCAGGACAGAAAGCATTAACTTTGAAGAGGTAAAATGTCGTAATGCTTATTTCGATTCTATTACCGTATTTTCATCTGGCCATATTTTTCGAATATAAGTATCGTAAATTCGCCAAGAAGAGGATTAAAATACGCTACAATTCGATCAAAAAGGCTGCCCGCTATCCACAACAAAAAATACACTAAAACTTCTATTTCACTCCTCTTAAACTTTAAATGTTTAGATGTATAAAGTTTATAATGTAATTCTTCAATAGTAAAATAGAATAACAAGTTTTATAATTCTGCAGTTCAAAACTTATTTTCAAGAATTAAATATAAGATCAGTTATACTTGTGACTTGTAAAATAGTATATAATTAACGAATTAGACGTGACGAATCCTAGACGTGAGAAGATCGATAGTTCGGTCATAATAATCGATTATGAGATCCGAAACTCTTGCGAACTTCGCAGCCCTAACACCAACGGCCTCCATTACGCTGCGGAGTCGGGTCGCAGAAGACAATGGTCTCGCTAAAACAATGAACTTAATCTCTGCCATTGTTATATTAATGGCTCTCTAGAACGTTTCATTCTTTCCACCAATGCCTACCTTGACAAAAACAAAAACTATCATTTGTTCTAATTCTCATTGAGAGAAATCACAATTTAACATTCAAAACTGCTTCGCAATAAAATAAATTTTAAAATGAAGAAAAAAAAAACAACTTCTACTGTATCCTAAAAAAAAAAATCGTATTCTCAGTTGGTGTCAAAATATAAATAATTATAATAATAGTAAAAAGAACAGCGAGGCAAAAGGTTCGATGCCGATACCACAATTCGCTGTCTACAAACTAGCGTCCAAACTCAATCCGTAAGATCACCCTTAACGCAATCTTTCCACCTACGTTTCGGTCTATCCTTCAGGTATTTTTACTAGTTCGTTCGTTTTTATGCTTAATAAGTTTACATGCCCATTTCCACTTCCTGGATATGGGTCCCTAGAGCGGGGGGCTCAGCAGATGCCTGGGGAAACCATTCCTGTGCCCCGGATTTAGAGAGGGGGGAGGGCTTAGGATGTTCAGCCCAGGGCGGTAAATTTGTAATGAAATGAAGAAGTTCTATACCAAAAAATCTAAAATAAATCGAAGGTAGAGGTGCTAAGCTGCTCTTGCCAATAAAAACTTGTTAGGTTTATGATTATTATCTTGTCCCATATTATTATCTTACCCATGGGCTTAAGGTAATTTTTACCTAAAGCATTTTTTCAGTGTAGGCGCTGCGGATTACTACTATAGCAGCATAATATGATAGTAGCATAGTATGATATGTTACTATACTACCTATGATCTAACCTCTAAATCGCTTAAGGTACTGTTTCTTGACCAACGGTTGTACAAGGTGATTTGTCCAGGATTATGCTCAACCGCCAGGTTTTCCCTCTAATTAAGGATACCCATATTATAGAGATTGTGTGAGCACCAGGGTCGACCCTCGGCAGATAACAATAAAGAATTACCTGTCACAGCCGGTCTCGACCCCGGGCTCGGAAGAATAGGAGCACAGAGCCTTACTTCTGAGCTATCCTGCTCCCTTTAATGATTTACAAGTTCTTTTAATTTATTTTATAAAATATAAAGTTATATTATGACACTTAATATAAATAAAGAGATAATCATATGTCTTAGCCGCCATATTTAACAGCTGAGTAAGATTGAGTTAAAGAGCCTCAATAAACCCTTCTTACTACAGATCTTAAAAAATAACTTTGAAAAAAGCGTGACTTATCGGAAAACTGGCTGATATGCTACGCCTTCGGTGGAAATTCATTTTTTCGTCCGAATGTTGGGTTTAAAGCCCTCGAGTTCCTTTGTGTCGAAGAAGATACTCAAGTATTTTCGACGAGAAATAAGATCGCGATCTTCAGAATGGGCTGCACAGCGAAATCTTTACTTTTCCTCTTATCCTACAACCTCCTCATCAAAAGTATTTGTTTTTAAAAGCAGTTTTAAATGCTTATATATCCTTTTTTCTTGTGATTATTTTCTTATTATATTATAGTATTAACTTCAGTTTAAAAATAATAAAACAGGTTTATATTTTTAACTGAAGCTCTTTTTTGAACAGTAATCGGCTTTTATCAACTTTGTTGTGTTTAGTTCAATAGTTCCCTTATTTTCGCCTAGTTTATAGAGCTATACCTTTATTGGTACCAATTTTCTCCTAAAAGACATAAACTTACCAATGTTGAACTATTTAAAATTTCAGAAAGTGAGTGCTCTTGTTTTACACCTAAACGGGCTTCAACCTCTTCGCAATCAAAATTATTTTTAGTTGACTTACGCACGATGGTATAGAAGGATCAATCTAATTAAGGATTGATAAATTATTTGCCACTTCTATAATTTTGTTTTTATTGAAAACTAGTTTCAAATGCTATAAATCCATCTTCAATTCTAAAAAACACATAAATTCAAAAATAAGAAATTTAAAAAATATGGTACTCACCATGGTTCAAGTAGATTATAGCAAACAAAAAAGTTTACATAGGTTTGTTCTCGCACTGAACTAGTAATGGAATTGACTGTGAAGCAAGAAAGATGAGGTGTTTGTGGGGAATGGTACCGTTTAGGGAAAAGGATCGGGATTTTTCCAGTAATTTCGGTGAGTAATTGTTTTTTCTGTTATGGATGCAAATAAATTTAAGATTGGACAATTGGAGATATTTATTTGGTCATTTAAACAAAAATCTGGATTGGATTTGAAGGGTTTTATTATTTTAAGTGCTTCATATATATTTAATTTGAGACTGTTTTCTACGCGATGTATTAATTTAACTCCTGAGTTTTCGATGAATTTATGGGTTTTTATCAGTTAAATGAATTGCAAAGTTAGAATTTTCTGTCTTATGCACGTTTATTATTTATATTACATTTAATTTAATATATATAATAATAATACCAAACTGTATTTTTGTAAATTGCTTATTTTTGAATTTTTATGCGTTTTTAGAACTGAAGATGAATGTATAACATTTGAAACTAGTTTTGGAAGTAGAAAATAATTTATTAATCTATAAAATTATCTTTATTAAATGTTTAATAAGAAGTTCGTTTTATTAACTAAATGTTTCGAACGTGCATAGAAGTAGTACTTGTAAACATAGTAGAGAAGCAGTTCAAAAAAGTACCTAACTTCTTTGGTATTCTAAAAATCGAATAAAACCTAAACATTGCTAAAATGGTTCATTAATTTATTGATTTTAAGATTTATATCTAATCCATATAATTAAAAAAGTTCATTTAAGTGTTGTTGCTTTTTTGAAATACTTTTAATTATCGAAAGAGAAAACTCAATTCGAGCTTCAGGCGGAAAGTGATATCGCAGATGGCATTTTAATACATTTATATAGCTTGTTCCCATTTGTTTACTTCAGTTGCTAGAAGGATAAATAGAGGAAGAATAATCGGAAATAATAAATAAATCAAACTGGCCTGAATGAGTTGAAGATAATCCAGGAGCTTTCAATAGAACAAGCTAATTGGAATCAGCTGCCTCGGACTGACCAAGTTTCCCGGAGTTGGGAAGTTCCCACGAGTTCAGTCACCACTCGCATCCTCTTCCTAAGGACATCTTCTGCCCATGGCCAAGTGGAGGATGTCCTTCCAACTGGAAATTATACAAATAATAGTAATTACCAACTCAATCTATAAGGAAAACTGATAAAATAATTATATAACTTACAATATCTTATCTTTTTTTTTTTAGATTGAAAATTTGCTTTATTCTGGGACTAGGTCCCTTCAGAATAACAAAATTGAACAAATATAAAGTAAACCAAATCTGGCCAAAAAACTACAATAAATAAAAGTAGATGAGTTTTTACATCTATAGTGATAAACATGAGTAAACAAAAAATGAGTTCTTTACTTAATTAAAATATACAATATTAAAAAAAAGAAAAAAAAAAGTAAAAAGGTGAGAAAAATAAAAATTATAAATAAATGTCCACTTAAACATCTTATATATATATATATATATATATATATATATATATATATATATATATATATATATATATATATATGTAATATCTTACACACGTATTCAGGATATATCAACCCCGACTTTCAAATAAAAAAAAAAAATATCACATATAACTATTGAAATTTATTTCTTTATCAACAAACTAACTTTACCTGCATGGTGTTGCCTGTGAAAAAAATTTGAAGTTAAATACCCTCCCAATTTTTTTTTTTTTTTTATGTTTAGCTTTCAAAAGATAATTTGAATAACAAAAGACAGAACTATTGTTCTTTTCATTATTAATCATCATTCATCATCATGCTGTAAAGCTTGTACAAAACTTTTACAAACCACTTTTAAAAATGAGAAAATATTTAAGTTTAAGTTTATTTTTAACACATTATTTATATATTGTGCAGTTCATCATACTTATTGCTATATGAAATGAATGGGAAAGTAAACAAAAGTTTTATACTAAGAACAAAGAAAAAAAAAGATGTTTTTTAAAAAAAATATATTTTTATTTTATTTTATTACTTATACAACCATATGCTATAAGAAATTTTTTTTTTTTTAATTAAGTCTTTTTTCTTTAATTTCTTTCAAGTTGAATTTTGAATTCTGAAAACATTTTCTAAAGGCACTTATTGCTATGCTTCAATTATTAGAACTCTAATGAGAGGGGGGGGGGGACTACCAGAACTTTCAACGAAATAACCGGTTACCAGTTTTTACTTTTTAGTTTAGGAGTGAAAATTTGTCCCGGTAATCGACTGCATTGTTCAGAATTCGTCTCATTTCATTTACATATTTTTTAGGTAGAGGATCAAAATTATAATAAATTTTTCAAAACAGATTTTACTAACAAATGACGCTTTAACACAATCATTTCACTCTTTTTAAAACGTTTTCATAGTGAACTTGTCTTAACGTGTATCAAGTTGCCATGACAACGATTACAAAATTACCTATTTTTTTTAATAGTTTTCCTCATCTCTCGCCTTAAGAAGAGCATTTTGAAAAATTTAATGCATATAAACCTTTTCGAAGAAATTATTTAAATGGTAGTGAAAACCGCATCAAAATCGACCGACTACTTTTCGAGTTTTGCGATCACAAACATATGCAGGTTGCATTTTTATGTATATAGATATGTCAACCAAAATATATTTATTTAATTGATTTTTTTATTATTTAATGTCTATGATACTTATGTTAAAGTTATTAACATTCTTCCTTTTCTGCTAAAATTCATGATGGTTAGTTGTTTAAACTTACATGAATAATTTAGTAATCCTGTAGGTGTTGAATGAAGGAATGAATGAAGGAAAATTGGTTATTTGCTTTTGAGTAAAAAACTTTTAAATTGTGAATGTTTCTAACTAGTTAAATGTTTTTACTATGAGTATTATAAAACTTAATATTTTAACTTTTAATTGATTTTTTATTTTAAATTTCATAACAAGTTATACATTTGTAATGGGTCAATAGAAAAGAGAAATATGGGATGGGTAAGAATAAGAATAGAAGTAAATAAATAAACAATAAATATAAAGCGAAAAGCAGATGCAATATAATTCACTGATAAATAGTTGAAATGAAATGGAAAAAAAAAAAAAAAATGCTGTGTGTTTAGCTAGCCAATATATTTTGACCACCTGTGCTAGGAAATAAACCATTACTATCGATTTAATTTCCATTTGATATAATTGTTTTCATTTGCAGATTATTCTTGCAATTGACCATTTATAAAGAATCAGTAGATATCCAAGTGATAAATAAAGGATATATAATTAGTTGACATCCGCATGATAGTTTATAGAAGGACCAATCTAATTAGGGATTAATAAATTATTTAACAACGTAACCTTTTCTGTTTTATATAATCTAAGATGTAGTGAGTACCAACATGTATTTGATCTCTTGTATTAATTATATTCATAATTCATAATTGTTTTATAATACTAATTTATATTACATATAATTTAATATGTATAATAATACCAAACTGTATTTTGAAATACTTATTATTGAATTTTTGTGTGTTTTTAGGACTGAATATGAATATATAACATTATTCGAAACTAGTTTTCAATAAAAAAACAAAATTATAGAAGTGGCAAATAATTTATCAACCCCTAATTAGACTTATAATAGGAGGTTTGATAAGGAAATTCTTTAATATCTTTTCAAACGGAATTAGAACGTGCAATTGATGGTTCTATGAATGCCTTTTTTATATCAAAAATTATAATAGCTTTGTTAATAATTACTGAAATAAGTATTTGGCCTTGCCCGCTACATTTTACGTTTGCTTTTAATGATGCATGAAACGCCACATAAAAGGAAGGTCGGGTAAAATTATAAGTTGTAACTACAGAACATAAAAACTTATATTTATAAAAGCACTTAAACCAGTATTAGATCCTATCAGCTACTTTTACTACAAGCTTGAAACTGAATCAAAGCCTACCTGATTTATTTTCACAATTTAATTATGTTTGCTAATGCAGTTCTACCTGTAGCAGTTAGCAGTGCCCTCTACAGGTAGATTTACCTAAGTATGTTTTAGACAAACATTTATCAAACATATTTTTGATCATTAATAATGTTAATGATGTTTTTAATAATCAAATAAAAATATAACCGTAAAACCTCAAATTTTGAGAGGGAGGGGGGTATTTTTTTTTTCTTGGCCGATTACAAAGGTTAATTATTGAAAATATTAAACCAAAATATTGCGAATAAATACAAAAATAAAGATTAATTACTTATCTAGCTTTCATAATCGATCTCTTTTAGTTTTATTATATAAATCCTTTATAAGAAAAGTTTCACAATAAGATAAATTTTGTTTTCCTTTTTTATGCTTGGAAAGCTTCCATCGACGTTTGTTCCTTTGAGAAAAAAAAATTGTTAGTTAAGCTATTATAAGTTTATTAGTCAAAGATAATGGCTTCCTTCAAACTGTAATTAGAGAGTAACTTTATAAAGACTGTCTTGATAATGACAGTAATAAATAATTTTTAATGCTTTAATAATATTATTCTTATGCCAGAGGTAACCAAAAGTATCGATTTTTCTTCTGTATGAATAATTGAAAGCATCATTATTTATGTTAAACATTTTATTTTTTGCTTTAATACATTCAGTAAAATTTTTATTTTCAAATTAAATTTATTTTTTGGAAAAAAGTTTTTTTTTTTTTTTTTTTTTAAAATGCGTCTATTATATATAAAGCCCTAACGAGTTTTTATTTAAAAAAAACTTCCATAATATGATTCATGATTAAATAAACAACAAATGAAGATTAACTTTTTTTTTTTTTTAAATCCGTTCCTGTAAACTTCTACTATTGTGGTACCCTTCTTCCAAATGAACGATATATTTTCTGATAAAGTAGTATAATTTTTAAAAATTAACGTTTTATACTGCATTCAGATCTTTCCCTAAAGTGTACCTGATCATGTACTGATCTCTCGTTCGTGAGCGATGCATTCAGAATAACCTTTCGGTCAGTCGCATAGCAACGGAATTTCACTTTAATTTTATTATTTATGTATTTCATTTTTTTTTTATGCAAAAGGTTTAAAATAATAATACTTTGTCTGTAATTGTTTTTACATTTATTCCTCATTTATGTGACCCTAATTTATGTAACTTCAAGTATTACAAAATTATACTTTAATAGGAAAAGTAAAACAAAAAATACTAATTGCTATCAATTAAAATTTTATTAGTAATTAATTCGAAGGGAATAGCTGGTGCCAATCACTACATTTGTTTTATATCTCTAAAGTATTTAAAGAATCCACAGTGTCAGAATAAACAATAAAAAGTTCCATAAGTGTTTCCACTACCGTTATATTTGCTTTATGTCTCTAATTAACAGTTAAGTTAATAATAATGATAAGTAGGATATGAAATTCAACCATATTGAAGAAATAATTTTAAAATATGAAAGGAATCCGAAGAAGCTGTTTTTATTAACCTAATATCCTCACTCACCGGTGACAGCCCGCCAATCTAATTACCGGTAACTATGTTTACACTGCAATATGGCCGTAGGCTTCTGTCTTCCTCAACATCAGTTATTTACAGTGCTTGTCTCAGTGCGGTTCGGGTTTCTCTAGTTCTTTTATTATTTATATATATTTTAACAGTGTTAATTTTTATTTATTCGCATAAGTGTTCAGTTATCCATAATGCTATAAGATACCGCCAAATTAAGGTAATTTGAAAAAAATCACAATTTTAATATATGCATTCTAGATATTATATATCAGTGTGTGCGCGATTATCAGGACATAAAAATTAATGAATCAATGAAATATACATTTATAAATAAACACTTAAAAAAAAAAAAAAAATCGTTATATTTCTCAAAATATAGATTTAGATACAAAATTATGTATTCGAGTCATTTAAAAAAAAAACTTTGTAATCTTTTATTCTTCTTTTGACTCATTGTACAATTCTTATTTAAATGTTAAATTATAAATTATTTTCTCGGAGGTATTGGATATTATGTGACATTTTCCTAACTTTACTTTAAGAGAACAGTTTAAACAAATGATTCCCGCCGAATGAAAGTTGACTTACAATTAGTGATCTTTAAAAATCATTTAAAAATTTCTCTTACAATTATTCTAGGGCATAGTTATATATATCTTTAGGCTGGAAACAAACTGTTACAAAAATTTATTGAGTGGAGGAGCAAAATCAAGTTTGACCGGAACTGTATTAAATGTTTAAATTTTTCCCTACTATATTATGAAATATTTTAATTTTCCCAACTCTTTTGGATATAAATTATAGCTTAACTGTTGCGAATGTGAACATTCGATAATAATAATTTTCTTTCCTATTCAAACACAATATTGTATCGTTACAATCTCAATTTCTTAACTTACAGGCTTTGTTATTGGCTTTAAATTTTAATAACTCTGTAATAAATAATAAATTTTTAGCATAGTTTCTCAAATTCCTTAATATTTTTGGTTTTCAAATTATTGGCTAAAGTAAAATAAAGCTGCATAATAATATGTAATGATTCTAAATTGATCAAAGAAATGGATAGACAGTTCTATACCTTCGTAACATATTTGACTAAAAATTGTCCAAATTAACTTTAAATAATTTTTAATTCATAATCTAAAAATGTCAAAATCAGTAGCTACTGCTTAAAATGTTCCTACGGTATTTTTTTCATATCCTTAAAATCAAAACAACTCGGTAAACGAATTTGTTTTACCTCTGGGATATGAAAATTATAATTTTTTATAAAATCCATAAATTTAGTAATTGTAAAAGAAAAATAATTGAAAAATAACTGCCATTAATTTTAAAACTGTAATCATAAATTAACTTTGATATATAAACTTAAACATTTATTAATAAAACTATTTTAAATATTATTTTCTTAAGATATAACTTTATAACCAAACACTTATGCTTTAATAATATGAATTTTTAAATTTATTGAATAATTAGAACATTCATTACAATAAGCTATAGACGATATGTATATATTAGTATTTCAAACTAATAATAAGCAATATTAATAATATCATACCTGTAATAATGATAAACTGACCGGCCATTATGGAGGTTCCTAGCTTGTGAATATCTGCAATATTTCTGTGAGAATATTTTAGGTCAGAAGCGGCGGTAACTTGCAGCCAATCAGGAGCCAGTATTATACTGAAGTCAAATTAGCATTCCTATATTATCTAGGAACAATGCACATCTCTTCATTTAAGTCATTGCAATGCTCTTAGAAGTGTGTCTCAGAAGTTAATATTATTTTAAATAAGTTTTTAAAAGTTCTATTGATATGATAATGTTCGTTTATTTAACTGTTCGGTTATTGTATTATTTAGTTTCGTGTCGAAAACTGTCATTTTATCGGATAAAACGGAAAGTGAAGTTTAAGAAAGAAGGCCATCTTGAAACTTTCTGATGTAATTAAATTTTTTTTATTTATTTATTTAAATGAAGATGTTTAACGTCCTTACCAAATCCAATGAAGGCAGACAGAACTTCTGATGTGAGTTTCGAATTTTAAATAATGCATGGTAGTTTTTTATTTTATTTATGGAAATCTGTTTTCAAGTATTTTCTCCTAAATCATTCTCTAAAACACAATTTCAACAATTAATAACTGTTATTTACTATATTAGTAATTTATAACAAATATTACTATAAATTAAGGAATAAAAAAACCACTAGATCTCCTCATTCATTTTATTAATAAAAATATTTTTTTTAAACTTAATTTTAGCACATTATTTTATTGAATAACGCTTCAGTCCTCCTTTTTTTTTAATACAAAATTATTAGCCATTTTCAAACTATTTTATTGTCACACCCTAGTCAAAATATCAATTAATCTTAACATACTACTCAAGGTAGTACTAAAATTTTAAATATTCTGATTTTCCAAAATTCTCTTATTTTCTTTTTTGGCACATTCAAGTTAAATCATTCATATTGGTTACTTATTATTTCTAAAAAGTATAAATTAATTCTTTACAACACCTACTAAAAGCTTTTATTATTATTTATAAACCATAATTTAAAATTTTAAATTAATATTAGGGAAACATTTACTTTATGTACTTATTCACATTTTATTAAATTGAGTAAAACAAACAGTAATTTACCTTATTATCCTTATCTGAGTTAGACATCACTATCAGCCATATTAATTCTGTTTTAGCGCACTCTATAGGAATTTCTTTTGAAGCTGTTTTTGTTTGCAAGATGGAGAAATAGTATATTATTTATTCAAGTTAGCAACTCTATATAAGTTATATTAATGTTTCTTAAATCTTTTTTATAATTAATTTCATTTTCCAGTTTGTAAGCTATCACAATTGGTTTTCTTATATAACTTATTATTTTCTTTGTGTTGAATTTGAACCTCCTCAAAATGAAATGCATGGTTTTTTTCAGCACCAAGTACTAATGTAGTTTTTCTTATTATTATTATATGCTGGATTATTTTTTAGTCATTTAGTTAGAAATGAAAACAATTTAGTATTGGTAAATATATACAGATCAATGTTCTTATTTTGTTAAACTTTACAAGAGTTTCAACACACTTTCACATTTGCAAAAAAAAATTTGAAATCAGGACAGTTTCTTAAATACTTTTGTTATCATATTAGCGTTTTCACCTTAGTATTTTAATTTTCCTTCTTTTGGGTGAGATTTTCCCTCAGCCAGAGCCTGAATATCCCTTGATTTTTCCCTCCCTCACAAATATATACAAACTCATAGGTAATATATATAAATATTATATTGCACAAATGTTATCTGTTTGTGTATACACCAATATTTTAATTAATAAATTAAACTGTCTAATTATAACAGCCAATAATTTTTTTCATGAAATGATGGAATTCAAATAAATTAGTGGGGAAAAATCATTGCAGTTTTAAATGACCTCTTATAAGTAACAGCTGAAATTTCATAATTTATGAGCAAAAATAAAAAATATAAATCGTGTCATAAATAACAAGGTTTATTTTCTTTCATGTTAACTAAAAAATAGGTACTGACAAGAGAACAATTTTTCAGGCTAGAAAAGGAATTTTAAAATAAACTTTACTAATAATACCTAAGTACGTATAAAAGACAATGGGGGTAGTATTTGTATATAAAAATTAATAAAATACACATGCTAGAAAAAAAACAAAATAATATATATATATATATATATATATATATATATATATATATATATATATATATATAGACAAATAGTTTTTCACATTACCTATAACTTTTGCATAAGAGTTGATTAAACGATCCCTTGCTTGTAATAAGGCTCTGAACTTGATAAAAGGGAAATTATCTTCTATAAACTGTTTCTCTTTTTTTCTTCCGAATCTTAGAATTTCCCTAAGAAGGGAAATTCTTCCAGAAAGGGGAAACTCTGTACTATGATGGGCGATAGTCAATAGTTGGCCATTATCGATAGATCGATACTATTGTATGATTGTATCGATAGTTCAGTAAGTTTCTGCCACTGACTTACATACTAAGTTACATTTACATTTTTTATAAATAAAAAAAAAATTAATGTAAAGGAAAGTACTACTTTTGCTAGAATTACGTTATGTTTAAGCCTGAGTTGTACCAAATACATATTGGAATAGCACAAAGAAATCAATATATCACACCAAAACGTGTAATTATTACGTCATTCTACAGTCCTTTTCATGGCAATCTGCTTCTTTTTTTTTTATATAAGACGGAAAATTAACTTTTTGTTGTGGATGTCAAGGATATTTTTTGTTTGATTAATAAAAGTGTTAAATGCATTCTGGAAGATACATGTTAGATAGGAAGATACACAACAAAAAAAGTTAAACTTAATTTAAAATTAAAATTTCACTCTATGTTAGCAAAAAGTTTCAGAGAATTTAGGTACTCCTGTGCTTGTTGTGAAACAAGATCTTCCCTGAATTTCCATTGCTTTGCAAACCAGTTGAATTTCAAAACATTTTGTTTTCTTATTTAATTATTACCCATTCTTATGTACGTAAACTAATTGCTCTTTTGATGGCAATTACATTTTATATTTTTTTTTCTGATAAAAATTCAAGGTTCTTAAAAATAGTTCGATATATATAGAGATGTTCGCTTTATGGAAGTTCGATATACAAAGATTCGACTGTACTAAAAAAAAAAAATAATTAACCAATTCAAAATCTTTAATTATAGAAAAATACATGACCATCAGAACACATAATTATATCTTGGGATTACCTTTTGATTAGTTGGCATCAGCAAATACACCTAATTATAATGCAAAGTAGATATTTGTAAATCAGTACTATAAAGTCCAGTAAACAAAAAGTATGACTAAAAAAAAAAAAAAAAAAAAAATTACTCTTGTTTTGGTTTGATTGCATTTCTAACCATATATTTCCTGATTACAAAATAAAATAAATATCTGTGTTTTCCGCTGACCCATTTTCATTTAAGATACTTAAGGCAATGTAAAGGATGGATTGACATGGATACATAATAACATCATTAATAATCATCTTTCAGAACATGTCATAATAAAAGGTTCATACTTTTATTTACTACTCAAATAAGGGCGTACGCAAAAATATCTTTGAGGATAGGGTTGGCCATAGAAAAATATAGCGGACATATTTGAAATATATGTAAGTATCGGACCCAAATTTGAGTGTGTTGCGACTTTTTTCAACAAAATTGCACTCTTTGTGATTTCGCTGGTTTCAAGAATTTTTTTTTTTTAAATTGGACGTGAATTTATATTTTGAGGATTTTTGGATGAATTTAGCTCTTTATTATTTCACCCGTTTCAAGAATTTATTATAACTGCTGGTATAAAAATTTTTTTATGAAAACAATTAGAGGTTAATTTGTCTCTAAGGAGGGATTCGCACTATCGAAAGTTTTAAACTATTGATAAATCGATTGTACTATCGACTAATGCCCATCCCTGGGCTGTACTCGTATACATTTATTGTTGGCTTTTCGTGGAAGCAAGATAATGATGGAGGGTGCGGTTAACAATAAAGTTCGCAGTAATGGCTACTATAGCTACTGTTTAATTACTTCGGAAAACACTAAGCAGTAAAAATATTCATTACTGTGCGTTTTAAATAAGCTTGGTTTATAAAAAAGGGACACATTATTGAACTAATATACTACTACAATTTTGGATATCTAGTAGGCATTTGTGATATAAAATGGGCAGCTTTATGCAGAAGCCTATCCTGGAACGTGAAGGGCACGTTAGTATCAAGTATACAAAGACAAAAGATCTTAAAAAAAAAGAATTGTTGGATTAAAAAATGTAGAATTTCGGACCCCCTCTTAGTTTTTTCAATACCTAAGGGATGTGTAGTTTCATCTGGGCTTGAAATACATCGCCTTCAAAAAGGTCCTTCTAGGATAAAAAAAAAAAATGTGAATTTTATCTTCTGGTGCAGTTTTTTTAGGCATCTAGAGGTGTGCTTGAAATAAATCATTTTAAAAGAATCGAATTTTGACCTATTTGTTATTCTCTTTCGATGGTCGTCACTTTGTAGTGTCCCCATTTTGAGTTGGCAGAAAGGTGCAAATGATGGGTATGCATGACAGTAAAGTTTTCTTTAAATATGATACAAAATTTCGTCTCGGTTCTTGGATTAAATAAAAATATAGTAAAGAGTTTTAAAGATTTAAATATCTTTTCTCTCGGAGGTATATGACATTATTTCCATTTTTATCAATTTAGCATGGTTACATATTTGATGAAAGACCATAAGGCCCACTTGCCGGACTAGTTCCCCCCACCAATACCAGTACCAGTACCAGTACATATTTGAAGAGCTAAGTGTAAGAACATGTTGACGTCTTAAAAATTCTAAATTTAGATTTAAATTGATTTTGAGACGTAGATACCACCTCTATCGATTCCCACTCAAGATATATCGAGAAAAAAAATTGGAAATAATCTAAAAATCGAATATTGATGACGTAAGCACCAAATACTAACGACTCTCAGTCGTCATTCTGGCCTTAACCAGTGCTAGAAATGTTTAAAATATATCGTTATCATAAAGGTTTTGCCACGTTAATAAACTTTTACTCCATACAATAAAGAATAAAATTTTAAAAAATATATTGTTATTTGGGGAAAAATCTTTTCATGTGTTTCCTGTAAAGTTTGCTAAATGGCGCTTACGTCTTTTAGAAAAAACGACTTCGATGTTAAGTTACAAAAATCTGAATCTGAAAAAAAATTTAATTTAATGATTTTTGTTCTTATTTTAGAAAGGGAAATTCAATTTTTAACTTATGAAAACTACCACAATTTAAGTTTTAGAAAAAATTGATAAGGTGCTATGTAGAAAGAAGTATTAAAAATATTCTTCCAAGCATATTATATATATATATATATATATATATATATATATATATATATATATATATATATATATATATATATATACACAATATATTTAATACTTTTTATTGACCTTGAAAACACCTGCCCTATAAATTGAACTGTGGTAAGAAACAACATTTGTACAGTAATGATGTTTTTGCTGTTGAAATGAACTAAGAATTTAAAAAGCAACACTTATTATTAAATATATTGGCAAAAAATTATATTAACAATTTATAATAATACTTTTGGTATTTCTTAGAATTATTTTACGAAATTTATAGGTTGTAAATGATTCATACCTGGTGGGTTTTAGAACATTCATAATTAATGATAGGGTATTTATTCATTCTAAAATTAGATGTTCATTTATGGATTCTAGTTGAGGGATAAAAATAATTTCATGCCCTTTACATATGTTAATAAATCATTTAAGATTAATGCTATCAAATTACAAGGAATTAAATGAAAGATAATTAAAATATATTTACGAATACTAAAAGAATTAAAACAAAAAAGGTAACCTTCTATAAATATAACCATGCTGAGTAATAGAAAACAAATAAATTCTATAACTGTATAAGATATTTATTTATATATATATATATATATATATATATATATATATATATATATATATATATATATGGTATATACAGTGGAGCGTCGATTATCCGAACGCCAATTATCCGAACGTTCGATTATCGGAACGGTTTTTTTTTTTTTTTTATTTGTGTAATTTTAATTAATTTGATCATGACACTTAATATGCCCCAGCATTAATTTTGATAAAGCTTTGATTAGATACACTTTGATTATTTTTTTGCAAACACGTAAATACATATTTTTGTTCATTTCATTATGTACATGTGACCAAGTTAAACAATTTATATGTACTTTATGACACTGGTTTTTTCACTATGCACATACATACTATATTTATATAAATAAACAAACATGTTTTTTTTACAAAGTTGTTGTTTTAGATCTTCCTTTTCCTTATTATATATAAAAAATGAATAAATGAAAATAAATTAATTTATATATATATATATATATATATATATATATATATATAGTGTGTGTGTGTGTGCGAGTAGTGAATTTCGATTATCCGAACTTTTGATTATCCGAACCACCACTGACAACATTAGTTCGGATAATCGACGCTCTACTGTATATAGTGAAAATTATTTAAATTATTATTAAAATTAGTTTGAAACTCTAGGAGTTGACTTAGTGTAGACACGGGTAGTTCGAAATAGCTGACGGCGAAGTTCGCTGAAGTGGACGCGTTGCGATGAATCATCGAAATTAGCAGAACGGTGACCTTGCCCTAACAACTAACACAGCTCCGCGGCGGAACCACCTTCGGCTATAGTCGATAATACTTTTCACTTCATTCATCTAGTTATTTGTAAAGGTACACTTGTAATAAACAGTGGTGGTACAAGTTCCTTATAGCTGCTGGTGTTCATGGACTCTTGGACATGATCGGCTAATGTTTTTGGTACGGTCTGTACTTCGAATGTCGAGTCTGTTAAGGCGGCCATTGAAGATCACTTTCTTTGTTATTATATATTTAATTTTTATCTTTCTTTTGAAAGATCATTGATTACACCTTTGTTATTAATCTGTGGGTGAAGATGAACAACATGAACGAATTTCAGCTGGTTATTATTTACTTGTTTATACTTCATTTGCCTCTTGCATTATCGATTTATAATTTTATAAGCTATTTTATTGAAATTAGGAGGTTATGTTTTTGATTCCTGTGGTTTTAGATTTGATTTGTTTTCTTTAACTCAGTATGGTTATATTTATAGAAGGTTATCTTTTTTTGTTTTAATTCTTTTAGTATTCGTAAATATATATTAATTTCTCTTAATTTTATAGCATTAATCTTTTATAACACAGGTCAACGATGAAAAAACTTTTGTACTGAGAATACCTTATTCCTGTAGTTTTTAGGGTGCTGAATCCAAATATGATATTAAAAAAGCTGTATCATCCACAATTTCTTCACATTTTATAGTTAAATTTATTAAATTAAGCGATTTTTAAAGAATTGAACAGCTTTCAATCTTAGACCTCATGAAACAATTTGTAAAGGCTTTGCCTAAAGATGGACCATGTTTCAAGTACCTCTGCCAAATGTTTCCACGCCTTTCAGAAGCTAAACTAAAAGAAGGCGTCTTTGTCGGACCTGACATTAGAGAAATGATGTTTGATGTTAACTTTGAATCCACAATGACCTTAAATGAGAAAGAAGCAAGTCGTTACAAAGTTCTTGGGGAATGAAAAAGACCCAGAGCATGTTTCTATTGTAGCTAACATGTTACAGAAGTTTAAAAAGTTAGAAGGTTTGATGAGCCTGAAACCTACGGAAAACTATGGGTGATACAAAAAAACTAAGGCCAGATTTAGATTCAGCACATAAAAATCTATAAAGATCAACTATTAAAGTTAAAAAAGTTTTCAAATTTTTTTTTTTTCTTGGCCTGTGTAGTTTATTGAAATAGGTAAAGGGCCTCTCAACTGGAATCTGTGAATGGAGCTATAATTTTAGAATAAATAAATACTTTATCATTAATTATAAAAATTCTAAAACCAGGTATAAATCATTTACAACCTATAAATTTCGTAGAATAATTCTGAGTAATACCAAAAATATTTTCATAAATTGTTTATATAGATGAACTATATTAAATAATAATATAAGGTTGGAGTGATTGTATTTTGGATTTCGATGTGGAAGACTAACCTCATTCGGGTCAGACTTGGCTCTTGACGTTCAGACCGTGCAAAAAACATTACGCCCACAAGTAGCTCTGCGGTAACTTTTACTTAAAAAATATTGGATTGTAGAATTATTTAAAGCATTATTAAAGTACGGGTGTGGACAATCTCAATAAAAGAGTATTCGGCGTTAGTTAGGTAGGGAATGGATCAGGTGGAAGAAGCACAACACTGACTACACTATCTGTTAGGAATAGTTGAGATCATGCATGATTATTGCCATCAGATGTGGCCAGGATTATTTAATATTCAGAATATATGAAATAATAGTATTTTTAGTACATTACTTGGGCTGTTTAGTAAATTATATATATTTACCGAATATATATATATACACAGTCGAACCTATGAATATCGAAATTCTATATATCGAAAATCTCTATATATCGAATTTTTTTAAGGAGCCTTTAATTTTTTTTTTTTTTTTAAATTCTGTATATCGAATAAAATTGCTCTATATCGAACAAAAATTCCAATGTAAAAAATATAACATGTAATTATTATCAAAAAGAGCCCTTAGTTTACATGCAGAAAAATGGGTAATAATTAAATGAGAAAAAAAATGTTCCATTGCTTTGAAATGGCAATTCAGGGAAGATCTTGTTTGAGAAAAAGTACCTAAATTTTCTGAATCTCTCCCCTAAAAAAGAATGAAATTTTCATTTTAAATTCAGTTTAACTTTGCTTTTCTTGAAGTGAACATTGCTCCTATGATGTCGGTGATGAATTATTCACAAATAAATATTAGAAGCTAGAGTGCGCGAAAAAAAAATATTAAATTTTTATGTATGTTTGCATATTTTTAATACATGTACTTATTGAATTATAAATATACATTTGTAAAAACTCTGCAACCACTGATTTGTTAATTTGTTAATTTTCCAAATAAGATTTATTTTTCTTTAACACTAAAAAATTGCCTTTGGTACTTCTTTAACGCTAAAGAATAGCTGTAATTATTTCTAGCCTGAAATGGGTGAAAAATTGCAATCTTCCTGTGTATCGAAATTTCTATATATCGATTTTTTTTTTAAGGAACCTTCAAGCTCGATATATAGAAGTTCGATTGTATATTTAAAATACTATAAATGTATTTTCATAAAGGATCTGCCCTATCCAAAACATGTTGCAATCCAGATTGAAATCTCCACCTACCTTCAACACCTGGAAGGTAAACATATCAATACTCAGTATACGGTCCAATCCCACACAGAAATGAGAGAGAGATTTGTTAGCAATATCCTACGCGAGCCAATCAGAATCCAAACATCTTGAATCCGATTTTACTTAAATTACTTTCAAATACTTTAATAATTCCTTTTTTTTGTCAGTCGTTTTAATAAAAATCTATTAAATCTAAAAATTCGTGAAGGAAGTAAAATAAATTCGATTGCGTAGAAGTAGAAGATAGAATATCGGGGATGATTACGAAAGTGGATCATTGGTCCAATTCCTTTTCAGCCTTCTCCTATCGCCTATCGATTCCACTTCTTTTACTATCTATCGTTCTCGATTCGATTTCGTTCGATAGTAGGCCCGAATCTAGGGCAGGACACTGTCACCACAGACGCTGCCTGCAGAAATGCAATGAAATGATCCATCCTTTCTCCTTGGAATAATTCAGGAGAGAAATTGGTTCTTTCCTCTCAACTATTTCGATTAATCGATTTTCTTGAGGACGAAGCTTCATCGTATGTTGACGTGAGTTGCATGGAATGTATTATATTCCTGTATTAATATTATGCCAAATATTTAATTAACCTTATATATATATATATATATATATATATATGTAAGTTTGTTTTATGGTTAGGTTAGAGAACTTTTCAGGTATGCCTGTATTGTAATTACGTTTTGTATCAAAGGGACCTATTTTGTATTAATAAAGAATCATTATTTAAGTGAAACTTGATTTGAAGTTCTCTAACCTAACCATAAGAGGAACTTAGAAATATATTTTTAAAGTCTCCAACTAGCAATAAAATATTTAATGAATATTCACTACTAGCTGACTCACAGTAAATGAACAGCTTGGTTATAACCTCTTTAATAATTATCAACCATTGAGGTAGGGTCCAAGTAGGTTCATATTTTCAGCTATTACCTACTACACAAATTTATATATCTATATATGTTTAAAACTATTCTGCTGTGATAAGCTAAAAGGCTCTAACTGAAAATCATTTTTTTAAATACCTCTTTATATTGTACCCGAATTTCTCTAAACATTGCACTTTTTTAGAGGAATAGAAAGTGCTAAATCCAATGGTGAGATCCTAATAATTGGTTTTAGGGCTTTCAAATGTCTTAAAAAGGTTTAGTTTTTAGAGCAATTCGGGTACAATATAAAAATGTATTTTAAAAAATGATTTGGAATTAAGGTGTTTTGGCTTATGACGGCAGTATTGTAGGAGTAGAAAATGGCATAAATAAATATATATATAATTCTTTTACTATTTGATATGAAAAATTATTTAATTTATACACAGCATTTTTATACTCCTACAATAGTTTCAGCTACTTTGACCTTGTTCATTTAGCCCTGATGAAAAGTGTAATGTGGGTCGAAACGTTGGCTTTCAATAAGTAGTTTTTACTATTTTGTGATTCTTTTCTTGACAGGCACCCTTATCCTTCATAATATCAACTATTAAATAGTCAATATATGTAATCCAATTCTAAAATTCCTAAATTCGAGTTTTCTAACATTACCAGTCTCTGGAATTTGCCATGGGTTATAAAACTAGTGACTATATTAAATCATTATCAACTTCATTGTCTCATTGGCGGGTGGAAATTATTTTCTTCAATTTTCTCAGTAAAAAAAAAATAAAAAATGCTAAAGGATGTAATTCAAATGCCGACTTGTAAATACAACTTTTTTTTGTTGACAGGAATCAATGGACTTTGTCTTGGTGGGAACCTTGGTTTGGCAGTCGTTTCGTGGCTCCATTCAATCACGATATTCGTTAGGAGATGAATCACGTGTTTGTCTGTCAATGGTCATGTCTCTTTACCAATAATTAATTACCTGATGTCTTTTATGAGGTGTTGGAGGACTGATTAATTCCCTCATAGATTAAATTTTGGATTGAAGTGCCTATGTAATTAAGAAATTGATTAAAGCATGTTTTGAATTGTTTAATTCTACATCTTATTATTTTTTTTTTTCTGTTTCAGGTGAGTACTACATATACCATGCCGGTGCCTATCTGTATAGTTAATATGGTATGAAATTTTTGAAAATATATGATTTTCATACAAGTTTTGTATTTTTAATAATAATTTTTGATCCAATTTTCATTCTTATATTTAAAACTCACGCCCAATTTGGCGATAATAGACACTGCGATAATGTCTAAGATAGGAAGATTAAATTAGAAATGGCCCATACTTAGCTAAATCGCAGGATGGCTGGGATGATCCATATGCCAGTGCTTGAGTTAGGCAGTTATTCAAAATAATAGATTTTTTTTGGTGACCGGTTAGAAAACCGATTACTTTAAAACTAACCGTAGAGAGAAATGCTTTATTAACAGCTATGCTGCCCAAATACCTTTTGTTGATACACATACAGCATACTCATCTATCCAATGCTAGACATAACATACATATAATTAACAGCTATGTATTGTATAATTATATGTATTGTATAATTATATGTATTGTATAATTATATGTATTGTATAATTATATGTATTGTATAATTATATGTATTGTATAATTATAAATACCTTTTGTTGATACACATACAGCATACTCATCTATCCAATGCTAGATATAACATATATATAATTTTTCTTTCGAATTGGGAATGGAATAGGAAGACAATGAAAACTAGTTTCGAATGTTATACATTCATCTTCAGTTCTAAAAACACACAAAAAATTTAAAAATAAGCATTTCAAAATATAGTTTGGTATTATTATACATATTAAATTAGATGTAATATAAATCATTTATGAATTATGAATTTTCAATAAAATTATGAGTTTTCAATAAAAATTTGTTTATAGAAGTGGCAAATAATTTATCAATCCCTAATTAGATTGATCCTTTTATACCATCATGCGGATGTCAACTGAATATTTTTACTAATTTTAAGAATAGTTTTTGATGCTACTTCGATGGTTATCCTTAAAATGTACGTCAAATTTGAGGATTATAGACATTTGGTTTTATAGACTCTTGCCTACATCAGTGAAACAACCCAAACTGTAATCATCAAGATGTCTATAATCGTCAAATTTGGCGTACAATTTAAGGATAACCATGAAAATTGAATCAAAAAAATATTCTTCAAATTAGTAAAAATATTGTTCAAAATACAATTCTTATGTTGTTGAGAATGATATTATCTTTTTTCGTACATTTAGGGGGGGAGGGGTGTCTCCTCCTCCCTCCCCTCCCCTCCCCCTCCCCGATCTTCTCTCTGCGTACTCCACTTACTATAGGTAAAGAAAGCTTTATCCTTCAGTAGAATATAAAACTTTTCCATCATATTACTAATTCTGTTTGTGAGCTTAATACTATAAAAATCAGAATGTGTAAAGGTACTGGCTATTTTCACAGAAATACCCATAATATAAGTATAAAAAAAAGAACATACCATTTCTATAATCTTTTTAACGATTTCCTGATAAAGGCGATGAAAGAACCAAGAAAATAATTAGCTAGGAAGGGAATCTTGCAACTAAAATAAAACATTATATTTACAGGTGATGAAGGTACAGACAATTTCCAAGTTAAGTTTTTAGCGGAATTCTGCTAATTCCGTCGCCCCGTATTTATGAACTAGTCAGCTATCATTAGCGAATTCCATTAGGCCCTGAGGTTGTACACATCATAAAGGCTCTGCCATATTTCTCATCGTCCACGCTTTAATATTAATTCCAATGTCATGAAATAAATCCATTTCCTTTGGAATGTTAGAAAAAAAATATTCTTAAGTTGCTAGAGCTTTAAAACGTTTTTCGAGTTAATAATTAATTTATATATTCATATTTGGACTTTTTTTTTTTTTTATTAGTTAGGATATAAGGATCAAATTCTTATATTACGAATGTAATTTTAATAAATTCCTTGCAAAATCATATTTAGGTTAACTAAGAAGAATGTCACCCATGTGTTAAAGAACCATTCCGAATCATAACCTTAGTGACTTATAGACAAACGTGTTAATATGTAGAGAATATATATTGAAGTTGTGAACTTTAAATGTACACGCGCGCATACACACAAACACAAACGTACGCACACACACAGCAAATCCTCGTTAATACGGACCTCCGGGTCAGATTTTTAGAGATTTTGTTTATTTTAATATCCACATTGGATAGTAGGAAAATATCCTATTTGCCATTTTGATGATTTTTATATTTTTTATTTTTTTATAGTTTTTTATTTTTAAGAGAGATAGAAAGTTTTATTTACATATGTACACTTTAACAATATTTTAACATGATTTCGGATAACTTATCCTTAAAATCAACAAATTTTACTTTTGAGAATAAGTCGTATCTCATAAGTGGATTTATATATTGGAACAACACTAAGAAAAATTAATTAAAAAACCTACAAACACAAAACAATTAAATTATAATAATAATTATGAATGAATAATAAAAATAAATTAATAAAATAGGAAACTGGTGACAATAAATAATATATACGATATATATAATAAATCTAAACATTTAAAGCTATAATTAAGTTAATGAAAACATAATAAAAATACGTGAATGAAAATAGTTAGTTTAGCAATAAATGTTTTGTCCTTTTATGAGTGTACAGCTGTTATAATTACCGATCTCTTCCATCAGTGGGTTTTCACTGGCTGTTTTTGTACCAAAATATGTAGCAGTTTGTGATAAAACAAATTCTTGAATTAAGGGTAGTGTCTGAATTAATTTAGTATCAAACTGTAGCAAATTTATTTTGCTTTTAGAATATAAGGAACAACATTTCTTGCCAGATGTGTATTTTGGCAGATAATAAGCTTAAACTAAAAAAAATCGTCACCAAGTTCATTTATTTAGATGCAAATAAATATGCATTTTAACACCTTTTGAAAGATACCTGAGGATGGCTTAAAGGCCGAAAAATTGTATCTAAATAAATTAATTTGGTGAAATAGTAACAGCCTGAATTTATTTTTATACATATCGAAAATTTTGAATTGGTTTTTTCTCGCGAATTTCTTTCCAACCCGTGGAAATTTTTTTTTTCTATCGAAATGTCAGAAATTACTCACATAACCATCACAGACATCATATTAAAAAATTAGCTCTACCAGAAATTTTGCATCTATTTTTGACAATTTGACTGGACTAATTAAGGATAGCTATATTTTTTGAGTTATTATATTGTTGAATTTATCATAAGATATCCTGAGCGATGTTAAGGACACGGTGTTCTGCCTTCCAGTTTTCTCCAGATCCAGAGAGCGGCAGGACGAGATCCAGTTCGTCAATTAGTGACCAAACGGGAGATGATCCTACTTTTAATTGATCAAGTTGCAGGATTCCTCGCTTGGATAAATAACCTACTACATAATATTATATAACAGCTGTCACGGCGACTTGTTACAAAATATTACACTCAGGATTATTACAGTCATGCGTCTTTATATCACTTTTGTTTTATTGTCCGCTTATTATTTCATTAATCGCTCTCAACGTAAAGCCAATGCAATCTAAATATAATGTATAAATCATATTAGATCAATTCCATTTAACTTGCGGAAGTTTAACATCACTAAATTATAATGTTTTTTTTTTTTTTTGATAAATACAACTTCCCTTAAATATATCTTTATTTTTATAATATTAACATTTTTATTCTAAATAAACTGACGTTTCTAAATCTTCTTTTATTCTCTAGGTTTTTTTTTTTTTTTTTTTTACTTTTTATCTTAAAATTTCTGTTATTTTCTTAAATATAATCGTTGGCAGTAGTTACCTAAGTGTATTTTTGTCCATAAATAATTATTCCATTAATTAGTCCAATATTAAAACTAATTTTTAAACCAATGCTACTTAGGGATTATAAATTATTTGCCACTTACATAATTTTGTTTTATTGAAAACTAGTTTCGAATGTTATACATTCATCTTCAGATCTAAAAAGACAAAAAAATTCAAAAATAAGCAATTCAAAATACAGTTTGGTATTATTATACATATTAAATTAAATGTAATATAAATGTGTAACAGTTGAAACTAGTTCTCAATAAAAATAAAATTATTGAAGTGACAAATAATTTATCAATCCCTGTAATGATTGATCCTTCTATGCCATCATGCGGACATCAACTGAAGATCAATTAGTATTGATCTAATAGACGGAATAATTATTTATGGACAAAAACAGACGATTATATGAAAGAAAAAACAGTAATTTTAAGATAAAAAGTAAAGAACCGAAAATATCAAAGAAGATTTCGAAACTTCGGTTTGATTGGAATAAAAATGTTAATATTATAAAAATAAAGATATATTTAAGAGAAGTTGTATTTGTTCACAAAAAAACATTATAACATATAAAATAATATAAAGATCGTAATATACTCCTAACTTTAAATATATTATTATTTATCATTAAATGTTGGTCCATGATACTTGATTCCATGTCAGTTTGCTACATAATAAAGCTACATGTTAAGTGGCAGATCTAAACCTCGTGGGGCGATGATGTGGGGCCCTCTTGTTGGGGCAGGGCTTCATAGTTTCATTTCATGCCATTTAGCGTTTTAAATTTACTCTACAAACTCGTGTATTCAGCTCATTATTTTGCATTTTTGTGCCAATTTGATTTTTCGTTCAAAAGCTAATTTATATTTATCTATTCAAAAAAGGCTTTTCAACCACCTGGGTCATTTTCATTCTTTATTACAGTTGTAAAGTTTGAAATTTATTGAATTGAATTTATGAATTGAAAACTAATATATACATAAAATATTTAAGTAGCGATTTAATTTTAATATAATTTCCCACTGGCAATCTTAAATATAAACCAAAAATTCGTATGTATTTTATAATTCATTTATTTAACTTTTGTATAGCATGGGGTCCCTCGATCAGGCTGTTAGATTTTTTGCTCTACAATGTAGATTTAATTCATCTGTATTTTATAATTCAATTATTTAATTTTTATATATGCTGGGAGGATCGCGGACAATCTTCAATATGTATAAGTCATTTATTTAAATATTTTATGGCGCGAGGCTTAATATAATTGCATCAAGCTTTAAGTAAATATCGAGCTTGACAAGAAGGGGAATCACTTTCGATTTTGACATCTTTGGTTTAGTTCTTTCGATATCAGATGGATGTGTGTTAGTCTTAAATGTCCAATTCTGAGGCAGGTTAGGATCACTTTTTCTCTTTGGTTGTTCTCAGGGGCGTAGCAAGCCGGGGCAAACTTCCAGTACGGGGATATTCTTTACTCCCCTGGAAATTTGTTTAAAGAATAGGCTGTATAACATTTTTTTATGTTTAAATTAATCCAAAAAAATAATATCGTATTCTGGGTGTTAAGTAAAGTTTTTGAATTTTATTTCTCAGCAATATATATATTTTTTTTATGTTGGATCTTTAAACACTACTTCTAACAACCGTTTTATGAGAAAAAATAAGGACTTGTAAAAATATAAGAGCTAACTGATCTGGAAGGGATTGTGCAAGTGAACTTTCGCTGCATCTCATTTTGGAATACGTTGCAATTCCTGTTCCTGCTCAAGGTCAGCTTTAAGTAAATTAAAACTTTCTTCAGCGTCCGGAACTTTTCTCTTCTTGGTTCCTCACATTCAATCTCGATTTAGGTATAATTATTAACAAGATCCTATGTTTCTATATAATAAAAAACATGCGCACGTAAGTACGTAAGTGTCCGTTGTATTTGTTCATGACAACTTCATACCCGTGGAATCAAGTTCACTACACAAACTTTGTTGTTGTAAATTACGGTTAACGTTTATTAAAAAAAAAAAATTATTAACTTCATTTAATAAAAGATTATTTTGTTAGGGATTCACAAATTATTTGCCACCTCTATAATTTTGTTTTATTGAAAACTAGTTCCGAATGTTATACATTCATTTTCAGTTCTAAAAACACAAAAAAATAAACATATCTCCAATAGTCCAATCTTAAATTTATTCCCATATATAACAGAAAAACGAATTATTCATCAGAATTATTGGAAAAACCCCGACCCTTAAATCGTTTACCTATAAATATCCCAACTTTCTTCCATTGTTAGTTCAGTGCGAGAACAAACGAGTACAAACTTTTCTATTTGATATAAACCATTTAAATCATGGTGAGTACCAACATGTGTTTGATTTCTTGTCTTAATTAAATTCATAATTCATAAATGCTTTATAATACTGATTTATATTACATCTAATTTAATATGTATAATAATACCAAACTATATTTTGAATTACTTATTTTTGAATTTTTTTTGTTTTTTTAGAACTGAAGATGAATGTATAACATTCGAAACTAGTTTTCAATAAAACAAAATTATAGAAGTGGCAAATAATTTATCAATCCCTAATTAGGTTGATCCTTCTATACCATGCGGATGTTAACAGATTATTTTGTATTTTAGGAGGTTAATAACCTTAAAAAATACATATAATTACTACCTTTCTGCATTTTCATTTTTTTTTTCTTTTTCACTTCCATAGTAACCCTATGGGAGGGTCGTGCATTTATAAAACCTTTGGATTCCATGCTGCAATAGGCAGTTTATAGGGTCGAATATTTGTATTTGAATTGATTTGGTTTTAGGGAAGTATCATTTGGAGGTCTCAACTTGTATTCCCCACCCCCACTCCCACCTCCAGGTTTTTCGATTTTTTTAAATATATGAAAACCTATTGCATCTGAAAGGAAATTAAATTACCTATAAAACAAAACAAGTTTCACCGAAATCGGATCAGTATTAGCAAAGATATGGCTATTTCAACTCCTTTAGCCCCCTTTGGGTCAAATGAGCTGAAATTCGGTATGAAGGGTTTTCTGTATCGTAGTTCAGCGGAGAGGCAGAAGAATTAATATAAGTGTGGATAAATTTAGGTATCTTAGGAACTTTCTTTAGAGGGTCTTAACTTTTTTCTCACTCCTGCTTTTTTTTTAAACATTTTGTATTGGATTTTAGTGATGGAGTTCTGCTGCTCACGGATTTTTATTGGTACCACCTTGCTTTACCTTCAAGAGATTTTAAAGGAGACGTAGAATCGTGGCGGATATCGTTAAGGAGTGAGAAAATATGAATTATATGGACGTAACTAGACCCCAAAGAAGACAACAAATGCACTCTAATTCCCATGTCACTAACAGCCCGAGGCTAATCGCTTGAACTAAACCGAGATTTTCCGACCTTTTCATCCCCTAACACAAATTTTACGCCAACTTTTATTCTACATCCTATAAGAAAAAAAAAACTAACCACGAAATTCATTCATGAAAACATTCTAAGATTTCAAAAGTTAACTTCCTTCACTTCAATTACATATGAAGTGGCAAACCAATGAAGTGGCAAACCAATGAAATATTGTCGGTTAATTAAAAAATCGTATCAACTTATTTTACTTATAATTGAAGTTGGATACCAAAAGACAAACATTTTATTAATTTTATATTGAATGACATGAGAAGCTTTCTGTGCTTAGCACTATATTTATCTGTTTTGAAACAATCACATTAAATTCCACATTACTCGCATATAATTTAAAATAGTAAAATTCATAATAACTAACTAATAAAATAAATAATAAAGATATCGTTACGTATATTACTCCAGCAGTTGTAATATGACATTAAAGTCAGCAACACATGCTGCGTTGAAGCTCGTAAAAGGTGTCTCATCTCCCATCATGGCGATTTAGATGAATACAAATTAAAATAATATTAGCAGGATTAATAAAAGCAGATTATAAAATGTCGTAATGGATTATAACAATTTGATTCATTGTAACTTTGAAAAAGATAATCCAGACGGTGTTCACATTGTCCTTGCCATGGTAAACTTACGAATGTGAAAATCAATAATTTTCAGGACAGCAAAAAAAGAGTTACATTCTTCTGTGCCGATTATTAATGACCGATTTCGATTATTTTAACATTTTTTATGTTGTTTCATTTCTTTCATTTCATAATTACATGTGTAATAATTGTTTTAAATAATTAATAATACGCATATTACTTTAACATGGAAGCTTCTTAGACTTTAAGTCATTTTTCGTAAAAACGCATTTGCGGTTTCAGCATTTTCTAATTCCATACCAGACTCTATCAACCAAAATACTATCGAAAATTAACAAAAACATAAAATCGAATTTTTTTTATGGGACCGACTTGTTCAAATAAATCACATTCCTTGTCACGGAGGATTTTAAGGTATAAGGTTTTTCATTAATGTGCATGACAAATATATAATTATATAATTTCTTATTAGGGAATTGATAACTTATATGCAACTTCTATAATTTTGTTTTTATTGAAAACTAGTTTTGCTTAAATGATCAAATAAATATCTCCAATAGTCCAATCTTAAATTTATTCCCATCTATAACAGAAAAAACAATTACTAACTGGAATTACTGGAAAAACTCTGACCCTTAAACCGTTTACCTATAAATATCCCAACTTTCTTTCATTGCTAGTTCAATGTGAGAACAAACCAGTACAAACTTTTCTGTTTGATATAATATACTTAAACCTTGGTGAGTACCAACATGTATTTGATTTATTGTCTTAATTAAATTCATAATTCATAAATGCTTTATAATACTGATTTATATTACATCTAATTTAATATGTATAATAAAACCAAGCTATATTTTGAATCGCTTATTTTTGATTTTTTTTTGTCTTTTTAGAACTGAAGATGAATCTATAACATTCGAAACTAGTTTTCAATAAAAAAAACAAAATTATAGAAGTGGCAAATAATTTATCAACCCCTAATTAGACTTATGATAGGAGGCTTGATAAGGAAATTCTTTGATATCTTTTCAAACGGAATTAGACCATGCAATTGATGGTTCTATGAATGTCTTTTTTATATCAAAAATTATAATAGCTTTGTTAATAATTACTGAAATAAGTATTTGGCCTTGCCCGCTACATTTTACGTTTGCTTTTAATGATGCATGAAACGCCACATAAAAGGAAGGTCGGGTAAAATTATAAGTTGTAACTACAGAACATAAAATCTTATATTTATAAAAGCACTTAAACCAGTATTAGATCCTATCAGCTACTTTTACTACAAGCTTGAAACTGAATCAAAGCCTACCTGATTTATTTTCACAATTTAATTATGTTTGCTAATGCAGTTCTACCTGTAGCAGTTAGCAGTGCCCTCTACAGGTAGATTTTAGAAGTGGCAAATAATTTATCAATCCCTAATTAATATAAGTTGTTAGCTATCTGTTAGATTATTGTCTTATTTTCACAAGAAAATAAGACTCAACTGATTATTGGCAAATAATTTATCAATGGTGGAGGATTTGAAGCTATAAGGTTTTTTATTAATGTGCATGACAAACATATAATTATATAATTGCTTATTATATTGTATTCACACATAAAAGGTAAAGTAAGATAGAGATGAATATTGTATAGGGCACCGGAAGCTCCTCACGTTATTAAATAAACTATAAATATGACGACATGAGATTGCCTTGTGGTATCCTATCACGAGAATCATAAAATAAGAATCATATAAAACCGTAAAACATTTTTTTTTTAATTTCTAATTAATTTTTATTCAGATATAATTTTAAAAATATGTATAAATTATTTATACTTAGTGAACCGCAATATTTTTAGTTGGTCAGATTCAAACCTTTTGCTGTACTATAAATATATTTTTCTGTATCTATCTACTATATATTTATTCTTCCTATATAGGAATAATAATATATTCCTTTATTTATTTATATATATATATATATATATATATATATATATATATATATATATATATATATATATATATATATATATATACACATGGAATTGGCATATGGTGTCATCGATATATCGTTGTAAAATATCGATATCATCAATATATCGGATGTTAAGATATCGATATAAAATATCGGTTTTTCAACTCCGATATATCGATATATCGCGTGTCGATATTCCAACCCTAGTCCAGGTCGTCCGGGCACAGCTTAACGCCGAGACCTTTTAACCTTAACGCCAGAATAAAGTTGTTCTTCTGATTCTACTTCAGAAAAAAATTTCTTTGTTGATTTATATGCCTAATGGAGTTTTGATTGGCGAAGCCTTTCTCCTTCTCGACCAATAGAAGGAAAGAACTCAGGTGACTGTGACCCGATTCCCTCCAGATCAAACAGCACACTCGAGTAGAGAAAGCAAATCCAACTGTGGCATACTGTCACTGAAATATTTAAACTGGACCACTTTCCAATCTATTTTAATAAACAAAACAAAAAACTTTTTATAAAAATCTAGATAAACTTCAAGGTAGTTCAACCATGCCCAATCGATATTTTTATACGAAAGTTAACATCCATCATTTATTTATTTTTTTTTTTATCGTGTTGGCAGTGTCCTTGCCGCCATCTAGTAATCTGATCGAAAGTCGCATATTTAATTTCAGATTATCTATTATCACTCGTATCCATCTCCTGATTACAAATCCATAACATAGGCATTAGTATTATTATTAATTACATTCAATTACAGAAGTGGCATATCTGAAAATTTGTGGAGTTGCAGAGGTAAGGTAGCTAATTTCTTAATTAAATCGGACATATTTTGCATTTTTAATTAGTTACACTACGTATTCAGTTAGGCCCTTTTTTAGGCATTGCAATAGAAAACTGCATTAAAATACAAAAACACCCACAAAATTAGTTAAATTAGCAGATACGCAAATTTTCCAGGATTGCTCCGATGATGTCTTATACCATTTGACCTGCTATATGTATGTAAGTTTATATTAGGGGTACTCAAAATCTTATTTAGCATACTAAATATAGGATTATGAGCAGCTCAAAGTACTAGCGTATCATGCTAAATAGATAAGGTGGCGCTATCTGTTGTGAGATGGCACAACTTTATTTTATTATACTAACCCTGCTTTTATGAAACCTTTACTTTTGTTATCAGTTAATTAATATAGTATAATTAATAATAATTAAATTGAAACAAATTAAGCTGATAAACAAATAACTACTTGACATTTAGAAATCTCCTGTAAACACCTGTGAATTAACCAAATAATATGGGGCCAGTTAGCAGAATATCTCTGCTAAATGCACATAACCAGGTGTATATACCACGTATTTATATAATGTTTTCATTAACTTAATTATAACTTTAAATGTTTAGAATTATTATATATATCGTATATATTATTTATTGTCATCAGTTTCCTATTTTATTAATTTATTTTTATTATTCATTCATAATTATTATTAATATTGTTTTGTGTGTGTAGGTTTTTGATTAATTTTTCCTACTGTTGTTCCAATATATAAATTCACTTATGAGATTCGACTTATTCTCAAAAATCAAATTTGTTGATTTTAAGGATAGATAGGTTATCCGAAATCATGTTAAAATACTTCAAAATATTGTTAAAGTGTACATATGTAAATAAAACTTTCTATCTATAAGGTGTGTTAAACTGATCCTGTTATTTGATTTGTTTTCTATTTTGTTTTTAATGTTATACATTAATCGCAAAATGAATTTTTATGCTTCGGTTGTAAACTACATATCGACGTCATTTTTTGAAAAAGGCGTAAGCGCCATTTAGCAAACTTAACAGGAAAAACATGAATCGATTTTTTCCAAATAACAATACATCTTTTTTTTTTTTTTTATCTAAACAATATGAGTTTATTTAGCGGTCAAAATCTTTATAATTACAAGGTTTCTTATATTTTAAAGGTTTCTAGCACTGGTTTAGGCCAGATTGACGACTGAGAGTCGTTAGTATTTGGTGCATATGCCATTAATATTCGATTTTTAGACCATTTCCAGGTTATTTTTTCTCGATAAATCGTGAGCGAGAATCGATAGGCGGTGGTGTTTATGTCCCATGATCAATTAAAATCATCCCATGATCAATTTTGAATTTTTGGCCCTTAAATATTTTTCAAAAAATGACGTCGATATCCACTCGAACCCATTTAGTTTCACTAGTTCACCTCAGATCTTCATCGATTCCCGACCATCCTCTGAAAAGAAGATGGCTTCTGGACCTTGTACTGTCTTTGGAGTGATACAAATGGGTAGTTTCTCTACAAATCATTACCATGTTATAAACATACTGCTTATATATTTTATACAGTTTTTAATCTCGATAAAGATATAAAAATTAAATAAATAATATCGAAAGGGGTTTGGAACTGACGTAGATTGTAAAACCAGTCATTTCGACTCATATTGTTATTCGATATTCTCAGATAGAATTACTTTGTTATTTAGCATTTGGCATCTGAACAAATGTTCAATCATTATTGCAAACTTGGCATTTTGCTTGTGGTAATGTTGTGAAACACGCCAGGCTTGGTTTTGTAATTCCGAGCCTGCAGTTTTCTGAATATCCAATTTCTGGGAATGACCTCATGATCCCGAATAAATAATTTTATTTATTTCGTCGTGATCCCAAAGACTTTTGGCAGGTCTGGAGTACCATCTAAAGGGGTCATTGAAGATCTCTTCGCTACGCGCCAAATGGAACGTGGAACGACCGTCAGTGTGAAATCCTGTGTACATTTTTTGTGTGATGTGGAGTGGGATGGAGTTCCTTCACGCCACTCCAAAAACCAATCACTCCAATCGACCGTCAGTTTGGAAAAGTGATAAAGTGGAACGATGGACTGCAAAGTTTTGAGACTGTGCTTTAATAATAATAATAATAATACAAATTGTTTGGTAGTAAATACAGTATAGTATAGTATGTACAGTATAGTATGTACAGTATAGTATGTACAGTATAGTATGTACAGTATAGTATGTACAGTATAGTATAGTAAATACAGTATAGTATAGTATGTACAGTATAGTATAGTATGTACGGTATAGTATGCACAGTATAGTATGTACAGTATAGTATGTACAGTATAGTATGTACAGTATAGTATGTATAGTATGTACACTATAGTATGTACAGTATAGTATGTACAGTATAGTATGTACAGTATAGTATGCACAGTATAGTATGTACAGTATAGTATGTACAGTATAGTATGTACAGTATAGTATGTACAGTATAGTATAGTAAATACAGTATAGTATAGTATGTACAGTACAGTATAGTATAGTATGTACAGTACAGTATAGTATGTACAGTATAGTATAGTATGTACAGTATAGTATAGTATGTACAGTATAGTATGTACAGTATAGTATGTACAGTATAGTATGTACAGTATAGTATAGTATGTACAGTATAGTATGTACAGTATAGTATGTACAGTATAGTATAGTATGTACAGTATAGTATGTACAGTACAGTATAGTATGTACAGTACAGTATAGTATGTACAGTATAGTATAGTATGTACAGTATAGTATAGTAAATACAGTATAGTATAGTATGTACAGTATAGTATAGTATGTACAGTATAGTATGTACAGTATAGTATAGTAAATACAGTATAGTATAGTATGTACAGTATAGTATAGTATGTACAGTATAGTATGTACAGTATAGTATGTACAGTATAGTATAGTAAATACAGTATAGTATAGTATGTACAGTATAGTATAGTATGTACAGTATAGTATAGTATGTACAGTATAGTATAGTAAATACAGTATAGTATAGTATGTACAGTATAGTATAGTATGTACAGTATAGTATAGTATGTACAGTATAGTATAGTATGTACAGTATAGTATGTACAGTATAGTATGTACAGTATAGTATAGTATGTACAGTACAGTATAGTATGTACAGTATAGTTTGTACAGTATAGTATGTACAGTATAGTATAGTAAATACAGTATAGTTTGTACAGTATAGTATGTACAGTATAGTATAGTAAATACAGTATAGTATAGTATGTACAGTACAGTATAGTATGTACAGTATAGTATAGTATGTACAGTACAGTATAGTATGTACAGTATAGTATAGTATGTACAGTATAGTATAGTATGTACAGTATAGTATGTACAGTATAGTATGTACAGTATAGTATGTACAGTATAGTATAGTATGTACAGTATAGTATGTACAGTACAGTATAGTATGTACAGTATAGTATAGTATGTACAGTATAGTATAGTATGTACAGTATAGTATGTACAGTATAGTATAGTATGTACAGTATAGTATAGTATGTACAGTATAGTATAGTATGTACAGTATAGTATAGTATGTACAGTATAGTATAGTAAATACAGTATAGTATAGTATGTACAGTATAGTATAGTATGTACAGTATAGTATAGTATGTACAGTATAGTATGTACAGTATAGTATGTACAGTATAGTATGTACAGTATAGTATAGTAAATACAGTATAGTATAGTATGTACAGTATAGTATAGTATGTACAGTATAGTTTTTACTTTCCCTTGTCTTCGAAAGAATCGCGATTGTGAAACATTTCGAATTTGAATTTTCAACGGTTATACAGGTTTTGAGGTCCCTTGATTCTAAATAACTAAATATCGATCAATAGTCTGTGTATGTATGTGAAAAGCCTAGCTCAGAAACGAAAAGTTGGACGAAACTGAAATTACATATTTAAGGAAGGTTTATTCCTGGGATACCTTAATTACACTTTTTTGCAATATTCTCGATAACGGTTCTAACGATTTTAATTTTGCCCAAAGTATTCTTCTTAAAGCTCTTTAGATTTTCATATATGTAGTACATCACTGAACGAGAAGATGCAAGGGAAACAGTTCTGACGAAAAGAATATTTTATTTGCCTATATCTCAAAAAAGTATACATTTATGGTAATTTTTTTTAATGTGCGAAATTTTATTCATTTATTGTAAGCATACATTTTTGTTTATTATCTTCAATATATCGATGAATCGATCAAAGAAAAATTTTGAGGTTTTACGTTTCAAGATACGTAGAATCCAAATATCGAATAAAAAAAAAAAGGAAAAAAGAATCGTTTAAATCGGACCATTATTAGCTGAGACATAGCGTAATGAACCTCGTAGACTAATTCTCCAGCGCTGCAGGCCATCGTGGCCCCTAGGCCTTCTGACTTATCTATTGGGCTTCTCACTTCCTCGCATCTCTCTGCTTTATCCTTTCTTGGATTATAAAGCACTTCCTTTAGGTTTTTTTTTCTTACTGAAGTGCACATCAAACATTTCCTCTGTATCATTTTACATCACAGCATAATTGCATTGACACAGGTTTTTAAATTAACACTCCCAGTTCGGCACTCTCACGGCGGTCATCTTGGGACAAGCTTTAAATTTCTTTTACTTTGGTGCCTACTGCTTAATTTTTTGTTTACTTTTACAGAATAGATATTTTTGAAATATTACTAAGTGGAGATGATAAACCATTGTGTAATAATTTGCAGCGTTTTTTTTTTATTGATTAGAGAGTTTTTAAGTTATAAGTGTTAATAAATTATATAGTGATGTAATAGTTTTATAAGGGCTAATATTTAAAGGAAAATTGTATGTAAACCGCTGTTGGAATGGAGTGATCTTCTATGAAGCCATTATAATCTTTTCCACTGCAAGCACTCCAGTCGCTCCACTCCATCGTTCCATTTGGAGTGATTCCATTTGAGTTAAGATGTCTGTCATTACTGTTAGCTTTTCTTCATGGCATCAGCTTCCTGTGATCGGACATTTTTGTCAGTTCCTCTTTGGAAATCGATTGATGTCGGTTGCGGTCACGTAGATGACTTTCCACACAGCTCACAGTAATCGACATTGCGACAAATATCTTATTACCTTATTAACTTATTTACTGTTCTAATTTAAGATCGCACTATCTATCAATATCCTTTCGCATACAATAGTTTTTCTTATAATAATAATTCTTAATAAAATGATCCTCCAATGAGTCAACTAACTAACATTTTCTGGAACTATTTATTTCGCTATATTTACTGATCTATATCGTATTAATATTCGAGACGGCCGTCAGCTAATATCGTTCTTTCACAGTTGACAGTTCGTTCGAACTGTATCGTTAATGAACGAGGAAGTCAACTAAACCAGATCTATTTTTCTTCCTCGATTTTGGTTTATATAAGCCGTTCGATCGATCTTAGTCTAATTTAATATAACGAAAGAGGCATCCATTTTTTAAATGTTAATTTAATAGAGTTTTAATTTTGCTGTTATTATAATCATATGTAGTATGTGTCTATGTAGATTGGGGCGGATTCCTCTTACCACTTATTCTCCCTGGGGCCTGTAGTGAATTTTAGATGGTAAAAATTAAATCCACACTTTTACGTAACATAATTATCCATAATTTTATCAACAAAATTTTATTGTTCAGTGTTAATAATCTAAAGAGTATAACAATATAATTATTAAATTAAAATTCTTAAATTCTCATTCAATAGGTATTAATAATATAATAATTATTTACTAAAGTGAAAGATAAAAAAAAATGATTGTTTGGATATAAATGGAAAAATGCCAATACGGAGCTTAACGTCTCAAAAGTATCGGAAAACTAACCCATTAATATTGGTCGATATATAATTATATATATATATTTTTTATCTATTTATTTTTATCTAATTAGAAACTAATAATTAAAATAAGAAAAAAAATGGTTTGAAAACACATCTTTAGTAGTTTTTTTTATCACTTTATTTTACACGTATATCCAAAACATGCAGTGTAATAAACTAATAAATATGATCTCTCGATTTTTTCTCATATCTCTTTATTTTACTCTTCTGAACTCTACATTTGCTGGAGATTCCGCTTTTTCTGCAGATATGCATTTTAAGGAGTTCTATTACACATCTTTAGATTTTAATAATGTTTCATAATTTTGAATTATTACTAAGGCGATTGGGCTCACCTTTTCACCTTGGGCTGCATATTCTGTTCTTAATATATATATATATATATATATATATATATATATATATATATATATATATATATATATATATATATATATATATATATATATATATTAAGAACAGAATATGAAGCACATCCACGTCCACAGCCCAAAAACAAAAAAACAGAGACAGCACCCCACTCCAAGACACCCACACACATACCTAATGAATTAACTGATGAGTAAACTTTTCATTTATATATTAACAACTATTTTATATCTGTTTTAATCTTCTATATAGAAAAAAAATTAAATTGACTGGCACTGTAATTTAAGAGTGTGGCCTCCACATATCCGTATCTATGTATATATGTAGTTGGCATTTATATGTATATGTTATACATGCATGTGTATATATATATATATTTATATATATATATATATATATATATATATATATATATATATATATACATATATATATAATCAATAAGGGGAAGATGATTAAATTTTATATAAAGGAACCGGGAGAAACGTCGATTTATAGTAAATAACTAAACATTCAATTGGCTCTTCTGTAAATCTGGTATTTTGGACATTTGACCTTTTTACCGTCCTATGCATATATATATATATATATATATATATATATATATATATATATATATATATATATATATGCAGGTACCTGCATATATATCCTGTGCATGGACCCAGTAGGTAGCGCTGTAGTCAAGTTATAAACAAATATATTTCTTCAAATATTTTTCATAATTTAACGTTAAGATAAACCCAAAATAAATACTATATCATTAATCGAAATGTGTTATTTCAGAATGTATTGGAAGTTTCATCCTGAAATAAATAAAATAAAATTAATCAGATGTATTTAACTCAACTTGTTTTGCATGAAATCATTATAGCGATTGTCTAAGCATGTACTTTCATCCAGCATTCTTAAATACTTTTAACTGTGATTCGAAGATTTATTGAAATATAAAATTTTATTTATAATAAAAATTATAACGGCCGAAAATTGTAAGTTTAGTTACCAAATTGTAATAAAGAAATAAGTTAAAATATATGACTTAAGTATGATTGCTAAGTATAATGATGCTCTAAAGCTAGACATCACATCATTACATCATCAATATTTCTGCTGGTGACGTCGCATTACGCCCTTCCAAAATGACTGCACCATCTTATAGCGTCATCACCAGAAAATATTCACGTTGCTTACTGAGATAAAATAAGAAATTATAAAAATATATTTATATAATTTTTTTTTTTTTTTCATTTCAAAGTAATTCTTTGAAAGGACTGTTTATTAGTTGGAACATTGTGTAGGTACTTTAAAATAAACCAGTTACAAATTAACATAAATCAATACTTAATTTGACAGTAATAATGAATGCATATTTAATATTATAATCTTGAAGAAAAGGTAGTGAAAAAAAGTCTTCGTTGAAATAAAGTTTATTAATGATCAAATTACTGCATGATGAACATTTCCCCATCATCAGGACCAAACTGCAATGTGATATGTCAAGATCGTGTAAATTGTATAAAATAAATAAATAAATAAATTAAATAAAGTATTTTAATAAAAAAAATATTTATAAAAATTGTAGTCATATAAATTGATCTTTAGATATCACATTGCAGTTTGGTCCTGATGATGGGTTGATCATGTTGATCTGTAATTTGATGATTAATAAACATTATTTCAACCAAGACTTTTTTCACTACTTTTTCTTCAAGATCATGTCATAAGTATTCTATTCAAATTATATTCATCTTAATATTATAATTCACATTAACCAAATAAAATACAAAATATGTGCAATATATGCAAAAATAATATATAATACAAACAAAAAATAAGAAATGTAATTTAATAGGTAGAAGATTTTTTTATTAATTTTTTTAATTTTATAGCCTAAAGTTAAGTGGGGTAGAGCTTTAGCACCGAATCTCTCATATATATATATATATATATATATATATATATATATATATATATATATATATATATATATATATATATCTTTGTTTATAACGTCTTTTCCTACTCCTAATAAGACAAACATAACGGGTTATTCATACAGGTTACCAACCAATTCTAACCAGGGTGGAAAGGACGAGATTCATTACGTGGGTCCGTCACGAAATAAATTTCAAACCGCCTTGGCCAGATTCGAACCGGTACCGCAGCAGACTCGAGGCTGTTATTGACATGACCTCAAAATTTGCATATATTTGTTTAACATTTATTTTGATTGCACTTGATGTTTTTAGGCACTTTGTTTTTAGGTCCTGAGGATTTTTCCCTCTATCTGCTTTTTCCTTTGCAGCGGACCTGGAATTGATCTTATAAAACTGCTTAACTCTCTTCGAATTTTGCCTAGAGGCTGAAGGTTCCCGTCGATTTGAGATGGCTTCGTAATAATGAAGGAACTAGCGACTAGTTAGGACTTTCTCTCCCGAACGTGACCTAACATTGCAAGAGCCGACATCACAATTGCATACAACCGAGTTCGTGACAATCTAAAAACCTTTCCCTTTTTACATTTGTTTAAAGTGATGTCTCTATCATTATTAACTCTAAAAAAAAAATATTGATATTAGTTTAAGGTTACATATAACATTTCTAGGTACTGTTAAGCTACCCATTTAAGTAGGACTACAGGCGGATTCATTCGTCCACTCACGGTCCTACAAGGGATCAGATCAGCTATTGTAACCTGTACTCATCGTTTATCCATGTTTTAAAATAATAATAATTTAAAAATTATAAAAAAATTAAAAATAATTTAAAAATAGTAAAATACCGGGAATTTGTCTTTCTAAGGCTTTATTGGAAAAAAGAAAAAGAAAGTTTGGACGCAAAAAAAATGTTTATTCACCGAACAAATTACAGTGATTTGAAAATGTTAAATGAATAGGATTATAAAAATTACTTATGAATGGATAACAAAATCATCTCTTTTGTATAAAAGATAAGGATAAATGATAACAAATGTACTTTTACGTAAATTTTATATTTGTATTATTTTAAAGATTTATTCATTTCCATATTAATTTAATTCTATATAACTTAAATTAGTTGAAAGATCGGGTCAAATTAATGATTAGAAGCAAACTTAAAACAAGATATATTAGAGATGAACATTTAAGATATATTTTAACAAAAATAGCATCCAAAATTATTAGTTCAAAATTGTCTCCATTCATGTTTAATCACATAATTTATTTAATATTTTAATATTAATAATTCAGTCCCAACAGTAGAACGTCGCATTGACGTTATAATAAGGTATTTTGGACATGAGATCATATATTTATAATTTATATATAATTATTTAGTTTTAGTATTAGTTTGGTAAGATCGATCCAAAATGAAAGGTGAGCCCAATCGCCTTAGTAATCATTCAAAATTATGAAACATTACATTAAACATTAAAGATGTGTAATAGAACTCCTTAAAATGCATATCTGCAGAAAAAGGGGAATCTCCAGCAAATATAGAGTTCAGAAGAGTAAAATAAAGAGATATGAAAAAAAATCAAGAGATCATATTTATTAGCTTATTACACTTTATGTTTTAGATATACGTGTAAAATAAAGTGATAAAAAAAAAAAAAAACTACTAAAGATGTGTTTTCAAACCAATTTTTTTCTTATTTTAATTATTAGTTTCTAATTAGATAAAAATTATGAACGTATTTAGTAGTATATATAAAAAAATTGTAATCGTGAAAAAAAAAAATATAATCTAGGGAGAAAAACTTCAACCTGTCATTTCTTGATTAATATTAAACAAATATTGATAGCAATTAATGACGTAGAACTAAACAAGTGGAGTTTGTAGGACGACCGGAGAAGCCTGCAAACATCCTACGCGATCTATGTAGTCCTACACTCCAATTCACAGTCCGATATCTAATGTAGTCCTATGTGTAGAACCGTGAATGACTGGCTTTATAACCGTACCCTACCAAGAAATAAAACTGCCTCATGTTAATAGTATTATAAAACATTTATGAATTATGAATTTAATTAAGACAAGAAATTAAATATATGTTGGTACTCACCAAGGTTTAAATGGATTATCTTTGGCTGCTTAAACCTTACTAAATCTACTTAAACCTCGGTGAGTACCAACATGTATTTGATCTCTTGTCTTAATTAAATTCATAATTCATAATTTTATAATACTGATTTATATTACATCTAATTTAATATGTATACCTGTAAACTGTATTGCTATTGCTTATTTTTGAATTTTTGTGTGTTATTAGAATTGAAGATGAATATATAAGATTCGAAACTAGTTTTCAATAAAAACAAAATTATAGAAGTGGCAAATAATTTATCAATCCCTAAATAGATTGATCCTTCTAATCCATCAGGCGAACTTTAAACAATTTATTTGTCGACCATTTGCAGTGATAAGGTGCCAATTGACAAAATGTAAAAGAGGTGAATGATATAAATTTAGCTTAGAGCACATCACCTATATCTGGGTGACCTCCGCACCTAGATCTGGGTGACCTCCGCACCTAGATCTGGGTGACCTACGCACCTATTAGAGCACATCACCTAGATCTGGGTGACATACGCACCTATATCTGGGTGACCTACGCACCTAGATCTGGGTGACCTCCGCACCTAGATCTGGGTGACCTCCGCACCTAGATCTGGGTGACCTCCGCACCTAGATCTGGGTGACCTACGCACCTATTAGAGCACATCACCTAGATCTGGGTGACATACGCACCTATATCTGGGTGACCTACGCACCTATTGGCTTAGAGCACATCACCTATATCTGGGTGACCTACGCACCTATTGGGCTCATACGGGAAGAACGATATAAAACGGAAGATTCTTGAGAAATAGTGCAATATATAGGAAGAATAATATACTGATGGACGCGGTAAGCGAACATGAGCAGGCGCAGGGCGCTTAACTGCTGTTCTAAGGCCTCCAATGAAAGGCAAATATTCTTCCATTTTATTGGAATGATTATTAACTTTATCTATAAAAGGAAGTATTTAACTACCGCAATCAAGTTTATCTTATTATTTAGTACTAATCAAGAACTAGTGAAACATAAGCTCTCCATTAAATACAAAACGAAAAATGTATTAATTAATTTGAAGGCCAGTGTAGTATAGTTAATTTATGATTTGCACGTTCTGTGCTTTAAGTACGACAGATAATCCTACCTCAAGCACAAATAGTACAGAGGAAAAAGCACTGTACCAACAAATATAAGATAAAACTGCTGAATTTTAAAATTATTAAAAAAATATTTCGTAGCAAGAAGAAAAAAATGTTCCCACATTGTACAAGCGATAGAGACGAAAGTTATTAGCTTCAATAAGCGTATCATCCAACTCGGTCTTCACGCTTCGACACGTCCAGCGTCTGTTTTCACATCTCCGTCTCCCAGAGCCAGAACATGAAGACACACTAGTACCACAATCTCTTTAAATCAACTTACCTAACATAATTATTTAATAGTTTTGCTAAATATACTTAAATCCCCCTGTGCAAAATTACGTTCAGGCTAAAATATGGTTTAAGTTTCTATTATCCAAAAAAAAACAACATGGCACTATTCATACATCTCTAAAGCCTCAGTCACCCAGAACACGATCTGTCGCGGTGATCTGCGATCTCAGCCCGCAGCGAGCTGACGATCTAATGTATTACTACTTACTTGCTGCACTATATGACTCACACAGAAGGAGATCTATCACAGCGAGCCTAGCAGCGAGATTAGAGAGATCGCAGATCGTCGCGACAGTTCGCGTTCTGTGTGTTAGAGCCTTAAACGTCATTGAAAAACAGTCCAGAAAAATTTTACCGTCTAAATTAAAATATAACTACTAAAAAATTTAAATACTGATACAGTGAGTTTCCAATTAAATGCTCTTAAATTCAATGCACAACATTTGTTATCAATTAATATTTTCTCTCTAAATTTTTACCTAGAGAAAGTAATTATTTTCAAGTTTGTCCAATTTCAAAGATCGTGTAGTAAGAACATAAAATGTGCAAAATTGTGTATATAACATCTTAAACATGCAAAAATCAGTTGTTACTTCCTTCTACAAAGTAAAGGAAGTATTGTAATCGCGAAAATTTCCTGTTTTCAGATTTCAACGGAAATATCCATTTTGATCATCCCTGAATCCATTTTGACTAGTTTCATCGTGGCGTCTGTACGTACGTAAGTTCGTTCGTATCTCGCATAACTCGAAAACGGTTAGTTTTGTAATTTTGTAATTAGGTTTGTTCTAAAATCTAGTTGTGAACTTCCCTTTTTGGTCACTGCTTGATCACCGGAAGTGGTACTTAACTTGAAGGTCATAATTGATTTCCATCAAAAAGTATATTAAAATATTATACAAAACTTCTCAAATTTAGTATTTATAATTTATACATTAATTTAAATAATATACTAGATTTTGGTCTAAATTGTTAAACCGGAAGCGGTAATTTACGTGAAGGTCAAATTAGACTTTCATCAAAAATCATATTAATATATAATGTAAAACATCTCAAATTTGGTAAATAGGACTTTTATATCGATATGAATGTATTTACTAGATTTTGGTTAAAATTGGTGAACCGAAAAGGGTACTTTACTTGAAGGTCATAATAAACACGTCAAAAATTATATTTAAATTAAAAGAGAAATCATATGTTTCGGTAATGAAGGTTACAAACGCAATTTGGTTTCCAACCCAATTAAACATTTTATTACTTGTTTTAAGTGTTAAATTTGTAAAATACTGGTTTTCCTCCCTATTTGTGTGTGTGTGTCAATGATGGATGTCGCGACGCCGAGTGTGGTTTTTGAGATACTGTATTCTTCCGAAACTTAAGTGAAAGTAACCAAATTCAGGATCACTTTTTGAACCACCGATTTATAGTTTTATAAGCGTACAAGGAAGTCATGTATTGTCCACATCAGATATTTTTTTTTTGTTTTGTTTTTTATAGTATTTATACACCGAAAATCTATCTATACCTTATCTTGTGTAAAAGTTACGGTCTCTGACTTAAAATTCCGTGTAACGTGTAGTAGAACGAGAAAAAAACCTAATTCTAATAAAACAATAATCAATACATTAATTAGTAAATTTTAGACCTAATGTTGAATGTCATTGTTTGTTTTGTAGATATTTTGATTATAAAAATGTGTTTTAAGGGTACATGGTCTAATTAAATTATTTCTTAGCTAGTAAAAGAATTATGAGTCATTAGATTTTTAATGAAACAATTTTGTCAAATACTATATAATATTATGCGGGTTAAAAGGTAATGTGTAGTGTATTAATGTATAATGGTTATATACATAGATATTATTGTATGTTGGTTTATACATAAAAAATGTGATTGTTAATATTAATTAGTGGATATAATATGTTTTTTTTTGTTTTATTGTTAATATTTTAAACAATAATCCTCAAGATGGGGAAACAATCCCGAAACGTAGATGATGTGGACAGGTGGATTGTAAATTGAAAAGAAAAAAATTATGGAATGTCATGATTGCTATTTATTATTAATAAATTACGATTAAACGAAATCTAGAAGAAAGAAAAACCAACCTAGATATTTAATAATAGATTTATTAAGGAAATAAAAAATAAAATAAATAAATATTTAGAAATTTGGTTCAAACGTTTAATTTTATGTTTTAAAAATCTAAATCATCTATAATTTCGCTCATAATGTGCAATATATGCATTTTTAAGCAATAAAAATCAAATTCGTATAATTAAGCTCAACTTTAGGAATACGTTTAATTTTTGTGCAATATTGAATCGTGATGTATTATTCCACGGATCGTGAATAGGGTAAATAATCGGTTTCAAATTTATTCCAACTAGGGAATAAAATGTGCATTAAGATGGAAACCATCTTTAGCTAGCCATCACTTCGTCGGTTGGAATTATTCAATAGTGGATTTGATGTATTCATATTTACAATTCTGGGGTTTCTCCCGAGTTATATTGCAAAATACAAAATAACCTTTAAAACAATAGCCTGTAATATGTTTTTCAGTATTGTAAACATTTTCAAGGAACAGGGTCAAAACGACAATAAATCGTAATCAATGGCAATCTAAGTTACACTTAAATAAACTTCACCTTGACTCACTTTTTTTTTTTAAATCTTATTCTCTCATTTTATTTTTAAAAATATCTGGTGTATACACACGATTTTCCTTACTCTTTTGGGTACAAAGTTCAATAAAAAATTGTATCTTTTGCTGATATTGGTCCGACAAGGTTCATTGTTTTTCTTTTTGTTTTTTTCTATTTAAATTTACCTTTGTAGATCATTTTATCATCCAATTAACATTTAAATGAGCATCTGGAATTATCAAGGAGATGTACGGTATAGTTCTCAGATAATTTTAATGGATTTTCATATGTTCAACACAGAATACTTTAACATTGTTATTATAATGTTCAATACGCTGTATCATTGCTAGTGATAGTCCGATTTCGATGATTTTTTTTCTGCTTTTGGTTTGTAGAGAATTTAATTAACTTTAAAATATTTATAGAAAAGGGCAGGCAAATATGGCGATAAAAACATGTCTAACAATTTCAATCCGCTGTATCTTTGTTAATAATGGTCCCATTTCGATGGGTTTTTTTCTTTAATGATTTTAATTGCCTTTCGAATCATTATTAGACAATTATCCAGAAAACTTTTTGATTTATAACCAAATAAAATTTTCTTTCCATCATAACTTTTAATTCCTGCTTTATATTTTCTGGAAGATGTACTTTATATAAGAATATTTAAAGGGCTTTAAGGAGAAGAGTTTAGGCACTTTTCATCAAAATCGTTTGAGCAGTTTTGGTTAAAACACGTTATTCGCATATTGCGCCCGGTTTGGTGCGCAGGAATTTGGGAACAAAACCCTACAAAACAAGAAAATAAGCAGCAAAATCGGTCCATCCGTTCAAGAGATAATCCTTGCTCAAACACAAGCAGACCATTTGCCGAAAACGCATTTTTTGGACTCAGGAGATTATGGAAACGCAAAGATCTGTTGAAAACTGCACAACGAAAATTTCACCCGATTGCGCACGAAAATTTCCTTGCCTAGTAGCGCTAGGATATTAATAACGTTTTCTCACTTATTAAAAAGTTTATAAGTTTTTATAAAATAGGCGATTAAAATCATAAAATAAAGAAAAATATCGAAATCCGACCATTATTATGAAATATACAGTTCCGTACGAGAACAAACCAGTACAAACTTTTCTGTTTGATATAATCCATTAAAACCTTGAATTGAAGATGAATGTATAACATTCGAAACTAGTTTTCAATAAACACAAAATTATAGAAGTGGCAAATAATTTATCAATCCCTAATTAAAAAGTTTAATTTACGGATAAGTTGATCGGGAAGTTGCAGTCAATGAATAAAAGAGACGCTAATAAGTGGAACGTGTGTCAACGTTTCGGCCTAAGTTGTAGGCCTTCATCAGGGCAGGATGATAACCATTGAAGTATTAAACTTTAGTAGTATAAAACAAGAAAAATATAACTGCAAGTGGTATTTTCCCTTAAAATTTTATTTTTTTAGAGTTGACTTTTTAAAACGCAATGTATGTAGATCAGAAGTTTCAATTAGGATTTAGATTGTCGGAGAGATAGTTTCACTGACCCAGAGCTGGCGATAGGAAGACACCACTGACACAGGAGAGAGCTGGCTCTGGCACTCTGGCAGTCTGGCAATCTGCAGCAGTTGGAAGGCAATCAGAACTTTCCTTTGTAGTTCAGCACAACCATCCTCTACGGCTTCACTAGCTCTTCCAGGTCCTTAATATCCTTAATCCATGCTCGGAGAGAATATTTACCATCTTAGGAATCTAGTTGATTCAGGCAGAACATGTTGTTTTAAATATTCTTTAAAACGACCGCCATATATTCCTTAATAAATGATATTACAAAGTTAGCGTTGAAACTAGAGTGTGGTAAAAAGGGGGCACTTGCCCCGGGCGGCAGTATTCAGAGGGCGGCATATTTCGTACGAAAGTTTATTTTTAGGTTAAGTAAAACATAATTACTTTTTTATAATATTCCGAGGAAATTTTATACCCTTAAAATTTCAAAAATGTTTTACTGTTGTATTGTTGAGAACGTTTCGAGACAAATTGGCTCATCATCAGGTTCTCAATCATGTCTCTTCACTCCTCATTACTACAATTAATAATATATACGAAAATTCTTTGAATTTCTTGGTCATTTATTGAAATTATATTATTCATTATGATTTCTAAGCTAGTCTAATTATTTTTGTCCTAACCCTTCACAATATTAATTTTTGCTTTTTGATTTTTTTTTAGTTTAATTCAATCAATAAAATGATTTAAGGTTATTATGATACTAGATATTTATTTCGAAATATATTACCTAAAATACTGTTATAAAACTGTTTACTTTTAAAGGAGGGGGGGGGGGAGAGGGCACTAAAGAAGGGCCGGCAGAATTAAACGCCCCTCCTGGCAAAAATTCTAGTTCCGGCCCTAAACAAAGTTATTCCTAGCAATGAAGGTACCACGACTTAAAATAACGGTCATTAAAAAAAAAAAACTTTAAATAAGAGCTATCGAGGGATCGCCAAAAAATGGAGGATTGATGTGAGATGTGCTGTCTTCGGTTTACATTTATTCGATTTTGTCGTCTTCTGTCCTGTATTGGTAAAACCTTTACTAGCCGGGCCCCGATTTACAAACGGATCAACTGGCCATTTGTCCAGAGCACCAGTTTTGAAAGGCAGGAGTATTAACAAAGGAGTAAATGTAAATCAAAATTGTATTAATAATGATTGAAATCTATCAAACTTATTATTAACACTATCAATAAAAAGAGAAAAAAACTTTTAACTGTAATCGAAAAAAAATAATTAAGCCAATATATATATAGTTTTTTTTTTTAATATCGGTTTTCGATACTCAAATTTTAACATCGGTATTACGATTCATCGAATTAAAACTATCGGAAAAAATATCGATATATTACCAGGAATATATCGATATTTTTCTAACATCATCGCTAGTAGAGTGGTCCAGACAATTCTCCCCTCGGACACCTTTGTTCGAGTTTTCTATACTGCTCATTGTCCGCCTTCTTATACAATTTCCGGCGTTGCTTGATGGTTCTAAGGAATTGAACGGGTTACGCAATTACTGAAGTATTTAAGAGGCGAAAAGTGAAATTTAGCAATGAGCGAGCTAGTCTTCTGTTGATGCTTAACGGAAAGTTTCTCAGCTAAATCCCAAGATATCTAGAATTATGTAAACTCGAGTTTTCTTCTTAGTTTTAGGCCGTTGTTAACAAAAAGAGAAGCTAAATATTAAAAGGTAGTAATGGAATCAGGAGCTTTTTTCGGCACTGATCATATCATCCTCAACTGTTATACGAGTAAGTTCTGCCTGAACAAGATTAAGTTCTGTCTGCACAAGAGATATCCAAATACCGCGGAAGGATTTTTATTTAAACTTTTAAAATAAGTGTTTTCGGCTTCAGATATGGATTATTGTTTTATTATTAACCGACGGAATATCTTATTTATTAGAAAATACAAGCAGACCGTTGTGACAAATATGATTGAAAAAGAGAGAAAGGCGTTTTAAATTTAAAATCCTCAGGCACACAGAGCGCGATCTGTCGCGGTGATCTGCGACCTCATCCCGCCGCTAACTGGCCATCTAATGTTTTACTATTTACTGCACTAAATATGATACGCAGAAGGCGATCTATCACAGCGAGCCAGTCTTGACCGTGCCCGGCAGCGATCCATCTCTATATAGCTAGAGCGATCTAGAGATATGGCTGATCACATTTTGTGAACCTGAGCCTAAAACCGAACTAACGATCGCTGTGATTTATTCCATTCAAGAATAATTTAAAGATATATTTCCGCATCAATCATTACTTTCATTTACCTATGCATCAAATATATAGTTTGGGAAAGTATTATGATCGTGAAAGATTTCCATGAAAATACATATTTGAGGTCTCTGGAGTTCAAATAACCCAGTCTCGCAAAATGGTCTGTGCGTGTGTGAACAGCCTAGCTCAAAATCCGAACTGAAATAACTTATTTAAGGTAGGTTATATGCCTCTGATGTTACAACTTTTTCTGTAAAATCGATTTACCGAAAGTGTCACTTCATATCTTCTATTTTAAAATTTTATCAAAAAAAGATTATAACGATTTTTATCAAAAAAATTAACTGGTGTTTAATATCAGCTAGGTCTTATCCTAATTGAAATATTTTGACAGGAATTAAATGTCAAATTTTCAAAATGGCTTCCTCTAAACTACATTTAATTTTGTTTATTGGAAATAATTAATCGTCACTCATCGTTAGTAGTATCAAAAAATGGATCAATATAAACTTTAAAAGAATTTTATAATTAACTAAAGGCGAAAACAGAAGAAATATTTTCCAGGTTGAAAACAAATTTCCAGTGTTAAGAGTAATAACATAGACACAAAATATAGCGTTGGAAAGCTAAAAAAAATTGAAAATGAATGTCTAGCATATATACAATCGTTGAAGGCAGTAGAGAAAGTGAGGAAAACGATCAAACTTAAGTGATTCTTGTAGTTAATAATTTCTCCTGAAAACTAATAGCAATTTTCATGGAAACTAAATGGAAGTTCTTTTTAAATTATTTGAAGTAGTATTGTTAGTGAAAGTTGTTTGTTACCCGCGCACCATACCAGGTTTTCTTCAAGTTAATCGTCACTTTGTTTTCACTAAACTATGGAATTTAAATATTTAAAAAAAACAACGAAGATAATACAAAATGAACTTTGAAAGATTAAGAAAGCAGAGAAAGTATTTTGTTTTATAAAATTATGATAAATAGATATAGTTTTAAAGTTATATCTAGGAACGACGGTAAAGTCAGAACATAATATGATTACTTTCTGGTTTCTTACTTACTATAAGATTACTTTCTGGTTTCTTACTTACTATAAGATTACTTTCTGGTTTCTTACTTACTATAAGATTACTTTCTGGTTTCTTACTTACTATAAGATTACTTTCTTATCAAGATTAGGCGACTCCATCTGAAAATATTGAAAGTATAAAAACAGAATTATGCAGATTCGAAAGCGAGTTTTGATCGATATTTCCGAACGAGTTGGGAGCTCTGTAGAAAATCAACTCCCACGAACATTTTGGAATTCCGACTTATATTATTTTTGCCGCCCTCCCTAGAAATATTATTTGTTATAAGTAAAGACCGCATTTATATGCAGTAAAAAAGGTTAAAATATAATTAGGGATTGATAAATTATTTGCCACTTCTTTAATTTTGTTTTATTGAAAACTAGTTTCGAATGTTATGCATTAATCTTCAGTTCTAGAAACACAAAAAATTCAAAAATAAGCAATTCAAAATATAGTTTGATATTATTATACATATTAAATTAGATGTAATATAAATCATTATTATAAAACATTTATGAATTATGAATTTAATTAAGACAAGAAATCAAATACATGTTGGTACTCACCAAGGTTTAAATGGATTATACCAAACAGAAAAGTTTGTACTGGTTTCTTCTCGCATTGTACTAACCATGGAAGAAAGGTGGGGTGTTTATAGGTAAACGGTTTAAGGGTCGGGATTTTTCCAATAGTTCCGGTGAGTAATTCATTGATGCTTCTATACCATCAAGCGGACGTCAACTGACCTTAAATTAATTGTAATATAAATGGTATTATAAAACATTTAGGAATTAAGAATTTAATTGAGACAAAAGATCAAATACCTGTTGGTACTCACCTGGGTTTAAGTAGATAATATCAAACAGAAAAGTTTGTATTGGTTTCTTCTCGCACTGAACTAGCAATGGAATAAAGGTGGGGTGTTTATAGGTAAACGGTTTAGGTGTCGAGGTTTTTCCAGCAATTCCGGTGAGTAATTGATTGGTTGATGTTTCTATACCATCATGCGGACGTCAACTGATCTTAAATATGTATTTTCGTTGAAATTTTTAGGATCGCAATACCATAATGTTATACATTCATCTTCAGTTCTAAATACACATAAAAATTCAAAAATAAGCAATTCAAAATACAGTTTGGTATTATTATACATGTTAAATTAGATGTAATATAAATCAGTATTGTAAATCAGTATGTAAATCAGTATTATAAAGCATTTATGAATTATGAATTTAATTAAGACAAGAAATCAAATACATGTTGGTACTCACCTAGGTTTAAATGGATTATATCAAACAGAAAAGTTTGTACTTGTTTCTTCTCTCATTGAACAAACAATTTAAACCTTGGTCAATACCAACATGTATTTGATTTCTTGTCTTAATTAAATTCATAATTCATAAATGTTTTATAATACTGATTTATATTACATTTAATTTAATATGTATAATAATACGAAACTATATTTTGAATTGCTTATTTTTGAATTTTTTGTGTGTTTTTAGAACTGAGAATGAATGTATAATATTCGAAACTAATTGTCAATAAAACAAATTTATAGAAGTGGCAAATAATTTATCAATCCCTAATTAGATTGATCCTTCTATACCATCATGCGGATGTCAACTGTTTAAAATATTCCATTTAATATGCAGTGAAAAATCCTCAAATATGGAATAAAACCAGGCATAATATGCAGTGAAACCTGAAGGAATATGCTGGAAAATAAGGACTTTAAATTTCGTAATTCAGCTTGGCTATTCACATACACACAGAAACGCAAACAGACTATTTTGCGAAATTTTATTTAGATTCAGGGGACCTAATAAAGTTTTTTTCCGTCGAAAACTCGAATTCAAAATTTTTCATACTTTCCCTTACTAAATGTTTCATATATAGGTAAGTGAAAGTAAAAATGTATTGATAAGTTCCCTTAACTGTACCGAAGTATTCAATGGCATTTTTGAATTTTCAGCTTTCTAGAAATATCCCTTGAAATTCCCAGAGAAGTCTGAAAACGAAAATTTTAATTTTAAGTATAGTTGAGTAATGATGTATCTATCTTTTTGATTAGATAGTGATAACTTTATCTAGTATCTTGGCTATTATCGAAGATAATGACAACTTTATCTAGTATCTTGGCTATCCTCGAAGGTAAAAGTGACTAATAATCAAATTACTTTTTCTCATCTGTTCGCTCATTTATCTTAGTTAAGACAAAAGACAGATTGCAGGTGGAGGTAGGTATCCAATTTCAGAAGGTGCTTTCCATCGACCCTTCTGACAGCCATTGTCTATAAATCATTTAGATATTTTTGGAAAAATTATCCTTTTGCACGAATGGCTTGATCTGTGAATTCATAATTGAATATGCACACTAATAATAAATATTAAATAGAAATTTAATGATTTATAAAACTCTTTAATTCTTAAATTAATTAGGGATTGATAAGTTATTTGCCACCTCTATAAATTTTGTTTTTATTGAAAACTAGTTTCGAATATAATACATTCATCTTCAGTTCTAAAAACATACAACAAATTCAAAAATAAGCAATTCAAAATATAGTTTGGTATTATTATACATATTAAATTAGATGTAATATGAATCAGTATTATAAAACATTTATGAATTATGAATTTAATTAAGACAAGAAATCAGATACATGTTGGTACTCACCAAGGTTTAAATGGATTATATCAAACAGAAAAGTTTGTACTGGTTTCTTATCGCATTGAACTAACAATGAACGAAAGATAGGCAGGATGTTTTTAGGTAAACGGTTTAAGGGTGAGGATTTTCCAGTAATGCCGGTGAGTAATTGGTTTTTCTGTTATAGATGGGAATAAATTTAAGATTGGACTATTGGAGATATTTATTTGGTCATTTAAGCAAAAATCTGGATTGGATTTAAAGGATTTTATTATCAATTCAAGTGCTTCATATATATTTAATTTGAGACTGTTCAACGTGATGTATTAATTTAACTCCTGAGTCTTTGATGAATTTATGTTTTTCTTTTTCATGCTTATTTTTGAATTTTTTTTGTTTGTATTTTTTGAACTGAAGATGAATTATACATTCTGTATATATGCTCACTGCTATACGCATTCGAAACTAGTTTTCAATAAAACAAATTTATAGAAGTGACAAATAATTTATCAATCCCTAATTAGATTGATCCTTCTATACCATCATGCGGATGTAAACTAATAGAGTGAAAACTTTAAAAAATTAGGGAGCCTCAGTCATAATTCAAATTTACATCTAAACTTGTTCAAATTGTACCAGCCTGAATTTATTTTTCCTACCAATTATTTTTCGTTTCTTTTCGTAGCTGTATGCTCTGTTTTTATTATATAAGTTTTCCTTTATTGGCTAGAATAAAAGCTGTTTACTGCTCAGGATTCTTTTTATTACAATTATTATTATTATAAATCTATTGCTAATATTAAGAAAGTTAGTCTTTCTTTAGACTAAATAGCTATTGTTATACTTTATATTTAAATATAGAAAATTAATTCTTAAATGAACAATTTAATTTTGTGATCGTCCCGTTTCACTGCCGCACCCTGTGCTTAATAATATTTTTATTAATTTATTAAACTATATCAATACAATAAAAATGTGTACTGACAATAAATATTGAAGGACACTTATAACTGAAGACCGGATTTGTATGCAAATGGATATTTTTCTGAAACGTTTTTCAACCAAAATGATTGAATATCTTTAGAAATTAATACATTTGAGGTAGATGTATTAAATTTTATTTGATGGATTATTGCATATTTGGCCATAAAAAAAAATTTAAATAATTTTCCTCCCAATTAAAATATACAATAAATGATTAAATAAACTATTTTCTGATACACAATCGAAATGGTTTGGTCAAGTTTTATTATAGTTGAGTAGAACCGAATTGGGATTGAAGGTCGAGAACAGATTTTTAGTCGGGCAACTCTGCAAAAGTCCACCCGAGGAACCGGAAATGGAACACGTGCTTCAAAGGTTAGCAGTTACCGCTACCTTTTTCCCCGTTCCAAATACTAGAACTAATATATTGTTATTTAGTAACTATTTATTTTTAGTAGTGTTCATTTGTAATGTAATATGGAGCGAGGACATTTAACCTTACCGTTTAATTATAATCGGAAACCGAATTATTATGTTGCAAAAAAAAAATGTAGTAATTGTTTGTTTCTTTAGATATTTTTCTGTTCAAAACTTGTTTTTTCTTCATTATCATTTACTCTTAAGTTAGAATTTAATATGACTTAATCAGATTCCTGCTTATATTAATCTAACACATCCGAAACCCCGACTATATCCGTAATGTTCAGACATTGTTACTTATTTTATAATTTTTTCTTTTCTTTTAAGTACTTACGTTTTTTTTTTTAACATTAAACTGATACGATGTCATATATTAGATAATGTTAGGCGATATTAAGAGACTTTTTTGATATACGGTCGCCAGTTCCGTTTCGAGTACCGCAGTTACAAACCGGTGATTTATGTGATCACTAGTTTGACATATGATGCTGAAGTTTAGGTTATTAATAATGTATGCAGTGACCAACAAAAATAAACATTTATTTACATTGTTAAACCATAAAATAAATATGCAATATAAAAATAGTTATAGATCCAAATCTTCAGGTTTCATTTGTAACTCTTTTTCGCAACACTTGTAGAATACTCGTTTGTCCAAGAATATATAGACCATAGTGACGTCTTAAATGGTAACTTATAGCCTTGAAACCAGGTTCCAGTTCATAGAGGTACAGTAGTATAACATGTTCTTCTTCTATAACTCCAAATTACAGGCGAAACTCCCTTCATAGAGAGGCTCTATATCGTGACCATTTGGGCACAGTTTTCTATAAAGTATGACACCCTGATCTATATAAAAACGAACGCAACTATCCTCGGTATTAAAATCAGTAACAAGTATAGAGAAATTTGTTTTACACGAATTTAGAACTTTGTAGTGTAAACAAAGCAGGTAACGAGGTTAATTGATAGTAACAACATTATGATGTTTAAAATTAAGCATGCAAAATAATAGACATTATCGCAGAAATGACCGGTTAGTAACTTTCGAAACGGAAAAGACCCCTAGTTACTTTTAAATAATTTATTGTGAGTATTGTTATTTACAAAATAAAAAAAACATGATAGAAATAGTGTAATGAAAGTTCATGTCCTTTTTCACACTTTCTTTCTTTGTGAAGTCCTTTATCTATTAAAAAATCGCGGGCACATTTTTTATAATTAAAATTGTCATATACCTCAAACAAATTCACATTTATAAATGAGAGCTACATTTATGAAACATATCGACGTCGTTTTTTGAAAAAGACGCCATTTAGCAAACTTTAAAGGAAACGATTTTTCTCCAAATAACAATATATTTTTTTCAATTATATTCTTTATTGTATACAGTAGGAGTTTATTAAGGTGGTAAAATCAAAATTATTACAATATATTTTTAAGAATTCTAGCACTGGTTAAGGCCAGAGTGACTACTGAGAGTCGTTACTATTTGGCGCTTACGTCAACAATAGTCGATTTTTAGAACATTTCCAATTTTTTTTTTCGATACGTAATAAGCGGGAATCGATAAAGACGGTGTTTAGGTTCTATAATAAATTGAAACCTAAATTTCGAATTTTTGGTTCCTAAGCCTTCGTTTCAAAAAACGACGTCGATATGTGTGCTGAATTACTTAGGAACAGTTACGTTAAATCACTGTAATTTATTTAAAAGTAACTGGGACCGTATATAAAAAAAAAAACCATATTAAAAATGGATTTATCTAAAAATTTAACATGTAATTTTTTTTTTTTTAAATATATATATGTGTAAATTGGATCGTATCATACATCCAATTTTATTTTAAATAATTCGTATTTAATAAAATTTATAAAAATTGAGCGAAATTGTTCCCAGTGAGGTATATCTCTTAGCTATTTAAAATAAGAATTTAATTAATTATTGTTTCATCATTACCGAAGGTAGAGAAGACTTATATTGTTGCAGGAAGTGAAATAAAATTATTTGCTCTGAACTGAAAATTTCCACTTTTTTTTACGTTTTAGACATCTTGAGAAAAGTCTGTCCGTTATTCAAATTTTAATGGAATTTTCAGGAATTATGCGAATTGCTACTTAAATGGTAGCTTATCAGTTTTATCAAATTCCATGCGCAAACGTCTTTTCCTTGGCACACCTATATTTCGAAAAAGGATCGTCCAATTTGGCCCATCCAAGAAATGGTCCAGTATTTTTTTTTTTTTTTTTTTGCGAATTCTATCGACTAATTTCGCTTATGCATGCGCAAAGGTATTTTCCTTGGCTCGTCTATTTCAAAAACGGTTCCTCCCGTAGATTTCATTCTCGAACGACGAATCATTGACCTTTATATATATATATATATATATATATATATATATATATATATATATATATATATATATATATATATATATATTGAATTTGAATCTCTCGATAAACAAATTCCAACGCGTGTCCAAAACCTTATGTTGAAAAAACATTATACCCTCGAAATAAATTTGTAAAATTGCGGTCAAACAATGGCAATTTAAATATCCGTTCTTCTGGTTTGTCAAACAATTCCCAAAGAAAAAACCAATTTCCCCAACGTGTTCTCAATCTCACTAGCATCACCTTATCGGAAACTGAAAACAATCTTCTTAATAAAGGCTTAAAACACTTCATAAATTTACTTGTAAACTCAAAAATGTTTGAAAATCTTGCGGTTCATATCGAAACCGGTCTAGTAAAATATTATAAGGTGTATCTCTCTTTCCAAATTCGTATGCTCCAATGTACTGAAAACCGAACTAGAAAAAATAGACAAAGTGGCAAATAAAATATCAATCTCTAATTCTCTTCTATACCATCATGCGGATGTCTAACTAAAAATAATTTATCTTAATCCAATAATATTGGAAGATATTTGGTCAATTTCTTATAAACATTCGACAAAATTGGACAAAACCAGCTATCTCAGGTAATTAATTACCTTGAATAGGGGTTCTTGACCGATCCCTTAAAAGGTTATTGTTTAAGTAAATAAATCTTTTTGTCCTTTTGATAATAAACAATTCTTTCTGTTGTAATCAAAATATGTACGTTTCCTTTGTGTAGATTTTCTAAAGTTTCCTTTTTTTTTTTAAATTGTCTCCCGTAATTCGGCCTGGACAAAATATTTAATTTCAAGCAGAAATTTTAATTAATATTATTGTTTCTCACTTCTAGATTTTATTATATTTTTGAAGTAAAATTACATTAATAATAAGTACAATATATTTTTTTAATTTACCATAATTATTCTTATGCTTTTATTATTTTGTTTTTCTCGAATATTAGACCTTGTTATTTTTAACAAAGTTTAACAAAGACAGGAACCTCGGTATATGAGTGCCACCACAATGATTTGAAAATCTTAAAAGTTGGGAAATTTGAGATTTGAGAACCTACTTCAAACTGCCAAATTTGTAGTAAATCATTTCATTCGAAGAGTTATACAAATATATAAGCACTATCTATGAAGTAACGAAATCGGGATCTTATCGATACGATATAGTGTTTGAATAGAAAAGAAAATTATTGTTGTCAAATGTCAACATTCGCAACAGGTAAAAAGTGTTGGGAAAATGAAAATATTTAATACAGTTGGGAAATTCGGTCAAAGTTGTGAGGACATTTTATATTTTGCTATCTGTCCCTCTCCCCCCCCCCCCCCAATAAATTGTTGTACCCGCGTCCCTGAGCAAAGATAATACATAACATACATAATGCATTTATTCAATGTACTTGTTTTTATAATTTTTGTGTGAGGTTGTTACAGTAGTACAGGCACTGCTGATATTTTTAGATTTATTTATTTTAGAAATATGTACTAAAAACTAATGTTTGTATTTCATATCCACAGAACTTACCTTGTATTATTTTTAAAATCATTTTTGGTCCATCACTATAATTATCTTAGTAAAAGGATAGGTAAGGTTTCACCTGCCGAGGGCTCTAAGGGTTTATTCTTGAGAGGAAATTGTCCATATTATAGGAGCCTTACAATAGAGAACATATGGTGACCGCAGATGGCGGTTTACACAAGACATCTGTGTAGGACAAAGGGCAGTCGATATCCTCGTTCACACCTTTGCCAAGCCTAGGCAAGTCAAATACCAAGTCAAACGGCAAACATGTAAACATGTTTACAGAAGCTTAGCAAACTAATCTCTGCAAACACGCTACTGTCCCGGCTATAACAATTTTTTTCGGTCGTTAATTTTGGTTTAAATTATTTTTTCTTCCTTGTACGCAGTATAGGAAGTATTGTAATCGCGCAAATTTTCGGTTTTCAGATTTCAACGGAAATATCCATTTTGACCATTCCTGAATCCATTTTGACAAGTTTCGTCGTGACGTCTGTACGTACGTATCTCGCATAACTCAAAAACGTTAGCCGTAGAAAGTTAAAATTTTGTATTTAGGATTACTGTTTAATCTAGTTGCGAACTAGATTCCCTTTTTCGTCACTGCATGATAACCAGAAGTGGTACTTTACTTGAAGGTCATTACTGATTTTCATAAAAAAATATATTATAATATAAGGAAAAACTTCTCAAATTTAGTATTTAAGACTTATATACTAATATAAATAACTTAATAAATTTTGGTTAAAATTTGCAAACCGGAAGTGGTACTTTACTGGAAGGTCATATTAGACTTTCATCAAAAATTATATTTAAATATGATGTAAAACATCTCAAATTTGATATTATACTTTCATATCAATATAAGCAATATAATAAATTTTGGTTGAAATTAAAGAGCCGAAAGGGGTACTTTACTTGAAGTTCATAATAAACTTACATGAAAAATTATATTAAAATTAAATACAGAGATCATATGGTTCGGTGATAAAGGTTATAAACGATTGATCAAACAATTTTATTTCTTGTTTTAAGTGTTAAAATTGAGTATAAAATACTTGTTTTCCTCCCCATTTGTGAGCTGAACAATTCTACACCAGAAAAATAACATAAGTTAAGCGGGTTCTTCCGCTTATAATGTCCGTCGATTTCAAATGTTTTGTCTCTTGACATAGAAAACGACATATAATAACGGAATAAGACCTTCATAAACAAGAGCTTATGTGTGTATGTGTCAATAGATGGACGTCGCGACACCGAGTGTCGTTTTTGAGATACTCCTATTTTCGGAAACTAGTAACCAATTCAGGGTTAATTTTTGAACTACCGATTTATAGTTTAATAGGCGTACATGGAAGTCATGGGGTGTCCACATCAGATATTTATTTTATAAAGAAACATTTTGGTAATACTCCAGAATCCTGACCCCAGAATGGCGGGTGGGAAAATGTTTTTGGCACAGTCTGTACTTCCGATCCCGAAGGTTTCCGAAGGCATTCGGGTTTAGGTTAGTCTTATCTACCTTCCGTATTCATGGAGTGGAACGATTGACTGTACTCTTTTTAGGGCGATTTAAAAATATAAAATAAAAACATATAAATATATAAATTTATATAAACACACCAATATGTGGACGCAACACTAGCGCTGATGTGGCGCTTCCCGCAAGCATCGGATCGGATTCGAATACAGACGAGCCAAACCAAACTATCCCCTTCACAAATTAGATATGGCAAAGGTGTGAACTTACTTTTAGATTCTGCTTTGCAGCCAAAGTTTCAGTTTTGAAAAATATTTTTCTTTTTAATGCAGAGAAAGCCGGGATGGATAAAGTGTTGTAATGTGGTTAATTACATTAATAATGTTTAATAAGTTTAAATTGGCAACACTGCCTACTGTAACCTTCCAGTTATCTGTGATTACGGTTTGTTTATTTGGTTGTTGAACAGGTTAATAAAATATTCTTCAGGCAACTATTATTTGTGTTATTAAACATAATTTTAACAGAAAGCACTGGTCAACATTTTTTATTTCAACATCAACTAAAGGATTTCTATAGTTTTAAGATGTAATAAATTTGAAAGTTAGGGATTAATAAATTATTTTCCACTTCTATAAATTTGTTTTCATTGAAAACTATTTTCGAATGTTATACATTTATCTTCAGTTCTAAAAACACACACAAATTCAAAAATAAACAGTTCAAAATACAGTTTGGTATTATTATGCATATTAAATTAAATTGTAATATAATTTATATTAACATTCGAAACTAGTTTTCAATAAAAACTAAATTATAGAAGTGGCAAATAATTTATCAATCCTTAATTATATTGATCCTTCTATACCATCATGCGGATCTCAACTGAATTTGAAAGTTGGTTGCGACCTTAAATAAAAATGATTAGAAATAAATTATTGAATTCAGAAATTATTCTGTAAACAATTGGTAAAACGTAAAGTGTTCTCTCCCTGTCTCTTTTTGTTTTAGTTTAATTTTCTTTAAGTATTTTATATTTTTTAGAACCTTACACAACGCGGAAATGAGGAGCATTCGCCCTGTTAATGAAATTAATGTAATAACATAAAGACTGTTGAAACGGGCAAAGTGGTTGAACGTAATAATAAACCAATCACAGAATTGGACGGGTAAAGGTCAGGTGGAGAAGAAGGAAGAATTGTAGTAAGAGTGACCTCGCGAATTTGTGTTTAGAAGTGGTTAAGTGGGCGGAGGTATGTAGGCAGCGTAGTGTAGCGTTGGTGTTAGCGCTGTCGAAACTTCGGTTCGCTGAGCCTTTAATTATTATTTCGATAATTATAACGTTTTAAAAAAGTCAATCTGTCATTGTAATCGTCGTCCCCCCTTTATCTAAAGCTTCATTTACACAGTAAAAGTTTCCTGTCGTGGTAGTACTGTCCTGACAGTGAGGTAATGTCCTCCACATGCTGACAGTAATCCTTGCGACGGTTGGAAAAATGGCGGATTTATAATAGTTAATTGTATACTATCGTTTTATATGCCAAGATAAAAACTAAATTGTATAACCTTAAATAACGAAAAAAATTTTGGATTCAATTAATTTCAAATTAAAAAATAATCGGAACATATCGTACTATTATATAAAAGGAACTGCCCGTTTTTCGTTTGTGACCGCTAACCGCAAAAACAACTGAACCAATATTTACCAAATTTTAACTACACCATCTTCATGGTCTCCATAAGGTTTAACAATAATAAAATCTACAGATTATTTATTAAAATGTTATTAAAAAATTGGTTAATAAATTGCTAAGAGAAAAAGTTGAATAAAACAGTTATTACAATTTATGTGATCCAAAACAAACATACTAATATATGTATGTAAATATCTAATTTTAACTAAATACAATAATTGATATCAAACTTTCAATTGTGTTCATTTCGACGTCGTTTTTTGAAAAAGGCGTAAGCGCCATTTGACAAACTTTACAGGAAACACATGAAACGGTTTCCTCCAATAATAAAAATTGTTTTTTAAAATTGTATTCTATATTGTATAGAGTAGGAGTTTATTGAGATGGCAATATATTTATTTACCAATTTATAATATATTTAAGGCTTCTAGCACTGGTCACTCACCAAGAGTGACGTCTGAGAGTCGTCAGTATTTGGTGCTTACGTCATCAATAGTCGATTTTTAGGTCATTCCCAATTTTTTTTCTACACATCGTGAGCGAGAATCGGTAGAGGTGGTGTTAACGTCCCATAATCAATTGAAAAGTAAATTTCGAATTTTTGCGCTTAAGCCTTTTTCAAAAAACTACGTAGATTTATACTCAAATCTAGCAATATCGAAGCATTGCCGGGCCAACTAATTGATAGGTAGATAAGGTGCGGCAGTACCCTGTCAAGGCGTATTGATATGGCAGTTAACGCCGCGACAGGTACTGTCAAGCATGATAGTGCGACAGTACTGCCAAGACCGTAAATGCGGCCATGAAGACAACTATCCTAATCTTAATCTCAATTTTCTGACATTAATCTTCGCGAACTTATATAATTCCTAAAAATCTTCAGGTTCGCTATGCTTTTTTTTTATTATTATCAATTTAATTCCGTCTCTATGCTAATCTGAATGCCATCGGAAGATGGTCGGACCAACTCCCCCACCGTACTCTCACTCTTGATTCGAATTCATAGCATGAAGGAGGGGAGGATGAAAACAAACAATCTTTGACGATATGAATATAACAATACATATCGATAGTATTGGATCGATATTTCGATGCACATCGATACTTGACCCCCTGGACGGCGGCGGAGGAAGGAACGGACGCGAGCGGACTCCACGAGGAGAGCTAGGGAGGTCGACGCCCCCGCATATGTCACCTCACCGACCGTTAGCTCTTCTTCTTCACCATTGTCCTTCATCCTTGATCCCTTCTTTATTTTAATAGTAAGTGTCCTCTGGTCTGGGTGGTCGGGTGTCCTGTGTTCTGGGTCCTCTCGATGAATCGAAGTGTAATCACGAATCAACTTCAGTTTTGTTCATTTCCTTCTCATACGTCTAAAGTGCACGAGTTCATAATACCAATAGCCTCAGCTTTATATTTAAACATTTAGACGGATTTGTGCTAAAATTGACTGTTTGATATAACTTCAATTTCTAAATACGATTTAGTTTCGATAATTTTGGTAGATGAATGTGTGGAGTTTTTTTTACTGAAAAAAAAAAAAAAAAACAAATAAAACAGTTCGTTTATGCGGTTACGTAATAAAAGGTTATTTTGACATAATAAAAATACAAAATATTTACAGCAAATTGGCGGTGTTTTATTTTGTCTCTCTACCTAGCTAAACTTTCATTTTATTACTTCATGATATTCGTCTGGAGCATTAGAGTAAAAGGCTTAGAAAGTGTCTTGAGGAAGTGCATTCCATGGGGATGTTTTGAAAGTCCGAATATTAGCAATAATTCTTTACGTCAGAGGAAAACTATCATAAAACTTACAGCAAAAAGTAGTTTCTTATCGCACTTTATTACTTGTTATTATTTATATAGTGTATTACTTCTTTAATGGTCAATCTTTATATTTGAAGTGTTTATATTTTACTGCCTTTTTATGATACTTATATTCGGAAAATATGGCCTGAATATTACATAATACTACGACAGTTTACTGTTGACTTACAGATGTGTTTTTCTATTTCGCCGCTTGATGGCGCTGCTGTCGAACATTGCTTTTGAATGTGCCGCGAACGTTGAAAGTTTTTATGGATCAACTAAAAAATATTTTAAGTAATCCTATTTTGTTTTTTTGTATTTTTCTTGTTTATTGATTAATAATACTGTTAATCTATAAATTTCCAAGTGATATTACTATCATTTTTGGGAAGCTTAATTATATAAAGAAGTTAAATAGATATAATTGCACAAATACAACGGTTTGCCTTTATAATAAATATCATTTAAATTGCTTTTGTTTATCTAATTAAAATACAAACAACTATAATAGTGCTAATTAAATCATAACGATATGCTCGTAGATAAAGTTTAGTGTTTATTTAATGACGAATTTGTACTTTTAATTGTAATATCGCATGTTTGTAAAAGTTTTTAAACCATATTCATTTTTCACTAAAGTACTAACATAATGTTTTTTTTCAAAATTTATTTATTTTTAAGTAGGGGGGAGATTTAGTGCGTTTTAATGTAAATATTAATAAACTAGGAGAGAACTATATAAACCGGTCTAAACTCATTAGAGGAGGGAGAAGCGTGCCATTTAAAACAAGTATTAATATCCTAAAACTTTGTTTATTAGCTTCAAATATTTTTGATTTTTAAAATAAAATAAATTTGTTTTTAATTTTATATACTATGTTATAATATGTTTTGAAAAGATATATAATTAGTAATTGAAACAAATACTTTATTCTATAGAGAAGATAGGTAATTGATCGTATTGAAGTATTAACCAAATTCGCATGCACTAATAAATACTAGAAAAGATTAAACTATTCTAAAGCAGGAAAATAAAGAGAAAGTGATAAACTGAATTTTAAATACACCACTTTATAGAAAATTTTAATATAAAAGCCATCTTATGAAGAAGCTATATTTTCTCGTTTTTGAAACAAAGTAAGTGAATTGTTTTTTATGTTCTAGGAACAAATGGTAGCCTATTTTTTTTGTAATAAAAAATGTGGATATGTTGTTTTCTTATCATAACTTTCAATCAAAATAAAGACTGCTATTAATTTCAATGAAAGAAGATAAGGAAAAGTGTATCAAATTTTAAATTTAAACTTTATTCTTTATTTGTCTTGTTTCCATTTAAAACATTTCTAATACTAAAATTATATATATCATTCAAGTATATATATCATTTACCAGCCCTAATCAACCTTCTTAGCATCAGCTTTGTATTCTATATATTAATCAAAATAGACATTATAAGTTTATCGAACTATTAGCATTTTTCCCAACAAATACTTATTGTTATAATATTGCTACGTTTCAGGCATTAACTTAAATATTAAACTTTGTTTTTAATAAAATTGACTTGAATTAAATTATTAACATGAACTACAAAATATAAAAGCAATTAAGTTTCAAAGACAATGTTTTAAGATTTTACAATTGTTAGTATTAGAAATGTTACTAGAGAGAAAAATGCTTTATGTCTTAGCTATGCTGCCCAAATACCTTAGGTAGAAATACATACACAAGCATACACATCAATCTATTATAGACAAAATATATACACATTTTTTTTCCTTTTTAATTAACTAAGTAAAAATATACTGAACAATAATACAATTTTATTATTATCATCAAATTATATTACCTTATCTATTTTTTTAAACAACTGAAAATAAAGAAATTTTATTTAAAATGTTGACAGCATAACCTGCAATGTCTAATTGGATTAATAACTTAAACAATTTGATAAATCCCTAAATTGCCTTAATGGAGTTGAAAATTAATATCAGCTTTGTATTTTTAAGAAAATGGTACTTGCAATTCAAATAGCTGATATTCACGAAATATATTTAGTATTGTTTAAAACTGTATATTTTTCCTGATGAAAGAAGTTGTGAATAAAAGTATTATTGCATTGTTATTAGGAGGCTGAAGGAAGAGGTGGGTTCGCTGAGGCGAATAGTGGGGACAGCTTGTGTCGGAAAGACCTGTTTCCTGTGTCGTCGAGATTTGGGAAGGATCATCAACAGAGGGGCTTGCTGCCCTTCCTGTAGGCAGAGGGTCTGCAAGTCCTGCAGGCAATACGGAGGATCGCCCACCGAGTGGTTATGCAACCTCTGCTATCGCCAAATGTAACTAGAACATGATATATTTATATTTTTCAATGTTACAGATATCATTCACTTCTAAATAACAAATTTGTATTTATCTGTAATTTTATTGCTCAGAGGCTTTTGTGCGTATGTGTAAAAACTAATATTTATTTAAATATATTTACTTTTTAACACAAACAAAAAAAAAATCAAAAATAGAGATAAATATTTTAATATATTTAAGGCAGAAGTTTGTCGGGGGGTGCGGTCAAAGATTAAAACATTAATAAGTAACACTTATTTATTTTGTGCCAACATTTCGGCCTAAGTTTTAGGCCATCAGGGCAGAGAGGCATGCAGTCGAGCGCCAACTGAATTGTAATAATATCCCTAAAACTTAGGCCGAAACGTTGGTACAAAATAAATAAGTCTTACTTATTAATGTGTTAATCTTTGACCGCACCCCCCAACAAACTTCTACCTTAAGTATATCTATGGTCGACCAAACTCACTCCAATATTTTTATTATAAGTTGATAGATCAGACAAAATCATATATATCTACATATTTTTAAAATTATTATAGAATTGAGATTTGACAACCATAAATTTGACTTTAAACTTCAAATTTATTGATCTGTAATTAGTACTATTCAACTTGGGATAAAAAAAATTCTATAGTTCATTTTTTTTAGCATTGCAGCTTAAAGTTTTCATACCATAGTTCATATTTGTTTTGGTATAGAATAATACGTTGAATGGTTTAACCAGAATATTTATTTAAGAGCTTGCGTTGCACACGCATATTTTATTTTTAAAAAAACATGTAACCTTGTCCACATATGTTCATTACAAAATAAAAATAATAGCTATAACCTAATTGATAACAATCTCTCAACAATATTAATGGAACAAATTCATTGAAAACTTGTACATTGGGTTGAAAAAGACATTCCAAATGAAATGAAATTTTTCACAAAGAATTAGAATTACATTAAGAATACTGGTAATACTAAGAATTTTAAACTGTTTTCTTAGAAATTTGGAGACATAGAGTATTCCACAAACACCAGCCATTTATTTCATATAATTTATGAACTTGTATTTGATCAGGCATATTATGGAATTCATTGAAACAGCCTATTTAAAACAAAAACAATTTTAGCTTTGATAAATATGATTTATGTTTATTTCGTTTTAAAATAAATTTAAAAAAATCATTACAAAAGCAATACATTTCATATTTTATGTTCTTATGAAATGCCTTTTTGAAGTATTTCTTGAGATAAAAGCCTGACAGGAGGTTGCATTCTAAAATCTGTACCCCGCATGTGCCCGACATTTTGATGATAGTCAAAACTCGTGTTGGAACAGATCCAATTGTACCTTATGTGAAAGCTGACTTTAAGCTAATAGTGAAAATATCTCAAATCGATTGAAAAATTTTTAAAATTATTTTAAGCAGATACTAGAATGATTTCCTTATGAAAGAAAATAGTACTATAATGGGGTTTGATTTCAAATTATTAACACTTGCTCATGGCTATCAAGTAATAGAAATATTTTAATATTGGAGTACGTTTGGTTGATCGTAGATATAAATTAAGGAAGAAGTTGGTCGAGGGGTGCGATTTATACTTAGACTTAAAATAAAATAAAATAAATAAGTCTTACTTATTAGTGTCTTTGTCTTTGACCGCACCCCCCCGACCAACTTCTTTCTTAATTGAAATATTATAATGATAAAAAAAAATAAGTGACCATGAATAAAACAAAATTAAATACATTTTTCTTCATTTAAAAGTTTTCATGATTTATGCTACCAATAGATACTTGCTGTATAAATTATATATTTCTTATTAGCTTTATTCGATTGTAATGTTATAAGTGGAGTCATCATTTCAATTAAACATAATGTTGCTAGCAATTAATATCATACTAAAAATCGATAAAACATTGTTTGAGTATACTTAATGAAACTTAATAACAGCAATAATACATAGCTCTCCTATTATAATATTATAATATAATTAGTTATTCAAATGTTTTGATTATTTTAAAATTTTATTGTAAAAAGTCATATTTAAAAACTGTACTCTTTAGTTTGGCTCTTATGTCCATAAAGAGGCTTTTGTTATTAATGGATTGCTTTTATTATTATTTGTTATTATATTATAGCTTTTATTTTCTGTGAAATAAGAATTTATTTGAAAATCGAAAGACTATCACTAATAAATTTTCTGTGTTATAGGGAACTGAAGGCGGTGACGGGAGAATGGATGAATGAAATAATTGAAGCGAACAAAATAAAAGATAGCATTACCTCTGCAGAAACATTGAAAAGAACCATTCAGAGATCATGGACATTTTCTGGTATATATAAAATAAAAACTTATATTTTAATGTTTGTTACCTGTGTGCTGATGGTTTAATTGATTTTTGAAATGACTAATTTTCAGTGATGCATTATAAATAAATAATACTGGCAACTTATTGCCATAGAGGACAATACAATTTTTTAAAATTTGTAACACTGGTAAATGAAACACAAAGTGGGGTCCCATTTTACCACCTCTCCCCTCTATAATTTAATTTATAAAAAATAACAATAATAAACCAAATAAATATTTAAAGAAAATAAATGTTTAATTTATTATTTACATAAAAAGCACGAAAGTTTACGATGTCTTATAATATCTGTTCAAAAGTATCATTGCATGCCCTTCACTACAGGCACATTGTTTAGGAATCAATCCTTAATCTTGAAGGAAGCTAACTGGCATTTCTTGGTCTGGCACGATACGGAAAATCTTTTTTTAAATTATATATTTAAAACACATGGTTTAATAGATAAATTTAAATTATAACACAATTTTATCCAGCAAGCAGAATAAGCTAACTATACAAATTTGATTTTATTAACATATTTAAAAATTAAGCAAATGAATTTAATAAATACCAATTTAATAACTTTTTTTTTTGGTGGGGTGTATAACAAACAATTATTATAAAATACAACGGTGTTTGGCTTCTGGAAGATGCCCTGTCAATATTAGTTTTTCATTTTCTTTTAATAAATGAGTTTTTTCCACATCAGGATTTCCCAAAACTGTAATACTTCCTTGGCATATTATATATGTTGCATATCATCACTGCTGAAGCAGCTTTCCTCTTAAATGTTTCTTTTTAAATTGAAAAAAAAAAATATAATTTTTATTTTTATTACTTCGCTTCGTGCAAAATACCATTAAACTAGCAAATCAGGAAATTTCAGTTGGAAATTTTGAATAAAGTTGTATTCTTTTCTCAATTTCGTACAAATTGGGATACTCTTTGATTTTACAGTGATAATATATTGTTTGTTACACATTGCTCTAGCCTTCATGGTCAGGCTGAAACATCAGCTTCAAATATTAAAAAAAATGAATGCTTTGTTCTTAGTCACATTCAAATATGTTGTTTATTCCACCTATCCCTGTCATTTCTGGTCTCTCATGAACATTAATTACAAACTTACTTCAACTGTAAGGTGATAACTTGAACAGATGCCACATTAACTAGCCCTGAAAATCCCCAAAATAATCCAGGTGGACCGCAGAATTAAAACACAATTAATCAAATTTTCTGTTTTGTTTTTTTCAATAAAATTTTACAAATTATAAATAACTAATATTAAAATTTCCAAGTTTTATCATTATCAAAGTACCAGTGAATGAATGAATGAAAAATAATTTTTATTCTGGAACAATTACAGACTTAATTGCATAAAATATGTGTGCATTCATCTAGCTATATTCCAAAATTTATGTTGTCGTTTATTTATAAATTATAAAAAATTGTTACAAGCAATAGGTTCACTTAAACATAAATATTTTATATATATATATATATATATATATATATATATATATATATATATATATATATATATATATATATATACACACAATATATTTAATACTTTTTATTGACCTTGAAAACACCTGTCCTATAAATTGAACTGTGGTAAGAAACAACATTTATACAGTAATGATGTTTTTGCTGTTGAAAAAACCAAGATTTTAAAAATAAACACTTATTATTAAATATATTGGCAAAAAATTAACAATAAATTTTCATGTCAAATATTAATATTTTAGCAATTGTTAAAATTTTATTTATAACATTTTTTTTCTTATGAAAATCAGAAAAATATTTTGTGCATAATATTATATTACATTTCAAATAGGTTTTTTAAGCATAATCGCTCGCTAGAGTACCTAGGGTTTTATTGAATATATGTATATACTTCAAATCAAATCTTCAAACAATTCAAACAATACTGAATGGTTCAAATTAGATAGGTTCAGGTCAGCGAGAGTCTATTGGACTTGTCTATTATAATTTTTACGTTTTCTGCTGTATAAATCAAACTTGAAACAATATCTGCTTGGTCCACATAAAACCCAAAATGTATACCCAAATCTTATTGGTTTGTCTCTAATAAATTGTTTCAAGGGATTTTTCGCTAAATATTTAATTATCATTTCATCAACCGACAATTTATCCTCAAAATATCTAAATTGGGTGAAAGTCCCAAAGTCCCATATGCTATTTCTATAAGCGGTCAAACTTTGAAGCCTTTAAAAAAATTCAAAATGCTAATAACTTTAAACAAAATTAAACTATCCACAAGACCAACTAATCTGTCTAATAGTTACAAAAACGTTTGTCGGGATTTATATTTAGTAAATAATCTATCGATATTTACCAAATACCCTTGTCTCCTATGTTCAGAATTATAAAATCGTAACACATTAACATAATTGGACGTGTGTAAAAACTGGTTGCCGTAATAAAATACCAACTCTATCGAATTGGTACAATTTCTACAAAAAAAAAAAAAAATGTTTTGTGCTTTGTACCCAAAGTAGTAAGGAAGTTTCATCTTTAATAATGCTTCTATTTCAAAGATTTTTTTTTTTGTATTGTGGAGAACTAATTTATTTTTAAAATTATCATATATTAAATATCATACATAATTGTACATAAATATATACTTTTCAATTTATGTGTAAATAAAATATTGTTTTAATCAATACTTTTTTCCTACTTTTCTCTGGGATTTACTATTCATACGGATAAAAAGCTTTAAGGAGAAGACTTCAGGCAAGTTTCATTAAAATCAATTTTGTCGTTCTGGCGTTACCGTCTACAAGAAAAACAGGTTTTTCAGCTATTGCGCACAGGAAAAAAAAAGAAAGGAACATTTTTTTCAAGTATTAATCAATGCACAGACAGGCAGAAAGACTCTAAGATTTATCTGCCTTAACGACATATGTGGAAAAAAAAATTCGTGCACATCTACATATATCCAATGATATATCTATTTTGTTCCTCTAATGTATACAGGTAGAGTAATCGATACAATATAAAAACTGCTTTCCTATTAATATATAGATTTTATTACAGTTATTTTATTAATTATTTTTATTTTTCCAGATACGTCACCTTCGCCATGGTCTTATTTAAGAGGATCTCCTGAAATGAGGGCGTATAGCAGCCTGCCAAGAGATTCAGATTCACTTCCTGCATTTGTTCCAAGAAAAACTCCTCCACCTTCGCTCCAGCCTTCTCCAGAGACTGACAAGAAACTGACCTCTCCTCAAGCAGTTTTCAGAAAGGTTCACCTGAGGATTGATTCCAGAAATCTTCCTCCTGGTTAGTTATTCAACCAACTTTCTAAATTAAAATTCTAAAAATAGTTCAATATAATAGTATTAAGGAGCAATAGTTTACTTATACGTAAATTGTAATTTTGCTAGCCCACGGTTGATAGGACATCAGGAAACAGAATATAGTTATTGTAACCAACTATATGTGTTTATGTTCCAAAAGAATGTACTATGTATCAGAATAATTTTATTACATAGTTATAGTAATATCAGTCACAACGGGTTCCAATTGGCTTGGTGGTTTACAAAATAACTAATAACGACAAACTGAGTGTCCTGCCGCCTTGAGTTCCTTGAAGACCGGGAATCCTGCTTGAATTTTTTGCATCAGGAAAAAATTGGGAAATATGCTTGAAAAACAGCCAGTCATCAGGAATTCTTAGTTTTTATTCTAATAATTCAATTTTTCCCTTAGCACTAAGCCACAAGTATTTAAAATATTGAGAAGAAGGTTGATGTACAGATGTAAAGAAGGTTGTTGCTTTTACCATCTCTAATTTCAAGGAAGCTAGGAAATCAGTTGACATCCGCATGATGGTATAGAAGGATCAATCTAATTAGGAATTGATAAATTATTTGCCACTTCTATAAATTTGTTTTATTGAAAACTAGTTTCGAATGTTTACATTCATCTTCTGAAGATGAATGTATAATATTCAAAACTAGTTTTCAATTAAACAAATTTATATAAGTTGCAAATAATTTTTCAATCCCTAAATATAGGCAAGAAATTTGGTTTTGGGCTCTTCAACAATTTTTGTGATCTATATCTTTGCTAAATTCTGTATTTTCAGTATTACACTTGATATCGTTACACTAAAAATACAACAATCCTAAAGGAGGTTGTCGGTTTTCGTCATAATATCCAGTGTCCCTTTTAGCTCAATTATAAATGAGTCGTTATGACCGATATATTATTACAAGCGGCTTCGCTATATCCAGTTAAAATTTCCTATAATAGGTATACCAAGTTTAAGGGATCTAACTATTTAGTCACTATAGCCGATTCGTTGCTATATCCAATGTCGTTACAGGTGGCATCCAGTGTAATAACAAAATCTTTCCTCTTTTAATCTTTATCCTTGTCTATGATAACTTGGTCATCTACAAAAGATAAGAAATAAAGTGGTATATTTTCTTTCAAACTTATCGATGCAGCCTTATATTTCTTTCTTTAATCTTTCAAATACCTACACAATAAAATAGATGTAGTCTTGTTTAGGTGTAGCCTTGCCGTTGAAGCAAATTGACTGTACAAAACTGATTAGGTTAACATTCATTATTCTCATTTTGGGGGATAGAAAAAAAATAAATTTAAATGTATATCTTCATTTATTAGATTATTTAGTTTCTTAGGATGTTAATAAACTTAAAAATACAGGCTATTACTGCCTGTGGTGGCAATGTATTTAATTATATTTGTGCAGCTATTGTTTGCTAGAATCTGTTTCTCTTATTTTTTACTGAAAAAAAGTGGAATAAATAAACATTATGTTTTGTATTTTTTTCCATTAATTAAAATCCCATTAAAGTTCTATCCTATACTTGAAGTTCTGTTAATGCCTTGAATTTAAATAAATTTTCTTTTATCGACTAGAAAAAAATTATTTGCTTTTATTGTTATTAATAAAAAAAGATATAAAATAATATTGTTTGGATATAATTAGAAGATTCCAAAAACAAACCTCCCTTCCTCTTGGGGGTATCCGTGCTCACAAAACCCCTTTGCAGTCCCTCCTAACCAAGGGAATATCGAATCGCCCAGGGCCCCTTAATGTTTAGGTATGCTACTGGTTGATATTATTCATATACATGAAGGTCCAAATAGATATATTGAGGTAACTTTGTGTACCGATGAACCCTAATATATTGAACTTCTATTTATCTAAAATCTCTATGCATTGAATATTTTTGAGAAATTATTTATTTTTATTAGAAAATGTTTATCAAATAAAAATTTACATTAAAAAGTAATAAAATATACTTTGCCTAAAAATTATAATTTCTTTTATGTGGCTGCATATTACTGTATACACGTTATCAGTACCTTTTTACTGTATACACGTTATCAGTACATATTACCGTATACACGTTATCAGTACATATTACCGTATACACGTTATCAGTACATATTACCGTATACACGTTATCAGTACATATTACCGTATACACGTTATCAGCACATATTACTGTATACACGTTATCAGTACATATTACTGTATACACGTTATCAGTACATATTACTGTATACATGTTATCAGTACATATTACTGTATACACGTTATCAGTTTACTGTATACACGTTATCAGTACATATTACTGTATACACGTTATCAGTTTACTGTATACACGTTATCAGTTACTGTATACACGTTATCAGTTTTATTAAATAATAACAAATATAGTATATAAACTATCTATAATTGATCACATAGATAATATTTTATTTATTAACCCTTAAAACACTTCTACCTCCATAAAAATGTAATCATAATTGTTTTTAGTACGTATTACATAGATAAATACATTTAAATAAAATTACTTAAAATTGCATGTCGATAATGAAAAATTTGGATTATTCTTTTTGTCAAAATTTCGATATATTATTTTGTTTTCAAGGGAATAAATATTCTTGATCTGAAGCTAAAAGATATTTTTATATTATTATTAAGAGATATTTTTGTATTATGGACATAAATAATATCTTATACTTAAAGATAAATTATTTTATTTTTATTTTATTATAACATTACTTAATAATTTTTATGCAACATTTTATTTATATATTTTTTCTTTTTTTTCCCCATTGAAGAAATAATGATGCCAATTTTAAAGTTTCAATAAAATAAGAAAAGGAAATAAAATAATTACATTAGAGAATTATGAACAATAAAGCAATATTAATAATTAAAAACAATTTAAATATTTTTGTATTTGTGCACAATATATTACAATATGACAAACCAGTAAGAGGTGTTAATTAGCTTCACTAAAAATATAAATAAATACAAAAATCAATGTAAAAAATATGCTAAACTAAAAAAAAAAAATGATTAATCTAATTATATTATGAGGGGGTCAAATTATTTTTTTAGTCCAATTTTTAATTTATCGAAAATAGTATTTTTTTATTTTTTAAATAATTTATTTTCCTGATTATTTTAATTTAATTGATTACTGTCAGTCATAATAGTTTTTGTATCATTATTCTTGTTGTTAAAAAACGTAGGGATAAATTATTCAATTTAATTAATTACGGTATAAAATAATCAAGAAATTTTATTTTAGTTATTTTATTTTAGAGTCATTGTTTGAATAAAAATTTATTCATTGATGAATACTTTTTAATTTGTAATTCTGCCTATTATTTTTCAAAATATATATTATTAGTTTTCTATTTGATTAACATTAGCATATTAATTAATAAATCTTTGTTTATTGCTAAATGATGATACGAGAATTTTTCAAGATGTTGGTAGTTTTATTGCCTTTAGATGATGTTTAAATATTTAATTTAACAATAAGTACATCATTTAATAAAAATTAAAAATACACAAGGTTTTATTTTATTAATTTATTATTTGATAGTATAAAATGAACAAAATAAAATCGTAAATATCCCTCATGAACTTAATTTATCACAGGGCAAAATAACAAAGAAATTAAAACAGTCATTTTAAAATTTACAACAATTTTTAAATGTTGATAGTTTTTTTTATATTTTTATAATACAATTGTAAGGATGTATTCATTAATGAATAATTTTTAATTCGTTATTTTTTTATTCTTTCAAAATATTTATTGTTCTTTATCTATAGAAAGAATGTTAACATAACAAAATATTATTAACTAATAATATTTATTTATTGATAAATGGTTATTTGAGAATTTCCAATTGTGATGTTGATAGTTATAATACTTTTTTGACACAGTTGTTAACAATATTTTTTAGCAGATGGGCATAATATGAACAAAAATGTATTCATAATGAATAATTTTTAATTTGTTTTTATATTTTTTCTTTGTGTAAAATATTTATTATTCGTCACATGTATGATTAATAAGATTTTTATTAACATATTTTTAAGATTAATATTAACATATTAATTAACAATTTATTATTTTTTCTTAATGATTATTAAACATTTTTTTTTGGGATGTTGGTTTAGTTATTTTTAAAATATTTAATATAAATCCTAAGTACAGTATTTAATTAAAAATAGGAAATATAGTGTGTTTTATTTTATGAATTTATTATTTGATAATATCAAATAAACCTTACCTGTATATGTTATTTTCAAAATAAAGAATAAAATTAGCCTGTCTAGTTTTTAGAAAATTTTTAAAAGGGTCGATGATAAGCCAAAATATAGCTACAGAAACAATATAAATAATGATTTGTGAAGACTTAAATTAATAGTTCGTAGGTTTAATAATAATAATTTTTTGGCAGAGTCTAATACAAGCGATTATAAAATAAATAATTTTCCAAGAAATATAATTGTTTATATTTAATGTATCTATAGAGGTAGGATGGTAAGTAATTGAATGCACCTCATGCAAGGTTTATCATGGCTGGCTAGTTTCAGCCTAGATTCTCTTTTCCACTCTTAATGACCATCCCATTAACATAGTCAATTAGTATTCTAATTTCTTTATTAGTTTAACAAATCTTGATTATTGTCATTAGGATGTTTTGTTTTAATAATTGTTTTATTTATTTTTTTCAGGCGTGACACCGCCCCGGAGCAGACGAAAGTTAGAAAAGAGCGACCATGAGGAAGTGCCAGAGCTGCTGAAGATGAAGCAGTTGACCCCGGACTCGGACGACTACAAGTTGGTCTTCTTGAGCAGCTCCGACGAATCGTCCCGGGAGGAGCTGCACTCTGACGAGGACTCCTCGACCTGCTCTCTCCGCCACGGCCTCTTAGACTGGGACTACTTCGAGTGCTGGTCACCAGGCAGCGGGCCCGTCGCGCAGGACCCCGCTCACGACAGTCTGCGCCCTCGCCCCGCCCGCTGCGCTTCGTGTCCGCCTCACTCCTTCGTCCCCGTCCCCGTTCCGGTGCCCGTACCCGTTTTCGTGCCCGTCCCTATAGCCGTCCGTCATGGAGCAATGAGTCTCCCCGAGGCGGAGCTTCTCCCCCTAGGCGAGGTACTCTCTCACAAAGCCGTTTCACCAGTGTTAGTGCGTTCTAGTGACGAGGAACAAAGTGTAGTGCTTAAAGTGTACAAGACTCTAGATACTACGGATTGCCCGCCGTCTTCGGTCCCCGAGGAGATCCTACGCCTCACGGAAGAACGGCTGAAAGACTTCACAGAGATCGGTGACGACGATTCGAGATCGTCGGTGTCCTCGGATGACGAAGACGCCCCCTCGACCCGGGTCTACCGCCTCAACGAGGATGACAGCAGTGATGGAGAGTCCTCGGAGGAGCTCGGACTGGCCACTACGTCCACGCGCTCTCTCTCATCCTCCTCCGATTCTTCAGGCGAAGAAGACGGCACCTTCAACAGGATACTCGTGATTCAAGGCTCCGACTCGGGAAAATCGAGTCCTACAGCTGAACAGAATGAATCTCGGGATATCGAATCTCCGCCGCCGAACAGGGACCTTAAAGGTAAGACTGATAATATACACATTTCTGAAGACGACGATGACTCGCCCACGGAATCGGACCGCAATATTGTCCTGTCAGTCGAGAATGAAAACAAATCGGAAAACAGTGAAGATAAAACAGAGTTGTCGAGAGATAACAGTCAAGTGACGAGTCGCAAATCCCCCGTCCCCGAGCCCTTATCAGAAGCACCTGTTGATAAGATTGTCGCACCAGTCGTAGAAAATCACAAGTGTGAAGCAATTGATAGTATTATAACTTTTTCACATGAAGAAGTTTTACAGATTTTATCCGAATTCATTGAGGCCGAGCGGAAGTTGAACTCGATCATGGAAGTGGAAAATCGACCGGAAGTTTTACAGTTGAAGATCGTTGAGAATACGGGATACGAAGTGCGAGTTGAAGAAGATTCTTCTAAAACGAAAGTGGAAGAGACTAGAAGTAATACATCAGATGAGTTTTCCGGGACAGAGAGCATGGAAATGTCGGTGGATGCGGTCGACTGCCGAAGAACGGAAGGGGGTCAAGAGGAGGCGCCTGCCGGAACAGTCGAAGCTGAGAAGCCGCGTGAGACGGGCAAATACACCAGCCTCGTCATGATCACCTCCGAGCCCGAACAGGAATCTGTTCCGGCCGGAACCGGGCCGATTTGTCTCGAGGAGGGCCTCGCTGACGACGACTCATGGGTGGAGGACCTTGACAGGGAAGACATGCCGACCACCACCGACTCTTCAGAGGACGATGCTTTACCAGACAGGGAAGAAGAGTTGAGGGGCTACCACAGGAGTGCTATAGATTTCACCTTGCACACAATTGCGGAAGAGAGTTGCGAAGATTCGGAAATTGAAGTGGAAAAAAATCATCCTACCGAATTGGAAAAGTATTTTTTTTATGGTTTAGGAGAATGTCCTTCGAATGCAGAAGAAAGAGAACTAGACACCATGTCCGAGACCAGTTCGATATATAGTGAAGGTGTAGAATCGAATGGAGAAGCAGAAAATCCTAATTCGAATCAAGATCCTGCGGAGCTTGCCTCTTCTCGTCTGGAGAAATATTTTTTGAGTGGTTTTATGGGTTTCAACAGAAGAGATTCCGACGGAAGTGTAGGTAGTGATAGTGAAGGACGACCTAGCCCGGAGCAGCGGAGGAAGCGCCTGGTCAGAGCGAGAGGAACCGGTCGTCAGCATTCATCCTCTTTGGATAACCTCGTCGACTGCGAGCAACAGAACGAACAGCTGGCTGAGACCGAAGGCTCCAGTACGGAAACAGATTCTCATGATGAACAGAGTAACTCCTTCGATAAGGGTGACGGGCAGTTCGATACGGTGAAGCGAACCAAGAAGAAGAAGAGGTCGGTCCCTTCGGCTCCTTCTGACCTTCTCGAAGCTCCTGAAAATTCTGGAAGCAAAGAAGATCTATCTGAAGACGGTAAGAAAACACCGCAGCCAGAGCTCTCACCCTCCGATTTGATGAACAGTCGAAACAAACAACAGAGCCGGGACAGTGGTTTCGTGGGAAGCTGCGACGATCTCCTGAAGGATTCTCATTCGCCGACAGAGCCTGTGAAAACCGAAGACCTTTTAGCAAATAAAGAACTTGCCAAAAACGAACAAGTCCCAGAATCGCCTAGTATAGCTCCAGCCCTCAGCAGAAAAGACAGTTTTAACAATTGGAGTTCCGATGAAGAGACCAATCTCATGATGTCTAAGATGAGAGCATTCTTCAAAACGATGGTGGGGAATCAGCCGAAAGGATCGAGCCCGGACGTCAAGCCCAAATCCAAACCCCCTCAACTGCTTTACTTCGAATCCGAACTCACGAGGCTGATGAAGACGGTGCCAGGAATCAGGGATGAACAGGTGAGAGAAATAGTGGAATACTTGAGCAGTGAAGACACCTGGAGTGACTCTTACGATTCGTCAGATTATACCAGTTCCGATTTAGAGACCGGCAACAAGAGAACAGCGCTTCAAGAAGAAATATCCGCCAGTTGTCGACAAATAATCAGCAATTTCGAAACGAGTGCAGTTGAAGACTCGCTTCTCGAACCGCCGCAAGGCGGCGGCAACAACGATCTCGTCGAACGATGGGTGGCTTCTTTCAACAAAATGGAAGTCCCCAAACAGGAATCCAATCAGAACTCTCCTCCTCTGATAGAAAAGGTGATGCAGCACATCGGCTCTAGGCTGTGGGCTCTGATGCACGAGGTATCGGGAGGAGAAGGCAGTCCAAGAAGGCACAAGAGGCTCACTTCGAAGTTATCCGCAACATCTACGACTGAAGAGGAAGAAGAGGAGGAGGAAGAAGAAGATTACACTCCGCTCCCGAGGTCCAAGTCTCACGATCCTCTTCTGGAAGAGGGACGCCAGGAGGCCAGTGACAACGAGCGGTTCAGTTGGAGAGGTAGCTTCGAGTCAGCTCTGATGGCTTCCGATTCTAGGACCCGGTTGGCCTCTGCAGGAGAACTAGCAGCCAAGAGGAGGTCCGCGGGCGACCTGATGTTCAAGAACAGCCGGGAGCAGTTGGATAGAGTGAGGAGCTGCGGTAGCATCGGAGGCAGCGTAGAGGAGAAGATCTGGCGACAGGAGACCCGGCGGCTGTCGGTCGGGGAGAGCGAGGAGGAGGACGCGGGAAGCCGGGCCACCCTGCCCAGGAGCCTCCAGGCCTCCTGTCCCTCGGCCACCAACTCTCTGCCCCGGCTGCCCACCTCCCAGCAGGGCTCTGGGGGGCCCTCCATCTACAAGGCCCACAGCCTCCACCAGTTCGGCGTCAAGTCGGCCCGCTACCGCCCCCCAGGCTACAGGGGCAGCCCCGTCGCACCACCTCCACGCCGCGATCGTCGCCGCAACGCCTCTTCTGTATCTTCTCTTCCTCAGTCCAATTCAGGTCAGTCAGTCTACCATTACTATAATTATTAAACATAGTTTATTATATCATAGTATATATTATTTTGTTTAATATTATTCGCTTGAAATTAACTGGTATATCATAAGCCAAGTTAGTTGTTTGCACTGGCCTGATAAGAGGATCAATCCATATTGCTGATAGGACTGTGTAAACACTCCAACCGGCCACATTTAGCAGCCTATCTCAATACTTGGCTATTGTCACGTATTTTCTTTCCTGTTTTTTTTTTTTTTTAAACCCATCTTTGTATGTAGATTTATTATTTTTATTATTATTATTTTATTTCATATTTTTGTAACACAACTATTGATTAATAAAAATATATTTCTTTTACAATATCAATTAAATTTTAATAAAATCGATCCGTTGTAAATAGTTTTTAAAAGAGAATATGGTAGGATTGTTTACTAATTCAAGTTGCGATATTTATTATTTTTGATTAAGATGACTTGGCGATAGAACTTATTTATTAAAATACCCAACTTAGTTTCATAGCTATTTAATATTCTTTACTAAAGATATAATTATTGTTATCTATATTAATATTCACAATAAAAAGAGTCCTTAGCTATGGACACTATCGATTATTTGGATACAATTATAAGTTTAGGATTACGTGAAGTTACCTGAATTTTTTTTCAAATTGCGTCATTCTTTTGACAGTTGTACAATCGATTCTCCTTTTCTCTCTCATTGTGTCCTTTCTTGTTATTGCGTAATGTTCGAAAAAAAATCTTTAAAGGATTCCAGTTGCATCGCCAGCTGCAGTTTCCATTTACATATAATTGTTAAGAAGAGTCTGATCGAAAGATGTCTGGTCGAAAACAAGCGAGCGACGTGATGTACCGGCAGGTCGTTATAAAAACATCGATGTTTTTATCTTTGTTCGAGCTAAGCTTGAATAATCGAGCTAAAATTCAATGCTCTTGCTATTCTAGAATCAATACAAAACTATTTATTTTCTCTTTAAACTATGAACGACGTACATATTTATTTATAAATTAGGCCATACCTTCAGAGTATGATAAAAGGACGTAATATTCTTTATTGAAAAGATTTATTTTTTATGCATATTTTTGTTATACGAACTTTTTAACTGTATATATATATATATATATATATATATATATATATATATATATATATATATATATATATATATATATATATATATATATATAGTGCTTAAGAGCAGTTGTCTCTTATTTAAGTCAGTTCGATAATGGAAAACATTCAAGCGACGTGAGAGTTGTAGAGCAGGGAGCATTGTGCGGTTTCTAAAAGAATCGATTCTATTGTTTAGGTCGTGATCGATTTTGAAAAGAACTGATCTTACTATCTCTTCGTGCCCCCCCCCCCCTCCCCCCCACCTCCCTCAATAGGTTCGCCTTTGTACTTTTAAGTCTGTTGCAAAACAGAAATGGCCTTAAGTTCCCGTATATTTTTATCTTTTGGCGTCTTGTTGAAATATCTTGGCAATTCGGTATTATAATATTAATTATTTTTGGTCAACTTCCGGAAACTAAAATACGTATGTATAACTTTGTTCATGTTTCCATTAAAATTAGTGGAAATCTATTTCTCCGATAGTCTATAGCAGTCTTTTGCCTATCGAAGTTGTTGAATGGAAAATGATCACCATAAATATCCACTATTTTTTTATTAAAATTTTTCAATGAAACTTAATTTCATTTAAGTATGAAATCTTTATCAAACTCCTAAAGATTTAAAAAATTAAACGTTAAAAAAAATATTTGTTTTTGGCGTCCATCATCAAATTTCAGCGCGATCGTCACAGGATTAAAGGTTTTGACTTCTATTAAATATTTTATAATTTGAATATTAAATTTAGCATTCTTTCCAATTATATTTGCTATGTCTTGGAGTTGCTAATAATATTAAAAAAAAAATATTATAAAATTGTATACATTTTTTTTTATTTTTTATAATGCCACTAAAATAATTTCGATGAAAATAAAAATATTAATATCATAAGTTTGCAGATAAAAATTCAAAATAAACCAAAAAGTATCGAATTGGAATTAAATTGAAAATTTTACAATCAATATTAGAATAATATTTGAAAAACATTTTAAATAGGATTATTGATTTTTAAAAACATTTTGATTAGGTTAAAAAAAAAGAACATTTATAAACATTCCAGATTAGAATAGATGATCATATATCTTCATTGTGTCAACTAAAAAAAAAATAATAATAATTAAATATGATTTTTTAGTTAAATTTATTTTTTATTCAAAATTACATTAAATTATATTGTGTTGTAATGTTTTATTTTCTTAAATAAAACCAACGGTGCCAGTTATGTTCATTCATAGTCCTCTAGAACCTTTTCTAGACTAATTTAAATCAGAGTATACTCATTTTAATTAAATTAAATTAAAAATTAGATTATTTATTTTTATTTATGTCTATTTTCCCCGATTTTATATATTATTATTTATTCAACTGCACAACTAACTGCAATATTTACTTTATTTTATCTGAACGGTTAGATTCGAAATGATAATTTTTTTTTTTTTTTTTTTTGGGGGGCGGTTTACCTTATCATATTTCTAATCCTAAATATTTTATAATTTGAGTGAACCGGATTAATCTCACATTCAATTTAAATGCATCAATGCTATTTAATAATTTATGGGGGGGGGAGGGGGAGAGGGAGATGGAAAAAGAAGGTAGAAGTAAGTCAGTGGTAAGCGGAGGAGGACTTGAGCTTGCTTTGTAAGAAAGCGTGGCAAAAGAATGGCATTCCACCTTAGAGAAGAAAGTTGCTCTGCGAGCCTCGACACTGGCGACTAGTTAGCTACTTCAGCTAGCCCTTTAAGCTTAGAAGCAGTGTCTTAATTGATTAGTAAATAATAATAATAATATTACAAGTTATTATATTTCATTCTATAATTTATTTAAAATAAAATTATATATAATATACTATAATATATATATATATATATATATATATATATATATATATATATATATATATATATATATATTAAAATTTAATTTAATTTAAAAATATATATTTTTTTCCATTTAATGGTAAACCTATAAAAGGGGAATTTATTTATTGACTACATGTTCCACGCCTTTTAGAGGCATACTACATATATTGTTTGTTTTATACATATAATTTAAAAAAATACAAAATAATTTATGTTACAAGTTGAATGTATAATATGTTAACATAAGAAAAAATTAACAAAATAAATAAAGTTAAAAAAATTAATTGGATAAAAAATAGAACAAAAATTAAATAAAAATAGAACAGACAATAAAATTCAATTAAAAAAAATTAAATATTTATATATACATACATAAAAGAAATAAAAAATATCTTAAACATTTAAATAACAAAAGAAGCCACAATACAGATTTAAAACTTCTCTTTAAACTTTACAATCTTTTTTTTTGTAAACCTTATAATAAAATAAAAAAATAAAATAAATATATATATATATATATATATATATATATATATATATATATATATATATATATATATGTATATGTATTGTTTGTAATAAAGTTCTTTTTTTTAAATCAGGCATAAAAAAAAAAAAATTCTCTAATTTTGAAATCGCTGGTTTTAAATTAACAAATATATTCCTTTTTTTTTTCTTTACACGAATTCTTTAAATTAGAAAAAAAAATTATATTTTTGTCATCGTTTTATTACATTTCGGTATAAAATAAAGCCATTTTGAAACTTCATATCAAAAAACATATTTTTTTAAAATTATGTTAAGTTGTGTGAGGTTCCAATTAATTTTATAGATTTTGCCAGATCTATCTTTTAGTTGTGTTCAATAATTTTCCTATTAATATGTTGTTCGTAAACTATTATAAAATTTATTCTTGCTTGATTTTTTTTTTGTTAAATATTTTTTAAAAGTATTTTCAATTAAATTTATATAATAAAAAGCTTGCGTACGTACGTAGGTGTCCGTAATTGTTGTGATGACAACTTCATTCCCTTGGAAGTCAAATTGTTGTTTTTATACTGTGTTATATTTTAAATTATATTTTAACCTGGAGCCTAAATGAAAACAAAATTCAATCTTAATAGTGAAAGTAAAACAAATAGAAATTTAACTGTAGTTTTTTTTCTAATTTAAATTATTTTTTATTTCCTATATGACGATGTAACGGATAAAATAACAAAAGAGAAAAAAAAAATTGTAACTATTTATTAAAAATAATAATCAGTACTACTAATATAAAATATACTTTCTCCCCTCTCCTAAAAGTTTAATTTTTAATGTTAAAATAATCAATAAAAATTTTATTAAAAAATCTAACTGAAACTGATGTAATTAAGTAAAAGGGACACAAAATTTAGATTGTCATCCTTTATAGAAGTAATAAAAATTCATATGATTTTTAAAATAAATTTATTGATTTTTAATTCGATTAATTTTTTTTCTATTTTATTTTTCATTCAATATTATTATAATTGTTATTATACAAAAATATCAGTTTTTTTTTTGTTTCTGGTGATGATAGATCGTTAATGATAAATCCAGTACATATTTGTCTGGGCTTGATAAAGATAAATAAATCCAACAAAACTTTCGAATACAAAATGATACTACTAACTAAATTTTTGCAAAACTATTTTTTTTTTTAAAGTGAAGTATATTTAGTTTATTGAAATAAAAATTATTTTTTTTATCTCTATAGATTTTCTCATTCTGAAATAATCTTATATTCCAATTCTCATTAGGATTATTTTTATATGTTTCTTTTGCTAGTTTTCTTTCTAACAATAATTCCTAATAAATTGGGGGGGGGGGGGAGGTATTAGCTTTATTAATATCTATTATAATTATTTTTTTACTTATAATTAATGAAAGTAAATTCCATGGAAACACATTTTACCCCCCCCCCCCCTCCCTCTCCCCCCCCCTCCTCTCCCCCAAGAAAAAGATTATCCTGAAGAATATTTAGTATTATTATGCTATTATATAGAATTGGCGGCACTCGACCCGCCGAAGAACATATTTTTACAGGACAAATTTTAACAATATTATATTTTAGACATTTCCTCATTAATCCTTTAATAATAAAAAATTGAAATAAATTACTAGAAAAAAATAAATATAGTCAATAAGTTTTAGATAAACTTATACTTTGAAAGTATATAAAGAAAGTTAATCAACTATAAATATTAATATAATACAAAAACTAATAAACCTAAATTAAAAAAATAAAAATAAAAAATTAAAGATTAATGTAAAAACAATTTTCTAGTTAAATAAAATTACATATATATTTTTTTTACAGAGCTAATCGCCTCTGTTGTTGAGCGCGCATTATTTCTTTATCTACAAATAATGTAAACAAATAATACATACATACACGATACATAAATATATGTATGTATTATTTGTTATATAATGTGTGTATGTGTTATTTGTTATATAATATATATGTGTGTGTGTTATTTGTTACATAATATAGTATTATTTGTTTATATTATTAATAAGATAGAGATAATGAGCGCTCGCCTACAGAGCCGGTCGGCTTAACGCCTACAGGTGTCCTTCTGGTCCTGCCACTGCTTCCTAAATAATTCCTTGGAGATCCTATTGTAGCAGGACCTCTTTAGGAACAGCCATGTCCTTTTATAGCTGTTGGGCATTTTTCAGTGTATATCTGATCTCTAGGGCTCAGCTACTTATGTTTTTATTCATCTATATTTTTTTTAAATCTTTATTTTAACTCTCAAGGTGGGTTTATTTAACACCCAAATGTTACTAGAAAAAATGTTAATAACAAAATACTAATAAAATTTTTGATATTAACATTTTGAGGCCTACTGCTTACACCGGTCAATAACAAAATTTTATTAACATTTTCAACGAATCGGCTTATAAGATTGAGAAAAAATTTCAGTTTCCTCGTTGCTTATAAATTATTAATTTATGATTAATTATTATAATATTTCAATGTGATATGTAAAGTAAAAATTTATAACTAAACATTTAAACATTGCTTAAAAAAATAACTAGAATTGAAATTATGTTGTAAGATTTATTTAGTTTGAGAATTTTTGAAATTAAATCGTTCTTTGAAAATAAAAATGTTTATTTTATCTTTCCATATCATATTATTTATTATTATCTGTTGCATTTACAATTACTGTTTCTTCTAGGAGCGTGTCTTGCGGTTTTATTCTATTATTAAATATTCAGATACGTCATATAAATAAATAAATTAATTTTATTAAGAGCTTTAAATTTTTTAAATTAATTTCTAATTATATACAGGGAAATGGGCGGTATTATTTACTTTCATAGAGGAATGACTTTCTTTTTCGTTATTCAAATAAATGTTTACTATACTTACCTTTAGTTTGCATTGAACATTTCGATCGGTTGTTTTCAATTTTAAATCACAATTATAGCGTAGCCGACATTAGTTAATAGCTCCCCGTGCTATGCCCACGGGCGACATTAGTTAACAGCTCCCGTGCTATGCCCACGGGCGACATTGGCTGGCTGACGTAAATGAGAAAAAACTGAAAATGACAATAGGAGACCTCACATTAAAAACCGACCGCTTTGCTCCGCTGAACAGAGTATTTTTGCCT